>BSBN01001255.1:0-1200000 GCA_027924645.1 Cunninghamia lanceolata
ATTTAAAATACAACAAATGTATGGTCCAATTGTGTGAAGTGGTATTGTTTGATTTAGATAATTTAGATAAATTAATTAATTGAATTAATTAAATTAATAATGCTTAACTAATTAATTGAATTAATTAAATTAATAATACTTAATTAATTAATTAATAGGTTTATAAAATAGTCCTTTAATTAAATTAATTAGTATGCGAGTGAAAATTAATATTATTTTAGAAATAGAAAAATAAATTAGAATGAAAATTTAATTGTTTTTAATTGTTTTTATTTAAATAATTGAATGGACAAGTTAGTGAAATAGAGTATTTAGATATATCTAATTCCTATTTGTGATTTGAAATAACAATACTCCACTAAAGTTAGTGGAGAAAGAGTTTTATATTTAAAATAAATTGTAAAAAATTAGTATAATATAGATGTTTTAGTGGATGAATTCACATGAAACAAAGATATATTATTTTAATTAGAACCTATTGATAAATAATAAAACAATATTATCTTGATTTTACATTTTTTAATTAGGGTCAAAACATGAGAGAGTGTTTTATTAAAAAGATATGTCTTTTTTTGTTTTCAAAAACAATTTGTCATTAGAAAAACCCGCACATAAGTTTTGGTGTACTTGGTGATTGAAGTGTTTTTCTCAAATTTGAGGATTTTTAATTAGAATATTTCTGCTTGATTAAAATGAATTAAATATTTTGCATGTGAAAGAGGTGTATTGAGTTTGTATGGAGATTGTGTGAATTCATGGTTTCTTATGAAAGAAGAAACTAGCTATATTGGAATTATAAAACTATTAAGCTTATAAGTATATTTCAACTCATGAATAAAATAGATACATGGAGGTTATTGTAGCTTAATAATGAGACTTATGTAAATATGATTTGAGAAGTTTTAAATCTAAGATTGAGTTTTAGAGGGAAAATAGAGGAAGAAAGATTTAAAAAATAGGAGAGAGAGAGAGAGAGAGAGAGAGAGAGAGAGAGAGAGAGAGAGAGAGAGAGAGAGAGAGAGAGAGAGAGAGAGAGAGAGAGAGAGAGAGAGAGAGAGAGAGAGAGAGAGAGAGAGAGAGAGAGATCCAACTACCATAATGCTCATGGACAAAACCAAAAATTAACCACTAAACAAACAATTCTTGCTATAAAAAATATTGCTAAGAAAAATTTGAGTGATTAAAGACAAGAACAACACATTAAGACCAATATTAGAGTGAGAAACTCAATAACAACTAGTCGATTAGCCCTCCCCTCTGCTAGAGAACCAAAACATCAAACTCCAAAGGCCATTGCATTCCACCATACAACCAACCACTTGAAGAAAGGAATCATGCCTTCAAGAAGTAGAAGAAGATAAAAAATCAAAGCCAAATGATGTAGTAGAAAGAGACAAGGGGTAAGGAGAGCTATTTGAAAGACACAATAGATCCAAACCACTAAGATGTGGCAGTCACCATCTTGCACAACATAAATAGAGACCTCTCCAAATAGCTTTACAAAACAAGGTGCCCATAATAATATTTGATAGAGAATGTAAAGGCACCTATCTCCTAAAATAAAGGTAAATTCTAAATCTTTAGCTTGTTGACTTTTTTACTACTTTAAAAATCCAAGTACCAATGTACTATATGGAGGACATTGATTAGTCCATGTACCCTTGCAAGCAACATCCCTATACATGTGAGTAGGAAGTTTGAAAAGGATGTCAAACTCCCACAACCTCCATGATCAAAGCCACCATATGGCTACAACAATTAATCCTTGCAAAACATAAAGTTGCAAATGAGAGACCAACAAAAAAAAAGATAGAGACTGTATACACCTAAAATTGGCTCAGGTCGAATTAAGTAAATATTTTGATATTTTTCTTAATTCTTATTTTCTTCTATCAATTAAATAATTATTATAAGTTTATTTGATTGGTTCATTATCCCATAATTAAATAAAATTATTTTTTTTAATTAAATTCCCTAAATTCTTCTAATGTCTCAAGCCCTAAATCCACCCCATCAATCCACCTCATCAATCCACCTCATCTTTCCACCTCATCTCTTCCACCTCATTATGTTGCACATATAATTAAATATTCTTAATATTTAATTAGCTAATATCCTCCATTATCCCAAAATAAATCTTTAATTCAATTATCCTCCACTAATTTAATTCAATTGTTCCCCACTATCCTCCACTAATTCAATTCTTAATTTAATTATCCCCCACTATCCTCCACTAATTGAATTCTTAATTCAATTGTTTCCCACTATCCTCCACCATATAAATTTTTAATTCAATTGTCCCCCCACTATGCTCCACTAATTGAATTCTTAATTCAATTATCCCCCACTATCCTCCACTAATTGAATTCTTAATTCAACTGTCCCCCACTATCCTCCACCAATTGAATTTAAAATTTAATTGTCATAACCCACTCTTATAAAAAAAAAGAATTTTTAATTCATCCATTATGAATTAAAGATTCACAAAAAATGAGAGCCATTGATCTCATCTTTTGATCCTCACCCTCCATTGCCTTTTTAGAAAATCTATAAATAAGACACGTCTCTAAACAATTAGAGGGACTTTTTTCTGGCATTCTTATCATGCCCAATTTCCTCTAGGGAAACTTCATTCTTCTGGCATCAAATCCATGCCTAATTTCTTCTCCTCATTCTAGTCATCCCATATCCTCCATCAATAGTGTGTTGAAGCTCATCTTTAATCATACAAGTATCACAGCCATTTCATTCTTGTCACCGTCAACAAGCAAGGAAGCAAGCTCCCTGAGTGCCAATCTTCTTCATCATCAAGGTCGAGAACAGATAGGTGAACAATGGAAGCTTTAGGGTAACAGGTTTTGTGATTTTTATGCTTGTTTATTCAAACTTGTTATTTGCATATTTCATTGATGTTTGGGTTTTATTATTCTTAATTGATCATTCCATTTTCCCATCAACATTTTGGCGCCCACTGTATTATTATTAGACTATTTATTCTTTGAAACAATGTGATAAAACACATTGCTTCAAAGAGGGGCAAAATGTATACACCTAAAATTGGCTCAGGTTGAATTAAGTAAATATTTTGATATTTATCTTAATTCTTATTTCCTTCTATCAATTAAATAAATATTATAAGTTTATTTGATTGGTTCATTATCCCATAATTAAATAAAATTATTTTATTTAATTAAATTCCTTAAATTCTTCTAATGTCTCAAGTCCAAAATCCACCTCACAAAATCCACTTCATCAATCCACCTCATCAATCCACCTCATCAATCCACCTCATCTCTTCCACCTTACCATGTTGTACATATAATTAAATATTCTTAATATTTAATTCGCTAATATCCTCTATTATCCAAATAAATCTTTAATTCAATTATCCTCCACCAATTGAATTCTTAATTCAATTGTTCCCCACTATCCTCCACCAATTGAATTTTTAATTCAATTGTCCCCCACTATCCTCCACTAATTGAATTCTTAATTCAATTGTCCCCCACTATCCTCCACCAATTGAATTTAAAATTTAATTGTCATAACCCACCTTCCTTAAAAAAAGAATTTTTAATTTATCTATTATGAATTAAAGATTCACAAAAAATGAGAGCCATTGATCTCATCTTTTGATCCTCACCCTCCATTGCCTTTTTAGAAAATCTATAAATAAGACCCTTCTCTAAACAATTAGAGGGACTTTATTCTGGCATCCTTATCATGCCTAATTTCCTCTAGGGAAACTTCATTCTTCTGGCATCAAATCTATGCCCAATTTCTTCTCCTCATTCTAGTCATCCCATATCCTCCATCAATAGTGTGTTAAAGCTCATCTTCAATCATACAAGTATCATAGCCATTCCGTTCTTGTCACCGTCAACAAGCAAGGAAGCAAGCTCCCTAAGGACCAATCTTCTCATCATCAAGGTCGAGAATAGATAGGTGAACAATGGAAGCCGTAGGGTAACAGGTTTTGTGAGTTTTATGCTTGTTTATTCAAGCTTGTTATTTGCATATTTCATTGATGTTTGGGTTTTATTATTCTTAATTGATCAATCTATTTTCCCATCAACATTTTGGCACCCACCGTGATCTAATCCACATTGTTTGTGAGGTTTTTTGTCTTGGAAGTTTTGTTGCAGGATTCAGGTGTTTCAAAGAACATTCGGGCATCAACTCTTGCAAACGGCCTCCTACGCACAAACTGAGCTCCCCGTTGAGTCCGGGAGGCCTCAGAGGTAAGAAATCACCTATCATTTCCCTAGTTTTGTTATTTGAAAATTTTTGAAATTTTTTTTACTTTTCAAAGTATTTTTTGCAAAAATAAAAATAAAAATAAAAAAATAATTTAAAAAAAAGGCAAGCATTTTTTTCAGATCTTCTTTTATTACTAGATTGCAAAGAAGTAAAAAAAAAATTCAAAAATTCAAATTACATTAGGCTTTACGTTTTTGTTTATTTTTATTAAAAAAAAACCAAACTTACAAAAAAAAAAAAAAACAAGGCCAGCAGGGGCCGCAGCCCCTACTGTCCCCCCAAAACCCCCTGCCCATCCCCACCACCCAAAACCCCCATCCCATTCCCCACTCCCCCCACCTGCAGCCCTCCCTTCGGCCCTCCCCACCCCTCTCCCCCCTCCCTACCACTTGTCTTCCCTACCCCCTTCCTCCCCCTGCGCCATCCCGCCGCCCCCTGCGCCCTTCCCTTTGCCGCCCCACCTCTCCTTATCCCCCGCCACTCTCTCCCTCCCGCAACCCCCGATCCGCTTCTGCCGCCTCTCCCGACCGCCTCCCCCCTACATGGCCCCTTCCCTCTGCTCCTCCCCCCGATCCCCCCTGCATACCCTCCCTTCTCCTGCCGCCCCCCCGCGCCACTCCTCTCCCGCTGCCCTCCTTCCAGTGTCCCCGCCTCCCCTCCACCGCCCAACTAGAACCCCTGATTCCCTGCTCTGCCGCCCATCCCTCCCTCCTCCTGCACCTCACCCACCCCCGACCGCTGCCCATCCACAGCGCTCGTTCACTACCCTCTGCTCACAACCCTCCGCCCAACTCCTCCACCCGTCCGCCGCTGACTACCACTGCTCTGCCAGCGTGCCTCTGCCTGCGTCCACCTACCCTCCACCTCCATCTGCACACATAGCACACTTAAATTAAAAAAAAACAAAAACAAAATATATCACACCAAAAACAAAACAAAAAAAACTGAAAAAAAAATAAGAGGGAGTTATTTTTTCTTTTTTGATTTTCCACTTAGCAAAGTAGGCTCTTTTTTTTTTTTGTCTCTTGGGCATAAGTTTTTGTAGGAGTATCAAATTTTCACAAATTTACAGTCGTTGGAAAGGTGATTTGACAAACTTCATAGTGGTGAAGGTATTTATAGCTTATTTGATCAATTTCATCAAGTATAATCAGTCAAACCTTTCATTTACCTTGACAACTTCAAATGGCCATAATCATTTGATTTACAAAATTCTTGATTCAATTTTTGTTTTAGTGGACTACAGGTGGATATCAGGAGACTACTAATCCACTTTGATGCAAAAATGTCCACTAAAGACAATCATCTTTCACTAAGTGTTGAATAAGACTGATTTAGGCATTATCATGCAACCTTGCATACAACTCTCATTTAGTTCTAATTAGGAAGGAGTAACTCAATTGCTCATGCAACTAGCATACAATTCTCATCTTGTTCTAATTAGGAAGGAGTAACCCATTGTTCATACAACTTGAATCTAACTCTAATTAGGAAAGCAAAAATGCATACATGCAAATATCACGTAGTCCATAACTAGGAAGAAAGTAATTGAACCATATTTATATCTGCATATTGCTATCTTCTTTAGTTAGATCATTGCTATCTTACAAATGGGAATGAGCATTGCTATCTTTTTAAACACTTCAAAGTTAACAACTCGGGCTGTCGTGGATTAAAATTGAACTCATCATTGCTATCTGGGTTTAAATTGAACCACTACTATCTCAATTGACCAACACTTCAAAGTTAACAACTTGTGCTATCATAGATAAAATTTAACTCACCATTGCTATCTTGGTTAAAATTGGACCACTGCTATCTTACTACTCACTTCAAAGTCCTGTGCTTGCCCAAGTAGATAGATCATCTAGTTTTTTTTCATTTTAACTAGAGGAAAGGAACCACTATATACTGTGTTTTTGGGAATGATACCAGGACTATGCTCTCCCCTATCTTGGGTGACCAAAACTCCAGAAGTATCATTTTCTCATGTGTTTTTCCTTTAGAGGGGCCTGCTCTTAGATACCGCTTATCCAAGTAGGAACGACCCTAAGTGGTAACAGGCTAGACGCCAAGCCCTTCCAAGCCACTATAAATAAATTGTGTTTGGAGTGAAAGCTTCAAAAAATGAGTGAAGTTGTGTTACACCGACAGTCAACCTCCCCAAAACCCTCCAAGGCGCAACCCTTGCAGGCTGAGAGACTCCATAACGGAGAGTAGTGCTGCTGCATGTGTAACCACTCAAACGGTTGCCCTCATTAAACACCTTTCGTTCTAGTGGCCAAAAACCCTTCTTATCCATTTCGAGCCTAAGATTTTGTACTTGTTATTTCTTTTTAGTCCAAATAGAGTAAAAAAAAATCACAAAAAAATAAAAAAACCGTAAAAACTCTTTGTGTTTGCTATGTTTTCTTGCCATAAAATTTAGAAAATCAAATCAGAAGAACATTCTTGCAACCAAAAAACCAAAAAAAAAAAAAAAAAAAAAGCAAACAAACCACCAAACCAAAAAAAGAAAAAATAGTCTAAGCGGCGCAATCTGTCTTCAAGAGGAAGATTTCACCAGTCTGAGGTACCCATTTCAATTTAGTCTCAGGATTAAAGATTAGGTTCCACCTTGCTATCAGTTTTTCATCCATTTCACACCAAAATCTCTATTTCATTGATCATCCCATTCACCTTCCATCAGGTCTTTCTAGTCAAAAGTCAAAAGCTATTCCATATTAGGTCAACATAGGCCCCTTTTTCGTATCACATTGGATTCAAGTAAACCTAGTAGGTCATAGAACCTTACTAGTGGTTTTGGTGCATGGTTAGTCCCTACACAGTAAGACAGGTATCGAGTACCCTTACTAGTGGCTACTGTCTTGTATAGGCCGTCTTACTTGGAATCATTGATCAAAAAAACCTTTTGTCCAAGTCTTGTCATAAATATCCTATTCTCACCAGTCTCCATCAGCACCTCACCAAAATCTCTAGTCCCACGCCACCTCGCCCCACGCCACCTTGCATGGTTCTTACTAGATCTCAATACAAGAAACAACTTGAAATGGCTGGATCATCCAACCACATCTTCTCACCTCACGATAGTGATGAGGAAATTTCTAACGAAGACTATCACGGATCCATCCAAGAGCAAAAATTCCAACGCTTAATGGAGAAAGCACTCCACGATGACCCTCACAAGTATTTTTATCATCTTGCTAGTCTTGGAATTAAACTGCCCACTGATTTCGACATAAACTCAATCCTGGAAAACATAGACGATGATCGAGAAAAGGGAAAGAAAACCCTAGGCACAAATGCAAAAAATAAAGGGAAGAAAACGATAGCCCAAAGTACTCCTATGGACGAAATAACAAAAGAAATCAAGGGTCTAAAACAACAAATATCAGATCTCACGATGGGTACAAACACCAAAAATTACTCCTTGGAAGATATTGCACCATACCCATTTGATAAAAACTTGGTCATGAAGCCATTTCCCTATAGATTTGAAATTCCTAAATTTGACAAATACAAAGGGAAAGGGGACCTTAAAGATCACATCAAAGAATTCAATGCAGCATGTTTAGAAGTAGCTCATAATGAGACTTACTTAATGAGACTATTCCCTAGATCTCTAGGTAGTCAAGCCATGGAGTGGTTTTCATGACTTCCTCCGGGCATCAAAACTTTTGATGAGCTAGTCAACAAGTTTATCACTCATTTCTCTTATAGCATTGAACACGAAGTATCTATGCTTGATCTATGCAATACCAAACAAAAGAGTGGTGAATCATTTGCCACTTTCCTACAATGATGGAGACAATTAGCAAGCAAGTGTTCATACGATGTACCTGAGAAACAACTCATGGAGATGTTTGTCCACAACCTCAACACCGATCTTAGCTATCAAATACAAATACAATGCCCTACATCATTCTCAAAATTCATTGAAATGGGAATGTTTATCGAAAAAGCTATGATCGCCAAGGGGCAAATCAAGATACAAGGACACACCTACCTCCAACTATACGACTGATAAATCAAAGTTTTGGACCAAGAATAAGAATGTTGTCAACGATGGGGTGGTTGACACCAAGGTGGTGGCTCCCAAGCAACAACCCATATTCACTCTCAAAGGAGAAGCACGTAATGTTATGACCAACAAACCATTCTCTTGGGAACCAAAACCATGGTTCAATGCAAATCCAAGGTGAAAGTTCACACTGCTAGGTGAATCTCAAGAATCCACATTACGAAAATTATTGGCTAACAATGAAATCTCTCTACCGCCAACAAGTGATTATGAGCCCATAGTCAAACCTCATTATTGGAGAGACACTGACTATTGTGAGTATCATAGAGGAAGAGGACATACCACCAATAATTGTATTCGGCTCAAACATGTTATCCAAGATGTCCTTGATCAAAATCAAGGAGGAACACAACAACATACCTCCAATGAGACACATGTGGCTTACAGAGATCCACTTCTCAATCATGACAGGCCATACTATAACAACTACAACGGAAACAATAACTACTACAACAACAACAGTCGCAATAGGCCAAATCATAACAGTGGGAATAGTAATGCAAACTATGCAAGTGTGCCATTTGACTATACCATAAATTGCATTTTTGAGCATGTCCCATAAATCAATGTCATCACACCCAACCCACAATCAGGACCTAACAGAACTGGTTGTAGCATCATTACCCATAGTGGTAAAGTCACACTCAATACCGCCGCTCCAAGGTCGTCACCTCCTCAATCCAACTTCCGTCAGTATAATGTCATAGACCAATTACAAAAAACTCCAGCCCACATTTTTATCTTGGAGTTGTTGTATCTATCTCCTTCCCATAAGGAGATCCTCGAGAAAGCCTTAGTTGAAACCACAGTCCCCACTAACTTGGCCCAAGAGAAGTTTTAGACCATGGTAGGTAATCTGACCTCCTCAAACTCCATATCATTTACCAAACAAGATGACCTCTCTGTGTCTCAACCCCACAATACCCCTCTACATATTGTCACCTTCATCCACAAACACCGCATCAAGAGGGTTCTCATTGATGGGGGGCCAGTTTAATTATTTTCACGTTAAAGCTAGTTCTTGCATTGGGGTTGTTTGGAAAGGTAGTTGATCCGAGGAAGAAGATTACTATCAAAGCATATGATAAGGAAGAGTGAACTACAAAGGGAATAGTAGTCCTACCCATACAAGTGGGACCGGTAATAAAAGATGTTGTGTGCCAAGTCCTTGATAGGGAGCTCGCTTATAATATCCTTCTAAGGTGACCATGGATTCATGCCATGAAGGCTGTACCCTCTACCTATCACCAATGCATAAAATTCCCGCATAGTGGCAAACAAATCACCATCCAAGGTGACCCTGACCCCTATCAACATTGCAACTCTTTCCTTGCAAAACCTGATTACATCATACCAATTAATAGAGCTGATACATCCCCTATCCCACACCATGATCATACCACTGAAGCTTCCTCATCAAGGCCAAAAGAGCAGAAAATTGCCATAAAAGAAAGCAGAGTGGGAGAATACTCCATAGAGCACAGCCTAAATCTAGCCAAGATGCCTTTGTCTCCTAGATCTTTTGGCCGTCCCAAGCATTTTCCAAAGCCATCTACTCCTCCTATAGCTCCTGCAACTCCTTTTGTAAAATGGGGGACCTTATCCGATGAAACAGAGGAAAGAGATATCCTACAGTGGCTTTATACTGAAGAAGAGAGCACATCACAAGAACCACCTAGACTCCCAACAGAACTCTATGGGCGAGGTGAAACTATTCTACACAGAATGGGTTACGAAGGACAAGGCACCATCGGCCTCAGAAAAGAAGGAATCATAGAACCCATTCAACCTTCTTCATCCTCATTAGCTAGAAATACAAATGGTCTAGGATACAAAGTCAAGGGCAAAGCCAAAGAAAATGCTTGTCTCACGGAAATGATCCATACACTTCAAGAGGACAGCAACACGGATTCCAATGAATATGAGTGGGATGAGCTAACAGAGCATTCCTATGATGACAAAGAGGTCGATACCATCCAAACTTTTAGCCCCTACCATGAGGGACAAATGCTACCGAACAGACCACTAGAGTCTGATTTGCCCATCACTGAGATTATGCCTTTCGAGGAAGGTTCAAATTCTATCGCAATAAACAACTTGGAGGAAGATACCATCCCGAACACCACCCATTCCTATACTCCTAGCATATCCATTCACACCATTAATGAATCAGGTCTATCCTCCGACTCCATCCCCCTTGTACATCTTGAGCTTATTAACTAGGATCTGCGAGGAACTCCCCAACTAGACATGTTCCAAAATGATGATGCTTACATTGACTATATGAACCTTAGGAACCACCTACCCAAAGGAGATCATAAAGCTGGTTTCGCTATTGAACTTAATACCTCTATTAATTTCTTCTCCTCATTCTAGCCATCCCATATCCTCCATCAATAGTGTGTTGAAGCTCATCTTCAATCATATAAGTATCATAGCCATTCCGTTCTTGTCACCATCAACAAGTAAGGAAGCAAGCTCCCTGAGGGCCAATCTTCTTCATCATCAAGGTCGAGAATAGATAGGTGAACAATGGAAGCCGCAGGGTAATAGGGTTTGTGAGTTTTATGCTTGTTTATTCAAGCTTGTTATTTGCATATTTCATTGATGTTTGGGTTTTATTATTCTTAATTGATCAATCCATTTTCCCATCAACAGAGACAACACCTAGAAGACCAAAACTAGAGTTGAAAACTAGAATCAATTGACTATATTTTAATAGCATGATCCATCACTAGTGAAACATAAAAACCAAATTCCAAATACTATTGCAATCCTCCAAATAACCAATAGATGAGACATGGATCGATCCTTGAAGCATTAGAAGGACACCTAATCCACAACTGATAGCATCAAATGTTATTGGAATATTGTCATAATCAATTTGGATGAATAGTAAATTGTAAGAGTTTTGAGTTTGTTTCTACAATACTAAGAATTTAATATTTATATTGAAATCCTAGTTCTATGACTAGAGGAAATTGTAAGAAGATAATACAGTGTTTAGAGGTTTTATCAAAACATATAGGTTTTGATTAAATTGAGACTTGATGTATGAATCTATAATGATCAATTATTGAACATAAATGTTTCTTGTTGATTTCAAATAGTGTATCTATTATTTGATGTCAATTTGAATAAAAATGTGAATTTGGAGAATTTACAAGCTAGTGATCTATAAAAACCAAATTGGTGGTTCTAAATTATGTCATTTTCCAAAATGATTGAACAAGAAATAAATTGAATATGAATAGAGTTTAGGTAGAAATTTTGATATATGTTGTTTTATGAAATTTTAGTTTTCAAGTATCGAAATATATTATATTACTAGTACAAATTTCCATGATTGTCATTTATCATTTTTTGAGTTCATAAGAGGAATTGAACCAATCCTGAGAAGGGATCTAAGCAATCAATTTCTAGGAAATTTTTGGGTGAGTCTAATATCATCATGGGCCAAGAAATACCTCTAAGTGGAAATGAAAATGCGAAAAAAGAGACATAAGAAACTTCATGTGAAAATTTGAATGGATTATTTACAAAATTTGAAAAATATGCAGGAATAAAATTTGTAGAAAATTGAATGTAGTTTATAATTTTTTTTTGAAAAAAATAAATTTTGAAAATTGGATATTTCAATGAGGCACTACTAAAATTTTTAGAAAAAAAAAAAATTAGTTATCATTCTATCCAACCTAAGTATGAGAAAAAAAATATTTTTTTGAATCTTTAGATATAACTAAAGGACACATGCCTAGATGTGTTGCATGTTTTTTTGAAATTTTTTATAAGTAAATAACTAGTTATCCTTTTTTTATTATGACTTTTAAAAGTATTAAAAGGTAATTTTATGACCAAACTAACTTGGTCAAAAAATATGAAATTCATTTTTTTAGACATGTAGCTAACAAGGCATAGAGTGTACCACATCTTTTGTATTTGAAAAAGGTGAAATGGTTTGAAAGTTATGGATGTTTTTCAATCAATGTGTCTATTAGGAACTCAAACATGGTGTAGGTAGAAAATTATTAATAATTATCTATTAAAATTATAATTAGGCATATCTTATATTTTTAGAATCTTGATAGTTTCTCAAATGTACCTTTTTCATTTTATCAAATTTAGATTAAAAAAGCCCATTGACATCAAGGGTGAAGTTTAGGATTTTTTTGAAAATATCCCAACTCTTCATTTGCATGGAAAAGACAGGTTTAGATTACCAAGCCTAATTTCTATGTAACTTTTGGAGGGAAAAGGCAGGTTTGATACACACTAACATACAATATTATAATAGCCCACATAATAGAAACTACAAAAACAATCACAAAGTGTAACAATCTTTAAACTATTCCACACAAAACCCTACAAATAACACCACAACAATGACAATATTTTGCTCCAATTAATAGATTGAATCCCATAACTTTTGAAGCTAATCTAAATTGATATTAGGAGTAGAAATAGATTGATTTACAATAGAAATAGAAACCAAAACAAACAATAGAAAATATGAAACCAAACCCTCGCACAACTTCTACCGAAACCTATAAACAAACACACATTGAACAAACTAATAAAGTCTACAATTACTCTAAGCTTCAATGCAACCTTTGAGTAAGATTTCTCTCAGAAGCTAATGGTTCTTCATCCAATGATATCTACCTCCAATTGGTTTTCATCCAATGATCTCTACCTCCAATGGGTTTTCATCCACATAAGGAATTGTAAAAGCACAATAATGCTCATACAAGAAAGTTGAGAGAAAAATATGATCAAAAAGTCCTTTTTGTATACAAATCCCTGCATATAAATAGAGCCCATCAATTCAACTTCCCCTCTCTTGGAAAATAAATTAAAAATAATTTTATTTCCAACAAATTTTCCCTCAAATGGTGCTCACCTAGCATAACCATTGCAAGATTCCCATCTAAAAGTAAGCAATAACTCCCATCCTACAAAATCTCATAGAATAATCTATTTTTAGGACCTTGTAAGATGCCAAATCTCCTCGTGGAATCCCACACCCCAATTGATGTTGTAATAATAATAAAATTAATATTTAATTGATCCCAAATATATAGAAATTATAAATTCACGGGACCATAAATTAAATATTAAATAAACTATTTCCCTCATTATTCTCCTTAGTCCATGAGAAATATAGGAATGGGCTAATAATTCATATAAAATAAATTAATTAGAAAGGGGACATGATAGGAATGATATATCCCATGAAGGTAAATGATAGGATATGAATAGATCTATAGCAATTGGTTTAGTTTTTGCAATTCTATGAAGGTAAAGTGTGATCTTGATTCAGGATGTGCAAAGGTCAATTGTTTTGGATACAAAATCACAAGTGTAAGTATAACATGCCAAGTTATTTGTAAGTATATGAAGCTTTAAAGTATGATAAGGGACTCATCTAAGATGTTGGGTGATTATCAGGGTAAATAACAAAATTTGAGAAGAAAAACCAACCTAATCAATGCCCCTAGTATGAACCAAGGTTATTGGCAAGGATATGGGTGAAAAAGTAGACTATAAAATGAAATGGAGATGGAATGATAGACGAAGACCTAGAGGATAGAAGGATTTGGATATACACTTGACACCTACAAGAATGTTTTCACCATGGTACTTATTCAAGGTGCCACAAAGAGTAGTTTTCACCATAGGATGAATTATTTCTCTTTACTTTTTCTAATATTTTGATCTTTTATATTTTTTTCATTTTTTTATTTTTTATTTTTTTTTTGTATTTTTTTGTATTTTTGTTACAATTGGGGTACTATTGAAGATTAAGCATTGAAGCGCTTGAGGTGCACTATGTTCAATGGCTCATCCAATGTATGACCATCTAGAGTAGCTAGCTAATAAGCACTTGATCCATATTTAGTAGTAATTATGTAGGGAACCAACTAGTTAGGCTCATACTTTCCTTTCTTGTCCTTGTCTAGAGTGGTATTTATTTTCTTTAAGCACAAGGTCACTCATCTAAAACTCTCAATTTTTATCTTCTTGTTATATCTTCTATGGAGATGATTTTGATAAGCTTTCAAATGGTTCAGGGTGTTAAGGCACTATTCATCCAATAACTCAATCTCATGCAAGCATGTAACCTTATACTCATCATCATCAATGAGGTCATGAAGAGAGATACACAATGATGGGAGTTTGATCTCAATTGGTAAAACTGCTTCAATGTTGAAGACAAGGAAATATGGTGTAGCACTTATAGGGGTGTAGATGTTGGTATGGTATGCCCAAAGTGTAGGATGGAGTTAGAGGTGTCAATCATGGTTGACATAATTGACAATCTTTTTGAGTACTTTAATGATGGTTTTGTTAGATTCCTCAGTCTAACTATTACCTTGGGGATAATATGGGGTAGACCAATGGTGTTTGATATGGAACTATTCACACAAGGTGCAAACCTCTTGATTTTTAAAGGATTTACTATTCTTTGTGATAATAGTAGAAGTGATGCCATAATGACAAATGATATGGTGAAGGATGAACTTGGATATTAGGGCACCAATGGTAGATGCAAGTCAGATAACTTCTACCCAGTTGGTGAAATACTCAGTGGTAGTAATAATGAACTTGTGGCCACTAGAGGATGGGAATGAATTTTTCTAATGAGATTGAGGCCTCACATGGAAAAAGGCCAAGGAGTAGTAATGGGTTGCAATTCTTGTGATGGAGTATGAATTAAGTCTCAATGTTGCTGACATGCAAAACATTTCTTTACTTATTGATAGGTGTCATGTTCCATTGTAGGACAATAATAACTTGTTCTCAAGAGCCTCTTTGCTAGGATCATGCTACTAGTATGGGAACCATAGATACCATCATGAACTTCCTTAAGCATAAAGTCAGCCTCTTCCAAGTTTAAACACCATAGTAAAGTACCATCAAAGCCTCTTTTGTATAAAGTATCACCTAGGAAGGTAAAATGAGATGTCTTTTGGAGGAAGGTTCATCATTGATTAGATGTGAGATTAGGTGGAAGGGTGTGATCATGGACCTTTATGTATAAATTTCATGATACCAAGGGTTATTAGGGCCAACGATATATCACATATCATCTCATCTTCAGGGGTGTCACATGTGGGGACCAAGAGTTGTTCAACCAAGAATTCATAATGTTTGCTATCTTGTCGCATGTCAAGGAGGGAACCAATGGTAGCCATGGCATCTATTGCTTTATTGTTTAGGCAAGGAACTTGTTCAAACTAGATGTACATAAAGTATTGTTGGAAACTATCAACCATCCATTTGTAGGGGATTAACTTATTATCCTTTGTTTAGTGTTCATCATTGATTTCATAGATGACAAGCTAAGAGTCCCCATAGACAAGGAGTTCTTTAATGTTACACTATATTTCTATTTTCATCTAGTGAGTAAGGACTCGTATTCTACCATATTTTTAGTGCAAGGGAAGGCAAGCTTAAAAGATTTCGGAATAAGATCTCCTTGAGGTGTGACAAAAAGGATGCCTATGCCTAATCCATGACTAGTGAAAGATCCATAAAAATAGATTTTCCATGTAGTAGTGGGAGTGGTAATGTTCATAATTGATTCATCCAAAAAATTGACAACCAACAGATGTGTATCAACCAAAGGTGAATTTGCTAAATGATTTACGAGTACCTATCCTTTGATTATTTTTTAATCTACATACTCAATATGAAACTCACTTAATATCATGACCCACTTAGCCACACATCCTATGAGGGAAGCACATGAGAGAAGATATTTCAATGGATCAACTTTGGAAATGAGTTTAATTTGATGGTTGAGCATGTAATGTCTTAGTTTCTATGTATATAAGATAACTTCCAAACATGCCCTCTCCATATCTATGTAATTTAACTGATAGCCTATCAAGGTGTGGCTAATGTAGTATATTGCTCATTCTCTACCCTGTTCATCATGTTGTGCCAACAATGCCTCCAATGTGACTGGTGTAGCTGAAATATAAAGTAATAGGGGCTTGCCTACAATTGGTTCCATGAGGATGAGAGGAGAGGCAAGGTACTCTTTGATATGATCAAAATCTTGTTGAGGTTAATCCCACAATAATGGGTCCCAAACTTGGGATGCAAAAAAAATGGGAGGGAGGGGGAAAAGTTTTATTAGGTACCTTCGTTCGAAGGTTTTTCTTCAAACAAAGGTACCTGCAAATGAAGATCGTTGTGCAGTAATCTTCATTCGAAGATTTATCTTCAAATGAAAGTCATCTTAGAATGAAGGTTCCCATTGATTGAAAAAAAATATTAAAATAATACCTTCAAGTGAAGAAAATCTTTGTTCCAAGGTATTATATTAATATTTATTAATATTTAAATATGAGTTGACAAAACAAAGTTGTCAACTCATTTTTAGCGAAAGTGAAAATTGGAGCTGTGGAGAAGTAGATAGGGCAAAGGGCACCTAGGGAAAACCCAATGGATAGCGTTGGAGGATACAGATATTCGAATGAAGGTTTCAATAGATTAAGGTAAGCTTGTAGTCTGCCACCATGAAAATGGTGGCAAACTATTGTTCTCTGTTTGTTTCCCTAAGAAAATGGTAATATGAAACCCTAATTTTGCCCTAATTTCCTGAATGGGGGAACCTACCATTCTATAGAATTTTATAAGTTATGAACTATTGATATCATTTCCAAAATTCAGTAATGCAGCATTGTAGCAACATTTTGGAGACAATTCTAAGATAATATATCATGTAAATTGATATACCCTAAATTGTTGTGTATCCGATTATGAAATTTGATATATATATATATATATATATATCATGATATATACATACTCTCATTGTTAGTATCTTTTCTAGAATTCAGTAATACAATGTTGTAGCAGTGTTTTAGAGACAATTAGATAATATATCATGTAAATTGATATACCCTAATTTGTTGTGTATCTAATTATGAAATCACTATGTGTATATATCAATTTACACATACTTCAAATGATTCACTCTTAATATACTGTCAAAATTTATATACCTGAACTTATTTAATGATATATATATATATATATATATATATATATATATATATAAGTTGTCAAAATTTATATATATACATCTTTATAGAAGCACTATAGTTATTTAAAAATAATGGGTACATTAATTTTTATGACAAACTCATATCAATCATATACATACATTCAATGGTATATATATATATATATATATATATATATATATATATATATAACTACTATAGTTATTTAAAAATAATGGGTACATTAATTTTTATGTCAAACTCATATCAATTCAATATACATACATTCAATGATATATATATATATATATAGAAGCACTACACTTATTTAAAAATAATGGATACATTAATTTTATGTCAAACTCATATTCAAATTTCGATGTTGATGTCAAATTTTGAATGTTGTATGTCAAAGGGTGTACATGGGAAACCATATCCTTATTTAAATGTATGATATTGAACTAGAATTTGTGGATTCAAAGTACTTTTTAGTTTCAAGTAGGAAATGTGGCTATGTGCATAACCTTCCTATTGATTTAACCATTTCCAAATTTTACCTTTACCAGGTCCATGTCAATTGAAGAGGCATTTCCTGAAACACAAAAGTATTGGCCATCATGGGATAACAGAACTAAGCTTAACTGCATAAACATAGTGGTAGCAAGTGTTCCATTATGTGATAGACTTACCTAGCTATGGTCAAGAGTTCTAATGGAAACCTCCCCAAGGAAGATCAAGATATCTAGTAATTTTACAATGTAAAAAAGTGGAACTTGGTATGGGTTGGTCTAGATCAGTTGGCTTTGTTGGAGCCTCATGAAATGGAGCTTGTGTTAGGATTTGATGTAGGCCACACACGTGGCACTTCTACCAGGACAGACCGCATACAATCCCTCATAAATGTTTTTCAAGTAGAAATGGTATGATACCATCTTTTTGTTTTGAAGCCTATTTATCCAAAGGGCCCATCAATGTCTTTTCTCTAAATTCTCTGTCTAATAGTAGAATAGATATTTATTCTTGGTGGATTAGAAGAACTTGGATTTTGATCAAAGGATGGATGAGAAGTGGAATGATAAGTATAACCTTGAGATTTGAAGTTAGATAAATCATGTTGAAGTGGATGAGAGGAAAGTGCAATGGTATGAGATGGAGGTGGCAGTGGTATACTACCACCTTCTTTTTGACTGATATGGTATGTACGGTCATGCTAGGGGTATAAAATATGGATGACCCCATCGATTGTTGAAGGTGGGAGATGTAGGTGGATATTGACAAATGATATTTTGTAATTTAGATATGTCATAGTCACAAGGGAGTTTGTCTCCTTCAATGAGGCATACAAGGAATTCATCCTTGTGATTGTCCACAAATTGATCCATTAAGTCTATTGGTGCTCAAAGTTGAGACTCCTCAAATTCCTAAAGCTAATCAGTCCTTGAGTGCCAGGGGTGTCAAACTCAAGGCAAGGATTCAAATTATATTCAAGATGAGGCAACTAAGGACAACATTGATAAGGTGGGTAAAACTATTTTCTTCTTTTGGCTTTCCTAGACCAAGGGAGGTATTCCTTAATGTGTATGAGAACAATGAATGATAACAATATGAAGCTAAACATTGAATCAAACCATACCCAATGCACAAGAAAATCCAAATTTCTATCACCAAGCTGCATGTATGTTGGTTTGAGGAATTCAAGGGTATTGCACCTTCATATATCATATACATAAAAATGCAGAGAGTCTAAAATGATTCTTTGATAGCCCCTAATGTAGAAGAATACATCTAGACATGGATGTGGGTAGGGAAAACAACAAAAATAAGGTAAAAGATTGAGATTTTTGTTGTGTCTGAGTGTTTTGAAGGAAAAGGAAGGTCGATAGACAGTAGATCGGTACCTATATCTAGTTAGGGTAGCAGAGTCTGGATACTCAATTAAAGGGGAAACTAATTGTGATAAGATTTTTCTACCTAATCAAGGTACCAACAAAGACAATAAATGATAGTCTATTGCATGAGCTAGGCTCTACAAAAATAGACATGCAGCTAGAAGATTGCAAAACACATTTCCAAGTATTCTTTAAAGATCCATAAACAATCCATAAATTTCATATATTATCATGAAAAGATACCTTGAAAAAGCATTACAAATGTGTTTTACAATCTACAACAATCAACTAATCATGAAGAACATTCAAATCAACAAATGTGATTAGAGTAAATTGTCAAAATACAAAAAATTCATAGAATGTTCATGGAGACACTTGAAATAATGTTCAATCCACACATTGGGTTCATTACTTGAATATTACAATGTCCTCTCATAGCCCTTGAGAGAGAATCTATAAAATACTACAATGTAATTACTCTAAAACAAGTAACCTAGAAGAAACCTTAGGTTTCATACAAGTTTTTATATCTTTCTCAGCTCCACTCTACAACCAAAATGCTTTCCATCCCTTTGCAAATGAATGCAAAATGCATTATATACCTCATTCAATCCATCAAGAAGAATTGCAAGGAGGGGTTTGACATCTAAAAATTCAATTAGGTGACCATGCCTACCCACATCATAACCATATGGGTTGTACAAAAAAACCTTGCATATCTAGAGTGTTTGCCCATGCTCTTTTACAAAACTTTTATCATGAAAGGGTCTACAATAGTCTTGGGGCTTATTGAGCTCACCTACCATGCTATCAAGCTTCAAAAATATCATTAATGGGGGTCCTAAGAGTTGCTAGAGTGTCTCGACGTGTTTTAAAAAAATACAAAATTTTGATTATTTTGCTAGAAGCCAAAATCCTAGAAGAAACAAGGACATAGGGATATTTTGAAAATGCTTTGCAAAACCCAGAATCTTGGAGGAACTAGGAACAAGAGCATATGGGGCACTGTCCAACACTAGGGAAATTGGAATCCTAGAAGACCTAGGGATGCAGCGTGATATTTTGAAGCTGCTTTGCGAAAATCAAAATCTTGGAAGAACCAGGGACATGATGATATGGGGCACCCAAAACTAGGGAAACTAGAGTCTTGGAAGAACTAGGGACACATGGATATTTTGAAAATACACTAGGGAAACTAGAAACCTAGAAGAACCAAGGACACAAGGATATTTTTAAATACACTAGGGAAACCATAAACCCAAAAGAACCAGGGACATAGCCCAGATATTTCAAAATGAATAAGGGAAACTGAAAACCTAAAAGAACCACTTGGGGGCATAGGGATATTTCATAATACACTAGGGAAACTAGAAACTCAGAAGAACTAGGGAAACCAGAAATTTGGAAGAACTAGGGAAACCAAAAACCTAAAAGAACCAGGGACATAGGGATATTTTGAAATGGTTCCGATGTCCATGAAAAACCCAAAAAATTCAAAGTGATCAAAACACCCAAATGAAATTTCCACTTGATAAAAAGTGATAAACATAGCCCCAATCTTCAAGATCATCTCAAAAATCTAAGTTTTGACCTTCCAAAATGAACTTAGGGAAATGGGGGTTCGGAAGGACATTGGAACTAGGAATGTCTTGATGTTTATGAAAAACTTGAAATTACCAAAGTAACTAAAACACCTGAACAAAAAGTCCATTTGATGTTGGGTGACACACATAGCCACTATCCCTAAGATCACCTCAAAATTCCATGTTTTGACCCTCTAAATTGATCATGAGGGATTGGGGGTTTTGAAGGACCATGAAAAACCAAAAAATCCCAAAGTGAGCAAAACACCCAAACAAAAGGCCAAATAGATGCTAGGGGATGCCAATAACCATAGTCTTCAATTTCATACCAAGATTCCAAGTTTTGACCTTCCAAAATGAACATGGGAGAATGGGGATTCTAGAGGACATTGGAACCAAGAATGTTCCAAGTTCTGACAAGATTTGGAACTAGGGATGTTCCAGGTTTTAACAGGATTCAGAACTTGGAACCTTGCACCCAATAGCTAAGAAAAGACAAGCAAAACACAAAACTTAAAAAATTTATGGGATTTTCTATAACAATAAGATATGGCCATGACATGGGGAAAGTAAATTGTCACCACAACACAAAATTTGACCAAGGTAAACCCATTGAGGATTTCTCAAATCAATTATTAGTAATGGGTAAAAAATATTCCAGAAAGAAATGAGGCATAAAACTTGGGATTTTGTAATTTTTTAGGCACATGCCAACAAATTCATTGACACTTTGGCTATTAAGAAAGTCTTGGTAATGTGTTGAATATTTGGGTTGATTAAGATTTTAGGTTCACTTATGGTGTTAGGAAAGATGTGAGGAGATGAAGGCCCACTTTGTGAGTGACGACCAAAGCTAGATCCAAAAGGGGTCTTATTGTGAGAATCCATGATCTTTATAGCTTATGACCAAGTGATAGGGGGCATGAAATGACTATAAGGAGATTGTTGAAAAATGGTCGGTAGTATTGATGAAGTGGATAAGTGACTTGATTTTTTATTTTTGGATTTTATAATTTTTTGTTTGGTTTTTGGATATTTTTTTCTTTTCGGTTTTTTTAAAAGGGAAGGACCTTGTTCAAGTTGTACTAAGGGTAGGAATGGGTTGAGATGATGGAATTTTGGAGGATGAAAGGTAAGGTTGTAAGATTAAATTTTGAAGGATAAATGATAAAATATGTGAAAAGGGATGATTGGAGTTAAGGGACATTGAGAGGGTGATTTGATTAAAATGGAATGGGAGAGATAATTTTATTTGGATCTAAAACTATAAAGAAAGACATTGATATATTTGATGGGTTGATTTGGATTTTCTACACATAAGATAGGCAAGGTTCTTAAGTGAGAATTGGGGATTCGATGCTTACCTACTTGAGATAGGCTAAGTTCTCAAGCAAGTGACGAAAAGATGATTGAATTTGACAATAGCCCTTGATTTGAAGTTTAAGATTTTGATCAAGGATAGATGGGTGAATTGAAATTTATTGAATTTAGGATGGAGGGTTTATCAAATGGTTGATTTAGAAGATGTGGATTTTTCTACCTTAGCAAAAGGATTGTGTCCTAAAAGGTCTTTTTGAAATTTACAAAAAAAAATAAACTGTAAATTTGAAGCAAAAACAAGCAAAGTTTTGTGGGAGGAAGGGCAAGAGACCTTCCACATAATCCAATGTGGAAGGTCTGGGGCTCGGTGGTAGCAGAGGGACACGTTGGTTTTTTCATGACACGATGGCAAGCCTTTCTCAGCTCCCACCATCATTGGTGGGACTTGGCATCGAAATAATCATTAAATCATTGCAAGGATGTCAACTTCATTGCAATGCTATCATTTGAGATGATGGGACCTTGCATATGGCAGATGATGAAAGAATCATAGATGAGGGTGACGAAAGATTACAGAGATCGAGCGAGTTAAGTGCATGATTAAGGAAGTGAAAGATAGATTGGCTAAACAAGAGGATAAACTACATCATTCCCTTTTGACACACGAGAACTGCACATTCACTACAAGAAAGAGGTGGAAACATTATATCTTTGAGTGGGGAGCTGTCATTTCAACACATACTCCTTAAATGATCGAGGCGACCCGATGGTTTTTTTAACCAGCTCTGGGCAATAGGTAGTCTCACATTCTCCTTGGCAAGTGAATCAAAGAGCATCTATGGATACCTCGGTGATAGTAGTAGGCAAGAAGAGCCAAATGGCTTTCCTTGGTAACATTTCTAACCTCTGACTCACTAGAATTATGAAAACCAGTCACCCCTTGGCAGTCACGGCTATTAAAAGGGTTCTGGGTAAGGATTTCTTGTAGGCCAGGGACCGATATAGAGTAAATTTTGACATTTCCCCTTGCTTCATTGCCTCGTTGATTAGCCTAGGCGAGGAGAAATGAATGGTAATCTTCCTTGCAAGGGAGCTCTTCAGGCTAGAGTTGTTAGGCAGTTTGGAGGAGGCCGTTGAGATGGCTAAGTTGGGGGTGGGTTTCCCACGTGTGTGTGACTATGAGAAGTGCAAGGCAAGTGAGACAGACATTATGTGGATTCTGTTTCTGGGTAACTTTATGGAGACTACTCTGATTGAGCATCGTGAGAGGGCAGAGGAGGGGTGTAGCTTTCTAAAGCACTTCTACAACCTTGTTCAACCTTATGGAGTACAATGGCTATATGAGTTCGTAGACCTGGTTTGAGCAGAAGAGGAGGTGGTGGATTTGGACTAAATTATAGTCTTGAGTATTTAGGTCTTTTTGATGTTTCTGTAGTATTATGGTAGCCAAGTGCCTACCCTTAGTCTTTTATACATGTATTTATAGTCTATAGGGTCAGTAGTCTGCTTCGGTTGTATGCTTCCCAGTAAGGGGGATTGTTACTATAAATACTTGATGTAATCTCCTTTTCATAATATTAATATAATATTATAGCCCTACTACAACTTATCCATAAAAAAACAAAGAATTTTTATTTTGTTTTTTGGTTAAATTTGGATAGTAAAGGGGAAATTTATTGGTTTTAACAAACAGACACACCAAGCACAAGAACAATCCTAAATTATTCAAGTGGGAGTATCAATCTTTGTAGGCCAACAAATGTACTATCTACCAAGCTATGGATAGCTAGGGAATACAAGGTCATGTACCACCCTTACACCCCTTACTGTGGAGGTTAAGGCCCTCCCCACAATGAGCTCTATCTCTACAAACTTAAAAGTATGACATGAGTAACCTCATGGGGCTAATTGTTTACCAATGCACCATGAAAAATGATGATTGAAAGGTCTTATCTAGGCTATACAGGTAACTAAGGGACATCCGCAAAATACCTAAAGGTGTAGGAGACCAAAATATGTGAACTAGTGTGTTGTCTAAGACATGTGATTGCTCACTTTACCAAGTGTCATAGCCTCAATGTGGGCCTAAAATGACAGCGACACTTTTGAGTTACCTCTTTCACTCTCCCCCTTTATATACCCCACTAGAACATGTGGTTTAGGTCATCTCATAAGGTGATGAAATCCTTATCCAAGCCCACTAGAAGGAAAGAAACTTAGGTTCTTTTGATCCCTAAGATCACCTTGTAGCATGAAGGGAGAGTATACACACACTAAATCTCTAGGGCTTGAACACAAAGAGGTAAACCAAACTTAATATTTTAATCTCCAAGATCACTCGAAAATGCAAGGAGAGAGCATATACTTAAATTTGATCACAAAAATAACATACAAGATAATTTTCCTTTAAAAAATAAGTGTCACTAATGTAGTGATAAAATATGATCTTTGACGAGTGATGCTACAGACAATGCATTAGTAGTTTCAAAGATTGATCTTTGACACATAAAAATGGTTGCAATCAAAGTATTAGTAGTAAAAACTAGAGCCCTACAAAAATTATAAAATAAATTTTCAAAATAGAGAAATAGATGTCACCAATAGAATCCTTACAATTGTTTGATGAATTTCAAAAAAAGTTTAAATTTTGATAACATACACAAAAGTTATGCTAATTGCAAGATAACATGGAAAAATGTGATTCAAATGATTATACCTAACATTTATGCTAAAATATGAAAAAATACTTGATCCACAATGAAGAGGGTAGAACTAGCTTTCTAACACTTGTAAAAACTTGAAAATCCAATAAGATATGTGAAATTTATAGTGTTTTGAAAAAAATGTACTATGTTATGGGCCTGGTGGTTAAGTTTAGCAGTTAAGGTTACTAGTCACAAGTGGAGTCAAGCTTGGCTACAATTAACCTGGCAGTCAAAGGCAGCTCGTGGTCACCAATGTGACTGCAAGCTAGGGGCTAAGGGCTAGAAGTTTATTTTTAGAAAATAAAATTATTTTAAAAAAATTACTATTTAAAAAAAACATATATATTTTAAAAAAAATTTAATGTTTTAAATTTTAATTTTTATTTGATTTTAAAAGTTTCATATGAATTTTTTTTTTATATTTAATTTTTAATTAACAAGTGATGGTGGATTAATGGGCTACCACCCAAGGTCTATGGTCCCTATGCACTAGAGTGCCAATTCTTTTTATATTTTTTTAATTATTTTTTATTTTTGTTAATTTTTTTTAGTTTTTAATCTTTTTGAAATAAAAAATAAAAAATGCAAAAAATGTTTTTTTACCTACTTATGCATAGGGGATTAAATAGGTTAAAAAAAAATTTCTTCAACTTTACTTGCACCAAAAAAAGTTAAATTTTATATGAATATTTATCTCCCAAGCTTTCTAGATGCAACCGTGGGGTCTATTTTGTCCCAAGAAGCTCCCTGCAAAAGTACACCTTTGAATTTCTTCAAAATGATAGTTGAAAACTTACAAGAAAAGGCTACAAAACTTGCAAATAAAGGATTAAATAAGAGACAAGACTCCCACTGGACATGCCAGAATATATGCAAGAAATTGTAAAATGTAAATATAAGAAGCAAATCAAAGATCTAAATCATATTTTCACAACTAAATGCAAATCTCATGATAAAGCCTAAGAAAAGTTAAATAATAATGAGAAATAAATAGTAAAATCTCACCCAAGCTCCTTGTTGCACCAACAATGGTAGTTGTGCTCCAAGATTGATTTGGTTGAGAATATGGATGTTAGGTGCTCAAATTAATAGTATAACTTTACATTCAAGATTGAGGATGGTTATGGCTTATGAAAGGTTGTATTTATAGACTTTTGGGAGAGATGATCAATGACTATGGTTGTTTGAGAGGATCTAGATGCATGAGGAGTTGACAAGTGTCTTTTTGTGACATAGATCAAGGGGATTAACAAGTTCTTTCTTGAATTTTTGTGCATGATTTAAATTATGTAAATAATTAATTATTTAACTAATTGTCTATTTTAATCAACTAGATTTGATTGATCAATTAACTAGGTTGATTGTTGAGTTAACTCTTTTAATTCACTAGTTAACTAATTTGATCGAGAGTCAACTAAGGAGTTGAGAGGAGATTAAGGAATCAAATAAATAAACTTATTTAATTCGTGAGAGTGAGGATAACTAGTAAACTAATTGTCTCTTTTAGTCAACTAAGGAGTTGAAAGGAAATTAGGGAATTAAATAAATAAATTTATTTAATTCATGAGAATAAGGATAATGTTAGAATTAAATAAATAAAATATTTGTTTGAAATGGATTTTAAAGAATTAGATTGATTAATTAAATAAATTATGTTCATTTATTTAATTAATACTTAGAAAAAATGTTAGTTAATTAATTAAATAATTTAAAATTATTTAATTAATGCAGATAAAGGAAATAGAATAAATAATTAAATAACTAGGCTTTATTCAATTAATTTAGACAAAAATGATGTAGATGAAGTGTTGATGACAATGAAAATACGATAGGAAAATTTAGGTGTCTACATATAGTATGTAGGTATGTGAAGTAGATCTTTGTAAAACTATGAGGGAAATAAAAACAAATGTAATTTAAGTGTGGATTAGTGGCATAACCAGTAAATGCTCACTCTTACTAGAGATTTCTACCCATTTGAGGGCTTCTCCAACAGTCATGTGTTGTGTTCCAATATTTTATTTATTTTATTTTGCATGTCTATTGAAGTTCACTATTTTATTCATTGATTGGACATGCCATGAAGTTTGGCATCCATCATAGGTGGTGTTCATGTGTGATTGATGTAGTTTTTTGAGCATCACATGAAATTTATTTGTTGATGATTGGGGTGTAGCATCGTTACCCAATTTATGAATCACTAGTAGTTGGAAAACCTTGCACACACCAAAAACACCACATATAGGATCATAGACTTCAATCCTTTCCAAGGATATAGTTGAGAATGAAGTATGCCATCCTAGGGAGTTGATTGAGGAAAATTCATAGTGGACTTTGCTTTATTTTTATCTTTCAAAAGCATAGTGGAGTTTAGTTTGCGGTGAAGAGAGGAACCCTAGGTTTGTCTTAGTCATAGTTAAGATCCTGAAAGGAGGTAGAAGTTTGTAAGCACACCATGTATGCGACAATTTGATGTTGTACAACATTAATATATGAAGGAAGTAGCATGATACCTACATGTAGAATATATTTATGAGTGCTCTTTAAATCAAATAATCTTGCTAGTTAATCCCCTTCACTAGTGACCTAGGATTGCCTATAAATATATTTTCATAGTTACTCAATTCAAACATTTTGGTGCCTAAGTTTTAAAAATAATAATTAATTTTAAGGAAGGTTAGATTGAAAGTAGTAATTTGAGTTTGGGATGAGGCGGACTAAATCATGTTACATGACATATTCAATAGATTAAGTTGTGCTTAATTAGGAAATAATTGTAAGTAACAATTAAACCAAACCAGAAAAGTCTATAATAATGATTGGCTACCAAATTTGAAACTAAGACTAGGGTAATACAACAAATAGGTTAGAGTAAGTTCTCTATAATGATATATTCATGACATTACTCAAAGCCATGCAAAATGAAGTTGTAAAATCAATATGGAAGTTCATTTTATGAGCTTCTAGACAAATAAATAATTGAATGATCTTAGGATTCATATAAAACCATAAAATTAATGTATCATAATCTCTTTTTGTACAAATTTATAAATCTATATTTTTTTTTACATTTTTATGTGATGTTTTTTTTTTTGGGGGGAGACATTTAATGTGTTGGGTAGTCACATGAATATATATTATGATTGGATCAAAATCATGTTATATTTTGAATTTCAATTCTATTGTATTATTTCTTAGTACTAAAAGTAAAAGCAAAATAAAGTTAAAATAACTATAATTTACTCATGTGGGTATCAACTCTCTTCTCCACTTTTTGATGTAGATGAAGTGTAAATTTGCTATTGACTGTTTGACCATTGAACCAGATGATGTTTAAGTGCGAGTCGTCTTCATCAGATTAAGCCAGATTGGAATGCAACTCCCGTGGAGGGCAACCACGAGTTTCCAGAGATGAGCTCCGCTACGGTGAATTTGGTGGCCTCCGCTGCAGTTGAAATTATATGATGTCCAGGCCACTGCACTCGTTTTGAAGTGCCTCCACCTGGCCCGTTGTTCATATATTCTCCATAATATACAGTTTTTAATGCAGAGCTTCCAGACCATGCAGACCAACCGGTAGGATCGATGCTACTGTCTAAAGAAGATTGCATGAATACCGTTTGGGAGTATTGCTTCCACGGTCTTCCCAAATAGGTGCGAATAGAAGCCGTTACCTTGCAGCCGTGGATGGAGAAGCCCGTATTTTGGTTGGGATCAGTTCTGGCCTGTGCGGTAATATAATTGGCACTTCCCCCACCACGATCAAGGGAGATTATATTGCAGCTGCGTTGCCAAATATGAAATCGACGGTGCCATAGATGTCGCACTCTCTGTAAAACTGGCGAAGAGAATGAGCGTAGAGCGTGTCTTGGAAGCTTCTCATGCCGCAACGATAAAACGCCAACCGATCCGATGCCGCTCGGAGCGCAATGGCCTGCCCTTCGTCTGCTCCTGCTGTGTTCTCAAATCCCATGTCCCGTGCGATGAATCTACTCCCACTCGCACCTGAAAGCAACCACCAAGATAATTAAAACCTCTTAAGATAAATATATGATAAATTATGATATTTATACCATGATTCATTATATGATTTTAAACTCATTGATATGTTTCATGAATAGTGGTTCACGTGAACCCATGATAAATATATCACGATTTAATTGTGTAAATTTTGAATTAAACTCGTTGATCCATATTTTATGAGTAGTGGTTCAGCCTAACCCATCTCTAATGAGAATTAATGATCCACTTGACACTCATTGCATCTAGGTGATACTCATAGTGATGAAGCATGGGGCCTTCCTGAGAAGTCACTCATCCCAATACTACTCCAAACCCACTTAACCATAAAATTTCCCCAAAATCTATCATTATATGGATCAATGAATTTAAGTACTACCCCAAACCAACTTAACCATTAAGTTTCTCTCAAAATCAAGCCCCTATAAACTGCTATCATAGAATATAGATCTAAATTTAAACTAGTATATTTATATTTAAAAAAATATCTAAAGTACGTTGAGGGATATCTTTTTTCTATAGTTTATTTGAAAAAGAAATTAGAAAAAATAAAAAAGAAATTGAAAAAAATAAAAAACAAAAAAGAAATTGAAAATAAGAAAATCACAAAAACTATCCAACCAAAAAAGAAATTGGAAAAAATAAAAACTAAAAAAGAAATTAGAAAAAATAAAAAAACTAACAATCAAAAATAATTGAAAAATAAGAAAATAAAAAAAACTATACTTCAAAATGAAAATAAGTTTCCTTTTTGAAATTTTAAATATTTTTTTTCCATAAATTTCGGCATAAAAATATATCATACGTATACAAGTAGTGAGTGAGATAGTGTACCGAAAGTTGCGATGGACTTGAGCGAAGCTCCAGACTTGCTACCGCTAACGACAGTAACGTATTTCCCATCGCCAATGAGCATGATATTATCTTTGGACACGTCGACGCTTTCCGTGTACACTCCAGCTTTAATATGGATTATGTATCGGCTGCCACTGTTACTGGGAGCAGATTCCACCGCTTCCGAGATAGTCAAGTAATTCCCGGTCCCGTCCTTGGCTACCACCACGTCTGCTACCGGAGAGCTCTAAAGAAGCCGCCGGTCAGTGGGAGACATCCAACTTGGGAAACCCTCTTTGAGAGAAAGTGCTTCGGATAAAAGGCGGCGATAAACGGTGCGGAGAGGAACAGGAATGGTGTTGACAATGGCAAGAGAATTACTAACCAGTTTGGAAACATGTGTATTCCGTGCTTCAAATGGTTGCTTGCATGTGTCGAGGTCGGTGAGTGAAGCGCTGAGCCACGTCTTCACGTCGTCCGCGTGCTCTTTCTTCAATTCACCGGGCTTACTCAGTAATTCCAACGACCCGTTCAGATGGCGCAGCGCAGATTGAAAGAGCATCTCACAATCCTCAATCACAGAACGGCTAATCTCATCGTTAATGGAACACTGCGAGCTCAACCGCGAGGCCACCTTGGAGAGCTTTTCAACCTCCTGGAAGCTCACCTCCGTAGAAATTATGGCCATTTCCTTAATGGATCCTCCTGATGTCACGTTTTGCTCGTATTGAGGGTGACGAGCATGCAAACTCAACAAGCACACGTGTGGGTAAAGCGTAGCCCGACACACAGAATCGACCACATGCAAGGCTTGGTCGTCGTGCAATTGTCTGGCCTTACTAATCAAGCGCTGTGCAAGAGTTGTACTCTCGTGTACGGTGGTGCACGATGCACAGGCAGCTAGGAACACCGCAGTCAGAGTCGCCACAATCTTTTTCATCTTGCTTTTAGAGTTACACAAGAGATATCACTGCCCTAACGAGTTTTGAAACTTTTTTCTCACTATGCGAATTCTTGGCAAGCGGCAATGCAGTATTTATAACTCAAATATCTTGCGCAAACCCTATAATTGCCTGTACGGGTGAAGTGGAGATTCAGGGTAGGTCGTGCGTCTTTGTATAATTACATGGCCTGATGTGACAAGGGTTCAAAGATGGATAATTACATCGCCAGAGGTGATCATTGAAATAGATGATTTAAGTAGAGTGAAATAAACACTTCTGGATGAAGCTATAGAATCTGCTGAATTGTGGTTTTGAAAGAATCTTTTGAATTACCATCATAGCCAATGTTTAATTATATGATTGCAATCGCTTTTTTCCAAGCAAGAAAGAGCACAGTAGAGAAGCTGAAATGGGAATCCTAACATATTTGTTTTACAAGTGGTAATGCTCCATGAGATAGATGAGATTGTGATGTTCGTTGGCCACCCACTGTATTAGTAACAAGTGTTAGCGGTGACCTTTGGAGATGAAATCCTTGAGCAACCTGGTCCATTAAAGAGCTGTCTTCAAGTATGTAGGTAGCTGTTACTCTTCCTTGTCACAATTCTTTCTGTTTTGATGTGTCTTCAACAGGACGACCTATTCAACACATCAATTCGAGTACGCTCACACGTCCTCTTTTTGAAATCTGCAACACACTAAAACTTAATATCGATATCTCAAGCAAAGTCAAGTTGTTCTAGAACAGCGCCTGTGGTACTAAAATCAAAGCTTGTTTTTTAAGGGACCTTTCATGGGGTCATTGTAAAACTTCAAAATTGATGTCCCTAAAATATCTAGTTTGTCCTACGAGATTTCAATAATAGAAAATAATTTTACAATAATTTTAATATTTAAAATTTCAAGTTATAAATGTGAAAGTATAATTTTCCTTTGTGTTTTTGAATTTACTTTACTTAGGCTTTATCAATGTAATGATAAGTATATAAGTAGAATGAATTTTTCTAAGAGTTGACACATAATTGAATCCATATTCACCTCCATTTGTATACATTTCTAGAAATTGTTTTTAACCTTCAATTTCATCATTTTCCTACCTCGAGTTAAATCTGCAATTTGTAGAAGCCATCTAGCTCACTTATGCAATTGTAAAAATTACCATTAAACTTCTAAATTTTAAACTCAAATTTGGGCCCATTTGTTTTCCCTCAACTAAGTTGTTATGTGTCAATTTGAATTATAAAACTTTGTACATACACGTTTGGAATTGTATTTAAGAACTAACCCAAATTCATTTAAACATCTAATGAATCTATGGAATAATCACCTCTTGCACACATCAAAAAGCTTAAAATGAATCATCTAGTCACATCAACATTGTTAGGGTAAATAGATTTTACCTTGCTTAAGTTTTACTTTGGCTTAAAAAATTGGTTTGGGAAGGTATTCCCATTAGGGTAGTTTTATCGGTTAAAAGATTACTTGTCATATTTCTTTTGCCTTTCAATAGGCACATTTGTACATTTGTAAATAATCAATCAAGCAGTGATCTATTTTCTTCTCGCATTAAGCTTTTATCATCCCCCTGTGGTGAACTATCTTCGTGGTTGATCCTGAGCATCCCAACATGGTATCAGAGCATACTGCTAGGAACGCTTGCCCGAATCTGGAGAATTGAGCTAGAGAAGAGATAGACCCAGGCATCAATTCGTTCCTGCATATCAGACTACGGAGGCATCAATCTGTGTCTGTGTTTGGGGCATTTGCCCTCATTCAACACCATTTGCAGCAGCAAGAACTCCATAAATTGGCCTATCCAAATATATCAGGCTGCCTTACTATTGTTTTTCACCTAGAGCAGAAGCATTTGCTATTTCAAAATCAGACAGAAATTTCTCACGCCTGGATTCCCATCATCACAACAATCAACATTATTTTTGGAGGCCCGTTTTTTAATGCTGGCATTATTCCTTTTATTGCTAGAAAGGTGAATTCTCTGAAGGCTCCGATTTGCTCATACAGAAGGGTGCATGAAGACCAAATTGCCGCCAGGAAAGCATCAGAGACGTCATAAAAAAATTACAGAGGTGTTGTAAGCACAGCGATTCACCATGGAAAGTGGTGGCCAATAGCCTCCAGTGTGGGTAAATCTGCATTAAGTTTTTTTGGCAAAGATATAGATATTTTCAAACTTTATAAAGTCTTTGCATCAATATTTACTTAGGGGTTGTTTGGAAGCATGGTGGGTCCGGTAATTGGGGGCTGTTCTAAAGTTGAATTAGGGCTTTAGTCCTATTACCCCAAAAAGTTTAACTTGAAAAATTTCAAATTTTTGGTGCGTTCTCCTATGTACCCCAACCCTGCCGAATCACGAAAATGATTAATTTTCAAAATCTATGTGAGCTAGTCCAAATTCCTCTTGTAGGAATGATCCTATCTCCATTTCATCCAATCTGGGAAGTTTTCACATCAGATGCTTCATCCTTTGCAAGATTTGTAGCTTCACTTTTTACCGTTCGTGATTCATAAACAGAGTAAAAATTCAGTTTCCTGGTTGCTGGAAATTAAAACATTTCTGAGTTCTGTTCGTTGGTGTTTGATTATCTTGCTATCCAAATTTTGTGAAAAATTGAGTTGTTATGTGAGAGATATGAGTATTTTCATCTTTCTGGCCAAGGCAGGGTTTTAGGAGAAACAAACTAAAGCATTTTATTGAAATTATTTGGCACCACTTGATCAGTCTCAAATTATGCATTCCGAGAACCATTAAATGACGAGAAATAAAAGTTATGGGAGTCTTCATAAAGGATATAAAGTTTGGCTTTTCAAAAGCGTAGAAAAGTGCAAGGTAATGGCATGGTTATGAAGTTAATAACTTTATTTAAGCCATAATGTATTCCTATTGATTTCAAATTTCGAGGAGGGTCCCACCAGCCAGCTCTTAATAAAGTCGGGAGTTTCTTCAGTTTGAGAACCCTCCACATATCCGACTCCATTACTAAGTCAGGGGTCAGGTATTTTCAAAACTCTTAAACTCTTGATTTGAAGTTTAAAAGTTCTTAAAAAGAGTGATTTGCCAACACCTTTGGCTACTGAGCTCCAAGATACTTTCAAAGTGGGTGAGCAACAGAGAGATCTGAGGTATACATCTATAGTGTTGTTCTGCCAGAGTTGTTCAGTAAAAAATAGCCAACAGATGCATCATTTGTTGCCAAAGGTTTGAACATGGTTGAGGAAAGGTCATTCCCGCCTTGAAGCTTTGCCAATACATGATCATGGGTCTCGAGAAGTTGTTGCAGCCTGGAGCCGTTTTTCCTCAAACCTTTGGTTGGATGTTTAATTGTTGTCATGATTGTTTTGCTTGGTTCTCAATGTTTCGAAAGCTGAAGGGATGCTGCAATATTCCTAAGTGGGTCTCTTTTAGCATTTAATCTACACCTTATCCTCTTGATACATTGTGTTGCGGCGCCCACAGGTGAATCAATAGACAGGCAAACAAAGTGTGGAATTCTTCATAGACAAAGCACATGAAATGTTGGACAGAACGCCTGAAAGAAGACTCCAATGCCGCCATAGTCACTAGAAATTATCATATGCATTGAGACGGCTCGTGTTCTCGCACTATAAACTGCCCATGAACCGTTCGGCTCTCAAGCTATTTAAGGAGATTACAGATTAGCAGTGAATGAACGCTTGGACAAAGCAATAAATTATTCGGCGGAATGCTTCAAAGATCTGCGGATTGCAGGATATGTGCATTTAACGTTGATCAAGGGACTCATTGATGATGGGAAACATATTCATAGCCTGCGCCAGTATCCTACACGCCTGCCGAGCAAATGTAAGTCTCTATCAATTATCATAGTTACAAAGGCCCTGGTAGTGTGTTTGCAAGCACATACGAGGCATGTGAAATTGCTTGACAGAATGCCTCAAAGAGCTATGGTCTCCCGAAGTGTCGTGCTAAGGAGATGTGAATAAAATGATTATGTTGAAAAGACTATAGAATTTTCAATGTTCGAAGAGTATGAATTGGCGCCATGATGGAGGTAGATTTCAGTTAGCAGCTCAAGCTTCAACTCCTATACAAACTGGATTCCACGACCTTTACCAGTTCTTCCCAACTCATGTAGAGCAAGAGCCTTCTGGCTAGTTAAAGGCAGCTTCGAAATGTAATGAAATGGGATTATTGTCTAACACTGTAGTTGAAACCGCCCACATACAGATTCTCTTCAGCAATTAGATGTTGCATATTGTGGTCAAAGGCTATGATAATTAGTGCAGGACCTCTCTTTTTAAGTGTGTATTCTGCAATGGATGAATTGGATGCTTAGAATGTGATACGCATCGAATGGATTTGATGAAAATACTTTAAAAACTTTCAAACAAAGTGCAAATATTATCATTACGAGCATCTTTAGAATAAGAACTTCAAATCAGTGGTGTCATCTAGCAAGGCATAGCAGGATGCAATTTGGTTTGATATTTAATTCAAAATGCTCTAATAGACATATTTATGGAATGTAAAAAAAATAATAAAGGTTGTGCCCTGAAAACTTGGTCAATATCCCCATAATGTGTCAAGCCATTATCCATGGGAGATGTGGATATAGAGAGATTAGAGGCATCGAAGGCACAAAAGAAAAAAAAAACCTTGTCTTGGAATGAGCTCAACTCAAGCACTGCAAGTGGGCTTGCTCACCTTCATGAGGAATCCGGTGTCTGAAAAATGTTCTAAGATATTTCTCTCCAAAGTTCAATGCTGTTACAGGTTGTAGCTTTTCAAATCTTAGCAACTGTGCCGCATATAGAAAAGTAAAGAAGTGCTGCTTAACCAAAATTGGATATCACTCGATGCAAGCAACACTTCAAAATGTATTGGGAACTTTTAAGCCAACACTTGGGCATTTACTTCTATTCTACAAAATGTAAAATATAGCAGTGCAATTGTTAAGCTATATGCAGGGGTAAGGATCGTTGGTCTATTATGGGATCATCAATAAATAGTGATTGGATGACTTGAACGATTCAAAGAAAGATAGAAAAGAGGTATGAAATCATCATCATTCTAATGGGGCAGGAATAGACAAAAGTGAAAGCATACAACTTTGGGTCAATGTTAATGCTGAGCCATATGCCTTTAGGCAAAATAACAATCCAGTGATTATTGTTATATCAGATGATGTGCAGAACTAATAGAATTAAAAAAAACACTATATCTAAATATGTAGATAAGTTATATACTTTGCCTCTTGAGGAGAAGATAAAAGCTATAGAGGAGAAAACAAATGACTTATTGAGAGATCCAGGTGAACCTCAGGAAATATCTTTCATTTATCATGGTTACAAATGGGGAAATTAAAAATCACTTAAATAGTAAAGTACGGGAAAATAAAGAGTGATTTTGTTTACCGATTGGGGTTGTAGGGTATGTGAATTGTGAGTCATTTACCCTGCATCCCCTTCATTTCAGTTTTAATCTTTCGTGTATACTTTCATTGTTATGTGTATATGTTAGTGAGCCTTTTCCTTCTTTCTGGTAAAAAGCATACCCCGCATTTTAATTTGTTGCATATCATAAGAGGGAGCTGTACCTCTAAAATTTAGAGGAAAGTTGCCAATTCAATGGCAACTTCTCCAACTGTTAGTATTGATAGTCCTTCTTTCTGGACATTCTAAATCATTTTCCAAAACTATATTCGACGGACAAATCTATTCACTAACAAGTCCCACATAGGCCGGGTGGATACATTTGTTTGGCTTTATATATGCTAACATTCGCCTTGGATGTTGAAGTGCTTGGTTAAGGATTATGGTGATCCATTGTTGGTGTATTTGGTGACTCTCATTGGTTGGGATAGCTGACCTTAAATTTTGCAACAAATCCATTGCGTATTTTTCTTTCTCTTACAGAAGGTGGTCACGTGGTTGACCAAGAGCTAATCTGCTCAACGGGTTAATCCGGTCCTTCATTCTTTCATTGAGCACTCATAGGCGATTTTTTCTTCCACGGAGCATATCTTGGGCATTCGGAGTCTGATTTTTGCATTCCACATATCATCGGAAAGCTAACTTTGCCAAGCTCGTAGTGGTCCAAGTCTATCCACCTGATCTCACCATTTATCAACATTTTTTTGTAGTTTCTAACTTGGTGGCACACAATGGCTGAACCTAGATTCAAGGTCCTCACTCACAATTATCACACGTGGAAAGTGAAAATGCAAAGGTTACTTTGGTCAAAGGGATTATGGTCTACTTTGAACAAAGAACAACCAAATATCACCAGGGAATATGAGAAGTTTGCATATAAGAATAAGTGTGATGAGGCGATGGGCCAAATTGCAATGCATATCTTAGATTCTTTGTTCTTCCACATCGAGGAGTGCACCACACCTAGAGAGGTATGGACTAAACTTAAGGATCTCTTTCTGCAGTTAGTGAAATAATAGCCTTTCAATTAGAAGCTAAATTAGCATCTCTTTCAATAGATACATTCCCTATTATTGAGGATTATCTGGTAAAATTCAAGTCCTTATGTTCTCAGTTGTTAGGGTGTGGAAAAGAAAAAAGTGATAAGGAATGCATTTTTTTGGTTTTGTCAAAATTAACAGGTGTTTTCTCATACTTTGCTACTTCCTTTTATTCTACAATGGATGGATTGGGAACTAGATTTGTTATGCCATCCTTTGAGACATTCTGTGAAAGATTGATTAGAGAACAATCCAAACTTCATCAATCTGATATCACTAAGTCTCATGCATTAGTTGCTTCTACATCCAAAGAGAAAGGAAAGAACAAGAAGGATAAACCCAAAACAGAATCAAATGAGCCTTCCAATCCGACACATCCTAAGAAGGAGAGGCCCAAATGTAATTTTTGCAAAAAAGAGGGCCATAGTGAACAAAGCTGTTATAAGAAGGAAATTCATGAGTTAAAACAATTTCTCAAGGAACATAATATAACCACTCCTTCCTCATCTAGTTCACTTCCTCCTTCTAACAAAAATAAGAATAAGGACAAGGATACTTCCCCTAGATTCAAAGGAAAAGGACATGTCCTAATTACTACTCATGCATCCAGAGATGTCAGATGGATCATTGATTCAGGGGCTTCAGTGCACATTACTTGATCACCTGATTTATTAGTTCCAGGTACTCTTAGAGCACCCTATTACGATAGATTCATGGTTGCTAACAATTAGGTGGTTCAAGTTTCTGCCATAGGAGAGATTAATTTGGGTGATGGTTTGGTTTCTAATGTACATTGTATTCCTGAAATTGCCCATAATCTATTATCAATATATCAGATCACATAGGTAGGTAATATAGTGGAGTTTACCTTTGATTCAGTGATTATTCATTACGCTTCAGAAGAGTTGTGTGTAGTAGGTAGGGATGATCATCAGTCTAAGGTATATACCTTTGATCATTTTATTGATGATGATAATCCCTATGTTCCTTTGACTCCACCATCTAGTGTACAGAGTAACTTAGTTCCTCTTAATGGGTTTGTTGATTTGATCACTATACCATCATCACCTGCCACATCAGAGTCGACAGAAGAGATCACAGTTCTGTCGATATGAGTTCTTCTCTTAAGTAGGTTGATCATAGTATTCTAGATCTTTCTTTGGTTGATGAGTATTTGGTAGGTTTATCAGACTTGTTTGTGGAGACCCATCTTGGAGATTTGGAATACACATTTGAGGGTATATCCCTCCTATTTGATGATAGTTGTGGTACAACTATTGTCACTCCATCTTTTTCTTTAGAGAATGTTCAAGATCAGTTTCCAATGGTACCTTGTTTGTCACCTTCTATTGTGATTGGGCATGTTCCTGATTGGTTCATGGCATCATTTTCCAAGGTCTTGGTGACACATGAGCAAATTTTAGAGACATCATCATACATTTTCATGCTTCTTTCTTTCAATTCCTATCTAGAGTGGGAAGCATACCTGCATATATACATGGTTTTGTTTCTTCCAAAAGGGAGACAAGTTGTTTGTCGACATTGGATCATGTTCTGTCTTTAGGCACTTACCATTTTTGTTGGTGATTACACATTGTGGGGGGGCTACATAGTCTCTCTCTTTCCCTCTTATGGGGGGCCATTAAATATATATACATGATGTATGTAGTACCTGGGGGGTGATAGTGAGTCCACCATACATCATTTCATTTTTCACATATTTGTGAATGGGTACCTAACATGGCCTAGTTACTGGGACCCATATATATTGAATTTTGCAAGATAATATTTGCATAATAATTATTCTCCCTAAGTTGCACTTAAGGGGAGGTGTTAGGGTAAATAGATTTTACCTTTCTTAAGTTTTACTTGGGCTTAAATAATTAGTTTGGGAAGGTATTCCCGTTAGGGTAGTTTTATCAGTTAAAAGATTACCCGTCATATTTCTCTTGCCTTTAAATAGGCACATTTGTACATTTGTAAATAATCAATCAAGAAGTCATCTATTTTCTTCTTGCATCAAGCTCTTATCATCCTCCTGTGGTGAACTATCTTCCTGGTTGATCCTGAGCATCCCAACAAACATTTTAGGTTATATTGCATAATTGTTTGTTGTCTTTGATTATTGTTTAATTTTGTTGACTCAACATTCTTTTGGGGTTTGTCACAAGGGAAGAGTTATCCTTGTAAAATGCAAGCTCTTAACTCCACAACCACATTTTTTATGCAAGTTTAAAAGTGCAAAGGCCAACAATTTCCAATTTTGAAAAATGTTATAGATTAGATTTAGGAAAAAGGATCATATCTACTGTTGGTTTTTCTTCTGAATCAGCATTAGGGTTTGCCACTTCTAATGCACAGGTAGATTCAGCCAACTGAATACAGGAGGTTGCGTGAGCTCCTCCCCTTCACTTCTGGTTCTGCCGCACCAAGGGGGGTGTCCCTATTTGATAAAAGTATAACCTTGACTAGCTCAATGACAGAAGGATTTAACTTGACAGCAACAGGCATAATACTCTCATGTATGGACCAAGATTTGTGTAACAAATCACAAGGTTGGCAACATTCTTGGACATAATGTATGGTTAGGTATAAGAGCATGCAGAGGTTCCTAATCCTAATCCTACAACTAACAGGTGGAAGGATGAAATGGTTTGATTTGATTTTTGGATGCAAAGCTAGACATGGTATATAACCTCAACACAGAGCTAGATTGGTGCCTATCCAGGGCTTGGAGTCGGTAGACATACACCTGTGAATGATCAGCATGAACAACTAAAACTAGATTTTAGGGGGATATATATGATATCTGCCTTACAGATATCTCCCAATACAGAGTGTTAAGCTGTCTATACTTATGGCATCCCTATTGCAGTATACCCTTCCCAATATTCAATCTGAAAACAGTTTAATCTACCCCTTGAGCAAAAGTTAAAAGATTAAACATTCAACACAAGAATTCTATGTTCTAGAATCTCAGACATTCCTTGAATGCCTGAACTCAGAAGAAAGATACATGCAAAACTGGAGACAGAATCAGCATAACACATGCCAACATAGCATTATTCATATAAAATTGACCATGAAATCAGTGGATTCATGCACAAATGTACAACAGGAGATACATAAACTCGTAAGTTTTGCTGCACAGAGCAACCAAAACCAGTTGTATCTTATTACAGAGCCAAAATATCCAGTTTTCAACAACCAAAACAATGGTAACATAGTCTGCCTATATCGGCCAGAAAGTGTACTCACAGCAATTAATTACATGATTTTTACAAAAAATTGCCAGATACAGCCCATGAGAGATGGTGCCCATAAGTTATCAATGCAGTAGGTAGGAGAGTTGACAGGGGTGGCCTTGAGCCCTGTGCCACCATCTGGAAGTCTTCATGCTAAAAATCGGGCAGTTTAATCACTTGTACTGTTGCCCACACCCCTGCTACAATCACCATTGATGGCTCAACCACCCGCAGCCTACTTGGAAACTGTCGTACTATTCAAAATGGAGCTTCCCACCAAGAAGTGCTTTCTCACAGGTTCAAAATAATGTAGGGAGATTAATCCCACATGCATAGTGAGAAGACCACTTCAACATTTTATAAACATGGCCACAAACATACTAAGTGTCGAGCGCTTTTGCCGTGCTCGACACACAAGCCCTCGCCCAAAGCTAAGCCATCGGCTTGCCCCAAAAAACTCCCGCCGATCTATCCAGTCTCTCCGATGGCAAACAAAACACAACCTCCGTCGCCGTGACTCCCTCCATCGGAGCATCCAAAAATCCTCTGGCTGACCTCATATGTTACACCAATGAAGCCCATCGCAATCCCCTGTCGGCCAGACCAATCCCATCAGCCAACCTGAAACTCCTCTAACCGACCTCAATAGTCTCGCCGACACCATCGCAAACTCCATATTTCCCATCATCAGCCAAAGATAGACCATCGGGCCAACTTCCATCGACTAGGCTGATAAAACAAGTCTCACCGATGGCCAAGCAAAAAACACCCGTCGCCAAGACAAAAACCATTGGCCAACCCAAAAGCAATGCTCGCCGACAACAAAAGTCACGCCGATGGCAAGTTGGCTCCCCATCTCCATCGGTGTGACTTAGACCGTCGGAGCAAGACCACAAACCTATGCCGATAGCTTCCATCACGCCGATGAAACCAAAAACATAAAGCTTTGAACCATTGAACCAGTTCAAACAGATGGTTCAATGGCGAGGTTCAAACCAAAAGTTCAAAGACACAATCGGAGCACTCAAAAAAACAAAACTTTCGCTGATGGACAAAACATGATGACCCCTTCCTCAGGAAAGATGAAGGGGAGCCAAAACTCAGAACCTTTTGGATTTTTTGGGAAGGTGCCTACATGAAAAATTGCTCAAAAACTGATAGTCAATTCAGGCACCAACAGTGGCTCTGATTGGGGACATGCAGGTGCAAGACTGCAGTGAGAACCCTAGATCTCTGGGATACAGACCAGTCCCCTATCCATTGGGCACATAGTCAAACTTGCACCAATCTGCATCACCAAACACATTATTTTAAAATAAACATGGTGGCCTAGGGCCACCAAAAAGGAAAAACCAGACTTTTCCTTTGTCAAACACTTGATTTTCTTTTGATTTCTTCAAATGAAGCCTAAAAGCATTTAACTGTCTGCAGCAAGCCCCTTGGCAATTATTTGTGTTGCTGCTCATTTCTTTTTCTTCAACAAATCTACAACTAGCTTCATCAGCATATATAATTATCAATTGTAGAATGTCATCATCATATGAGTCACTGATGTTGCTCAAAAAAATAACAGACTCACATGAAACAAATGAATCCACATCAGAATTTTGCCCTTCCTCAAAAAATAAGAGCTTCTCTGTATCAAACATGCAATATTCAGGCACAAGCAACATCTCATAATCAAATTTATCTTGATGAACATATAGATATCCATCATCATCATGCATGGCAGTTTTGTCATTAATGTCCACCTGAAATGTCTCAAGAGAAGGCAGAAATAACTCAGAATGCAGCCCTACACTGAAAGCTTCATAGTCACCCCTGCAATCAACACTCTTTCCAATTATATGAGCACACACATCTGTAATTTTCCCATCCACCTCTGAATAGTGACCTTGTTTTTTATCTTCACCAGTGCCCTGATAATCAAAAGCAAAGTTTTCAACCTCTGCACTATGAAGGTGGCCAAAATCTTCAAGGAAACACTCATAATCAGCATCCAAATATATTTCATCATCTAAAAGGCTCACATATGCATCTGAATGCTAGCAATCACTAGCATATTCACTGCCATCCCTTGAATCAATGTTTTCTATATTCAGAGTGAAGCTCTGCATATCCACTTCATATAAATAATCAAGCATAACTAGGATATGCACACTGCTGCAAGACACAACTTCATGTATGTCTCTCATTTGATCAATTGGAGGGCACCTTGTGTCTGCAGGCTTGTCTTCTAAAGGCTGATAACAATCTTTGTTTTCATTATTACAAGATGTGCTTACATTTTCTACAACATTTTCTTCATGCATCACATCATGGCTGCACACATTATTCTGAAATATATTTCCCTCTATACAATCATCTCTCAATGCACATACTGGGAGGGCTGAAATATATTCACTTTGATAACTGCTTTGACAACTTGCAGCCATGAAACCTACTGGCATTCCATATTTCTCATTGTTTTCTATGTCCATAGCAAATTGGAAAGCCTAGTGAAGTGTGACTGGTTCTTTATCTCTCAACAGATAACTCATTTCTTCATCAAATGCAACCAAATAAATTGTCAAGCACAATGCATTATTAGGTCTCATATATTCAGGGATCTGCCTGAGCAATTTAATAAACCTAAGATTAAAGGCTGGAACCAGCTCCTCATCTTCCCTTTGGATATTCATAAAATGTATGATCAATGAGGCCACATCAAACCTTTCACCAAACTGCCCTAGGAATGCAACTTCTAAATCTATCCATGAAGAAACTGAACAAACAGGCAAGTCTGAAAACCATATCCTAGCATCATCTTCCAATGACTGAACAAAGAGTCTCATTACTACATCTTCATCCTCTACCTCATAATCTTCTATTAAATTACAAAATCTTTGCAGATGTTTGTTTACCGATTTAGAATCTGATCCACTATATTTTGGCAAACATCTTCTAATTTTATTGGGAATAATATTTGGGTAACCATATATCCCTGTGAAATTTAGGGCTTTATATCTTTCAATAAAGAATGGTCTTCTCTAAGAGCACGACTAGGCTTGTTGTTCTAAACTCAACATTTTGAATCAAAGATGAATACCTGGATATATGTTGCAACACTGATAGGTTCTTTCAACAGAGTCGCCACCTCTCAGAGAGAGGACAAAATGTCAACAAGGCACTTTTGTTTTCTGGATTCATCACTCTAGCAGAGCACCACATGGTTCCTTTTTGCTGCAACAACTTCACTGGAAACTAGATGTTCCAGCCCTCAGGTTACTTGACTCTCTCTCTCCCCAGTAGAGTCGCCATTTTATTAGTTTTTCTTCTGAATCAGCATTAGGGTTTGCCACTTCTAATGCATAGGCAGATTCAGCTAACTGAATACAGGAGGTTGCGTGAGCTCCTCCCCTTCACTTCTGGTTCTGCCGCACCAAGGGGGTGTCCCTATTTGATAAAAGTATAACCTTGACCAGCTCAATGACAGAAGGATTTAACTTGACAGCAATAGGCAGAATATTCTCATGTATGGACCAAGATTTGTGTAACAAATCACAAGGTTGGCAACATTCTTAGACATAATGTCTGGTTAGGTATGAGAGCATGCAGAGGTTCCTAATCCTAATCCTACAACTAACAGGTGGAAGGATGAAATGGTTTGATTTGATTTTTGGATGCAAAGCTGGACATGGTATATAACCTCAACACAGAGCTAGATTGGTGCCTATCTAGGGCTTGGAGTCGGTAGACATACACCTGTGAATGATCAGCATGAACAACTAAAACTGGATTTCAGGGGGATATACATGATATCTGCCTTACAGATATCTCCCAATATAGAGTGTTAAGCTGTCTATACTTATGGCATCCCTATTGTAGTATACCCTTCCCAATATTTAATCTGAAAATAGTTTAATCTACCCCTTGAGCAGAAGTTAAAAGATTAACATTCAACATAGGAATTCTATGTTCTAGAATCTCAGACATTCCTTGAATGCCTGGACTCAGAAGAAAGATACATGCAAAACTGGAGACAGAATCAGCATAACACATGCAAACATAGCATTATTCATATAAAATTGACCATGAAATCAGTGGATTCATGCACAAATGTACAATAGGAGATACATAAACTTGCAAGTTTTGCTGCACAGAGCAACCAAAACCAGTTGTATCTTATTACAGAGCCAAAATATCCAGTTTTCAACAACCAAAACAATGGTAACACAGTCTGCCTATATCGGCCAGAAAGTGTACCCACAGCAATTAATTACATGATTTTTACAAAAAACCGCCAGATATAGCCCATGAGAGATGGCGCCCATAAGTTATCAATGCAGTAGGCAGGAGAGTTGACAGGGGTGGCCTCGAGCCCTGTGCCACCATCTGGAAGTCTTCATGCTAAAAATTGGGCAGTTTAATCACTTGTACTGTCGCCCACACCCCTGCTACAATCGTCATTGATGGCTCAACCACCCGCGGCCTACTTGGAAACTGTCACACTATTCAAAATGGAGCTTCCCGCCAAGAAGCGCTTCCTCGCAAGTTCAAAATAATGTAGGGAGATTAATCCCACATGCATAGTGAGAAGACCACTTCAACGTTTTATAAACATGGCCACAAACATACTAAGTGTCGAGTGCTTTTACCGTGCTCGACACACAAGCCCTCACCCAAAGCTAAGCCATCAGCTTGCCCCAAAAAACTCTCGCTGATCTATCAAGTCTCTCCGATGGCAAACAAAACACAACCTCCGTTGCCGTGACTCCCTCCATTGGAGCATCCAAATATCCTCTGGCCGACCTCATGTGTTACACCGATGAAGCCCATCGCAATCCCTTGTCGGCTAGACCAATCCCATCGGCCAACCTGAAACTCCTCTGACCGACCTCAATAGTCTCGCCGACGCCATCGCAAACTCCATATTTCCCATCATGAGCCAGAGATAGACCATCAGGCCAACTTCCATCGACTAGGCCGATAAAACAAGTCTCACCGATGGCCAAGCAAAAAACACCCGTCGCCAAGACAAAAACCATCGGCCAACCCAAAAGCAACGCTCGCCGACAACAAAAGTCACACTGATGGCAAGTTGGCTTCCCATCTTCGTCGGTGTGACTTAGACTATCGGAGCAAGACCACAAACCTATGCCGATAGCTGCCATCACACCGATGAAACCAAAAACATAAAGCTTTGAACCATTGAACCGGTTCAAATAGATGGTTCAATGGCGAGGTTCAACACTGAGGTTCGCCGGCGAGGTTCAAACCGAAAGTTCAAAGACACAATCGGAGCACTCAAAAAAACAAAACTTTCGCTGATGGACAAAACATGATGACCCCTTCCTCAGGAAAGATGAAGGGGAGCCAAAACTTAGAACCTTTTGGATTTTTTGGAAGGTGCCTGCATGAAAAATTGCTCGAAAACTGACAGTCAATTCAGGCACCAACATCTACAACTACAAGATTCATTCTATAGTTGCACAAAGTATATCAACATTTGTAGAAGTGATCCACATAGGGAAAATGTTTACTAATAATAATGCACTCATTTGACACATCCTAATTTTGTGTTGCAAGAATGAACTATTTTAATACATGTAGCAGATTATGTTTCTACATCGAACTAAGATTCAAGTACCATTGTTTATTTTTTATCTAATTATGCCGAGAGGCATTCTACAATCACAACAGGGTGGGGATGAGAGCACTCATTTTCCATGTAAATTTATAGCAAAAAATTAAAAAATACAAACCAAAAAAGAAATTGGAAATGGTTGAGGAAAAAAAAGGTGGAGAAAATCACAAAAACTGTGGAACCTAAAAAAATTGGAAAAATTAGAATATTAAAACTAGAAACGGTTGAAGGAACCTTGGGAAGATATCACTGAGCATACTCTAGGTATATTTTTTTAAATATAAATATACTAATTTTATAAAACATTTAATTTAGTATATTTATCATTCCCAACTCTTATTTGTAAAGTATTTATTTATAAATGCTTATTTAAATAATTTGTATTAGAATTTATGTAAGAGAGTATTTTATTTGCTTATACAAATGAACATAAATAACATAAATGATTTGTTTTTATGCAAGTAATTTCTTTTTTCTTTTATGTTTTTACATGTTTTTATGGGAAGTTGAGGAATGCTTAAGATTAGGTTTTTCTAATCTTTTAAAATTTTATAGTAAAACCTTAACAATAAAGGAAACCTTATATTTCAATAAAAAATTCAAAAAAATTGTGTTATTATAGAGGAGAAAAGTGCATACTTTATCTTTTTATGTTTATGTTTAATGCTAGTTTGTGTGGATGTATTTGATGCAAGAGTTTAATACATAATTTGGATTTTATGGCATGATCACTTGCCCCAAGCCCAAACCCAACACTTTGATGTGCAATATCCCTTAGTTCTATTTGTGATATAAATTTTATCTCACAATCCTAGAGAGTAAACTCAAGGCCTAGACTCAAGGACTTATGTTGGTCTAGACTGATGAGACAAGACTCGTGATCATATTACACAATATTATGTGCTAATTTATAAGAGTGGGGAACTCCTCAGCTCTTTTGTCTCAACATGATCAAGGAGGGTAATCCTAGAGGTCTATTACAAGATAAATACAAATAAATGACAACACACTAGACTTTTCTATTATGCCACACCTTATGTGTAAGAACACTCGAAAGATTTTCTACTAGAAATTTATTATTTAGGCTCACTGATTAGTATAGACCTAAGAACCTCTTTATTAAGAAGGTTAAAACATGTTATGTGTGCATAGAAAGATGCAAACAAAGGTTTCTCCACCAGTTTTTCTTTAATTAGAAGATCATACTTCATACATAAATGTTAAAAATACAAATCTATAATCTTGTAAAGATGACTATAAGCATAAGATCTTGTACGATATTACAAGGTTTGATACTATTGAACTATACATAAATAGTACAGCACTATAGACTAAATTGATGAAAAGAATTCAAAATTAATTCTTTATTTTGAATGGTGGAAGAATTAACCATTGAAAGATCGACCTGCCTTAATCTATGGGTGAAAAATTCAATATTTAGAAACTAATGCAAAACACATATGCAAATTTGAGCATATTAGCAAGATATGAATCAATATCAAATAGAGAACTAAAGGTACATTTAGAATCCTATTAGTCTAGCAATATTTTTATACAAATACACTTCTAAATCTACTAGAAACTTCACATGACCAAGCATTCTTCAATAATCCATAACTGGTTAGAGATAATCCAAAGGTACTCCTCATGTTAGGCTTAATCAAATCACATCCTAAGACCAAATCAAGACTCCAAAAATAAAAGCTAAAGAGGTCCTAATTAAAGACTCAAAAATAAAAAAAGGGTCCCAATTTTTATAAGGCAAAATGGGGTTCATGGTGTGAGACACAATAATTGGGAACTTTATTGGGAAATGCTCCTAAGCATTTCAAAATGAAAGAGCAAATCAATGAATCTAGAATCTTGGTTTGATGCAACCATAACAAAAAAATGAATACATGACTAGAAAAGAGAAGAATCATCATAGTACAAGACCAAATGTCTCAAAAACCAAAGTGTGTGCATGTGAGTTCATTACCTTTATTGAGCCTACCATGACCTATTACTACAACCAAGGCATCAAGCTAGTAGACAATCTCACCTTCAAATTATAAGGGGTTTATTGGATTACACATGTACTTAAGTAGACATGATCATCGATCACCTAGACATTGCTTGACCACCAATCAGGCATCTATAGACCTGATGGAGATATTTTTGATATCAATCAATGTAGATCTCTATTGCTAGCTAGGCGAGGTTACTTTTAACACCTAGCTAGTTGAGTTCTTTAATCTAATTTAATTTTCTTTTTCTAATTTTTCTTTTCCTTTTCACTTTTTCTCTTATTATTTTGATTTTTTTAAAATGCATTGTGAAGTTATCTGAACTCACAAGAACTAAATCTTGTTCCTAGGTTGGGGATCATAATGACAATCAAGGAGGCAAATCATAATATTTTTTACTTAATACTTAACTACAACAACAAATTCTAATACAACTAAGAAACATTAGCATGTGTAAGTATTTAAGGTTTCATGAAAACACTTTAGAAAACACTATAAATCATCTAAACTTCAATTAGACATGCATATATACAATCTAATATGATTGATATATAAATTAAAATTTTTAAACTATTGACTAATTTTTCACCATAAAATGCTAGAAAATAAATCACTAGTAGCAATCCTACTAAATTAGTACTTATAGATGACCCTTTTTCCAACATGAACTAGTTACTTGATTAGAAAAATTAAGACCCAAGACCAAGGACAACATAGAAAAATAATAGCACATTGAAAATGACTATAAACTCAAACTTCAACAAACTAAAAACTAAAAGCAAGTAGCAAACTAGACTCAAATTTAACCCTACTAACAACAACATCAAAATAAAAATAGCATGTAGCTAACCACACTCAAAGTAAAATCAAACAAATAGAAACCTAACTACAAAGACTAACTAACACTATGTACAAAGGCTTAGGATATCAAATTTCAAGACTTCCCTGTAGACACCTAAAAGTGTCTTGACCCTTTAACCATTTTCCTACATCCTGGCATTACCAACTTTTAACCCTTTCATCAATTAATTAAATAAATATCATAATTATTTAATTAATTAACCCTAAGCCATCCCCGACCATCTACCCTTATCCATTTATCCCTAATTCACCCTTAGCAATGAATTAATTTAATTAATTCAGCACTACACCTTACAACTTCATTCCAATTAATTAAATAAATATTTCTCATATTTATTTGGTTAATTTAGATCCACTTTCCTACTCTTGATTAATTAGATAAATCATGTTTATTTAATTAATCTACCCTATCCTATAAGCTAAACCTAGTTTAATTAAATAAATACTAATTATTTAATTAGATATTTGTAACATGCCATCTCATTTATCTGGATTAACATTCCCAATTTACCATCAAGTAAATAATCATGATCATCATAATCATATTTTTGTTTAACAATAACCAATTTCATAATCATTATATAAAAAGCATATCTTTTCCAAATAATTTCAAACTGAAAATTTACAACATATTCAAAGATAGCATGCTAGTGAGTTCCTTAAATTTACAATCATAATGTTTTGCTCATGGCAATAATGATAAATTTAAATAGAATTTGATGCAGGAGCATCATTTGAATGTTGTTCTTAAAGGTCCAAAAGACCTCGCTGATGTTTTAAAGAATATTTTACTCTATGAGTCCTAGTTGTATGTCAAGATAAGATCAAAAAATGGTCTTAGAAACCCATATATATAATGTTTTGTAATGTTTTCTAGCCTAGGTGTGGTATAGGGTTAAAAGTTACACTAAAGTGGTATAATTGTCAAATTTCATGACATAATCTTTAGGTTTTGTATGGAAAAAGGACATAAGCTCATGGATAACTATTTTTTTGTAAGTATTTGATGTAAATCAATCCAAGAATACACTCCATGATGTATTGGGAGCTGGAAATTAGAAAATACTCTATTATTTTGCACTTTTGTGACAGTTTTTACTGCGAAACAATAAGAAACTTTCTTGGTATGGATTTGTACATCCTATTACATGGTCTAAAGGTATATGGAAGTGTAAATCTCTATGTCAGGATTCCAATGCAAGTGATTTTGTTAAATTTCATGATATATTAAGCAAGATATGGTTAAATTACTGCTAACAGCTTTGATAGTTTTTAAGCAATTACAGTGTGAAATTCTTTGTGTACGGCCCTGTACAGTCAAGTCTCAAGTTTCTGTTTGCATGGGATGATAATGAGATGTATTAAGGTTCAAATGCAATTTGTTTGAGGTGATTTCATTGAGTTTTTCTCAAGTTATGATCAAAATAGTGCTTGTTGCTCTATTTAGAAACTAGGGTTTTCAGCAATAGAAAAAAATCATATCTTTTTTTTGGTACGGTGGGAAAATCTGATTTTTGGTGTGAACCTCTATTTTATGGGTCTTTAAATGATTGCAAAGTTTTAGGTCACGAGTCAATGGTTTGTGTGAGATATGAAGGACTGTTCCTTCCAAAAACCTACTAAAACTAACCTAGAAACCTAGAACAGCTAGGGTTTAGTGCAAATTTGACTTTTTTTTTTAATCTTTTCTGAGAAGTGTGGGTTTTTTGACGCCCCATACGACTTGATAAGTGTTGTGGAATCCATTTATGACATCAAGAATGAGTTTGGTTATATTAAGTACTCATTAGGTCTCATTTGAGGTTTTAAGGGCTAGAAGACAAGATTGCAAACATGGTAGGTTTTGTGATTCCTCTTGAAGAGTCATAACGAATCTTGTTATAGGTGGTTGTAGGGCATTCTTTCCATCCTCTACATCAAAATTTGACTGTCAAGTCATATAAATAGAATATATTGCATTTGGAGTTTTGATATCTGTCTTCATAAGTCTCAGCTTGGCATCTACTTGGGAAGGATAGCATCACTTGAGTGCTTTTCCTCCAACCACAGACTGGTGATCCCTAGCACAACTTCCTTCCTGGAAGTGGCCCTACCCTTCATGAAGGGAATAGATATAAGGAACCATAAGGCTTACCATCTGAGTTTCTACTGTTGTGTCCTTCATAACTCATCACGGTCATACAATTATAGATCCACTCTAACTATGTATGACACTATTGGATGGTTATGTCATATAAAGCATAGTGAACTGAATAATGCATGCAGAGATGGATGCATTACTTTGGCCAAAGATTTAATATAAATAAACGTTTTGCAATGAACATAGTTGAATGTTCACACACCTCTAACTCAACTTAGAAGTTATCTCATCCTACAATGTTTTTGGTTGAGTGTTTCTGGTCATGGGATGACTTATATAAATTTCCCATAAATATACCATCCACCTTAGACTTCTAACTCCGTTTCTTGGAGTGCATTTCAAAGGTCTCTTGTTATATTTGTAACATGGAATCTATGACTCTCCGCCACTCTATTCCTCATTCCAAAAGTGTATAAGTTCTTAGTTTTCAGTAACAAGATCAATTTTGGACTGCATCTTCATGAGATCAGTTCAGATATTTAGTTTGTTTTAAGGTTTTCCATCTAATCCTTGTCAACTAAAACATATCCCATTCAAGTCAACAGTATAATTGCATGAAAAGTTTCACATTTGCCAAACGTTTCTGGGACACACTTAGAGATCTATCTTCTCTAGTCCCGTCATCAATATATAATCTTTAGAACTATCACAAGATAAGAAGAATAACATCTATCATAGTAAAACTCTTATTCTACTAGGAACTTGAAAAGTTCTAATACCTCATCCTCAAGGTTTAAACATGCACTCGTAGTGTAGTAATGATAGCAATATCATCCCAGTTTCACTTTAATAGATAAAAAGGAACTCCTACTACCCATTCTTTAATAAAGAATAACCTGGAGGTACACAAGGTTAACAACTTCTAAATAAAAATAGTCTTTATATTACAAATCCCATTTCATGTGACTCGAAGTCACAGCTGACTAGCACTAAGAGGTTGGCTGGACTATTGTAATACTTAATAATGGTTAACATCTAGAATGACTTAATATGTAGAGTAACGTGGCTCTCGGCCAGTTATCAAACCACATAAACAATCTTTCCTTTCCTAGAAAGCATGGATAACATTTATCCTTCGATATTATTCATGTATGACAACTTTACAGTCTATAGATAATGAATACCAAGGATATCAGCCAAAACCATGGCCTCAAATTTGATAACATACTATGACAACAATATTCAAAAAGACTTGAGCCTTAATAGCCTTCAACAAAAATAACATACTACTACAACAATATTTAAAATGGTTTCAACCTTAATGGCCCTCAACAAAGCTAGCCAAGTTAACTCAATGCTATTGTTTTAAATAAATACCAAGCAGCCACATCACAGTGTGGACATATCAACAGCAAGATATAAAAACAATAGATTAGTCTTACACACACGATAGTATCATATATGATGTAGCTAAAATGTATGGCCACCACCATAGAACTTTCAGGTTGACATAGTGTTTATGTTTAATGTTTCACTCTGCTCTGTCTCAAGGCTTTCTCTTTGAGTTCTGCTACTGCCTTCTTGTATGCTTGACTTTGAGCTCTCTACCCAAAAACATAATACATCCACACCCCAAAAACAAAAAAATAAAAACCACCTTTTCCAAAAATGAAGGTTGACAACAGTCTTCTCTACTCGTACCCTTCCCTATGGGAATATCTACTCCACTTCACTATAAACTGTCCCATTGAGAGAATTCATCATACGGAATGCTACAATCATGGTATGGTTATGCTGAGCCATTAGTACTTCCCACTCACCCCACCCTTCATGGAATATGGGGTATGGTTTCACTACATGCATGTAGTGATAGAAGACCAAAGGGTACTCGACACAACAAAGAGGATAAATGATTATATCACACATTACTTCTTATACATCATATATGTATAATATGCAAATAATAAAATAATCTATGGTGTCACCATAATAGCATTACCATAAATATGGTGTTAGCATCAATCATGTACCAAAATGCAAACATGGGGTCTAGGCTTACTCCCTCGCTTCACAATCTTATACTATTGCCAAAATAATTAAATCGATGCACACAGAATTAATCTATACATATATATCAAGAATCTCTAACAAAAGGCATTGGTTAACTCTAACCATTAATAATGTTCCCTAAACATTATTTGGTTAAATTGACGTAGATTCGCTGAAAAACCCTTAATCGGCAAAATGACAATAGTCAAATTGAAATCAACTAATAAGGGAATGTGACTAATACATACCCTGTCTCGTGAAGGCTCACACAAAGAACAACTTTGAAACTCAGTAGCAACCTAAATTTTTCCACAACATCTATTTCCTTCTCCCAGATGATACTCTCCTTCCCTTCTTGGAATTGGAAATCTCTTTTCCTAGTTACACTCACAATTATTCAAACTATGATCAGTGTATCATCAACAAATTATTATGCATCATACTAAAATAATCTTAACAACATGTAATCCCATGTCTAATTTTTAAGCATTAATCATAACCCATATAATCAATGATTTATCTTGACATCTTCCCCAAACGTCAAATCATTAACCTATGATTACTTATCTATTTAATCACATGAAAAGTAAAAGTTAAACATAGTCAAAGTTGGGGATGTAATATATCTCCCCCAATATGAATCATCATCCCTGATGATTTAATGTATCTAAATTTTATAACATAACAAGAGTTTTGTTCATCATAAATAAAAGCTTAAAAGAGATGAGGGAATTTTTGATAAATATCATCATAATTCTCCCAGGTGGCATTCTCTTCTGCATATTGGTCCCTCTGGACCTTGCATTGAGTAATCTCTTTATTACGCAAGTGTAGCTTACATATTTTGAGCACCTTGATAGGCTTGATCATTACCACCCCTAGGTCCTTCACTTGTATGGCATTTCAATCAAGAATAGGAACATGATTATCTCTTGCAACATAGTTTTTGAAATAAGAAACATGGAAAACATTATGCATCATGGCAAGAGCTGGTGGTAGAGCAATCCTGTATGCAAATGGGTTGACCTCCTCAAGAACTTTGAAGGGACCCCATACCTAGGAGCTAGTTTGGATGTCTTTCCAAACATAATAGAACTCTTTTGTTGTTTAACTCTTAAGAGGACTTTTTCTCCCACTGATAAATGTCCTGCGATGCGCTTAACATCCACATAACCTTTCTACTTAGAATTCACTTCCACTAGCCTTTTCTTAATCAGATGGACTTGCTCTTCCATTTCTGATAGGATTTATGGACCAAGGCTAATCCTATCTTCTAGCTTATCCTAGCTTATAGGAGTTCAGCACTTTCTTCCATATAATGCTTCAAATGGAGTCATCTTAGTAGCGAAATGATAGGAATTATTGTAAGCAAATTCCACAAGAGAAAGGTAATCTTCCCACTTGTATTGCTAGTCTATGTAATACATTCTCAATAGGTCTTCCAATACTTGGTTTACTCTTTTAGTTTGGCCATCTGTCTTAGGATGATAAGTAGACATTATGTTTTACTGAGTTCCATGTGAGAAAAATAAGGTTTTCCAAAACCTTGATGTCATACGAGCATCCCTATCTGAGATAATCTTCTTAGGAATACCATGCAATCTAAATACTTCTAGCATAAATATGTGGGCTATGATTGGTGCCCCATCTATCAAATTCTCGAGTATGAAATGTGCCACCTTGGTGAGTCTATCCACCACAAACATAATAGCATTGTGTCCATTCCTAGACATAGGAAGTCCTTGCACAAAATCCATGCTAATGATTTGTCATTTCTATTCCAAATTTTCATGAGGGTATAGAAGTCTTGCCAGGTGATGGTGTTCTGTCTTCACCCTCTGGCATTCTAGAAATCCAGCTACAAACCTTCCAGCATCCCTCTTCATTCATTTCTAAAAATATAATGGTTTTACATCAGCTAGCAATTTTGTCACTATAGGATGTCCTGAATAAGGTGCAAAATGAACCTCCTTCTACACAATATTCCTTAACTCCTCAGAGTTTGAAACGTACATCCTTCCATTAAACATGAATAGTCCATCTGGTTCAAAGTGGAACCCATCATATCTAGTATCATGAGGATTGTCCACAAGAGATTTTTTTACTTGCTCATAGTATTTGTCTCCTTTGGACCTTTGCAATACCTAATTCCTAAAATTAGAATGTATGGAGATCATTGAGGAGATATTTCTTCTCCTACTTAAGGCATTTGCCACTTGGTTTTCCTTTCCTTGTATGTATTTAATCTCAAAATCATAATTAGATATTAGATCTAACCACCTTCTCTATCGAGCATTTAGATGTGGTTGAGTAAACAAATATTTGAGTCCTTGATGGTTTTTTTTTAGTTCAAAAGGATTCCCAAGAAAATAATGTGATGCAGGAGCATCCCTGGTTCAAGAGAAACCGTACATCAACCAAAACATTTGCATTTTAGTTTGTTTGTAGTTCAGTTTGTTTCTTTTCATTTTCCAATTCAGTTTAGGTAGTTTAGTCAGAAGCAGTTTCTACTTTTGGTCCGGCATTTCACCACAATTTCATTTCAGATCTTGTGGAGCTGGATTTAGCATCTACATTCATTCATCTACATCATATTCAGAATTCAGAGATCCACACTTCAATACCGGAAAGATATCGCTATCAGAAGTTGACTGTTTCTCAAAACAGAGCATCCAGATATTCACAGACAATCAGTTGAAGGAGAAACTTGCAGAAGCTTTTCTCAATCTTTGGAGCATAATGGCACATCATTCAATGATCTTTGGTTTGTGGCTAACCTTCCTAGGAGATCCACACTTTATTTCATTCATTTACCAGAAGTGTTCTATGCATTTAGGTCTGACCTATCTATGTGTACACATTACATCTCTTCTTTGGAATTTGTGATCTTCCTTGGCTAACGTGGAGGAATCTATTGGTCTAGATTAGATATATATTGATGTAAGAGATCCTTAGGAAGGCAGTAGTTTAGTAGTTCACATAGTGATAATTGATAGTTTAGATTTTGTGTGAAGGAGCTTCAAAGCTTTATCTTGCACATATATGTAATCAGGCATGTGAGCCCTAATTGTAAGCCCGCATGTTGCCAGCTAATCTCTATTTGAATTCTATGATATATTGAATAACTGAATCTACATTTGCTTTATTTCTTTGGGTTGTTTCTGTTGTGTTTACTCTTGTTGCATGGTCTGGACAGTTCATTTTGTGAACCCTCCTACCATGACTACATAAGTGGTATCAGAGCAAAATTTTGAATCTTTGGAGCGAATTAAATGAAGTTGGCAGGGGAATTCCATAAGATCTTGTTGTGGACAGATCACTGAATTAAGGCAAGTTACTTGCGTAGCAACCGATCGCCGATTGTGAGGCAGTTGTCACCTTGTAGCCCGATCACCAAACCTGAGCTAGTTTACACTTGATCCTAGGAAGAATGCTACCGAGGAGAGTTGTTGCTATTGGAAAAATGGCTAGTGGAATAGATGAGATGATGGAGATAATGAAAATAATATGAATTCAATTGGATGTTGTTGAAGAAGATAGGTGAAGAGGATTGACACCTAGACCTAATATTGAAAGTGATGAGGAAGAAGACTTTTAATTTGTTGAACAAACTGGCGAAACCCTAGAAGGTGATGAAGAAGAAAAATTAGATCAAGTAAAGATGCTGCGAGCTATTTCAAAGATTGGAAAGAGACCTATAATTGATGTGCTGAATTATACTGGTAATTTGAATCCTGAAGAATTGATTGACTGGATAAATGACATGGAAGAATACTTTGAATATGAGGAAATTGAAGATCTGGAAAAGGTGAAATTTACAAAGACAAAGTTGAAAGGACATGTTGCTATATGGTGGAAAGAAGTTTAGTTGGAAAGAAATAGAAGAGGAAAAGAAAATATTACAAAATGGGATAGGATGGTTACAAGGTTGAAGAATCAGTTTATACTTGCTGACTATGAGTTGGAGCTGTTGAAAAGATTGTAAAACCTGAGACAAAAGGAGAAATCTATGAAGGAATACACTAAAGAATTTCATAAGATGATCATAAGGATAGGACATAGTGAAGCAAGCAAGGAGAAAGTGGCTAGATGCATCAATGGACTGAGATTGAACATTCAAGAAGAACTAAGTTTGGTGAGGATGGCATATTTGGAGGAAGCATATTAGTTTGCCCTGAAAGTTAAAGGGAAGCTAAATAAAAGACATGATCAGAGAAAGAGAGGAGGAGGAGGTAAATTTTAGAGAAGTAGGACTTATTCCAAAGGAGATAGATCATTTCTAGAGCAGAACAAGTTTGACATCCAATTTAAGAAGGATGACAGAGATAATAGTGCTTATTAGAGAGATGACATAAATTTTTACCGGAGAGGAAACCCTAGTGCATACTGAAATGAAGGATACAGGAGAGAAGGAAGAGGATTTGATAATAAGACATTCGGAGGTACTTGTTTCAAGTGTGGAGTTGAAGGACATAGAGCATTTGAATGTAATCAGGGAAGTACAAGTAAGAGGACAAAAAATAGTGGAAGAGCAACCTATGTTGAAGAAGAGCCTGTTGAACTGAGTGATCCCTGTTTAGTTGGAAAACCTGAGAAAGGAGAATCATTGGTGATGAGGAGAGCACTATTTCAAGCAGAGACAAATGAGGAACCATCACAGAGGAAGAGCTTGTTTAGAACTAGATGCAAATCCAGAGATAAGTGTTGTAAAGTTGTGATTGATAGTGGTAGTTCAGATAACCTAGTTTTAGAAGAGATGGTGACTAAGCCAAAGTTGGAAAGATTGAAACACCCCAAGCCATATCAGATAGCATGGATTCAGGATGATCATAAGGTACTGGTGAGTGAACAATGTTTGGTGAAATTTCATATTGGATCTTATCATGATGAAGTCTTGTGTGATATTATGCCTATGGATGTATGTCATATCTTGTTGGGTAAACCTTGGCAGTATGATAGAAAAGATATACATGATGGGAGAAAGAATACATATACCATAACAATAAATGGAAAGAGAATTACTTTGATTCCTTTGGAGGAGTATCCTAAGAGTGAAGTATGTGGGAATGATAGAATTAGTTTGGTAGATGGAAGAAAATTTTTGGATGGTTTGAGACATGAGAATATGTGTTATGCCTTGATTCCTAAGAAGCCTAAAGCATTGAAGAAAGAAACTAAACCAGAGGTGATAAAGGAATTGTTGACAGAGTACGAAGACATCATAGCAGATAATGTTCCAGATGGATTGCCACCTATAAGGAGTATCAGTCATCACATGGATCTTATACCAAGAGCAAGTTTTCCTAACAAAGTAGCACATAGGATGACACCAGTAGATAATGAAGAATTAAATAGATAGATACAAGAGTTGCTGAGGAAAGTTTTGATCAGAGAAAAATTGAGTCCTTGTGCAGTACTGGTTGTGTGGTTACACAACACGCCCCATTTTGACTTGGCAAAACAGGGACCCAACTTTTTGGCTTGTTGTGTGCTGTCTGGCGGTCTGGTAAAAAGAAAGTCATGCAGATCATCATGCATGGAAAGGCTGGGTAAGTCATCATCATGAGGTTAGTTTGTCAAAATTCATATTTTATTTTAGTGACCTCATATTTAGAAAGAGCATAAATATTCATGCAGGTTTGCCTTTTGCATCACCCTGATATTCATTAGGATGTAAACGTTATGAATGGTCAAAGTTTGAGTCAAACCTGATATTCACATGGGGAGGATCATATTTCTAAACATCAGTCATATTATAGAAGGTCACCCTGATCTAATTTATCACCCAATAAATCATGCGGTCCAAATATCCAGACGTCAATTTTAGGTGATAGTAACCTTTACCTGTCAGCAGCCTCATGCATTTCACGAGGATCATATTTTTCAATGTAACTCGATATTTCTTAATATCCTCCTGCCACGAAATATTCCCCTAAGCCAATATCCTGATGACGTCATTCAATTCTGATAAACGAAGAAATAAACATGATGATGACGTAATCATCATTTTACCTCTCGGGGGCATATTTCCTAACATGATCCTGCTCGTATAGCATGACAATGATGTCATGAGACCATAGCGATACAATGAGTGAATATTTGGATGACGTCATCCTGATATACTAAGAGAGAGAAGTATAGTTTTATTCGATCATCATCATCACTCTCGAAACATCACCCGATATAGCGAAATATCCTCCTGATGTACAAACATGACCAAAGTTTGAGAATATCACCTGATATCCAAATATCATGTATACGTGATATCCTGTCATCTGGGTATCACCCTACTCCCATTGCCGCCATTAACATTTAATGCGCGCAGAGGTGGTAGGTGGTTCCTGCCGACCATGAAGCTCGATGGAATAGCTGGCGAGATCCTACGTTTCCACGTGGCCAATCAATGAATAAACTTTAATCTACCAGAGTTGCCCTAATGTTACCCTAATTACAAGGTTAAAAGGTAAATTCATCGTCATTTCAAACTTGCCTTTCGATAAAAAAATCATTTTTACAGAGCACAAGCTTCCAAACCCTCATCCAGGTGACACTTGTACGAACAGAGTTTGCAGGCAGGAGGGAGTGCGTGATAATCAGCAAAATTAAGAACACTTTCAGAAATCCACTGGTATAAAGGGGATTTGCATATCCAGGTAGGTAATTCAAACCCTCATCCTATTGTTTCTGCATAGTCAGGTATGGTGATGTTGGTTTGAGGTTATAGTTTATGCATCCCATGATAGGTTGATGCTGAGTAAATACTATATGCATAATGTAAAATTGAGATAAAGAGTATTTGCATACATGTGAGTATCCCTTGTAAGACCGATTGTGTTAATTGCAGGTATCCATGGCTGACAAGAGGTTGGCTAGGTGTGAGGCTAAGTTCAACAAGCACATGTTCTCATCTCCTAGAGGGATCCTATTTAAATATGGAGCCATAACAGATACACATCAGGGGAGTACCGATTTGGAAGCCTGGTTTGCCAAGCTGAACGATGATAACAATAGAAGCCCAGTGCTGGATGCAGTGTTCATGTCCAGATTGTGGAATGCGGCTGGTTTTCCATACTCCATGGAGTCTCAAGAGCTGGTGGTTGAATGTGCATGGAATTACAATCCAAAGACAAGGCAGGTGGTCAAACATGGAAGAGTATATGCAGACCTATCCATTAAAGGTCTTTCCAGGACATTTGGACTACCATTGGGCAGCAAGGTTAAAAGTGTGGACCTGAAGAAGTCTGAACGTGAGTATGAGAACAACAAGAAGCAGGCCAGGAAGAACATGTACCAATGGAGGGCCAAAAATAGCACATATCCTGTAGCTGCCAAACTTCCTGTGCACATGTTTAAATATGATTTTGATGATGAATACCAGTACATGATTGCATTACTTAGCAGAATAACAGGCCAGCCTGATGCTGGTAGTTTTAAAGATTGGATGTATGGTGTAATCATGATGTGCATGTATGCAGACATCAAGCCACTATGGGGCCAGTTGATAAGTGATGCTCTACATGAGCAGCTAACGAACCTGGGAGCTTTAAATTGTGCTTTTTACATGACATCATACATTGTATACTCCTATGCTTATAAAGGCACATTTGATGGATTGACAACAGTTGGGAAAATCAGAGGAACCACTAATGATGCCCACATCTAGGATCATCATCCCCAATTACAAAGAGCTAACTACCTCCAGGACTATAAATTGGTAAATGATGCTTTTTCTATGCATCTAGTAAGAACCATGGAGGAGGACAGGACAAAGAGATTGAGCATGGAAGCTCAAGAGATAATTTATAGGCATGGAGCCTGGTATATTTAGTTTGCTACTTTTTCTTATATGAGGATTGAGGTTTTTGAAGGACATCCCCTCATGCTGCCAAGGTATCCCACTGATGCAGTGATACTAATGGAATTCATAACGCAGAGTTCCACCATGCTAAAGACATACAAGGATGCACAGAAGCTACCACCAATATTGTTTCTAGTCACCATTGGCTGGTATATGTGCCCTGACTCAGAAAACATCAAGAAGGTGATGGTCAGCTTGAATAAGATGCATCTGCAGCCATTCCCCCTAGCAAGACCATATGATCCTTATGGAAGGATACAGAAAATAACAGGCAAACCTCTGCATATGAAGCACCTAGAGGATTTCTGGGCTGATTGTGAAGATGAAGCAAAAGCCAGAAGGAGAAGATACCAAAGGTTGATCCTGAATCAAATCAAAACCTTTGGTTGTATCCCCCTTCCTCAACAGTTGAAGAAAGATGATGGCAGGCTAATTGCAGATGAATATGAGGAGAAGAAAATATACAATGATACCATATCTGCACCTGACCTTACCATGCAGGAAGATATATCTTTAGATCCTTTCATTGCCAGGACCTTACAGCTAACCCAAGCTTGGGTTAATGAACAAATAAAGGCATTGAAGAAGAAAGGTGTTGCCCTTACTGTGGACAACAAGAAGAAAGGACAAGATATTCCTAATGAAGAATATGATGATTTCATAAATGAAAAGAGAAAATCTAAGGGAGACAGGTTGCCTCCACAACAACAACAAAGCAAAAGACCCCCTAGGGGTAAGAAGATTGATAGTGAACCCAAAGGGGTGATCATTGAAAAGGCAGTGTTTGCAGCTGAACAGGAGGTAGCATCAGGATCAGGATCTGAATCAGGATCAGCATCACCCCCACGGACAAGGAAGCAAAAGTCTAAGAAAGCTAAGACTGCAGAGGCAAAACTTACAGAGACCCAAGAGGAGGGTCAATCTTCAAGACAACCAACTGAAGAGGACATTCTTGTGGAGGACGAGCCTGAAGAAGAAGAGGCCCCTCTACTATTCAAAAGGAAGAGAAGAGCTCCATAGGTGGTGGTATCTACCCTACCTAAGAAATTAAGAACCTCCATGAGAGGTGAAATAAAACAATCCCCTACACCATCGCAAGGGGCTGGTAGTGAAGTCGTGCACAGGGAACTTCAACACAATGTTCCACTTCCTACCATTGTGAAGTTCAAAATTGAACTCCCAGAAGAGTAGCTGAAAGAAACCTCCAAGGTATTTGAAGAAGGTCATATCTCATTGGAGGAGACAATTAACTTATCTGATGATGAGGTTGTGAAGGAAGTAGCTTCACAAAAGATGGAAACCCTTGCTGCAGGTACATACATGACCCCTCAAAAGACTCCACCAGTTCAAATAGTACTGGAGGAGATGAAGCAAGTGGAGGCAGAAACAGAAAAGAGCCCAGAAGAGATAGCCCGAGAAATGGGGCTGGATACCTTAATTGCATAGCTGACAAGTCCTGTAGTGGTAGACTTGACAGATAAACAGGATGTGAATCTTGAACATCCGGCAGGAACACCTGATAAAGGGCAAGATACGGAAGAAGTGAAGATGGCAGAACCAGAAGGCCATACTTCAGAACTGAGCCAACAAAGCCCACAGGACACATCAATAGAACCTGCTATAGTAGAGGTTCAAGAAAAGAAGGCTGATGAGAAGGAGAATATAACAGAAGATCCTGCTTCCAGAGTTCAGGAAGTAAGTGGTGCAGGTGCAGAACAAATTGTAATAACAGAACAAGCACCAGCACCTAAGGAGGATTCCGCGATATCCACTACTGTGAATGAGCCTCAACAGGAGGAAAAGTTGAAAGTGAATGAGGTAATAATGGAGAAGGATCATGATCATCATATGGATACATCACAAGATCCTCCACCTCAGGATGATGCTCCTCCAGAAAAAGAAGTACCGCAACAAGAGGATGTACCGCGGGATCGCCCTCAGACCGAGCATCATGAAGAAGAAATGAGGAAATCACCGTCTCCATCACATATGCTGACAGATACAAGAGATCAAGGTGAACGCCATGATGATGCCGATAAACATGATCAGGTACCTCCATGGTTAGAAAAGGAGGTAAACGCAGAAGTAGATTTTGTAATTCAAGAGTTTGATGTATCTACACTATTTTCTGAAAACATAATAAAACCAAAGAGGAAGGCCAGAATGACTTCGGCCATTAAAAGAGACCCCTCAACTAGAAGGAGGACTGCACAAATTGCAATCCCCACTGTAGAAAAGGAAAAGGGTAAGATTACTCTGGAAGAATTCCAGATTAATACAGTTGACCTGGGATTTGCAAATGAAGACCAAGAGGGTCAAGAGGGTAAAGATATCATAGATTCTTTAATTCAAAAAGTAAAGAGGGAAAAAGAGAAGAATAAGCAACATAAAGAGCACATTGCTCAATTGCATGCATACATAGGCAGATTGACCAATCCTGAAGGTAGTTCCACTAATAATGTAGTCCCATTGACTGCTATTTCCCAGGATGAGGTGTACAAGTTGGATCTCATGAAACATGAGTCCTCCATTTTGAGAAAGTGGATGTCTACCACGTTTGACACTGTAGAAGAAGTGGTAAAGGCTTCATTGAAGAGGTGGAGTACTCTCAGTGACTCCAGACAAAAGGTAGACAAGTTGCAGATGTAGGCTGGTAAAAGATCTTTCCAATTGGAGAAGACATTGTCTGCTTTGGATGAAATAAGGAGGATAAATCCTCAGCAGCTTATCAACTAGTAGGTACTAAACAATAATACTGCATTGTTGGTTGATATATGGTACAAGGACATTCAATTTGAAGGTGGAGTACTCAAAAGATGTAACAGTAAGTTGAGGGAGATCAACATAAAACTGCATGACATGATGTCCTTTGAGGTAGAGATTTTGGAGACCTTGGAAGGAAAGGTGGAAGGGAAGATAGATAATCAGGATGAAGAGTTTGCAATCCAAGCTCTACATAAAAACTTCCAATTTGTTGTAGATGATCCACTAGGCCAGCTATCAGAAGAAATCATGGACAAACTGGTAATGATGAAGATGAAAATAGAGCAGTATAATGAGACGCTGCAAAGCAGGAAAAATAAGCTGGATAGCATCAGAGATAAGTACCAGGCACATAAACACACCATCGTCAAAGCAAAGACTCAGGATGGTGGAGAGATAGACAAAATTGTGCAGTTGTATGAATAGGTCCGGAGTAGCATGCAGCCTCATATGCAGGGTCATCATCATCATCATGATGAAAGTTCAGGAAGTGATGCACCTGGTGAAGAAGCACATGATTTCGATAAAGTAGATGATGATGCATCATAGAGTAAATATTGGCATCTGATACTTAGTGAAAATAAGAATTTTAGATAGTTGCCAGCTGGCAACTTGTGCCATTTTGATAGAGTTGACATAGTCAAAGGAAATTTTGATCGTAGATATTCATGGGCAAATCAAGATCGTTGATCTTTTTGTAACAGATTCCTCACCTTGTTCTATAAAGGGTGCAGGAATGCCTCTTTTCTAACATTCAAAACTTAATTGAAATCCATCTGCTGAAGTATTCAGGGCTCATTTCAAAGCTTGTTGTATACATTTATATCTTTGCATACTTAGTGAATGAGAAGACTGTTTTGGTTACAATTCATAGTAAATCTTGAGTAATCAGTGTGTGAATTCTGGATATATGTCATGATTTGTTGCGTCCCTTGGAGTGCATGTCTACTTACATATGTTGTTTTCATACAATTCCTTTGAAGTTAGCACCTACTGTATCTAGCTGTGGAATGTCCTGGTGAACATATGGTTTGGTTTTCTTCTCTTCATGACTGTATCTGATGTACATGTGGTTCAATAGCTGAAGATTCAACATTCATTTGAAGCATTTCTTTCCATTTCTTTAAATCTCAAAGCATTTCGTTGTCACAATTGCAAATAACTGAATATCTTAAGCAAATCATGCAAATATGTGGACATCCCACAGATAATTGCAAATAATTAGCATATTTGAAGCTAAAGCATGTATTACTAATAAATATCATGCAAATATTTGAGTATAATTGTATCATTTGATCAAACAACTGTATAAAATGACCTCTCTGTGAAGAATCTTTGCAGAAATGATGTCATGATGATGAACTCAACGTAAGGCCCCAAAATAGAAACAGCAACACACATCAACCTCTGAGTAACATCAGATGATTAAGACCTAATCACCGGAGACTTGGGATCATGAATTCTCTGAATTCATCATATCTTTCAAGATGAATAAAGGTTAATGTGTACTTTTATTCTATGCTTGTTTGTGACTAACACCATGACCAACAAGTACCTGTAGTGTTAGCACTGAAGAAGGATGGAGAATGGAGAATGTGTACTGACTCTAGAGCAATAAACAAGATCATAGTTAAGTATAGATTTCCTTTACCTAGGATGGATGATATCATGGATTTTTTGAGTGGAGCAAGACATTTCACAAAAATAGATTTGAAGAGTGGATATCATCAGATCAAAATCAGAGAAGCTGATGAATGGAAGACCATTTTTAAGACAAATGAAGGATTGTATGAGTGGTAGTGATGCCCTTTGGATTGACAAATGCACTGAGTACTTTCATGAGACTGATGATTGAAGTCTTGAAGAAATTCTTGGGTAAGTTTGTTATTGTGTACTTGGATGACATTTTGATTTTCAGTAAGACAAAAGAGGAACATTTATGGCATATTAGACAAGTTTTGTAGAGGTTGAGAGAAGAGAAATTGCTGATAAACATCAAGAAGTGTAGTTTGATGAAGGAAGAGTTGGTATATTTAGGATTTGTGATTTTTATGGAAGGATTGAAGATGGACCTTAAGAAAGTGAAATAAATTGTTGAATGGCCTACACTAGAGAGCATTGGAGAGGTTAGATCATTTCATGGATTGGCTAGTTTCTACCAAAAGTTCATCAGAAATTTTAGTTTAGTTTGTAACCCTATGACATAGACAATGAGAGGTGACAGAAAAGATTTCAAGTGGACATCAAGAGCAGATAAAAGTTTTGAGTTGTTAAAGCAGAAAGTCATAGAGCTACCTGTTTTGGCATTACCAGATTTCAATAAGGTATTTCAAGTTGACTGTGATGCAAGTGGAAGTACAATTGGAGCAATGTTGAGTCAAGAAGGTAGACTCGTAGGATATTTTAGTGAAAAGTTGAATGATGCAAAGAGAAGATATTCAGTTTATGATCAGGAGTTCTATGCCATAATTCAAGCCTTGAAGAAGTGGAGACATTACTTATTGCCTAAGGAGTTTGTGTTGTATACAGATCATCAAGCTTTGTAGTACTTAAACAGTCAAGGTAAGTTGAATTAGACATATGAGATGGGTAGAGTTCATGCAGAGTTATACTTTTGTGTTGAAGCATAGGAGTGGAAAATCAAAAAAAGTTGTTGATGCATTGAGTAGAAGAAGAAACTTGTTGACAAAGATGAGAGTGGAAGTGTTGGGTTTTGATGAATTGAAGAACATGTATGAGGGAGACACTAATTTTGTAGAACCTTGGAAAGCATGTAAAGAAACTGTTGTGACAGATAGGAGTAAGTGGTTGGACTATTTCATTCAAGAAGATATGTTGTTCAAAGGAAGTCAGTTGTGCATACCTAGAAGTTCAATCAGAGATAATTTGATCAAGGAAAAGCATAGTGGTGGATTGGCAGGACATTTTGGCATTGATAAGACAATGGCTTTGGTGAGTGAAAACTACTTTTGGCCTCAGATACATAAGGATATTTAAAGATTTGTACAGAGTTGTAGAGTTTGTCAAGTTGTAAAAGGGTGTAGTCAGAATACTGGATTGTATAAACCTTTGACAGTACCGGAGAGACCTTGGGAAGACATAAGCATGGATTTTGTAATAGGATTGCTGAAGACACAAAGAGGACATTATTCAATAGTTGTAGTGGTGGACAGATTTTCAAAAATGGCTCATTTCATACCTTGTAAGAAGACAATTGATGCAGTACATGTAGCTGACTTATTTTTCTAGGAGATTGTGAGATTGCATGGATTACCTAAGAGTATAGTTTCAGACAGAGACACAAAGTTTGTTGGATACATTTGGAAGACACGTTGGAAGAAGATGAAGATGGATTTGAAGTTTAGTTCAACTTTTCATCCATAGAGTGATGGACAGACAGAGGTAGTGAATAGGAGTTTGGGAAACTTGTTGAGATGTTTGATTAGAGAGAAGACCGAAAGTTGGGATTTGATTCTTTCAAAAGTAGAGTTTGCATACAATAATTTAGTAAATAGAAGTATCAAAAGAACACCTTTTGAGATTGTTACTAGAGTAAATCCTAGAGGAGTTGCAGAATTCAGAGATATTAGCATGGAAGAAAAGAGATGTGTAGAAGCAGAAGAATTTACAGATCATATGAAGACAGTGCATAATTAGGTGAAGAAGCATTTGGAGGACATGAACAGTAATAAGGAATTTAAATTGGGAGATGAAGTAATGGTATACCTAAGAAAAGAAAGATTTCTAGTTGAGACATATAACAAGTTGAAGATGAAGAAGTTTGGACCTTGTAAGATACTCAGAAAATTTGATTCAGGAAATGCATATTGTATACACCTAAAAATGACATGACTATGTCTAAATAAATATTTTTAATATTTATTTAAGTCTACTTTCTTCTATCAATAAATAAATAATTAAATTTATTTATTCGATTCATATTCCTCTAAGTTAATTAAATATCAAAATATTTAATTATCTCTTGTAAAGTCAAAATTAAATAAAATCCTTTATTTAATTAAATTCTTCTAAGCAATTAAATAATTCTAAATTATTTAATTAAGTCAAAGTCTATTCCTCCAAATTTAAATAAATCATTTAAATTTATTTAAATCCTCACTCTCCAAAAATAAAATATAATTAAATATTTTATTTATTCTTCCAAATCATGTGCAAGTAATTAAATAAATTTATTTATTTAATTCACTTTCTTATCTTCCAAACTCTTCTAAAAATAAATCTTTCTTGTCATGCAAAAGCAAAAAATTGAGTTTTTGATTTAAAACAATCTTGTTTTTATCAATAACTCTTAAATTAGAATAAAACATTCTAATTTGTGAAAATCAAATCTTATCTTTGTCATGAAAGAAGTTAACTCAAAGAGAATATCTTTTTCTATGACACATGTCCTTCTTCTATTCGCGCACATTCCCTCAAACATCCTCTACCATTGATCTTCTTATTTCTTCTACACCGTTGATCTTCTCTCACACAATTCTATAAATATCCTTCTATTCTTCCATTCTCATATCATGAAGCTTTCAAGTAAACTTATGCTACAGAATCCATAGCATGCCATTGGCACTCCCACTCTCACATAATTCACTATTCATCCCATATTGTGTTGAAGCTCATCTTCAACACAACAAGTATCTAAACCATTTCTCCTTTGTCATCTTGAGGAATCAAAGCAAGGAAGCAAGCTTCCTGAGGGTTACCTTCATCACCAAAGATCAAATGAGAATAGGCGAGCAATGAAAACTGCGAGGTAATAGAGGTTGTAAGTATCATTTCCTTATTTTTAATCTTTGTTAATTGCACATTTCATTGAAGTTATTAGGTTTATATTCATTTAAATTATTATCCCATTTTCCCCATTACATTTCCAACACCCACCATGGGGCCTTTGTCCCAAAATCTAATTAAAAAACTAAGTTTCTGAGTGACAAGTTCCGTACAGATTCCGTATAGGCTTCAAACAAGTTCAGTCGACGCATCTGATCGATCCCAAGGTGCATCTGAGCACTGTTCCAGCACATGCAAACTTCTAGGGCATACATCCTCTAAGACGTCGCATCATCCTATCATTATTAAACTTGTACCAAGTGCAAATTGGGGCATGTATCATTTTCAGACAATCTTATTCTTTGAAACAACGTGATAAAACACATTGCATCAAAGAGGGGTAAGATGTATACACCTAAAAATGACACAACTATGTCTAAATAAATATTTTTAATATTTATTTAAGTCTACCTTCCTCTATCAATAAATAAATAATTAAATTTATTTATTCGATTCATATTCCTCTAAGTTAATTAAATATCAAAATATTTAATTATCTCCTCTAAAGTCAAAATTAAATAAAATCCTTTATTTAATTAAATTCTTCTAAGCAATTAAGTAATTCTAAATTATTTAATTAAGTCAAAGTCTATTCCTCCAAATTTAAATAAATCATTTATATTTATTTAAATCCTCTCACTCTCCAAAAATAAAATATAATTAAATATTTTATTTATTCTTCCAAATCATGTGCAAGTAATTAAATAAATTTATTTATTTAATTTGCTTTCTTATCTTCCAAAATCTTCTAAAAATAAATCTTCCTTGTCATGCGAAAGCAAAAAATTGAGTTTTTGATTTAAAACAATCTTGTTTTTATCAATAACTCTTAAATTAGAATAAAACATTCTAATTTGTGAAAAGCAAATCTTATCTTTGTCATGAAAGCAGTTAACTCAAAGAGAATATCTTTTTCTATGACACATGTCCTTCTATTCGCACACGTTCCCTTGAACATCCTCTACCATTGATCTTCTCTCACACAATTCTATAAATATCCTTCTATTCTTCCATTCTCATATCACAAAGCTTTCAAGTAAACTTATGTTGCAGAATCCATAGCGTGCCATTGGCACCCCCACTCTCACATTATTCACTATTCATCCCATATTGTGTTGAAGCTCATCTTCAACACAAACAAGTATCCAAGCCATTTCTCCTTTCTTATCTTGAGGAATCAAAGCAAGGAAGCAAGCTTCTTGAGGGCTACCTTCATCACCAAAGATCAAACAAGAATAGGCGAACAATGGAAGCTACCAAGTAACAAAGGTTGTAAGTATCTCTCTTATTCTAAAGCTTTTGTTATTTGCACATTTCATTGATGTTATTAGGTGTTTTATAATTTATTTTATTATCCCATTTTACCCATTACACATATGAAGTAGAATTACCAGAGACATTGGGTATTTCACCTATTTTCAATATTGTATACCTTTATTAGTATCATGCAGCAGAGTACAGTGACAGCATGGAAAAAGACTTGAAGAAGTAGTTACCACAATAAGCACTAGAGCAGATTGAAGACATTTTGGACAACAGAGTTGGACACAGCACTAGAGGAAGACAATACAAAGAATATCGTGTGAAGTGGAAGGGCAGATCGGAAGAAGATTCATCATGGATTTCTCAAGCTGAGGTGGACCATATTGGTTCTCCCCTAACCCCAGCAAAGTGAGGGACTCACTTTATCAATAACCCTGAATGTCTAATGCAGGAGCATCCCTAGTTCAAGAGCAATCTTGTATCAACCAAAACATTTGCATTTCAGTTTGTTTGCAGTTTAGTTTGTTTCTTTTCCTTTTCCAATTTAGTTCAGGTAGTTCAGTCAGAAGTATTTTCTGCTTTTGGTCTAGCATTTCACCATAATTACATTTCGGATCTTGTGGAGCTAGATTTAGCATCTACATTTATTCATCTACATCATATTCAGAATTCAGAGATTCACATTTCAATACTGGAAAGATATCGCTATCAGAAGTTGACAGTTTCTAAGAACAAAACATCCGGATATTCACAGACAATCAGCTGAAGGAGAAACTTGCATAAGCTTTTCTCAATCTTTGGAGCATGATGACACATCATTCAATGATCTTTGGTTCATGGCTAACCTTCCTAGGAGATCTCATTCATTTACTGGAAGTGTTCTATGCATTTAGGTCTAACCTATCTGTGTACACGTTACATCTCTTCTTTCGAATTTGTGATCTTCCTTGGCTAACGTGGAGGAATCTATTGGTTTGGATTAGATATATATTGATGTAATAGATCCTTAGGAAGGCAGTAGTTTAGTAGTTCACATAGTGATAATTGATAGTTTAAATTTTGTGCGAAGGAGATTCAAAGCTTTATCTTGCGCATGTATGTAATAAGGCCTGTGAGCCCTAATTGTAAGCCTGCATGTTGCCGACCGATCTCTATTTAAATTCTATGATATATTGAATGACTGAATCTGTATTTGCTTTATTTCTTTAGGTTGTTTCTATTGTGTTTACTTTTGCTCCATGGTTCAGACAGTTCATTCTGTGAACCCTCCTATTGTGACTACACTATAATGTCTCCAAATTTGCAGTGCATGAACCACTGTTGCCAACTCTAGATCATGAGGAGCATAATTCTGCTCATATGATTTCAATTTTTTAGATTCATATGCAATAAATTACCCATCCTAGACAAGTACTCCACCTAATCCCTCTCCTGAGGCATCGATGATGACTATAAAATGACCATCCAGATCAGGTACCATTAAAATAAACATTGTAGTCAACTTTTCTTTTAGTTGGTCAAATGCCTCTTGACATTTCTCTGACCAATCAAATCTTTTGCCTTTTCTTTGTAATGAAGTAATACGATAGGCAATTTTAGAAAAAATAGCCACAAATTTTCTGTAATATCCCGCTAGGCCCATGGAACTACGGACCTCATGCACATTTCTTAGTGCCAGCCATTCCAAAATGGCTCTAATCTTTGCTAGGTCCACAACAATTCCCTTAGCTGAGATTATATGACCTGAATATTGTACTTCTTTTTGAAAGAAGGTACTCTCTGAGAGATTTCCATACAGTTTATGCTCTCTTAATCTTTGGAGAACAATCCTTATATGTTGAAGATGTTCTTCCTCATTTTTGGAGTAAATTAAAATACCATTGAGAAAAACAAGGAGAAACTTGTCCAAACAATCTCTGAACACACTGTTCATTAAGTTCATAAATGTTGTAGGTGCATTTGTTAAACCAAAGGGTAGGACAGTGAACTCATAGTGCCCATACCTTGTTCGAAAGGCTGTCTTATGAATATCCCCATCTTTTTGCCTCAATTGATGGTATCCTGATTGAAGATCAATCTTTGAAAACATAGTTGCCCTTTGTATTTGATCAAAGAGATCATCAATATGGGGCTACGGATACTTATTCTTTATCGTTGCCTTATTTAGCATACGATAATCTATGCATAGCCACAATGTACCATCTTTCTTTTTAACAAAGATTAATGCTACTCCCTAGGGTGAAACACTAGGTCTTATCAATCCTTTTTCAAGAAATTCCTGCAACTGAGCTTTTAGCTCCATTAACTCTGTTGTGGTCATTCTATAAGGAGCTTTAAATATAGGTTTCGATCCTAGAATTATATCTATTGAAAAATCAAAAGCTCTCTTAGGAGGCAATCCCAGTAGTTCATCTGGGAATACATCCTCAAAATCTTGAAGAAAGGGGTATCTATACATATCTGATCTCTCCTGATCTATCGATTCTATTTATTCAACTCCTTGGAGGTCTTGAGATTCATAATACATCAAATCATCTTGGAAAATAGATGCCCTGTGACTATTTATTCTCTCCAATTTTATAGCAAAGAGTTGACATCCTTTTCTCTGGGCTCTTTTCATCTATAGGGTATATATTTGCCTCAATTTAACCTCTCTAGCAGTGCCTTGCAGAAAAACTTTATTCCCAAGGTCATCTAGGCATTCTATTGTTTTAGAAAAATAATCCACCTTAGCCCTATGTCTCTATAACTAATTTATTCCAAGGATGACATCATATGAGCCTAATGGGGCTAGACATAAAGGTTCACTTCAGTGGAAAAACTTGAGAGTTCAACCTTGGCCTCAAACAAACATTGCTCTACCTAAGCCCTTGTCTGATTAGCATACTCAACTGACCAGGTATCTATGTAACCAACTTTTATAGAAATCTTATTTAAAACTTTTGGAGAAATAAAACATTCTGTACCACTAGTATCTATCAAAACTAAAATTGGAATACCAGATAAGATACCTATGGTTTCAATTAGAGTAATTTGATACTCCACTTTCTTGTTGTCTAAGATACATGTATCCACTACTAGAAAGCTACCTGTTGTGAGGGTAAAGGATTTCCTCATGGCTAGGTCCCTTGGGTCTTATTGGGACACTGATTGGCATAATGGTCTCCACCACATGAATAACACCCTCCCACAGGTCCTCACCTTTCATAAGGCTTTCATGAACTTTCTTCATTTTTCTTGGAGTTATTATTATTTTTCTTTTCACCCTTGGATTCATTATAATTATCCTTGAATCCTTTGTCACCTTTATTAAATTTCAGCTTATTGCCCTTTTTCTTAAATGACTGGGAGGATTGGGATCAATTAAACTTTTTACAGTTCCTTTCCTAGTATGCAAACATGGATTTCAACTTTTGTTCCTATTTAATAGCTTTCTCATAAACTTGGTCCATTGTAGTGGGGCCATGCACATCAACTTCACTATTAATTTGGGCATTCAATCCCATGATGAACTTTCGAAGGCAAAATCTCTCATCCTACTAATATTGGGGAACATATTTAACTTTGAAGAAAGTAAATTTCTCCCAGTACTCATTCATAGATGAGTCACCCTATCTCATATTTTAGAAGTCTATAAGCTTCTGGTCAAAATACAACTGAGGCAACCATCTTTTCTTGAAAAGTTCCACAAACCTTTCACAAGTTAGACTCATGGAGCTCAATTTTAACTCCATCTTCTTATTCCTCTACCAGGTGGATGCTTCTCCTACCAATTGGTATGCTCCCCATACCACTTTGGTGATTTCAGAATAGTTTAGAGAACTTATTTCAAAGTATTTCTCCATTTCTGTAAGTTATGCCTCCATGGTATCCCCACTTACAATCCCATCAAATTTGGGAGGTGTAATATTTTTCATATCTCTAGATAATTGTAGAGCCAAGTGGCTCCTTTTATCCTCATCTTGTCTCATTTTGGAGTTATTTTCTCCATGTCCACTTTGGGTGGTGCATTCCTTGTCTTCACCACCATGGAAGACTTCCTACCTAGCTCCATTCTGACCCCTAACCTCCTTCTCTAAAGCTCCAATTCTTGCCCACATCTCATGGAGCATAGCAAGGATCTAGTCAAGTTTTGAATCAGAGTGGCCAAAAGGTTTCCCTTCCTCTTGGCTACCCCCAGTGTTGGTTCTTGTCTGAACCATGCTGCAATCTACTTCTCCTAAAGTTTGCAAGTTAAGCATTCAATTAGTGTTTATTTTCATACTATTGAATCCATTCATAAACATAAATCCATTCTCATTTATGCAATCTTAAACAAGAAAGGAAAATTTTGCCAAAATTTCACAATTGCATTATAGTATCCATGGAACACACAAAATCCATCATTTATAATTCCAAATTTTCACATCTTGCAACTGCAAGTCATTTCAGGTTGGGAGATCTTCCCATGTTTATCCTCATTAGGTTGAAGTTTACTAACTCAGAATTAGGAGGTGGATGTACTTAAAGGTACTAATCCATGACCTCCTGAGTAATAATAGGAGCATTAGGACCACCAAATGGTAAGTCCTTAGGTGCAGAGGGTTTCACTGATTCATTTTCAAAGGTAGGAACAATAGCCTTAACTACTTTGTCCTTCTCCTGTTTGATGTGTTTAATAGCATTAGCGAAGGTTTTAGTATCAAATAACCATGCGCCTTCCAGGTAACCAGTTTGGCCTAGGCTTTTCATTCTTGAGGCTCACTCCCTCATAGCCTTTAGCTAACGTCCATTTCACATTACCTTCTTCCTTTGTGTCATTCTTGTTCTTACCATTCTGGCAAAAGAACATTTAAATATTAGCAACTTTTCATGTCTAAGGAAGTTTTAATGTAGTGAGCTCATAGGTCCATGTATTGAACCTGGCAGCTCTAATACCATATGTAACATGTCATCTCATATTACCTAGATTAACATTCTCAATTTACCATCAAGTAAATAATCATGATCATCATAATCATATTTTTGTTTAATAATAACCAATTGCATAATCATTATATAAAAATCATATCTTTTCTGAATACATTCAAACTAAAAATTTACAACATTTTCAAAGATAGTATGCTAGTGAGTTCCTTCACTTTACAATCATAATATTTTTGTCATGGTGATAATGATAAATTTACATAGAATTTGACTGTCAAGTCATATAAATAGAATAGACCACATCTGGTGTTTTGATATCTATCTTCATAAGTCTCAGCTTGTCATCTGCTTGGGAAGGAAAGCATCACCAGAATGCTTTTCCTCTAATCATAGACTGGTGGTCCCCACACAACTTCCTTCTTAGAAGTGGCCCTACCCTTCACAAAGGGAATAGATATAAGGAACCATAAGGTTTGCCATATGCGTTTCTAGTGTTGTGTCCTTCATAACTCATCATGGTCATACAACTATAGATCCACTCTAACTATGTATGACACTACTGGATGGTTATGCCATATGGAGCATAGTGAACTGACTAATGCATGTAGAGATGAATGCATTACTTTGGCTAAAGATTTAATATAAACAAACATTTCTCAATGAACATAGTCGATTGTTCACACACCTCTATCTTGAATTAGAAGTTATCTCATCATATAGTGTTTTGGCTGACTGTTTCTAGTCATGTGATGACTTGTATAAATTTCCCATTTAGTCCATCCACCTTGGACTTCCAACTCTATTTCTTGAAGTACATTTCAAAGGTCTCTTGTTGCATTTGCAACATGGAATCTATGACTCTCTGCCACTCTATTCCTCATTCCAAAAGTATATAAGTTCTTGGTTTTCAATAACAAGATCAATTTTTTACTACATCTTCATGAGATTGGTTAAGATCTTTAGTTTGTTTTAATGATTTCCATCTAATTTCCTTGTCGACTAAAATATATCTCATTCGAGTCGATAGTATAATTGCATGAAATGTTTCACATTTGCCAAATGTGTCTGGGACACACTTAGAGATCTATCTTCTCTAGTCCTGTCATTAATATATAATCTTTAGATCTAGAATAAGATATTTAATCATAGTAAAACTCTTATTCTATTAGGAACTTGAAAATTTTTAATACCTCGTGCTCAAGGTTTAAACATACACTTGTAGTGCATTAATGATAGCAATATCATCCTAGTTTCACTTTAATAGATAAAAAGGAGCCTACTGCTCATTTTTTAGTAAAGAATAACCCAGAGGCACACAAGGTTAACAGCTTCAAAATAAAAACAATCTTTATATTACAAATCCCATTTCATGTGACTCAAAGTCACAATTGACTGGCACTAAAGGTTAGCTACATTGTTGCAATGCTTAGCAACTTATGGGTCAAAAGCAAAAGATACCCACCCATATAATTGTGCTTGCCAAAATGAAATTTTTGCCTACAATAGTTTCCATCTATAATGACTTAGTATGTAGAGTAACATGGCTCTCACCCAGTTATCAAACCACATAAACAATCTTTCCTTTCTCAAAAAGCATGGATAACATTTATCCTTCAATATTATTCATGTATGAAGACTTTACAGTCTATAGATAAAGCATACCAAGGGTATCAGCTGAAACCATGGTCTCGAATTTGATAACATATTGTGACAACAATATTCAAAAAGACTTCAGCCTTAATGGCCTTTGATGGAAATAACATATTTCTACAACAATATTAAAAAAGGCTTCAGCCTTAATGGCCCTTGACAAATATACCCAATTTAACTCAATGTTAATGTTTTAAATAAATACCAGGCAACAACACTACACTATGCACATATGAACAACAAGATAAGAAAACAATAGAGTAGTCTTACACACACGATGGTATCATATAAGATGTACTTGGAATATATGGCCACCGCCACAGAACTTTTAGGTTGATGTAGAGTTTATCTTTAACATTTCACTTTGCTCTGTCTCAAGGCTTTCTCCTCAAGTTCTGCTACTACCTTCCCGTATGCTCGAATCTAATCTCTCTACCCAAAATATAATACATCCACACCCCCCCCCCAAAAAAAAAATATGCCTTTTCAAAAAATGAAGGTTGACAACACTCTTCTCTTCCCGTAACCTTCCTTGCGAGAATATGTGCTCCACTTCACTATAAACTCTCCCATCGAGAGCATGCATCATAGGAAATAATACAATCATGATATGGTTGTGCTGAACAATTAGCACTTCTCCCACTCACTCCACCCTTCATAGAATATGGGGTACAGCTTCACTACATGCACGTAGTGATAGAAGACCAAAAGGTGCTCAGCACAACAAGGAGGATAAATGATTATATCACACTCTACTTCTTATACATCATATATGTATAATATGCAAATAATAAAATAATCTATACTGTCACTATAATAACATTACCATAAATATGGTGTTAGCATCAATCATGTACCAAAATGTGAACATGGGGTCGATGCTTACTCCCCCACTTCACAATCTTATACTATTGCCAAAATAATTAAATCGATACACACAAAATTAATATATAAATATATATCAGGAATCTCTAATAAAAGGCAATGGTTAACTATAACCATTAATAATGTTCCCTGAACATTATTTAGTCAAATCGATATAGATGACGTCGAAAAAACCTTAATCGGCAAAATGACAATAATGGAATTGAAATCGACTAACAAGGGAAGGTGACTAATACATACCCTGTCTCGTGAAAGCTCACATAAAGAACAACTTTGAAACTTAGATGGCAACCTGACTTTTTTGACAACATCTATTTCCATCTCCTGGATGATACTCTCCTTCCCTTCTTGGAATTGGAAATGGAAATCTCTTTTCCTGGTTACACTCACAATCATTCAAACTATGATCAGTGTATCATCAACAAATTAAAATGCATCATACTAAAATAATCTTAACAACATGTAATCTCATGTCTAATTTTTAAGCATTAATCATAACCCATATAATCAATGATTTTTCTTGATATTTTCCCCCGATGTCAAATCATTAACCTATGATTACTTATTCGTTTAATCACATGAAAAGTAAAAGTTAAACATAGTCAAAGTTGGGGTTGTAACACTATCCTATCCTACATGACCCCTAGACCAAAATTAAATAAAAAAATCATTAGTTATTAATTTTAATCCCTCATTAGCCCACTCACTAATTTTGTCCAACCACATTAAATTTAAGTTAATCACATAATTATCTTGGTCAAATCTCACTTAACACCCATTCCCACACCCCACAAATAAAAAATTAAGTTTTATTCCAAAGGGTCACATGACCCTTCCAACTCATCTTTCCTCTTTCATGTTAGAGCTCTTCTCCATGCAAAGAGCTCACACATGTGTTTTCCAAATAAACACATGTGTCATGTATGACTAACACACTCACCCATAAAATAAAATTTTTAATTCCTCCTCCTCCTAAGGAAATTAATTTGTAATTTTCTCATGTGTCTTAATCTCATTAAATGCAAATCCCTTCCCAATGTGAATTAAAAATGCACTTTTATTCTCATCCATCCAATATTTTTTATGAAATCTCAACCCTCCATCTCATCTCTCATCTCCACCATTGCTCTCAACTTTAAATCTCCACCATTGGATCAAAATCCCCTCCAATTTACCTATAAATACAACCCTCTCCAAGCCATTTTCATCATCCAAGATTGAGTAAACTTATTATGCGAAAATAGCCTCTCATATCCTTCATCATACCATCATTATGCTAAAATTTGTGTTGAAATTGTGAGAGTAATCCACATTCAAATCCTTGGGTAAAGCTAGGAAGCTTGGGTGCACTTCCTCAACCTTATCAAGGAGAGAGGGAGATCTTCAAAGGTATAACATTGTGATGTTGTTTCATTTTCATGTTTTATTTCCTTTGATGCTTTTTCTCATCTTTGTTTGGCACGCCCGGTGGGACCTCCTAGTCCTAAGCTAATGTTTTTATGAGTTTTTATGAAGCTTTTTGACATGCAGGTCTAGTTTAACACTATCGAGGTTCATAGTCACACTATTGGCTTGCATTTTAGTGCTATCAGGCTCTATTTCAGCTCTATCAGGCTATGTTTCAATGCTATCAGGCTCTGTTTCAGTGTTATTGAGCTCTGGTTTAGTGCTATTGGCACCTGTTTTAGCACCATTCTCTATGGCAGTTGCAATTTTTTTTATCATACCAACAGTTTGATCTCTATTTTTATTGCTAACTACTGCCTGTAGGTTGGAGCTCTCTGATTTTTTACAGGGTCCTAAACCTTAAAGGGCTCCATTAGCACTTTGTCATCATATTTTGAATAGAGCACTTAGGTTTGATTTTTGGGCTTGCACATCTAACCCCATAGGCTCTGTTTTTAAGTGCTAATCTACTGTTAGACTCTTTTAGCTAACCTGGTGGGGTTCTAACACTTTTATTTCATCCTTTTGGACAAAAGAAAGTTCTATTTTTGTGCAAGTTGCTCATTTTTCTACAGATTAGTGCTATCAGGACCTAGAATAGTGCCACTAGTTTCTAGACAAGTAACATACATGTATAAATCTTTTTTACTATTTTAGTGCTATTGTTCCCTATTTTAGCACTTTTGTTTTCTATTTTAGCACCTCTATTTTAGTGCTATCATCTCATCTGTTAGTGCTATCTGTCTGACTGTTAGCACTATTATCCTCTATTTTAGTGCTATTTGTAGACTATTTTAGTGCTATCTGTCTCTATTTTAGCACCACTTTTCTGACAAAAAGTATAGGTCTGTGCAGGGGTCTGACTAGTTTTTGCAGGTACCAAGAACATTTATCCAAGATCAGTCTCTCAAACTACTAACTAATTTGGTGTAGGGACGCTTGTCAAAGTTGTCTTTTTTAATTACTAATTAGTTGCACCTAATTAGTTTAGTTGGGAATTAACCATTGATTGCCATGTTTGGCTTGTTTGTAGATGCATGCTCTCCCCTCACACCTTAGGGTGATCTTGGGGATCAAAAGTCTACTCTCAAACATCTTTTATTGCTTTTTAGTGTTATCCCAAAGGGGTTATCCTTTTGTGTATGCTCTCCCCTCGCACCTAGTGTGATCTTGGGTGATCAAAAGCAAGGGATAGTTTCTTCTTAGGAGGCTTGCTTGGGGATTTCATCACCCCAAGGGACAACCTCAACCATGTGTACTAGTTGGGTATATCAAAGGGGGGAGAAGGAAACTTGTACCCCAAACTAGCCGCGTAGTCATTGGGATAGCCTTGAGTCCTTGAGTGATTCTGGACACAAGGTGAAGTAGGAGGGGAAGTTTGCTCACCATACTGCTATACTTGAGATAGGGTCTACTTTGGTCACGGCGAAAGTCTCCAAGGTAAGGGGGGCAAGGTGGTCCATGACCTTATTTTCCCTATCTATCCAAGCTATGGCATAAAGGTATTAATGGGGGTGGGAACCTTGGTTCAATTTTGAGTTAAGGTTGACCTATGACCATTTTGTGAGATCTACAAGGTATGACACTCCCACTTGACTAATTTCTAGGATGTTCATGTGAACATGGTGTGTCTTCTTTCTCGAAGCCCATATAAGCCAATTATCCAAGTCCACCTTTGAGTCAAGCCATTGTGTTTTCTTGCTTGATTTAATCCTTTCCAAGAACCTTTGAAATCACTCAAGTCCAACCTTTGAATCCAAAATATCCAAAAATCCAAAATTACCATCAAAATCAATCAAGTCCAACCTTTGAACAGTTAATTAGTGCTATTAGTCCTTTGTTTAACGCTATCAAACTACTGTCAATGCCATCTATCATACCCTATTTCAGCACCTTAAGTCTGTCCTTTAGCGCTATCAATCATTCTGTTAGCGTTGTAATCCCACAATAATGAGTCCCACTTTTTGGCCAAGATGGACATTGATATCAACATTTTAAACTAAATCTTTACTTTCTGAGGCCTATAGCAGCTAAACCATTAAGAGTTTGGAGATGATGCAAACTAGTGATTTTTGGTGATTTGTGTGTAGATTCTAAATATATTTTTAAATTTTTTTTTTGAAATAAATCATGAATCTTTCAATGTCACTTTTAATAACTAGTTTTTAATAGTAAACAACATTTTCAAAAAGTAATGTTTATGTCGTCCAGCATAACTTTTTTTCTAGAAAGGATACAATTCTATTTTTTTTAAATATAGATTTTTAACATCAATATCTAGTGCATGGATATTTTTTCATAATTTTTTGTTACATATTTTTTTAATTAATTTTTGAAGTTAGGGTAACTATAATTTGGACATAGGTGTATGTCGTCAAGCATAACTTGTTGTGTATATATCATTCAATTCATTTTTTTTTTTTGGTGAAACAAGGACTTCAATACCTAGTGCAAAAAAAAATTTTAGAATTATATTTCTCTATTTTTTAATTTTTCCACATATGTGGAATAGAGACATTAATTTTCGGTGAAAAACCTATGTTCACTAGAAAATAGAAAATAAATATAAAATCAAATGAAATATATTCAAAATCATACTTTTTGGAAAGCTTATACTAAGGGCTACATTTTTACAAAATAGAATTTCTAAATGACCTCATTTGATCCCCCAAAAGGTGAAGTAAAATTTGTTTTTGTCAGCATTCTGATAGGTGCGGAGGAGACTTCATCGAGGGTTTGATTTAGGACTCGGGGGGGGCTCTTTCCAAGGGGATTTGATCTAATGGGATTTTATCAAACCCTTCAATTAAACCCCTTTAGATAGAACTCCTCAAGGCTTAAATCATTAATTTTTCTAAAAAATATGTGATTTTAGACAAAAATCAGGATGTCCCATAAGTGGGACACACTATTGTGTCCTACACTCGCCATTGGGCCAGCTATTAGGACTATTGGGCTAGACTTTAGTGCCATTTACTCACGTGACCAAAAATCATTAAGTGTCCTATAGTTGGTTTTCCTAGCAAAATTCAAACATCTTTGTGGTGTGGCATCATCCTAATTGAGATCATTCCAAAATCCTTCACCTAAGTCCATCCTTTTCCCAATTTCATCATCCCATTTTGACCTTAGAGAAATCATTTTTATCTTGGACCCTTGACCTTATTTCACCCATCTCAATTCCAAATCAATTATTATCCCCAACCTTTCACTACAATTCCATCCCAATCCAAAAGATTTTTCACCCCATCCAAACCCTAGTCTAAGTCCATCCTCCCACATCTATCCATTTGACCTTAGAGAAACATTTTGATTCTTGGACTTTTGACCTCATTTCATCCACTTTAATTCAAACCAACATAGTCACCCTTCATCTAAGTCCAACATCCTCCAAACCTTAGACCAACCCTAATTCAAATCATCCCAACCTTCACCTAACTATTCAAACCTTAGCCCGACCAAATCAATCATCATCCAACATCAATCCAAAATCAACCTTAGCCAAATCAAATCAAATAAACATATCCAAAATCATCTGCCAAATCAAATTTGTGTAAGTCTAAATCTAGATCTCATCCTTCATCCCCTAATTTATAGATAGCTTAAGCATCTGTCTACCTTAAGTTATTTTATAAATTAGCCTTATCAACCATATGATAAATTGGCTTAAGACATTAGACTACTCCTAAGTTATTGAATTCTAAGGTTCCCCATTTTTCTTGGAAGTCTTGTCCACCCCAAGTGAAATAATCCCCATTCTCTTTTTTCTTAAGTGTCTTAGTCCACCTTAAGTAAAGAGAGAAATGTCCTTAAAATCCATAAGATCTAGATTTATTTTTAGCCCTCTTTTGATTTAGTTATCCTTATCATTCATTACCCAAATTTACCCAAAGTATCCCTCATATCAATCATCCAAAATCATTATCCAAATAATCCAAAGTATCTTTATTATCCCAATCTATCCCAAGTATACCCTAGTCATCCATTCCAAAATCATCATCCAAATTTAACCTAAGTACCCTTTGATCACCCACCTAAAAATCATCCTCAAATCCCATCTTAAAATCACCCACACATTCATTTGCCTTTGGTCCAAAAATATTTTGAAAATCAATCTCTAAGGTCACTAAAATCACACACTTATCCATCCACATTTGGTCTAAAATCTTTTGAACATCAAATCTCTAAGGTCATAACCTTCATCCACCTTAGCATCACCAAATTAAACCAATCCATACCTTCTCATTGCATGCCACAAATGATGTCCCAAGCAAGGAAGAACAAGGAAGTGGATTCATATAAAGGAATTGGAATGCCTAACACCAATCAAAGTAATTTCCTTATAGTCCAACAACAAACATCATTTGATGCCAATGCTATGATAAACCCCTGGGGAGCCCAAAAAATACAACCACCATCCAACACCAACAATGCTGATCAAGAAGTAATAGATTTTATGCCAGACCCTGACTCCATGGACTTACTAGACTAAGTCCTAAAGTCAGACCCAAATAAATATCTTGAATTTTTGATTCAAAATGGTGCTAATGTACCTAGCCAACCTACCACATCACAACCATCCTCTTCAAACAATGTCCCTAACACATCTCAACCCTCATCATCAAACACATTAAATCCTATCTCCATATCAACATCTACCATAACTACACCTACCCCCCAAATCACCCTGAACATACCTAACAATGCCACATACACAAGTTCTTCCACAAGTGTACCTCAATTTTACGCCAACACCATAGCCTTCATGACACAACTATTTTCACAACCACCTTACAATACATCCAATATCCCCAACAATAATCAATGTAATAATCCTTCACAAACATCCAATTTCACCTACACTCAACCTCCTATTTCACAACCTCCCATTTCACAACCACCTTTCACACAAAATACCAATGAAACCTTACAACAAAATCAAAATCAACAACAAATTCTGTCACACATCCTCCAATAACTCATTGCCTACCAACAACATCAACAAAATCAAACCCAAACCCCACCTCAACAACAACAAATCCCCAACTTTCTTCAACATTTGATCCAACAACAACAATCCAACATGCCACAACCACCTAATTAAGACCTATCAAGCATTGTGCAAACCTTAATTCAAAAGGTTGATGACATTCAACATGGGCACAAAAGAAAGCAATATTCATTCGAAAACATTTGCCCATACCCATTTGATCGAACCATCCCCATCCCACCCTTCCCTAAAAATTTTGAGACACCTAAATTTGATAAATACAAAGGCAAAGGGGACCCTAGGGAACACCTTAGGGAATTTTACATCAGTTCCTTAGAAGTCTCATACGACGATACATATCTAATGAGACTCTTCCCCTGAATCTTAGGAGGCCAAGGGACCAAATGGTTTGCCCACCTTCCCCCCGGTATCAAGACCTTCCACAAACTTGTAGAGAATTTTTTCAATCACTTCTCTTATAACTTTGAACACAAAGTGTCCATGATGGACCTTTGCAAGACCAAACAACGAAATGGAAAATCCTTTTCCATCTTCTTGTAATGGTTGAGAGGCTTAGCAAGCAAAGTTCCATGGCCCATCCCCGAAAAACAATTGGTTACTATGTTTGTGACCAATCTCAACCAAGAAATGGGCTTTCACCTACAAATACAATGCACATCTACCTTTGAAGAGGTTATTGACAAAGGAACCACAATTGAGAGAGCCCTTATTGCAAAAGGAGCTATCAAAATTTACCAAGAGAATGACAACAAAAACACCAACAACAAGGTTAATAGCAACACCAACATGAACAACAACAACACTCAATCCAATGACAAACCCCAATTTGGGGGCAAGAGCAAAAACACCCTTAACAATGGTGTCCCAATGTTAAGAATGTCCAAAATGTACAAACCAATACACCATCAAACCCATCCACAAGCAATAACAATGTTAGCATTCCAAAAGGTCAACCAAGACAATCCAATGCACCTAAACGAAGATTTACACCTTTGGGTGAACCCATAGAGAATGTCTTGAGGAACCTTTTGAAAGTTGACCTCATCTAATTACCTACCATTAGACCATACGATGACAACCAATTTAAACTATCATGGACTGATGAGAACGAATATTGTGAATACGATTGCATCAAAGGTCATAAAACTTCTAATTGTATGAGGTTGAAGAATTGCATCCAAGACCTCGTAGATCATTGTGATATCACCATTGATGAACCACCCAAACAATCGCCCAATGCAAATCTAGGATCTTACAATGATCCGCTTCCTGATCAAAACAAAGGTAAAGCCTCATCATCAAATCAAACCTATAACATAATTCCTCCTCCCTCTTCTTTCGACTCTGTTGTGGGTCGCATAGAAGAATCTCATAATCAGGTTGCTACCATCACCATTAAAGTAAAAACTTCTAATTGCTCCATTACTACTCGTCGTGACCGCATTTACATTAGAGGAGCTCTAACCACCGATGATCAACCTACCACATCCGCACCTACAAACTACCCACCCATAAATAAGTACAACCTTCTTGAGCACCTTGGGAAGACCCCTGCACAAATCTCTATCCTAGAGTTGCTTCGCACATCCCCTCTCCACAAGGAAGTCCTCAACAAAGCCTTGATGGAGACCAAACACATAATTAACAAACACATATTTAAAGTACCTAATTTAAAGAGATATTTGTTTTCTTGTCTTCTTCAGGTTCTCAATTAGTTGCTGTCGGAGAAGTTCACGCAAGTCATACTCTGCATCTTCCTTAACCATTTGATAGGCAATATATACGGCAGTACCAGAGATAGAGTTCTCATGGTTTGTGAAATAGACCTTGTAGCTGATCACCATGGAAGCAAACCTAACTGCATGATCTTCAATGTCATTAAATGTCAATGCTCTTTTGTCAAATTTGGCTCCAGTGGCTTTCATCAATGTGTTATTTTTTATAGCCTTCAATATGGGCATTGTAACGATAGAGTTTAATCTTGTGAGTGTCCTTATGGCATCTTTGGTGATCTTGAATGTAGAGTTAAGCCACATAAACTCATCATGAATTCAGCTTAAAACATACTAGACCCATTCATTTTCTGTAAAAACTAGAAAATCTATATAGTGAATAAGTTTCTTCTCCTCCAATGCCTTGTATTCTTCTTTTAGATTAAATGTAACACCACATAGATGTTTTAGATATAGATCTGAGAGTTGCCTATCTCCATGTTCCTCTAGGGCAACATGAATATAAGCCTAACATCTTCCACATGCATCACACCGAATGAAATTTCTGAAAAATGCACCATTTGGATCGATCTTTGTTGATTTGAATGGACGCTTCTTGAATTTTGGTTAGGATCTTTCAGTTATATCAATCACATGTGGTGTAGCCATTTTTGCAAAGATTCAAATGAATTCACAATAGGATTTTAAATCTTGAAAAATACCTCTTTTGTCGATTTAGGGTTTTGCTTGATCTTGCCTTGAATTGCTTTGAAAATTACTGTAGTCGCTAGGAATTTTGCTTTAGTTTGCCTTAGTCACTTGAGAGCTTGAATGCAATGTGAATTGTATGTCGAATGAGTTCCCATTTAACCCTTGATATGAAAACCTAAGTTGTCATAAATGCAGTCCTTCAAAAAGTTGTTAAACACTTCTAAGTCAATCAAGATTGCTCTGTAATGTTCCACATTTGATTCTTTTCTTCCAGAATTACTTTTAAATGGTTTGTCATAAGAAGCTTCACATCATATCTTCATGCTGGATCTTAGCACTGACTATCTAGCTACAGGATTTGGATTTTCAATACAGCTCCCCCTGAGCCAAAGCTCCCAATCTACTTCCTAGAGGAAGTATCTGCACCAGAAACTAGTGCGGATTCATTCCTGACCTCATTTACATCCTTCTTAATCCAGACCTTTCTCATTTTTTCTTGATTTCTACTAGATCGATCTTGTTCTTGCCTTTATCTTCTTTCTACTCTATTTTCGTCTTCTTTGTAGGATAGTCTCTCTTCTCATTCTTGCTTCTGCAGAATCTTGTAATATGTCCAAACTTATTGCAATTATAGCATACCACATTCCTCTATCCTTGATTCCTTCTATTGATTGGATTTATTCTTGATCCGCATTGATTGGCCATATGCCCAAATCTATTGCAAGAAAAACACTTTCCATTGAAGGATTGAATATTCCTTGCATTGTTAAAACCATTCCTTACCAGACTTCTACATTCATTTGATCTATGACCAATTTTCTTGCAATTGAAACATTTACCAGAGAATGATGGAACATTCTGATTCATTTTACTCCTACACTGAGTAGCCTTATGACTAAACTTATTGCAATTAAAACAATGGCCATTGAAAGATGGGTACCTTTGAGCATTTGGCTGCCTGACTGGAGGTCTTCTAGGTCTTCTTCTTTGATTTCAGAACTGGTTGCCTTTGTTTTACTTCATCTTAGTGTTTTCTTGACCTGATTTTGAACTTTCACCTTTCTCAAATCCCAAGCCTTGCTTTTCATGTGGACTCTTCTAGCTTTCAATCAATTCCTCAAGCTTTACAGAGCTTATTTTGAATTTTTCTTTGTCTCTATTGGCTACTTCTAGATCATATTTCAAAAGTAACACCTCTTTTCCCAGTTATTGACAATCTTCAAACTTATTCTTCACAACCTGATCAAGATGTTCTTCAATCTTTATTTTTTCTTCAACTAGCATAGATAGACTGTCTATGGATTCATTTGCTATTTTTAGTTGTTCACTTAGCTTTTTCCTTCTATCCTGAGATTGAACTTGACTTGCTCTTTTAGTTTCAGAATACAATCATCATCTTCTTTGATATTTTCCACCAAATATTTGACAACTGCCTCAGACTTGTTAAGATCATCAAGAGCAGCTTGTAGTTGTTTATTAATGCTACTTGAATAATCAACTTCTGAAGAAGCAAGATACCTTCTTGTTGCCATGTGTTCACTTTCCTAGATCTTCCTCAAGATGCTAAATTTTTTTTAAAGGAAGCTTTCTTTGATACCAATTATTGAATACAAAGAATACTGAGAGCGGGGTGAATTAGTATTCTGAAGAACTTTTCATTCACACATTTGTTAATCCATTTACCAAATTCAATAATATGAAAGCAAAGTAAACACAAGAAGAACAACCACAAATTCATAACACATAGACACCAGGATTTTTACGTGGAAAACCCCAAAAGGGAAAAACCACGGTGAGTGTTAGCTCACAATATAATATGATAGCAATACCAGATTAGATAAGGCTCACTGCCCAAAGAAATGTTCACTGCAGGTGGACTCACTATCCACTGAAAAAGGAAGAATAGAACAGAGAAGAAAGTTGTCTCACTGCCAGTAGTGAACTATTGCAAATGCATCTACCATATGCTGGATTATAGTTCCATTGAAGGTTCAATACATAGATTCAAAAGTCTTCATTATTTTTGCCCTGCTTTTCTGCTCTGCTACATATACTTTGTTTTCTGTCCTTATTGTCTTTTTTTTCTCTACCAACTACTTTAGATCATACACACATTGAATTCACACTCTATTCCCCATCTCCTTACCTCCACTATTGAAATCCATAGAATATATATATCCACAATAAGATTCATCTTACAATCAGGTCAATGAGACAGACATGAAGCGTGTATATACATGCTGTACTTTGTCAGCTTGATCTTGTGCTCAAACAAGAATGCGGACCCAAACAATCATACAATAATCTTCATACAAGTTGGCATCAATCATTGAATCACTTGGATAAATTCTTCAACCAATATATCCTCACCGCATATAGATCTAGCTTTCCTGTTAGCTTATCTCTTAAGTATACAATTAACTAATTCAACTGTCACATCATAACTTCCAATGCAAACCATATGAGACTCTAAAAATCATATCCAACATCCATCATTGACCTCTTAGCATACCTTTAGAACTGCAAGCCAAAATATATCACAGTGGAGGAATGCAGACCCTTTTACATGGTACTATGCACTGTTCCTATATACACCTAAAAATGACAAAGACAAATTAAATAAATATTTATTATTTATTTAATTCCCATTCTTGTATCATTTAATAAATTCATCAATTTATCTATTTCATTCACGTTCATCATTAACAATCCAAATATTAAATAAATATCAATTTATTTAATTAAATCAATTAAACCTATTCTTCTAATGTCATCCCTGGGTATGTGCAGGATCATGATGGGCCAAACTATACCTCTAAGTGGCAATGAAAATACAAAAAATTAGACTTAATCAAGTTCATGTGAAAATTTAAATGGATTATCTACACAATTTGAAAAAGATGTAACAACAAAATTTGTAGAGAATTGAATCTAGTTTATGAGCTACTAACTTTAAAAAAAAAAACTAAATTTACTTAGTGAAAAATGAACGTTTCAATGAACAGCTATTAAATTTTTCAGAAAAAAATAAAAAGTGGGTGTTTGTCCAGCCAACCTAACTATGAGAAAAACAAATTTTTTTTTTTTAAACTTTTAAAATAAGTAGAGGACTCATGCCCAGATGTGACACATATTTTTTTGAAATTTTTTTCCAATAAAATAATTAGTTATGATTTTTTTTTAAAACTAAAGAGTAATTGTCCAACCAACCTAACTTGATGAAAAAAGTCAGAATTCAAATTTTTATTTTAAGCTATAGCCAATGGAGCATAGAGTGTGACGCATCTTTTGGATCTAAAAAAGGTGAAACGGTTTGAAAGTTATTGATATTTTTCAATCAGTGTATCCATCAGGATTTTAGACACACACTATATAGAAAATTATTAATAATTATTTAACAAAATGATAATCAAGATAATCTTATATTTTTAGTAAGCTAACAATTTCCTCTATAAACCCTTTTCATTTTATTTATTTTTCATAAAACAAAAGTCGTCAGCATGAAGGATAAAGTTTGAAGAAGAGTGTGAAACTTGTAAAAACGTTAGAATTGAGGAAAAGTCAACTATGACAACCCCAAGCCTACATACAAGGCAAAAGCGAAGAAAAATGGATATCCGCTTTGCTTTGGTAAAATACCATTTTTCCTTTTTTATGTTTTACAAAATGGATATCCATTTTTGGTTTCCCAAAATGGATATCCATTTTGCTTTACCCTATATATTACTCTCTCTCTCTCTCAAGGCGGTCTATCGATGTCCCACAATGGTAATAAGTATTCATCTTTAGCTTTGTGTAAAATGCTAAAAAGGTGGTCTATCGATATCCCGCTATATTCTTATGACCATTGCATCTAATTTCATCTATGATCGAAAAGTCTTGTCTATTTTCTAAGTTTTGTAAAGAGCATTGATAACAAAATTGAAATGTCCATTTTTAGATTCATTTTCTGCATTTCCTATAATCATGGTAATCTATGAAATCAGATTTTTTTGAGGCATTCTATCAAATAGTTAGCAATGCCTTGTCTATGTTTCCATAGTTTTTATAAATATTTACTAGAAAGTTACCAAATATAATATTTGATAAGAACCCCCCTATCATTATTATTTTGATGGATGCCCATGTACCATTCCATTGGTGTAAGTAAATAAGATAGTAGAAAAGATCATGGAGTTTGGCTATATATGAGTCAACTACATTTGTTTGAAGATTTTTTTAACTTTTTCAACAAATTTCATTATGTTATGCATTGTAATGTTGGAACTTTGTAAGTTCCTTTTTGAAATGTATGTAAACATAAGAAAAGTCTACACATAATAGTTGGTCTTTTGGTAAATGAATGTTGTGGAACTTTATGAGGCATGGGGATGTTGAACTTCACTGCAATTTACAAGTTTATGGATGAGTGCATTAGGATTTTTCATTGATGATACATAATTATTTTCAAAACCTTCATTTATATACTTATGAGATTTTGGGAAGTGGAGTCATGTTTTCCATCTACAACTTTGCAAAGGTTCCACTTTTTCACCAAATAGATTAATATTACTTTTAATCATGTAAGACTTTGGGAATGTTAAGATAAAATTAAGTTGCCAAAACTATACCTTGACTCTACACTTCTACTTTTTCGGATCTCTCTCTCTCTCTCTCTCTCTCTCCTAATAAAATCCTATTCCTAGCTTTCCTACTTTTCCTTTTCCTTTCCAATTTGCTTAGGAGAGAGAGAGAGATAGATATATAGATAGAAAGAGAGTCCTACTTTTCTTGTTTTCATTTCATTTGTCAATAAGGGAGAGGGAGAGATAGAGGGGAGAGATAGGGAGATAAAGGAATGATAGAGGGGAGAGAGGCAAGAGATAGAGAGAGAGAGAGGAGATAGAGGGGAGAGATAGGGAGATAGAGAGCAAGCGAGATGTCTAGAGAGATAGGGAGAAGGATTGGGAGGTAGAGGGATGATAGAGATAGGGAGATAAGGGAGAGATAGGGAGATAGAGGTCTAGGGTTGCTCAGGTTTAGGGTTAGGGGTTAGGGGCATTATTTAGGGTTTTGGGAGGAGAGAGAGAGAGAGAGAGAGGGTTGCTTGGGGATAGGGGTTAGGGTTTAGGGCTACTCAAGAGACATAGGGAGAGAGATTGAGAGGTAGAGGAATGATAGAGATAGGGAGATAGTGAGATAGAGGTTTAGGGTTACTTGGGTTTAGTGTTTAGAGTTTAGGGGTTTAGGATTTAGGGGTTTATGGTTTCTCAAGTTGAGGGTTTAGGGGTTAGTGCTTAGGGGCATTATTTAGAGTTTATGGTTTAGGGGTTAGGGTTTAGGGGCATTATTTAAAGTTTAGAGGTTTCTGGTTGCTCGAGTTTAGGTTTTATAGTTGCATGTAAAAATAAGTCTCTCTCTCTCTCTAAATCCCTCAACCCTATATAATGCCCCTAATCCCTAACCCCTAAACTCTAAACCTAAGAAACCCTAAACCTCTATCTCCCTATCTCTCCCTTGTCTCCCTCTCTCTATCATCCCTCTACTTCTCAATCTCTCTCGGATGTATCTCTCTAGACATCTCACTCACTCTCTATCTCCCTATCTCTCCCTCTATCTCCTCTATCTCTCCCAATATATATCCTTTCTCTCTCTCTACCTATCTATCTCTCCCTATCTCTTTCCTCTCTCTCCCATATCATTCATATATCTGCCTATATCTTTAGACATCTCATTCACTCTCTATCTCCCTATCTCTCCCTATTTGTTGCAAGACCCGAGGATTCATGTTGATGAATTTGCAAAAGGTATCAAGGTCCCTAATGTATGTAACTAAAGATTCCATTGAATAAAAAGAGGAATCCATGAAATATGCAGGCAATCAAATGCTCAAAATATGTTCAATGTAAATGAACTAAAGATGCTAGATTTTTATGCTTTTTTTTCAATGCAAATTATGTAAAGCAAAGGTGTTGTGATCAAATTTATGCGATGAATAAGTAAATAATAGAAATATTAGTCCTTTAAATCAGAGATATGCTTCACAACACACTTTTGAATGCAATCCTAAATGATTGTAAGTCCAAAAACTAGTGAAATTATGCAAAAATATGCAATTTTTTTCACAAAATGTAAATGTAAATGTCCAAATGAAGAGTGCTGTAATGAAATTTAAGATGTGAAGCAAAGTATTTCAGGGATATCAGTCAATTATATCAATAATATCCTTCACAACATGCATTCCATGCAAGTTTAATAAGTTTGCAAGTCAAACCCTAGTAAAAATCAAGCAAAATATGCAATTTTTTCACAATAAAAGCATGCAAAAAATTGATAGAAAGGGTGTTGTGTGAAATTTAATGATTTATATCAGATAATAACCATGTAATCAGTAACCTTGTGAGAAAAAATCAGACACAACATGCCTTTAGAGTGTTTGTAGGTAGTTGACTAGTCAAACCTAGTGAAAAAGCCTAAAAACATGCAATTTTCGATCAAATTTCAATGCAAAAGTGTCAAACAAAAGGTTTTGTAAAGGATGTGACTAAATTAAACAATAAATAGGTATGATATAAGTCTGATAAAGTCACAAATTCTGTTACAACACGCTTGTAGAGTAGTCTTGTGAAGATAAGCAATGAAAAGCTAGTGAAAAACCCTTAAATCATGCAATTTTCATCAAATTTTCAATGCAATCATGAAATGAAAAGGTGTTGTAAGGAATTTATCAGAGGGCAGAAAGTAATATGTCTGATAACAAAATCCACTACAAGTCAAACCCTAGTAAAAATCAAGCAAAATATGTAATTTTTTCACAATAAAAGCATGCAAACAACTGATAGAAAGGGTGTTGTGTGAAATTTTATGATGGATATCAGATAATAACCATGTAATTAGTTACCTTGTGAGAAAAAATCTGACACAACATGCCTTTAGAGTGTTTGTAGAGAGTTGACTAGTTAAACCTAGTGAAAAAGCCTAAAAACATGCAATTTTCGATCAAATTTCAATGCAAAAGTGTCAAACAAAAGGTGTTGTAAAAGATGTGACTTAGGGAAGAAGTAAATAGGTCTTATATAAGTCTAATAAAGTCACAAATTCTGTTACAACACACTTGTAGAGTAGTCTTGTGAAGATAAGCAATGAAAAGCTAGTGAAAAATCTTTAAATCATGCAATTTTCATCAAATTTTCAATACAATCATGAAGTGAAAAAGTGTTGTAAGGAATTTATCAGAGGGCAGTGAGGAATATGTCTAATAACAGAGAGGGATGAGAGATTGAGAGGTGGAGGGATGATAGAGAGAGGGAGATAAGGGAGATTGGGGATAGAGGTGGAGGGATGTTAATTTTAATGACCTCCAAAATTTCCATAAATTCTTCTCCACTAAACCCTACACCATCACCCAAATCCCTACTTTCCTAATAAAAGCCCTTCCCCAAACATCATTTGCTCATGTGACTCCTTCCATCACTATTCAGGTGCCCAGGTACTTTCCATTATTCATCTAATACTATAATCCCAATGTCATAGCTCACATTCCCACACCTACATTCATAGACTCCATTCCCCCTATTGACACCATCATTGATAATCATTATATAAGGAGACTCCCTTGAATAATAATTAAACCATGGATTATCCCATATCCCCATCTTACACTTTCCTCACCTTTAAACCCTTAGAAGATGACATTTAGCTATCCCCACCATTACCAATCACACTTTCTAGAAATCCCACATAAAACACCTTACCCATCACTTCACCTAGGTCATCACCAATTAAATCACCTCATTACTCCATTCAACCATACCCATACCACCCCTTTCTCACTCCACAACTTGTATTAACACATGATTAAACCTAGCCCCTAACCCCTAATTCCTAACCCCTAAACCCTAAACTTGAGAAACCATAAACTCCTAAATCCTAAACCTTAAATCCTAAACACTAAACCCAAGAAACCCTAAACCTCTATCTCTCTATCTCCCTATCTCACTATCTCCCCATCACTATCATTCCTCTACCTCTCAATCTCTCTCCCTATGCTTTGGCCATGTCCCTCACTCTATATCTCCCTATTGGTCCTCTCTCTAAATACTAAACCCTAAACCTCTAAACCTTAACCCCTAAACCATAAACCCTAAACCCTAAATAATGCCCCTAAACCTTAACCCCTAACCCCTAAACCCTATCTCTTATCTCTCCCTTCTCTCCCTATCTCTATCGTCCCTCTACCTCTCAATCCTTCTCCCTATTTCTCTGGACATCTCGCTCACTCTCTATCTCCCTATCTCTCCCCTTTGTCTCCTCTATCTCTTCCTATCTGTATCCTCTCTCTTTCTATCTAGCTATCTCCAAAATTGAGAAAACCTAAACCTAGGTACACCCTAAATCCAATCAACTCTAAAACTTTATCTCCCTATCTCTCCCCTATCTCCCTATCTCTATCATCCCTCTCCCTCTCTTGATCTCTCTCCCTATGTCCCTGGCCATGTGCCTCACTCTCTATCTCCTTATCTCTCTCCTCAGTCTCCTCTCTATCATTCCTCTCTCTCTCTATAAACCCTAAATCCAAAACCCTAAACCTCTAAACCTAACCCCTAACCCCTAAACAATTTAAATCCTAAAACTTAAATACTGTCCCTAAACCCTAACCCCTAACCCCTAAACCTGAGAAACCCTAAACCCAAGTAACCCTAAACCACTATCTCCCTATCTCTCCCCTATCTCCCTATCACCTTTGTCCCTCTACCTCTCAATCTCTCTCCCTATGTCTCTGGCCATGTCCCTCACTCTTTATCTCCCTATCTCTCCCCTCAGACTCCTATATATTTCTCTATCATTCCTCTCTCTCTCTATAAACCCTAAATCCAAAACCCTAAACCTCTAAACCTAACCCCTAAACAATAAATCCTAAACCCTAAATTATAATGCCCCTAAACCCTAACCCCTAACCCCTACACGTGAGAAACCCTAAACCCCAAACCCAAGTAACCATAAACCACTATCTCCCTATCTCTCCCCTATCTCCCTATCACCTTTGTCCCTCTACCTCTCAATCTCTCTCCCTATGTCTCTTGCCATGTCCCTCGCTCTCTATCTCCCTATCTCTCCCCTTGGACTCCTCTATATCTCCCTATTGGTCCTTTATCTCTCTATAAACCCTAAACCCTAAACCTCTAAACCTTAACCCCTAACCCTAAAACCATAAACCCTAAACCCAAGCAACCCTAAATCTCTATCTCCCCATCTCTATCATCCCTCTACCTCTCAATCTCTCTCTCTCTCTCTCTCTATGTCTCTGGACATGTCTCTCACTCTCTATCTCCCTATCTCTCCCCTCTGTCTCCTCTATCTCTCCCAAAATCTATCAGTCCCCTCTCTCTATCTCTCTTTAAATCCTAAACCCCAAACCCCTAAACCTGAGCAACCCTAAACCTCTAAACCCTAAATAATTCCCCTAACCAACCTCTAAACCACTTCTCTATATAGGTGCAACTAATACCACTTTTTCATTTTTTTCCACATTTAATTATATTCTTTTCCATTTTCCAAGTCCTACATGTGTCCAAGTTGTATTGTTTGTCAAGTTTTTAGTCTAATTGTTAGTCCCAGCTCTCATGGTTATTAAAATGTTAGTATAGTTAGATTTATCCTTAGGTAACATTAATTTACACATTGTTGCACAAACAACCACACTAATACATAACCTTACCTAATTAAGGTTAACCTTTAAGGTTCTTTCATAAATGGTGAGCTTAACAGATCCAACTAGTTCAATGTTCTTATATAGTCCATGCTTACCCTTCCAAGAGAGTTCATGCCATGTTAACTTTGCATTATGTCCTAGCATATCACATGAAGGATCATCATCATCACAAGGAATAACAATGTCATGAAGGATTAACAAAGGTGTAGCTTCACCACATAAAGTATCATTCATAATTTTATCACTAGAGAGTAAGGGTATATCATGTGTATCCTTCTCAAACCATGTATCATGAATCAAATCATATGAAGGATTGGGTAAAGCAATTTAGGGCATGAGGTTTAAGGAACATACATGTTCTTTCTTCTCTTGGTGAGATAAAGTTGCTTTCATACAAGAATGCACATTTATATGAAGTGCACTTTCTTAGTTTCAATGTGTTTTGAATCTTTTTAAACGTGGATCCTTGGCCTAATGGTTTTCCTAGGTCTTCCCTTTCATATAATTTATGTCATAGTTCTAGGCCTAGCTAATATGAAGTGTATGAAGAAGAAGATTGTTATAATGAAATCTCATATTACTGCTCAAATAGTTATATATATCCTCTCTATATAGGGAGGTGTTATTAACAATCATTAGAATCCTTCACAAATTGAAACACTCTTAAATTTTTTCATGAATAAATACCATGCTTGGTAGTATAAATAAATTAATAATTAAAGGACAAATTAGTAATCAGCAAACATTCAATCATGTGTAAGTGGTTTATATTTGGTATACCTCATGTAGAATTGGGCAAGTAATTTATACGTACACTGAATTGGGGGAAGGGAAACAAATATCCATTTTGGATTTCTAGAAATGGATATCTGTTTTGGTTTGGTATGCAAACCAAAACAGATATCTGTTTCAAAACATATGAAAGTCAAACTTTGCCAAGTCACAAATTTGGCTAAGTAAAAATGTGATTTTTTTCCTATTGCCACTATTTGGCCCACGATGATCCTGCACATACCCCCCTTAATTAAATAATAATCAAATTATTTAATCACAAATCATCCTATTCCAAAGTCTTCATTCATAAATCCACCTCACTAATCCATGTCATCTAATTCACCTCACACATCCACCTCATCATCTTGCACATGTAATTAAATATTTTTAATATTTGATTAATTTATTTTCCCTCACCCACATGGGCTTATCATCTCTCCAACCATTCCTATTCCAAAGGGCATGGTCTCTCCATGTCACCATGGTCAAAGGGGCACTTTGTGACACTTGTTCCATAGTCCCTAGAATCTTTCCAACCTCCCTACATACATGTTCTCCTTGTTTGACCTTCTCTCTTTGGTCATTGTGAGCCTTGTGACATGTGGACTCATGTCACCCCTTTTTCTCCACCATGTCAAGGTGAGAGGAACATCTCCCCTCTTTCTCTCCCTCATCTCAACCAACTCAATCCTCACCGTACACCTCACTAGACCAAGTCTCCACCATTGAGATCTTGACACATGGATTTGCCCTCTCCTTGGCCTATAAAAGGAATCTCATATCCTCATTCAACAACATACAAGCTATAGAAAAGTTACTCTGCAGAAATTCCAGCATGCCTTTCACAAAGCATTCATATTGCTCATTGCATTTTATGTCCATTATCTTGACATCCATACAACCATGGCTTCAATCATCCATCCATCATCCTCACAATAGTTGCATTGTAGGTAATCTTCATTGCATATTATCCAACATATAGCCATTCAAGTATTATCATCTTCTAACTGTGAGGAAGCATGCTTTTGAGAGCTATATTCATCAACAAGATCAATACAAAATAGGTGAACAATGGAAGCATTCGAGGTAAATCAGTCTTCAAGGTAATATTGCTTTGTTTATTTGATTTCATCATATTTCATTGAGATTATTGGATTATTAGTAGTTTAATACAATTGACAATATTTCCACTAATAGTTCCTAACTTGGCTCTGTTCACCCGAACTTAGGTATTTCACAATATGACTTTCGAAGGAGATCAGGACTTGAACATTGGAACATATGATCATCAAATAGCTATGAACAACATACCATACCTATATATAATATTCTTCAACTACGGAGACATACTAACCCAAACACTGTCATCTACACCATATAATGCATACTACCCATACTTAGTCATTTATCCTTCTGGAGTAAAGTCTCTTTGCCATGCTGATGGAATCTATTTTCTTTGTTGCCATCAATGACAACATTCAATCAATCATCAGAGCAGTGTCTCTTGCCAACAAAGCCTTCTAGTGGGAGAGTTATGATCTAAGAAATCAAGTATGTTTTTGAAATCTAGACTATTGCCCGATCATGTCATAAGTGTAGCTTTATTATAGGGCCAAAAATATCAATCAAGGGAGTCAAATTATTTTTAGGTATTTATGTTCCTCTCAAAATTCTACGTAATTTTAAAAAATGACATCACATTTTGAGCATGTATGAGGAATTTATAGCCCTATGAATATTTCTACCAAGGTTTCTATCAAAGTGTTGTTGAAGCACACAGTTGTTTTGAAGTCGCGTAGTTGCTGCAAAAGTCATATAGTTTGTTCTTGAAAATAATGAGATGTTTTTATAACCACCATAATTAATGTTTGGGTTATTTTGGTGACTTATATAGGTGGTATAAACATTATATATAGGAAAATGGCCACCATACATGTTGTCAAAACACAATGGCAATGGTATAAGTGATGAAAAATATATATTTTAATTTAAAACACCAAAAAAGAGTAAATTTTGGGGTTTTGAGGCATATGACATTTTGGTTTCTCTTCCTTTTATTCTTTTCTTTTGCTAGAGGAAGGATTTAGCAAGGATTCCATTCTTGGAAATGGGCAAATTCTCATTCTTATTTTATTTTAGCCCAACATAGGACTATTACATGTGTATGTAGAAGTTTTTCCTTCATGTGGAGAGTAGTTGCATGTACCATGGAAGATCCAAATGTGAGAGAGGGATCCATGGATGCCAAAAGGGTATGTTGTTTACCTATATTCTTAATTATGTCAAGTTTTTCTCTCATTGTGATGGAGGATGTGAGAGTTCTTTACTTAGAGTTGGGGGTTTTAGTCCTCTCAATTTTTATGGAGGTTGTATTCCTTATTTTTCTATAGTGGTAGGAATTGTTGCAATTATATGTCATCTCTAGGATAGTATGCAGGTATGTGAAGTAGATATTTGTAAAACCATGAGGGAAATAAAAACACTTGTAATTTGAGTGTGGAATTTTCTTTGAGGTGAAGAAAGGAACCCTAGGCTTGTCTTAGTTATAGTTAAGATCTTGAAAGGAGGTATAAGTTTGAAAGCACAATATGTATGTGACAATTTGATGTTGTACAACATTAATCTATGAAGTAGCATGATATCTGAATGTAGAATATATTTATGAGTTCTCTTTAAAACAAGTAATCTTTCTAGTTAATCCCCTTTTCTAGTGACCTAGGAATGCCTATAAATATTTTTCTTTGTTACTCAATTCAAACATTTTGGTTCCTAAGTTCTACAAATAATAAATAATTTTAAGGAAGGTTAGATTGAAAGAAGTAATTTGAGTTTGGAATAAGGTGGATTAATGTCACACCTTGCTTTTAAACTAACATACTTATCATTTTATTTCAACAAGATAGATGGATAGTCAGTGAAATTAATGAGGAAAGTAATTTTATGTTAGAATATAAAATGCATTTGAATTATGTTATTTTTATAAGAATGATTGTTTATGACATCATTAATGTCCACATGATTAAATAATGTGATGGACTAACTACTATTGTGTGATTGAGGTGGATGCAGGAACAATGTTTTCCCCCTCCAAGAAGAGGAGACAGAGTATCACCATGGAGAGGGTGTTAGATCGTGTGAATGCAATGATCCTTGTGCTATCTGGGATACCTACACACACTCACTATAGAGGTTAAGTAAATATTGAGTTAAGTTTTATTATATGTTGTTGATCACCTTAGAAATAAGTTCGACGTGGTGAGCATTTTATATGCTTGATATTGTTGTCATTTAGCCAATAGTTCAGACTTTTACATCGACAATCAGAAAAGATTGTGTTTGACTATGAATGAAAAGTTGACATAATTAATCAACTAAATAAGTCTAACTTTGTCATTGAAAAGCTATGTTGACTTTGTTAAGACTTCATCTTTTAAAGTTGAGTTCGTATATAGTATAAATGAAGCATTCTTAAGGATGCATTAATACGTTTACTATGGAAAATATTATTTGTTTATTATAGCCTAGCTAAGATAGATATTTGGCTTGACAAAGAGAGGAGGAAATCCTTCTTAGATTCTCTTTTTGTACCTTCTTAGATTCTTGGGAGAGTGGAGGAGCATAAGCTCCATGTTATCCACTTTCCTAGCTCCTCATCTGTGGATAGTTGAAGGGAGTGGGAGATATTCACTCTCTCTAACTATCAATAACCAATAGAGAGTGGAAGATAAGTCATTTAATAGACTTAGTAGATGAGTTTTAGGGACCAGGAAAGAAGACAAACAATAGAGAGAGGGAGGTGAAGAATAGGAGAGAGCCGACTGCACTCAAGTAAAATCATAACTTTAAAGTGATCTTGTATCAAGGTTTTTAATCAGAATGATTGAATTCAATTTATATGTTGAAGTTTCATTCTTAGTATGTGAAACATAGGAAGAAGAAACAACATTTTTATTGTCCTAAAACTCTACTGTTACTATGGTATTGTTGTCATATTTTGCCTGGCCCCAAAATATTCCTGTTTCCCTCCTTCTATCAAAGAAATCCAATCAGAGAAAGACTGAATAGAAGGAGAGAAAGCTTAAATTCTTCAAAAAACCCATTTTGTGCTTAAAAAAATCCCAAAATCTTGCTTGGAGAATCCTTGCAAAAAACCCAGAAACCCATTGTCTTCAAGTGCCTTCCATTGCAGATAATTCTCAGTTTTATACTTAGTCATTTTCATATGCATATACAATTGTATGTTTCATTGTATGTATATCAATTTTATCTCATATACAAACACATATACAATTGTATATACAAAAGGGAAGATGCAAATGCAATCTGCAAGGTGGGATACAAAAGAGAATGTACATCAAGTTATCCTTGTATATACAAGGCAACACGCAAGGGTCAGATACAAAGGGTGGGGTCCACCAATTGTAAGTATATGCGATTGTATCTTTGCACATACAATTGCATATACATTGGCATATACAATCTTGACATACAAATCATGGGCCTGAAAGGAGTATGCAATTTTATTTACAAAGGGAGATGTGATTCTATCCATCTTTGTATGTATCTTCGCATTGTATATTTGCAGATGCAAAGGGCATATACAAGGCAATATACAAGGGTGAATGTACATTTGCATATAGAGGACAGATACAAGGTCCTATACAAGGTCGCCATGCTGAGGTCAGATGCAACGTTTGTATGTGCAAGTGCGGTTGTATGTAGTTTTGCTTGTATATTCGCATTGTATATGTGATATACAAAGGCAATGTACAAAGGGAAAACATACAATCTGGACGTGATGAAGAATCAAGTGTGGCGGATAAAAGTTGAGTTCTGCAGTTGTATATTTGCATATACAAGGTCCGAAAGGTGCAACATACAAGAAGGTAATATACAAAGGACGGACCCGATGTTATTTTCATTTTTCTTTATAAAAAGTTGGGGTCTGCCTATTCTATGTATATGCGATTGTATCTCATATACAATCACATATACAAGGGTCACATACAATGGCTTTTCGGCAAGACTTAGTGCATTGGTAGCATAGTCTGTGGTCTTTCCAATGGCCGATAGGATGCAGGAGCATGCAGCGATGGGTCCTAGGTTCAGCACAGTGGCAATAAGATGATGACATGTGGCGAGGGCACATATGCAAAGGGGTGATACAAATGTAAAGGCCCGCGATTGCATGTTGGTAATTGTATTGCATATACATTTGCATATACAAAAAATAGATACAAAGGCCGATGCAAAAGGGAGGATTCAAAGACATGCAAAGTGAATTGAATATGCAAAAGGTGAAAGGAAGAAAGTTGCATGAATGCATAAAGTGAACAACAGTATACAAGTTGTAGATGCAAAGCGATATACAATTGCAAGATACAGTTGACTGTAACTTTGACCGCCCATATCTCCCTCATTCTAGCGAATTTCAACATGCTGCAAAAGGCAAACATGCTTATTTTTGCCTCCTCTTTCATCTGGCAGGCTTTTGAGGAGGATATTTTCACTTTCAAAATTTGATGTAAATTTGCATGCTCGATCAACTGGACGTTTTAGCGACCAATTTGGCATATGCAGATGCAGATATTTGTTGCATTTATGGGTGCAGGTCGATGATTCAATAGCTCACATAGAAGATTCAAAATATCTTCCATCTGCCCCTGGTCCAGATCTTTTATGCCATGATTTCTTGCAGGTAGACGTCCCTTCTGACGCATATATTTTTCTGACAGAGCCCATTGGCAAATTCATTGTAACCGACTCAAGACAAAAATGCAAAAATGCTATAAATGCAATGTAACCTCTTTTAAACAAGGAGGATGGTTTTATTTTGGAGCTATTATGCTGCCATTTTTTATGTAGTCACACCTCTTAATGTTTTGCTACTGAATATTCTGTATTGTAATGGTTTTTGACCTTCATGATTAATATATGTATGACTTCATGCCCCTCTTATGTCATGATTTCTATGTTTTACTTGAAGTTATAATCTATCCTGTGAGTAAAAATGGTTCCTCCATAGGTTAGATCTTCATATCGAAGCCTCAATCAGTCTCATAAGTCTGTGTGAATCCTCTTCATCATTGAAATCATTGTTGTGTCTACACCAAGATCACCATCGCTCAATGAATCTAGTGTATCACCCTTATTTTCAAGTTATTTCAGTTTTATCTTTCATTTTCAAAGCATTCCTTCTACCCTTTTCCCCAGCAAGCATTAGCACTAGATTTAGTTACATTTCTCTAAGTAATAGGCTTAGAAAGAGGAAGCCAGCCTTCTCTGGAGGTCTGATCTCAGTTCACAAGGTCCCACACTTCGTGATCATTCCCATGTTTCTCCAGATTGCCAAGTTTTTACAACTCAGCAAGGGTGCAAATCTGGTTGACAACAGGTATAATCTTATTGTGCTAACCATAGCTAGTGGTGATATTAATCTTATTATCATTAGTTGATACAACGGTATATCATTCATTTTATGATCAATATAGTGATGTATATCACGTAAAACCTTTGTATATCTACATCACATAATAGTGAATTCCATGTAATACTTGTATATTACAGAGATATAGAATTATGATAACATATATAAATCTTTGAAGTAGAGAAACACGATATCATATGTATATACCACAAAGATAGTGAAACATGTTAATATTTTTATCTCAATATAGAGAATCATAGTATCATTTATAAACCACAGAGATAGTGAAACATGTTATCATATTTATCACAACACAATTCAAACCACAAAACTATATTTGTATCATAGAGATAGTGAAACACGATGACAAATGTACATCACAGAGGTAGTGAATTATGATATGCATGCATATAACATAGTGATAGTAATACACTTAATACATATTATTCTCAGTGATTGTACATATCACTCAGAACATATGGATTATAGTGATAGCTTATCACATATATCAAATATATTATGGTGATAAACTATCACAAAAACATATATAGAAAATAATGATAGAAAATCAGTTGAATCACTTAGAAAATAGTGATAGAAAATCAGTTGAATCACTTATAAAATAGTGCTAAAGATAGTAGTTATATCTTGAGAATTTAAATCTTTTATTGATTAAGAGAGTTGTAAGACTGAAAGGTTGCTTAGATATTCTTATAAACTTTTGAGACTTGGACCTATGTAAAGGTCAAATGGAAAACCATGACTGGTTAGTAGAACCAAGAAATGATAGTCATTGAGATTAAATCTTGAATGAGGATTTACATCAATTATTTTAAAAGAGTATATATTTTGAACTAAGAAGCCAAGAATGGTAGAATGTTCGATGAATGATTTAATATAATAGCATTAATAAAGCTATCTAAGGTAAAAACCTACCTTGAGTTGTCAAACAAAATGAGTATGCACTCAATGCTTTAAGTCTAGTGAAGACTAGAGTATAAATGAACTATTATTTTTATAATACTAGCAGAAGTTTGTTTTGTGAAATCAAGAGTTTTCAAATACCACTCTTATTGTGGATAAAGAGGAGTCTAATCTCTAGATTTGGCTAAGATGGGTCAATAGTTTTCATAATTTGTTTTATTTTGCAATGACAATAAATAGTCATATGTTTGTTATTATCGACAAGAAATAGTTGAATGTAATCATAGACTAAGGCAGATATATCTTAGAGAAAATATTCTTAGAAGTCTATAGATGTCAAGAGCAATGTCTTGATGATAGAGTCAAGAAAATCTTGAGAATATATTATGTGTATATTAAAGAGCTTGGAAATGGGTCAATAAGTCTTTGAGTAGAATGATAGGTTGTTATAGACCCAAGATTGCAAGGATGAAAAGATGGGCTCATTGTATGTTTATAAGTCACCTAAGCTCTCATCTTATACTTGTACTAAAATAAGGGAATATTCTAAGTCAGATAGACTAGTATTGAGTTAACAAGTCACAATATATGGATATATATTATTTACTAAATTATAAGAATGTAGTCTCCAAGTCAAGAAAAGAGTGTCTGAACATATGACTCATTATATGAAACTTTGGCCAAAGTAATGCAAAAGTCACTACTTGCATTGTCAGTTCACTATGTACCAGATAGTTGAACAATCAAAGTGGTTATACATAGCTAGAGCTAGACTAGAGTTGTAAACCTGATTGTTAATAGCTAGGACACTGCACTAGTTCTTAGATGGCACAAGGAATTAGTTCATTCACATTATCTATACCCTCTCAAAGGAAAGGGCCACTTCCAAATGGATGGTGTGTGGGGGACTACTAGTCTGTGGTTCTAAGAAAAGCACCAGGGTGATGCTCTCTCTCTTTCATGTAGTTGACTACTGAAGACTTGTGAATAGAAAACATTACTTATTATGTAAATGGAAATCAGTACATGTTGTAGTCGTAAGGAAAGTGACCATTTGTATTTATACATGAAAAATATGTAAAATTTGTAAGTTGCATGTGAAGCGACCATATATTGGAATTATTTATTAAACTTAGGATTAGCAAGTTTATTAATGATGGAATCAAGTTTAGTATCTAAAAAAATGGAATATATTTGTGCAATATTTGTATTTTTTTATTTAATATTCTAGATGGGATGTTGCACATGGTATCAGAGCTACCAGGTTTAGCACTTGGACCTTGGAGCTCATTGTGAGGTTTCGTAAGGTTGGTAAGATATTCTAATGATAAAACATATGTTCTTGTGCCAGAATGGCATGAAAGAGAAGGACAAGAAAGAGAACCAAGAAAAAAAACCTAGTGATATGCCTAAGATTGCTATTAGGAAAGAGCCATCTCCTGAACCAAAGATGAAAGAAGCAGTGAGATATGCAAAGGGAGCTTGGCTCACTAATTTTGAAACACTAGTTGATGCACTCAAACATATTCACCTAGAAAGAAGGAAACAGATTGGGGAGGCAAAAATGTTGCCAACCCCTACTATTGTTAAGATTAGTAAACCATCTACCCACTGTGATATACCTTTTGGGTGTGGTTGGGTTGCACATGTTATGGAAAAAGAGGTGTTGATTGAGTACTCATGAGTACATCCACCTACTAAGTTTGTGTTACTCGATTCTGATGGGGAGAGGAACCTGAGGAAATTCCTCTATCAGAAAGTGATATATAGACATTTCTTATACACGAAATACAAAAAAGTTTTGTATTTGATAAGGATGTAAATATCCAGAAAGTGAATAAAGTAAAATTTTGTCTTTTAGAATAAAGAAAATGTTTATGTGATGAATCTCTAAGTTTCTGTATTTATGAACTTGTAATTTTATGATAGCATATCAAAAAGTTCCGTGTTTCGATAAATTTCTATGCAAATGTTAGGTGTGGATAGATAATGTTATGGAACATTTTGGAAACCAACTAGGAGGGAACCCGGATGGCCCAGATCCTAAAAATAATCCTATGACAAAATTAGATCAAATTTTGTCAGTTTTAAATGAAATAAAAGAAAGATTGGAAACCCTAGAACAAGAAGTTAGAGGGGGAGAAAACAATCAAGAACATCACTCTAAAGGAAGAGAAGAATTTAGTTTTCATGGTGAATCAAGACTAAATAATCAAGACTCACTAATTCAAAATGAGGCAAAAACTCATCTTACTAACAAGCTAGCCTGAGATAGGAAGAAAGTTATACCTCCTAAGTTAGATGGAATGGTGAGAGGAGATGCAACTGAGGCTTGGCTAATAGAGATGGAAAAATATTTTGAGATAAGAAATTATTCTGAGATCACCAAAGCTATATGGGGAGCATACTAGTTAGCAGGAGAAGCATCCACGTGGTGGATGAACAAGAAAATGGAATTAGGATTGAGTTCTTTGAGTCTAACTTGGGATCAATTTGTGGTCATATTCAAGAAAAGGTTGTTGCCCCAACTTTATTTTGACAAAAAATGAACAAATTTCCAAAACCTATGTCAAGGAGATATGACTGTCACTAAATACTAGGAAAAATTTACTAGATTATTGAAGTATGTTCCACAATATTAGAGAGATGATAGATTTAGAATAAGGAAGTTTATTATGGGCTTGAATGCTTAGATTGGCAGAGAAGTGGATGTTCATGGACCTATGACCATGGATCAAGTCTTTGAGAAAGCCATCAAGCAAGAGAAAAACCTCAAATCTATCTCTGCATATTGAGAAAGATCTTGAAAAAAATTTAATTGGAGTCATCCTTTGACACCCTTCAAAAAGAGAAGTAGGAGTCATGAAACTAGAGAGAGAAACTATGGTAAAAGCCCTAGATATAAAAAAGAATGGATCCAGGGATGAAAATAGGGATTTTAATCCTAATAAGAATGATGATAATTCTAACATATCTTTAGGAAAGAGAGGTCCTCCTAGAGGGTGTTTTACATGTGGAGGTGATCACTATGCTAACAAGTTCCCACAAAGACTCAAGGAAATTCTTATCGAGGCAATCCTTTACCTTCACAACAAATAACTTTTCAACAAAGGATTCATGTTGTTTAGATAGTCGTCAAGCTTAGTATCAGGCTACTCCTATTGAAACCACAAGTACTCTATTTGGAACCCCAATCTCTATTCTTATAGATACAAGAGCAACTAAAAATTTTGTGAACCCTAAAATACTTGATAAGATGCCTAGGAAAGCTGATTTCATGGCTAATTCATGGATAGTAGAGTTTACAAAATAGTCAAGAGCTTGGGTAGACCAATGCTTTTTTGAAGCTAGATTAACCCTACCTACTTTTTCCTCAAAGGTCAATCTATATGTAGCACCTCTAGGGTCTTGTGATGTCATTTTAGAGATGTAATGGTTATCAAAACATAGGGCAAAAGTTGATTGTCTTTCCAAAATAGTATAATGCCTAGATGATTATGGAAATGTTGTCCTTATCCAAGGTTTTCAACAAGAAATGAAAATCAGACAAATTTTCGTGATGCAATTGAAAAAGAAAATTGGAAAGATTGCTAGATGTTTGTAGTTAAGATGGATGAGGTAAAAGATGAAGAGGAGAAGGAAATTAAGGAATATTCTTTTGAAGCATACCCTTATCTCCATGATTTTCAAGATGTGTTTCCTGAAGACCTTCCAGATCTTCTCCTGAAAAAAGTTTTTGATTTTGCAATAGATATTATTCGTAGTTCTAAACTGATGTCCAAAGCACCTTATTGGATGACTACTACTGATTTGTTGGAGCTGAAAGCTCAAACTCTAGGAACTGTTGTCAAAAGGACTGATTAGACCTAGTGTGATGCCTTGGGGAGTGCTAGTGATCCTTGTTAAGAAGAAAGATGACACTCTACACCTTTGTATAGAATATCATATCCTTAACAATGCAACGATTAAGAACAAGTATCCTCTACCATGCATAGATGATCTCATTGACCAAATACGTGACACAATTGTATTTTCAAAGATTGACCTAAGATTAGGTTAGCATCAGTTGAGACTAAAAGAAGAAGACATTCACAAAGCAACCTTTTGAACAAGGTATTGGCATTATGAGTTCATAGTTTTACTTTTTGGTTTGACCAATACCCCAGCAACATTCATGAATTTAATGAACAGTGTTTTTAGAGACTATCTAGATTAAAAAATATTGGTTCTTTTAGATGATATTTTAATTTACTCTCACAATGAGGAGGAACACCATCAGCACTTGTGGATAGTTCTGCAATGACTTAAGGAGCACAAACTTTATGGAAAGCTATCTAAATGTACCTTCTTTCAAAAAGAGGTGCAGTACTTGGGCCATATCATGTCAGTTGAAGGAATTGTTGTAGATCCTTCGAAGATAAAGGCTATTTTGGAATAGCCTACACCTAAAATGTGCATGAAGTGTGTAGTTTTATGAGATTAGTACGGTATTATAGAAAATTCATTTTGAACTCTTCTAGAATTACCCATCCCATCAACTCCTTGCAGAGGAAAGGAAAAAGATTTGAATGGTTTGACAAGTGTGAAGAATATTTCAATATTATTAAAAGGAAATTGACTTCAGCACCAATTCTTAAAGTGCCAGACCCAAAGGGTCATTTTGTTATTGTGACCGATGCTTCAGGAGAAGGGTTAGGTGGAGTGCTCACGCAAGAAGACCAAGTCATGGCCTATGAGTCTAGGAAATTGCGACCTTATGAACATAATTATGCCCCTCATGATTTGGAATTAGAGACAATTATGTATGTTCTCCAAGTATGGATGCATTATTTGTTGGGAAAACAATTTGAACTAAAATTTGACAATCAATGTTTGAAGTATATCTTCATGCAACCTAACCTTAATGCCCAGTAAAGAAGATGGTTAGAGCTCATCTCTTATTATGATTTTGAGATTAACTACATTAAGTGTAAAGAAAATTGAGTGGCTGCTACCTTGATTCGAAGAAGGCACATAACGACAATAGTGTCAGTGCACTTTGATTTCAAAGCTCAAGTATTGAAGAATTTAACCGAAGATGAATATTCTAAGCAGATTTTGAAAGCTCTAACAAATAATCCTTAGGATACAAGGTATGATGGATTTTATTTTGAACCTAATGGGTTATTAAGATTCAATAATCAAATTTATGTACCAAATTAGGGAGATTTAAGAAGAATTGTGTGGAAAGAAGTGCATTTTGTGCCATATTTAGGTCATCCTGGAGTGTCAAAGTTGTTAGATGATGTGAAACCCTTATATTTTTGGAAGGGAATGAAGAATGATGCCACGATATTATGGTAGGATGTCTAGAGTGTCAACGAGTTAAGGCTGAACACCAACACCTGACAGGACTTTTTGTATCCTCATGATATTCTTGAATGTAAATGGTAGGTGATCAATATGGATTTTGTCTAGGGATTGCCTATGTCACACTATAATAATGATGCTATTCTTGTAGTGGTGGATAAACTTTCTAAGGTAGCTCTATTTATACCTAGTAATCTTATAGATGTAGCACCTATTTTAGCCAAGAAATTCATGCAAGAAGTTTTTAGATTGCATGGAATTCTAGAAAAGATAATTTCAGATAGAGATGCTCAGATAACTTCAAGGTTTTGGAAAACCTTGTTCTCAGCTTTGGGAACACAATTGAATATAAGCTCATCCTATCATCCAAAAATGGATGGTCAAACTGAGAGTGTTAATCAAATACTGGAGGATTTGTTGATGATGTATTGCATGGATTAGGAGTATAAGTGGAAAGAGTATCTTCCACTAGTTGAATTTGCATATAATAACTCTTATCATTTTGCAATTAATATGGCTTCCTTCAAAGCATTGTACAATAGGAAGTGCCGAACTCCTATAAGTCGGGATAAGCTAGAAGATAGGATTTGCCTTGGGGCATAAATGCTTTTAGAGGTGGAAGAGCAAGTAAAGTTGATCAAGAAAAGATTGGTAGAAGCAAATGATAGACAGAAAAGCTATGCTGATGCCAAGCGAACACCCTGACAATTTTCAGTAGGAGATAAAGTTCTCTTAAGAGTCAAACCACATAAGAGCCCAATTAATTTTGGAAAGTCTTCCAAGCTAGCACCGAGATTTTTTGGACCTTTTGAAGTCCTAGAAGTGGTTAATCTAGTTTCTTATAGGATAGCTCTACCACCAGCTCTTGCAAGAATGCATGATGTTTTCCATGTTTCATAAATGAAGAAATATATATAGCAGGATCTGATCATATACTTGATTGGAATGCTCTCTAGCTATAGGACCCAGGGGTGGTCATGATCGAGCCTCTCAAAGTTCTCGAGGTATGCAAGCTCCACCTATGTAATAGAGAGGTTACTCAGTGCAAGGTCCAGTGGGACCATTATTCGGAGGGAAATGTTACCTAGGAGGATTACAATGATATTTATCAAAAGTTTCCACATTGTTTTATATAAACATGATGTAAAAGAACATATTTGTTATATTTATTTTGTTATAGACATAATCATCAAGCATGATGATCTTTAAGGGGGGAGATATGTCAGACCCCATTTTTATACTAGCATACTTATAATTTTATTTTAAGAAGATAGATGGATAGTCAGTGAAACTAATATGAGGAAAGTAATGTTATATTAGAATATAAAATGCATTTGAATTATGTTATTTTTATAAGAATGATTGTTTATGACATCATTAACGTCCACATAATTAAATAATGTGATGGACTAACTACCATTGTGTGACTGAGGTGGATGCAATAATAGTGTTTTCCCCCTCCAAGAAGAGGAGAGAGAGTATCACCATGGAGAGGGTGTTAGACCATGCAAATGCAAAGATCCTTGTGCTATTTGGGATACCTACACACACACTCACTATAGAGGTTAAGTCTTATTATATGTCAATGATCACCTCAGAAATAATTTTGACGTGGTGATCATTTTATATGCTTGATATTGTTGTCATTCAATGAATGGTTCAGAATTTTGTGTCAACAATTGAAAAAGATTGTGCTCGAATATGAATGAAAAGTCAACATAATTAATTGATTAAATAAGTCTAACTTTGTCATAGAAAATCTATGTCAACTTTGCTAAGACTTCATCTTTGAAAGTTGAGTTCGTATATAGTATAAATGAAGCATTCTTAAGGATACTTTAATACGTTTACTACAGAAAATATTATTTGTTTATTATAGCCTAGCTAAGATAGATATTTTGCATGAGAAAGAGAGAAGGAAATCCTTCTTGGATTCTCTTTGCTTACCTTCCTAGATGCTTGGGGGAGTGGAGGAGCATAAGCTCCATGTTATCCACTTTCCTAGCTCCTCAACCATGGATGATTTCAAATGGAGTGGGAGATATTTACTCTCTCTAACCATCAATAACCAATAGAGAGAGTGGAAGAGAAGTCATTTAATAGACTTAGTCAATGAGTTTTAGGGGGTTCGTTGTTTTTGGTTTGGGAAAGAAGACAAACAATAGAGAAAGGGAGGTGAAGAATATTAGAGAGCTAACTACACTCTCAGGTAAAATCATAAGTTGAAAGTGATCTTGTATCAAGGTTTTTAATTAGAATGATTGAATTCTTGAGTTATATACTGAAGTTTCATTCTTAGTATGTGAAACATAGGAAGAAGAAACAACATTTTTACTGTCTTAAAAATCTATTGTTATTGTGGTATAATCTTATCATGCTAACCACAATGAGTGGTGATATTAATCTTATTATCATTACATGTTGATATAGTGCTATATCATTCATTTTATGATCAATACAGTGATGTATATCATGTAAAACCTTTGTATATATACATCACAGAATAGTGAATTCCATGTATTACTTGTATATTATAGAGATATAGAATTATGATAACATATATAAATCTCAGAAGTAGAGAAAAACATAATCATATGTATACCACAGAGATAGTGAAACATGTTAATATATTTATCTCAGTATAGAGAATCATAGTATCATTTATAAACCACAGAGATAGTGAACCATGTTATCATATTTATCACAGCACAATGAACCATGATACTATATATGTATCATAGAGATAGCAAAGCACAATGACAAATGTATCATAGAGGTAGTGAATTATGATATGCATGTGCATATAACACAGTGATAGTAAAGAACTTAATACATATTATTCTCAGTGATAGTACATATCACTCAGAGCATATGGATTATAGTGATAGTTTATCACATATATCAAATATATTATGGTGATAAACTATCAAAAAAAACATATATAGAAAATAGTGATAGAAAATCACTCGAATCACTTAGAAAATAGTGATAGAAAATCACTTGAATCACTTAGAAAATAGTGATAAAGATAGTATTTATATCTTGAGAATTTAAATCATTTATTGATTAAGAGAGGTGTAAGATCGAAAGGTTGCTTAGATATTTTTATAAACTTTTGAGATTTGGACCTATGTAAAGGTCCAATGGAAAACCATGACCGGTTAGTAGAACTAAGAAATGATAGTAATCATTGAGATTAAATCTTGAATGAGGATTTACCTCAAATATTTTTAAAAGAGTATATATTTCAAACTAAGAAGCCAAGCATGGCAAAATGTTCGATGAATGATTTAATATAATAGCATTAATAAAGCTATCTAAGGTAAAAACCTACCTTGAGTTGTCAAATGAAATGAGTATGCACTCAATGCTTTAGGTCTAGTAAAGACTACAGTATAAATGAACTCTAATTATTATAATATTATCATAAGTTTGTTTTGTGAAATTGAGAGTTTTCAATTACCACTCTTATTGTGGATAAAGAGGAGTCTAATCTCTAGATTTGGCTAAGAGGGGTCAATAGTTTTCATAGTTTGTTTTATTTTGCAATGACAATAAATAGTCATATGTTTGTCATTATCAATAAGAAATAGTTGAATGTAATCATAGACTAAGGAAAATATATCTTATAGAAAATATTCTCAGAAGTCTATAGATGTCAAGAGGAATGTCTTGATGACGAAGTCAAGAAAATCTTGAGAATATATAATATGTATATTAAAGAGCATGGAAATGGGTCAACAAGTCTTTGAGTAGAATGACAGGTTGTCATAGACCCAAGATTGCAAGGATGCAAAGAGTGACTCATTGTACTTTTACAAGTCACCTAAGCTCTCGTCTTGTACTAGAATAAGGGAATATTTTAAGTGAGATAAACTAGTATTGAGTTAACAAGTTGCAATATGTGGATATATATCATTTACTAAATTATAAGAATGTAATCTCCATGTCGAGAAAAGTGTGTGAATATATGACTCATTATATGAAACTTTGGCCAAAGTAATGCAAAAGTCACTGTTTGCATTGTCAGTTCACTATGTACCAGATAGCTAAACAATCAGAGTGATTATACATAGCTAGAGTTAGACTAGAGTTGTAAACCTAATTGTTAATAGCTAAGACACTACACTAGTTCTCAGATGGCACAAGGAATTAGTTGATTCACATTATCTATACCCTTGAGAAGGGAAGGGTCACTTCTAGATGGAAGGTGTGCGGGAGACCATTGGTCTATGGTTGGAGGAAAAAAACCAGGGTGATGCTCTCTCTCATGCAGTTGACTACCTAAGACTTGTGAACAAAAAACATTACTTATTATGCAAATAAAAATTGATACATGTTGTAGTCACAAGGAAAGCAACCATTTATATTTATACTTGACAAATATGTAATATTTGTAAGTCGCATGTGAAATGACCATTTATTGAAATTATTTATTGAACTTTGGATTAGCAAGTTTATTAATGATGGAATCAAGTTCATTATATAAAAAAATAGAATTTATTTGTGTAATATTTGTATTTGTTTATTTAATATTCAAGATGGGATGTTACAATTAATCCATGTCACATGACCTATTCAATAGATTAAGTTGTGCTTAACTAGGAAATAATTGTAAGTATAAATTAAACCAAACCAAAAAAGTCTATAATAATGATTGATTACCAAATTCTAAAATAAGACTAGGGTAATACAACAAATAGGTTAGAGTAAGTTCTATATAACGATCTATCAACGACATTATTGAAAGCCATGCAAAACGAAGTTGTAGAAGCAATATAAACGATTGTTTAATATACCATTGCTCATTTTATAAGCTTCTAGGCAAATAAATAATTGAATGATCTTAGAATTCATAGAAAACCATAAAATAAATGTATCATAATCTCTTTTTGTACAAGTCTTTAAATCTAGATTTTCTTCACATTTCTATGTGATGTTTCTATTTTGGGGGGACATTTAAAGTGTTGGGTAGTCATGTGATTAGATCAATAAGATGTTATTCTTTATTATATATATGATTGGATTAAAATCACGTTCTATTCTGAATTTCAATTAATTAATAAAATATGGTGAAATGTGCATCGTAGACAATTATTAATATGCATAGACTATATGAAATTGTATTATTTCTTAATACTAAAAGTAAAAAGCAGAACAAAGTTAAATATCTATAATTTATTCATGTGGGTATCAACTCTCTTCTCCACCCATCTTGTAGATCACAATTAAGAAACTTCCCAACATAATGCATTGAGTGGTAAAGCTCGGCTATTTTAAACATCATCCATTTCAATAGTCAAAGGTCAATTTTGGCCAATAAAAATAGGAACAATATTTATCACTTTTTGACGTGGTTGAAGTGTAAATTTGCTATTGATTGTTTGACCATTGAACCGGATGATGTTTAAGTAAAGTGCCAGTCGCCTTCATCAGATTAAGCCAGATTGGAATGCAACTCCCGTGGAGGGCAACCACAAGTTTCCAGAGATGAGCTCTGCTACGGTGAATTTGGTGGCCTCCGCTGCAGTTGAAATTATATGATATCCAGGCCACTGCACTCGTTTTGAAGTGCCTGCACCTGGCCCGTTGTTCATATATTCTCCATAATATACAGTTTTTAATGCAGAGCTTCCAGACCATGCAGACCAACCGGTAGGATCGATGCTACCGTCCAAAGAAGATTGCATGAATAACGTTTGGGAGTATTGCTTCCACGGTCTTCCCAAATAGGTGCGAATAGAAGCCGTTACCTTGCAGCCGTGGATGGAGAAGCCCGTATTTTGGTTGGGATCAGTTCTGCCCTGTGCGGTAATATAATTGGCACTTCCCCCACCACGATCAAGGGAGATTATATTGCAGCTCTGGAACACTGCAGCTGCGTTGCCAAATATGAAATCGACGGTGCCATAGATGTCGCAGAGAATGAGCGTAGAGCGTGTCTTGGAACGATAAAAGACCGACTGATCCGATGCCGCTCGGAGCGCAATGGCCTGCCCCTCGTCTACTCCTGCTGTGTTCTCAAATCCCATGTCCCGTGCAATGAATCCACTCCCACTCACAGCTGAAAGCAACCACCAAGATAATTAAAACCTCTGTAAGATCTCTAAGTACAGTCAGAGATGGCGACAAAAATCCTGGCACTGATCGGTTTTAAACAATTTTTTCCACAAAACAGAGCAGTCCAAATGTGCTGTAGCAGGTAGAAAATATGAAAAAACAGTCCACACACACAACTGGCTGTTTAGGGTGGGCAGTGCAGATGGTGTAGCCCAAAAGCAAACATCTAGCCTATAAATAAATGGTCTTGTGATTATTAATAAATTTACTATACAAGTGACAAGTAAGAGGTATTTTTTTTTGTGTTAAATTATAATATTTATATCAAGGTTTAATTGTATAATTTTTTAGTCAAACTCATTGTTATAAAAATAAAAATAACTTTTAAGTAAATAAATAAATAATTAGTGGAGAGACATTCCTACATTCACAGCAAGGTGGAGAACAATGGAGTTGAAGCGCTGAAAGATTTTCAAGATTCCATGTAATTTTATAAGATTCCAATCTAAAAATTAAAATAAATGAGACTCCAATCTAAAAATAAAACAAAAAATTAAAATTTATTTTTCATTTTTTATTTTGTCCAATTTTTTTGTGGTTCTATATTTTTGTGATTTTTTTGATTTTCAATTTCTTTTTTGGTTTTTATTTTTTACCTTTTTCCAATTTCTTTTTTAGTTTTTATTTTTTATTTTTTCCAATTTCTTTTTTGTTTTTATTTTTTATTTTTTACAATTTCTTTTTTGGTTTCATAGTTTTTATGATTTTGTTATTTTCAATTTCTTTTTTGGTTTTTATTTTTTATTTTTTTTCAATTTCTTTTTTGGTTCCATAGTTTTTATGATTTTCTTATTATCAATTTCTTTTTAAATCACAAAAAATATCAAACAAAAAAAATTGAAAAATTAAAAATAAAAACGATGGAAAAAATAAACTATGGAAAAGAGATATCCCTTGGCTTACTTTATATATAATTTTTTAAATATAAATATACTAGTTACTTACTTCAAAAATATTATTCAGTAATTACGCCCATAGCATTCTACAATCATTCATAGTGGGGTGGAGATGAAAGCACTTATTTTCCATGTAAATATATAGCAAAATAATAAAAAATAAAAAAATAAAAAAAGGAAACGGTTGAAGGGAAAAAAACGTGGAGAAAATCACATAGTTCCCAAAAAAGAAATTGAAAAAAATACAAAATAAAAACCAAAAAAGAAATTAGAAAAGGGAAAAAAAGTGAATAAAATAACAAAAATTATGGAACAAAAAAAAAAGTAATGACATAAGGATTAAAAAAAAAAAAAAAGCAAATAAGAAATAATAAAAAGCAAATAAGCAATAATAAAAACCAAAAGTAGACTACTCCACGTACTCTAGATATATATTTTAAAAATATAAATATACTAGTTTATTTGTAAACTATAGAACTAATAAAATAAATAAACTTATAAAATTAATACAATCACAAAATAAAAATAATAAATTAATTAATTTTCAAAAATATAAAATTAATAAATTAATAAAATTTAAAATTACAAAATTATTAAAACTAGCGTACCTATCTTTAGAAAAATCTATGTAAAAGATATGAGAGATATAATTCTCAAGGCACATATTTTTAAATTGATTTGCGAATTTGTGATTTAAATGAAATAGATGCCTGGAGAATGATATCTCTACATCTTTACATAGATTTTTCTAAAGATCGATATGCTAGTCCATATTTCCCTTTACACAAATCCATGATATTTATATCATAGTTCAATTGTGTAAATCTTGAGTTAAACTCATTGATCCATAGTTCATGAGTAGTGGTCACCCAAACCCATTTTTAACGAGAATGACTGATCCGCTTGGCACTCATTGCATCTAGGTGATACTCATAGTGATGAAGCATGGAGCCTTCTTGAGAAGTCACCCATCCCAATACTAATCCAAATCCACTTAACTATAAAATTTCCCCGAGATCAAGCCTATATAAACCACTATCATCATATGGGTCAATGAATTTGAGTACTAGGGGAAAAGACCCAATAGATAGGTCTAATGGTTGAGATAGTATTTGTGCATTTAAGGCCCAATATTTTTAAAAGTTTAGCACTAGTAGTTGTGACTTTAAGATTGTTAGTGTTGACTATAAGTACTAATAATTGAATAAAATGTGCCCTTTAGATCTAAAAAGCAACCAATCATGTGATGTCACATCAACGCACCAACAAAACATGACTTAATGCACACCTATTGGTCCACCGTTTTTTTGGGGAAACTATTTGACACCTCAAAAAAAACATGCTGATGTGGCATTATATTTGCTGATGTGACTTGAAACCTTAGTTATAAGCAGGGGCCTTGCCAAGTAAACTACTGTAAATATTTTGGAATGATTAGAAATTGCCACGTATGATTTTGAGAGGCGTGAAATTACGGTGCTCAACTACTAGGTCCTCTCCCATACTCCAAGCCCACTTAACCATTAAGTTTCTCTCAAAATCAAGCCCCTATAAACTACTTCATATTTAAAAAACTGAAAAAATATATCATACGTATACAAGTAGTGAGATAGTGCGGCTAACGACGGCAACGTATTTCCCATCGCCAATGAGCATCATATTATCTTTCGACACGTCGACGTTTTCCGTGTACACTCCACCTTTGACATGGATTATATATCGGCCGTTACTCTTACTGGGAGCAGACTCCACCGCTTCCGAGATAGTCAAGTAATTCCCGGTCAGTCGGAGACATCCAGCTTGGGAAACCCTCTTTGAGAGAAAGTGCTTCGGATAGAAGGCGGCGATGAACGGTGCGCACAGGAACAGGAACGATGTTGACAATGGCAAGAGAATTACTAACCAGTTTAGAAACATGTGTATTCAGTGCTTGAAATGGTTGCTTGCATGTGTCGAGGTCGGTGAGTGAAGCGCTGAGCCACGTCTTCACGTCGTCCGCCTGCTCTTTCTTCAATTCACCGGGCTTACTCAGTAATTCCAACGACCCGTTCAGATGGCGTAGCGCAGATTGAAAGAGCATCTTACAATCCTCAACCGCAGCACGGCTAATCTCGTCCATGGAACACTGCGAGGCCACCTTGGAGAGCTTTTAAAGTTAACAAGCACACGTTTGGGTAAAGCGTAGCCCTACACACATTCAAGGCTTGGTCGTCGTGCAATTGTCTGGCCTTACTAATCAAGCGCTGTGCAGGAGTTGTACTCTCGTGTACGGTAGTGCACGATGCAAGGGCAGCTAGGAACACCGCAGTTAGAGCCGCCACAATCTTTTTCATCTTGCTATTAGAGTTACTACACTAGACAAATTACTGCACTAACGAGTTTTGAAAAACAAAAAACCTCACTATGGGAATTCTTGGCTAGCGGCAATGCAGTATTTATAACTCAAATATCTTGCGCAAACCCTATAATTGCCTGTACGGGTGAAGTGGAGACTCAGGGTAGGTCGTGGGTCTTTGTATAATTACATCGCCTGATGTGACAAGGGTTTAAAGATGTATAAACACCTCTGGGAGGGGCTCTAGAGTCTGCTGAATTGTGGTTTTGAAGGAATCTTCTGAATTACCGTCATAGCCAATAATTAATGAATGGATTGCAATCGCTTTTTTCCAAGCAAGAAAGAGCACAGTAGAGAAGCTGAAATGGGAATCCCTACATATTTGTTGTAATTTACAAGTGGAAATGCTCCATGAGATGGGTGAGATTGTAATGTTCGTTGGCCATCCACTGTATTAGTAACTAGTGTTAGCGGTGACTTTTGGAGATGAAATCCTTGAGCAACCCTGTCCATTAAAGAGCTGTCTTCCAGTATTTGGTAGTTGTTACTCTTCCTTGTCACAATTCTTTCTGTTTTGATGTCTCTTCAACAGGACGACCTATTCAACACATCAATTCGAGTACGCTCACACGTCCCTTTTTAAAATCTGCAACACACTAAAGCTTAATATCGATACCTCAAGCAAAGTCAAGCTGTTCTAGAACAGCGCCTGTGGTACTAAAATCAAAGCTTGTTTTTGAAGGGACCTTCCATGGGGTCATGGCAAAACTTCAAAATTGATGTCCTTAAAATATCTAGTTTGTCCTACGAGATTTTAATAATAGAAATTAATTTTACAATAATTTTAATATTTACATTTTTAAGCTATAATGGTGAAAGTTGCATGCTTCACAGTTTTCTTTTGTATTTTGAAAGTCAACTTCATCACTATAATGATAAGTATATAAGTAGAATGACTTTTTCTAAGAGTTGGCACATAACTGAATCCATACTCAACTCCATTTGTATACATTTTTAGAAATTGTTTCTAACCTTCAATTTCATCATTTTCCTACCTCAAGTTAAATCTGCAATTTGTAGAAACGATCTAGCTCACCTGTGCAGTTGTAAAAATGGCCATTAAACTTTTATATTTTAAACTCAAATTTGGGCCCTTTTGTTTTCCCTCAAAGTTGTTATGTGTCAATTTGAATTATGAAACATTGTGCATACACTTTTGGAATTGTATTTAAACACTAACCCAAATTCATTTAAACATCTAATGAGTCTACGGAATAACCACCTCTTGCATACATCAAAGAGCTTTAAAAAAATCATCTAGTCACATCAACATTTTAGGGTATATTGCATAATTTTGTTGTCTTTGATTATTGTTTAAATTTGTTGACTCGACATCCTTTTGGGGTTTGTCACAAGGGAGGAATTATCCTTCTAATAGGCAAGCTCTCAACTCCATAACCATATTTTTTATGCAAGTTCAAAAGTGCAAAGGCCAACAATTTCCAAGTTTGAAAAATGTTATAGATTAGATTTAGGAAAAAGGATCATATCTACAACTACAAGATTGATTCTATAGTTGCACAAAGTATATCAACATTTGCAGAAATGATCTACATAGGGAAAAAAATTTACTAATAATAATGCACTCATTTGACGCATCCTAATTTTGTGTTGCAAGAGTGAATTGTTTTAATACATCTAACAGATTGTGTTTCTACATCGAACTAAGATTCAAGTACCATTGTTTATTTTTTATCTAATTTTATAAAACATTTAATTTAGTATATTTATCATTCCCAACTTATTTGTAAAATATTTATTTATAAATAGTTATTTAATTAATTTGTATTAGAATTTATGTAAGAGAATATTTTATTTTCTTATACAAATAAACATAAATGATTTGTTTTTATGAAAGTGGTTTCTTTTTCTTTTATGTTTTTATGGGAAGTTGAGGAATGCTCAAGATTAAGTTTTTCTAAGCTTTTAAAATTTTATAGTAAAACCTTAATAATAAAGGAAACCTTATATTTCAATAAAAAATTTCAAAAAAGGTGTATTATTATAGAGGAGAAAAGTGTATACTTTATATTTTTATGTTTATGTTTAATGCTAGTTTGTGTCGATATATTTGATCCAAGATTGTAATACATAATTTGTATTTTATGGCATGCTCACTTGCCCCAAGCCCAAACCCAACATTTTGATGTGCAATATTCCTTAGTTCTATTGGTGATCTAAATTTTATCTCACAATCCTAGAGAATAAACTCAAGGCCTAGACTCAAGGACTTATGTCAGTCTAGACTAATGAGACAAGACTCATGATCAGAATACACAATATTATGTGCTAATTTATAAGAGTGGGGAACTCCTCAGCTCTTTTGGCTCAACATGATCAAGGAGGGTAATCCTAGAGGTTTATTACAAGATAAATACAAATAACAACACACTAGAATTTTCTATTATGCCACACTCTATGTGTAAGAACACTCTGAAGATTTCCCACCAGAAAATCATTATTTAGGCTCATTGATTATTATAGACCTAAGAACCTCTTTATTAAGAAGGTTAAAACATGTTATGTGTGCATCCAAAGATGCAAACAAAGGTTTCTCCACCAAGTTGTCTTTAGTTATAAGATCATACTTCATACATAAATGTTAAAAATACAACAATCTATAATCTTTTAAAGATGACTATAAGCATAAGATCTTGTAAGATATTACAAGGTTTGATACTATTGGACTATACATACATAGTAGGGAACTATAGACTAAATTGATGAAAAGAGTCCAAAATTAATTTTTTTATACGTTGGTATGTCATCCAATGGTACCTCACCTTCAAGAGATCTCAACTCATGATGTATTACTCCATGTACTTCAGGTGCAGGCAAATCATAATAAAAATCATCCATTAGCTAAGAATCCCACCATTATTCATCCATAAAACCCTCATAAGAACACTAAGAATCATCAAATTTGGATTAGAATAATCAAAACAAGATATACATGAATCTACTCTAGCTTGATCAATTAAACTTAAAGAATTAACATCATCAAATTCATAAGAATTTATCTTCTTGTTTGTGTTGATGTGATACGTCTTATCATGTTATTCTTCAATGTAACCAAGTATACTAGCATAAAATAGTGTCATTGATGCTACAAATCTGATATAACTAATCCTCATTTAGCAATGAGTTGTCACCACCATCCTCTTGGCCATTTACCTCAAAAAATTAGTTTGAGTTTGATTTATTTGACATATACTAGATAAGTTCTCCACTATTTCAATGTACTCTAAACTTTCAAGGTTTTTTCTCTTTATTTCTCTTAGAAATTAGACTAGTTGTGCTACACTACAATTTCTATTTTAGTCTTTTTGTCATCATGCAACTCAATCAAAAGATTACCAATAGGGTTGTGATCAAGTTTAAGAATTTTGTTCTCATAATCAATCCTAAAATCAATCATTTTTTATTGATCTTCATCTCTTATCTGGTTGTTTCAAATAGTTGATTCATCCTTAAATTACTATTCTTTATGTTCACCATGACTCTCTCTAAGTCTTACATCATCAAGCTAGCTTCCATGTTTGGTGGCACTTTGTTTCTTTCCATTTTAAACATATCTATTAGAGGTAAAGAGTAGTGATTAGATGTCTTACTACTTCTTTGAACCTGTAGTCATATTCTTTAATGGTTTCTCCTTCTTGTATCATTTCTCTCATTTTACTGACACTTTCAAATGGGACCTCAAGAGATTCAAAGTTAGATAGGAATTCATTCTTTATTTTGTTTGCACTGGTTAAAATTTCAAGGTTTTAGTGTGTTTTCCTAACTTTAAAATATCATTTACTAAAACCCTATCTCCTTCGTGCCTCTATAATAATCTTAATGTCCTAAACTGTCGGTGACTTCCCTATCCAGTCATCTAAGGACTTAAGTCACAACTTATCCCCTATCCCATTGTGAAGATATCGACCCCCGTTGTTAGAGGAACTGGTTGTTTCCCATTTGCCTTTATGATTTGTTCAAACTTTGAAAACCTACTCTAATGAACGCTTACCAAGTGTTTGTTCCTTGTTTCATGTAGTGCATAGCATGTCTGCATTGGGGGCCTTCTTTTAGTTCCTTGTAATTCTATGACAACTTGACACTTGGTGCTTTCTTATGTTCTTTGGAAGTGCCTAGGCCCTGAGGATTCATGAATCAAGTGGATGTCAACAGGTGGTCATACCACAGCAGTAGAGGGGATTCACATGTGGGTCCTAAGTCCAAAGGATGCCAAGTACTACGATGTTGTTGGCCCTGGAATATGAGAAGCACATTGCACATGAGGTTTTAAGTACGAGTGTGTGATAATGCCACCTATCCCCCAGTTAGGTTAAGATCAACAGCAATGTTTTAACCTCTCCCATTGATGTTGATCCAATAGTGCACGCTCCGTGCAAAGCATTGAGGCAACTTTTAAGTCATGAGCACACAGTTACGTGGTGAGGACACGTGTCCTCTCCCAAGTGGGTGATCGATGGTCCTATTTTATCTAAAGCTGATCCAACGGCTTGCACCTTTCTACATTTTGCAGAGGGCGTTTGAGGTAAGGGTTTGTGCTATGCACGCTGACCATTGATTCCCTTCCATAAGTGATCTATGGCATCGATTCAAAAGAAATGACGAATTGGCGGTGCACAGTGGATGATGATTGGAACTGCTAACCAAAAATCAAAGAGCAAAATTGAGCATGTACTAAATCCTCCTCTCTCATCTGAAAGAAACCAGTTAGGTTTTTTGAATGAAGTGTCCACTTTCTGGAGCACACTAGATGTCACATTTAAGGAGGATTTGAAATATTTTAAATCCCTTAAAGACTGTTCCATGCCTCCATTGTTCAGTATGATGAGTCTAAAAGGGGATTGATAGAGTGAAAAGAGATTTTGGAGGCCTCGTATCTAGGATTGTTGGGATGTTTTCACCTAACATTTTGGTTGAACAAGATAGGGTGAAGTATTGAATTGGAAAAAATGCTAAAATTAGAAGCTAGCCTCATCAATCTCATTAGGGAAACAGGGGTTCTGTTAAACGCAAGATTTTATGATTACATGAGCAGAGTTGAGAGAATATTTAGCCACAATTGGGTATCAAAGGAAGTGTTTTTAATTGTGGTATAGAGACGTGTGATGTGGTTCTTAAGTACACTACTTTCTGAAGTTTCAATGCTAGCTATCTAGCTATTCTTAAATTGATTTGACAGGTTCTACCTGTAGGGATTTGAATGTGGGTAGAATGTGGTTGGTATCAAGATTATCACACCTCCTTTTCTACTTTTGGGAACAACTTATGATTTCTAGAGATAGCCAATTGAAGACTGAATACATTATTGCTACAGGTAGCTGAGCTAAAATGATTAAAATACTAAAAGAGGAATGTTAGTTGGACATAGAGGTCTCTGTGTTTTTGCTATAAGTGGAGGCTCCTGTATGCATTATGTAGGCCATTCTTTTTCAAAAGCACAATGCAGAATATTTCCTTTTTGTTATGCTTAGTATGTGATCTAATTTCCTAGGACATACCTCCTTGTTTTCTTGGTTGTTACTCTACTCATATATAGAGTCAAACACAAGAGGAGTATTTCTAGGAATGGATAGTTTGGGGAAAAGAAAAAGTGAGAAGTAGTAGTGAGCAACTTGCTGTTATTTCCCTACTTCTTTATAGTGTTATTCTCATGAGGGAGAATGTGGCCTGCTTGGAGACTCCAATAGCTTTGTGATGTTCTGAGTCTTCAATCTAGGCAAGGAGGGGAAGTAGATTCATTACTCCCTCTTCTCCTCCCTCAAGTAGATGGCACTCATCAAAGACCAAGCTGCGACAAATGGATAATATGTCATTAGAATGGTCCATCTGGTGATAAGGAAATAAGAGTAAGTTGACATAACTAGTTACTTGTTTGTCTAGTTCATAGTGACACTTCCATCTGCTTCATCACAGAGGAAGTTTCACCTACTTCCTATTTTAGTGACATGTGGCTGCCTCGAGAACCTTGAAGGTTCTGACGTATGGAAACCCTAAATTGAAAGATGGGGAGTCATGCTAACCCATGCTTGAAAGGATGAAACAAAACAAAAAATGGTTATGCTTAGGTGCCTAGGTGATGTAATGTGGTCCATGTTCTAGGAGGATAACAAAATGATTACTCATTTACCATGCTAAAAGGTAGGAGCAAATAGGACAAAATGTGGTTTGTCTTTTTACTATGGAAAATTATTTGATTCCTCAAAATGATGGTTTCCTCAAGAAAATATGGTTACTAGTACTTGTTTCTCAATGAGTGTAAGAGACCCCTTGCAATTATAAAAAAGATGTGCTCATTTGTAATAAGGGTTTGATATTTTTTGAGTGTGTGGGAAGGCAGATTGATTTGTATAGTCTCATTTTAGGTAAATAGGAGAAGTTATATGCTATTAGATATTCTATATGTATCAAAGTTTTGCTTAGAATGAACAAATGTAATACATGAGTTCTAATTTATCTTGTCTCCGTATGTTGTGTTGAAGCTCTTATTGGAATTAATAGAAAGTTTGATTAATTTCATTTATGTGTCAAAGACATGGTTTGTTTCTTGTTTCTTAGCATCTACTTAAGGGGTAGATTAAATTGTTGTTACAAGGATCAGGGGTTTGAATATAATATTCTAGATCTCTAAGCAGAATTTGGATTAGAACTCAAATTGGGAATTTCCAATGTAAAGCATTGACATAATGAGCCTTATGATTAAATCTATTTGATATATTGGATGTATTTGATATTTGAGATTGACTTTGTACCCTAGATAAGCATCGATCAAGAAGCTATAACCCTGCCAGAGTCGAATCACTCTTTAAAATCATCATGAATATCTTGTGTTTTATTGTATACTCTAGCTTTAGAATGCCTTCTCTCAAGGCTTGTAATCCATAGTTATGAAGAAGCCTTGCCAAGTTGTTTTAAATCTTATGAATTCTTAATCTTAAGTAGAGAGCAGATTTGTCAAACAATACTCCAATTGTAAACTATGGAGAACTTTGAGTATTGCAAAAAGGGCAACCCCCCTTGGTTTAACAGAGCCAGAAGTGCAGGGGAATGCCATTAAATTGATTCCCATTTGTTGTTCACTGCCCTAGAACCCTCAACCAAAAGTGTATGGAAAACCTTTAGAGGATTTTAGGTAATCATTTGGAAACAACAACAGATTGATGACTCTTCTAGGGAATGAACCCAGAATCTTTGGTTTCGTAGACCATATGCATATCTATTTGGAAAGAGTCAAATAATTTGAAGACTGGAAAACCTTGTTTCTAAAGAAATTATTGCATCATATCTAGATATTTTGTGAAATAATGGTGCTCTACCAGTGGAATGGACTCAGAAAAGTATTTAATCTTTGAGGAGCTTTTAGATCCTTGAAGATTTTGTCCTCTTCGAAGAGGTGGTGACTCTACAAATGAACCTGATCAATTGTTAAAGAATTGTTTCTGTTTATGGAAGTGTATTGCATAGATCTACAAAGTTTCCAGTCATAGGTAGAAAATTTATGAGGGCTACAGTAATTCCCATGTATTTGGTCCTTCATTCTTGTTTCATCTTCAAAGTAGAATAAATCAAATGGGTAGAATTTATTTGTGAAAATGCTTTGTGGAGAATGTCATTTCCATATTGAATGAAGGTCTACTATGAAAAGAGGGAATTAAGATGAGCAACGTAGGCCTACATATTTTAGTAATATTGGTAAAATATGCATGGTACATACATGGCATATTGATTCATGTAGTTGCACTTGTAGAAGTGTAAATGGTCTTTATAGACTTGTAATCTTTCTACAAGTCACAAAAGGGTACGAGCATTTTATGTTAATATTCAAAAGTAAGTAATGATCAGACAATGGAGGAATAAGGGTTTTGTGTGGAATACTTAAAAGCTTTGTTAAGATGTAGAGCTATGAGAAAGGGATTGTGAGGGCAAGAGGCCTTCATTAAAAGCATATTTGAACATTGATTACTATTCTTTCCATCCTCCTGCAAATTCAAGTGCCATAATGTAAAGTGCTCAAATGCTTCTGTTATATCTTTAGAGAAATGTTTTCTTTAGGGAAAGTACCAACCAATAGTTTTTAATGGTATCCAAGGGTATCCTAACCATATTCCCAGTGAAGTTAGAAATTGTTTGCCCAAGTCTAGTGGGAAGGGTTTTGAATCAGCAAATAAACATCTACAGACTTTTAGTGACCTAATGGGAGATTATCAAGTTGATGTAGAAGATGTTGTTATGAAGTTATTTATTCAGTCTTTGAAAGAAGATGCAAGGGATTGGTTTTTAGATTTGCCTATGCATTGAATTTCTTCATGGAAAGAATTTAGGGCAACTTTTATTTATCAATTTGGTGAAAGGGTTGATATAGGTTCATTGATTAGTAGACTTGTTCACATTCAGAAGGATGAAGAGGAGTTGGTACCAGCTTTCAATTTGAGGTTTACAAAGATAATAAGAGATATTCTAGAGAAGGTTATGCCAAATGATGCATTGTGTTTGGTTATATACCTAAATGCATTTAATGAAGAGGTAAGCTACTTACTAAGAGATAAAAATCCTACAATAGCCCATCAAGCTGTTATGGAGTAAAAAGTGGACACTTGCCTTTTTACCTCCTTGTTTACCTCTTAGGTCCCATTTATTACATCATGCATTTATAATTGATCATCCTGAAGAGAATTGCTCGACACCCATGATAATTTGGAACCTTGGGAGCTCACTAAGATTATCCTAGACTAAAAAGGGGCCCTTGGACTTGGGCCCCAACCACCCAAGTCCTCCCTGATTAGTCAAGGTAAATTAGTGGCATGTTGACATGGGACCTTTCAAAAGGTTCCTCTTTGTCATCTTTTGAGATTTAATTTGACAAATGTTAGCAGGAAAGCATATATAAGTGTGTTTTTGAATTCATTATGAACCTAGATGGATAGAACAAACTTATGATCTTGGAACAAAGAGCATCCAAAGCATTCATTGTGTTTCTGGAGAAGATTTGTGTTGTTATTGTGTGTGTTGTTGCAAGTTTGAAGACATCATCCATCTCCTTATGAGTTGAATACTTTTCATTCTCCTAAGGGCTTCACCAGGTAGGTGACATCATTGTTATCTGAATCATTATATCATCATTTTGTTTAGTCTCTATCCTATTAAGGCATGCTCTCTTATCTATCAACGATGTTGGAAGGCTTGAATGCCATTCCAAGGTTTGACTAAGGCAAATACCTAAACACCATAACCCCCCAAAACCCTCTCTTGTCATCTTTTGTGTAGGTTATAGGTACAGGATTTGGGAAAGGTGAAGATACATGAAAACTGTGCAGGAATCAGGGTTTCAAGATTTGACAGAAGTTTAGGAATATTCCTCTATACAAACTTGGATGGTTGGCGCCCTAGTCTTCTGGGCTTTTTGACACTAGATCTGGCTCCACAGCAGTCTCCGGAACATTTTCTCAGTTCAGACCACTGGCAGATTCTTACTTCCAGGACTTGGGCGGTTCCTATTTCATCCTCTGACACTTTAGTTTCTGGGACACAAGTTTTAGTATCGCTGTGATCATTCTTGTGTATTTAGATTTTGGGTTTCAAGGGTAAATGCACAAAGATGAGTCCACTTAAGGTGGAGGTTTCAAACTTAGAAAAAAACTTGAAATCAGGTTAACCAAAATGGGATCCCGCTTTTTATGACGAGCGAAAAGCAGGATCCCATTTTTTAGAAACGAGATCCCATTTTGAGTTTCATAAAAGGTTAATATTTTAACCTTTATGAAACAGGAAATGGGATCCCGTTTTGAAACTGGATCCCATTTTGAAACGGGATCCCATTTCATAAAAGATTAAAATATTAACCTTTTATGAAACGGGATCCCATTTTATAAATTTTAAATTTCTGACCCACTTTTGCTATGAGTTTTGGGTCGGGAAAAAGGCTTGGGAACCCGACCCTTGGCTTTGGACCTGGTTTGACCTGCAAGTTGAAGGTCCTATCAATGTCATAATAAACTAGTGACTTTGGGCATTTGTCTGAAGGCTATTTTGCAGAATTTTTTGACTAAATTAAAACCTATTATAGATGAGACAGTGTAGATTCCAAATATGTAATTTTTTTTACAATTGGATTATTTTTTCTATTTTTCAATTAATTTCTAATGAAACATGTCCATAAATTTAAATTATCAGGGTTTTTTAGTATTTTAATAACTTTTTATTTAAAAAATTTGTAAAAAAAATTATACGAAAAATGTACTTCAAACAATTCTTTTCAATTTGAAAAAAAAAATTCAAAAAATGATAAGTTTAGGTCATCTTATGCATGACATACATGATGATTTTTTAAAACACCAAAAATGGCCAATAAAAAATTAACAAAAAAAATATTCAATAAAAAATTACAAAAAAATATGGAAAACATGCTTTAGTGAGTTACAAATCTTTTCCCAAAAGGATTTAGAAAAATATGATTATTTAGGTCAAAATATGGATGACATACACGTGCATGGTATAGTAAAAAAAAAAGTGACTTTTAAACAGTGGTTTTAGAAATGCCTATTAAAAATCAATTTGTATCATCTGGGTATTAAAAAAAATTACATATTTGGAAACTAGACTCCGAGTACTACATTTCATATTTAGTGATTTTTTCCAAGATTTCACCTTTAAGTGCTTCAAAGTTTTACATCAAATGTGACAATTTCTAAAAATCAGGGAAAACACTTCCACTTTTTGGCCAAAAAGTGGACTCAACTTCTTGCACACACCCTCAATCATTTTGTATTTGTTATAAGTTGATCATCCTATAACTAGGTTTTAGTGTATATTTGACCTAGGGTTTGATAAAAAGGCTTGGTTGAATCTGATCTTTCCATAACAAACAAGAGTACAAGATCTGTAGCTAAGTCCTCCATTTGGTAGTGATTTGGCTTGGTCTTGTCCTTGAATGTTATTGTGGTAGAGGGTTTGATCTAGTGTGCATTCTAGTCTTCTTTATTCTCTTTTTCATGCCTAACACAAGCATATTCTATAGCTATGGCTATTGAGAATAATTTGAAGTTTTCTATAATAAAAGGACATATGTATACAAGTATTGATCATGTTAAAATAACTCACACAGATGAAAAGTGTAGATCACAAAATAGTAATGACTCTCAAGGTAGAAACAATTCTAATATTACAATTAACTCATCATTTTATTATTCAAATCATAGTGAATTCCATGCAAAGTGTGAGAATCATGTAGGTGATGATGATCATATATCTCTTATCCAAGTAGTACTTAATACAAAAAGGCATAAAGGAGAGTCCCCGTATGATTTTCATGCAAGGTTTATGGATGTTATGTTGGCAATCCCTCAATGTTACAGACATAAAGACTCTATATGCATTGATTTATTTTGTGAAGCTTATGAATCAGGTTTGAGCACTATACTAAAGGAGTTGAAGCCTCATAATGTTGACCAGGTATGTGAATGGATTATAATTATGGATAAAGTCAGAGATGAGTATGAGAGAACTAGTATGACTGACCTAAATAAACAAAAGAGGGACTTGACATTTGTGAATGAAACATATAACCTGAAGAAAATGAAGATGCCTATATAGTGAGGAAGTTGGAATATGCAAAGACTCACCTCAGGGCAGTTTTGTGAGTCAAATGGTAAATGTATGCTCAAATTTTTAGTATGATGAATCAACCCAAGTGAGTGATGATGTTGATGTAGTGTGTGTAAATGTCCAATCTAAAGAGCAAGAATTGGAAAACCTTGGTGTCCTCCTAGGTTTTGATTCTTTTGAAGAATTCAGAAGCATTGATCATTTTCCTACAAGTAGTTGCATACAAAAGAATGAGGTGAATTGTTGTGTGTTTGCAAGTGATTATGCTGATAAGAACAATGTTGTCGACACTCATACGAAGTTTACTAATGGTGCTGTTGGTAGGTGGTGACTGATTAGGAAAGTACTGTACACTAGCCATGTATCCTTGCCAGGGTTCGGGGGCGGTAGCCCCCGAGAAATTTTTTTTAGAGTCGACATAAAAAATCCTAATTTTTGTGACCGACATAAGAAAACCCTATTTTTGTAACTGACAAAAAGGCTTGATAAAAAGTAGCTAAGGGTTAGGGTTTTGACATATTGTATTGTAGCATTTGCAACAGTATTGAGTTGCAGGGATTACTAGTTGTAATCAATTTGATTTATTGGATAATAATATTGAACTCTCTATTTGGTGGATGTAGCCTGAGTTTGGGTGAACCACGTTAAAACTTGTCTCTCGCTGTTATTAATTCTATGTATTTCCATTTCTCTGTTTAATCTTTATTTGCATTTAATTGATATCTTCTGTCAGCTAACCCTAACAAGTGGTATCAGAGCGGGTTGTGTTCGATTATCGTCTATAGGACGGTCTCACAGTTCAGTTGGAGCAATGGCAGACGAAGGAAAATTGAACATTGATAAATTCAATGGGCAGAACTATCAGTTATGGAAGATGCAGATGGATGATGACCTCTATCAAAAGGATTTATGGATGCCATTAGAAGGAGTAGCCAAGAAACTGGCAACAATGTCTAATGAGGATTAGAATCTTCTTGATAGAAAGGCATTGGGAACCATTCGGTTATGCCTGGCACCATCGGTGGCATTCAATATAACAGAAGCGAAGACAATAGATGGTCTAATGAAAGCTTTGGCTAAATTGTATGAAAAACCCTCAGCCTCAAATAAGGTATTTCTCATGAAGCATTTGTTTAATTTAAAAATGGTTGAAGGTGGATCTGTGACAAGTCATTTAAATGAATTTAATACGATTTTCAGTCAATTGACTTCTTTAAATGTAAAATTTGATGAAGAAGTTAGAGCTCTCTTGATATTATTTTCATTGCCTAAAAGCTGGGATAGTTTGGTAATGGCAGTTAGTAACTCTATTTCTAGTTCAAATACCCTGAAATTTGATGATGTTATTGGTATTATTCTGAGTGAGGAAATTCATAAGAAAAGCTCAGGTGGATCAACATCAGGCAGTGTTTTGAATGCAGAGAGTAGGGGAAAATCAAATGAGAGAGGAAAAGGTTCTGGAGGTCATGGGAAGTCAAGAGGAAAATCAAAGGACAAAAGATCCCAAACCAGAGGACAAAAAGATTGCTAGTACTGTGGGAAACTAGGTCATCTGAAGAAAGATTGCTAGTCTCAGAAAAATAAAGAAGGAGACAAACAAGAAGGCAATAAAGAGGCAAATGTGGTAAGTAATAAATCTGAAGATGATACTTTGATTCTTTCCCTAGATAATGCTGATGATTCATGGGTTTTAAATTCAGGGGCCTCATTTTGTGCTACACCCCATAGAAGTTATTTTCTTGATTATGTCCAAGGAGATTTTGGGCTAATTTATTTGGGAGATAACGAACCCTGTCAGATTGTTGGAAAGGGAAGAATCAAGATTAAGTTGCAAAATGGGAATCATTGGCTACTACAAGAGATAAGGCACGTTCCAAGGCTCAGTAGGAATTTAATTTCAACAGAGCAGCTAACTAAACAAGGTTGCACTGTTACATTTACTGATAAAAATTAGAAGGTTTCAAAAGGTACCTTAGTAGTAGCAAAAGGTGTGAAAGTAGGCACCTTATATCTTTGTACAGATCATACTGTTCCTTCTACTTTAGCTATTATAGAGAAAAAACAAACAGGTTCAGGAACAGTTGCTACAGATTTGTAGGAAGAGACTGGAAAAGTTGCTGCAGGTTTTGAGACAACACTGTGGCGTAATAGACTTGGGCATATGAGTGAAAAAGGTATGAAGGTACTTCATTCTAAGAAAGTTTTACCAGGTCTGAAATGTATTAATATGGATTTCTGTGAAAGTTGTGTGTATGGCAAACAAAAGAGAGTCAGTTTTCTCAGAGATGGGAAATAAAAGAAAAATGAAAAGTTGGAGCTTGTGCATACATATGTATGGGGACCAGCTCAAGTATCTTCTCTTGGTGGCTCTCGGTATTATGTTACATTCATAGATGATGCAACTAGAAAGGTCTGGATTTATTTCCTTAGATAGAAATCTGATGTATTTGAAACATTTAAGAAATGGAGAAGCTTGGTTGAAAATGAGACAGGTAAAAGATTAAAATGTCTCAGATCTGATAATGGTGGTGAGTATTGCAGCAAAGAATTTGAAGATTATTGTTCCTTTAATGGAATTCGTAGGCAAAAAATGGTTCCAGGGACTCCACAGGAAAATGGAGTGGCTAAATGCATGAATAGGACAATAATGGAGTGTGCAAGGACCATGAGATTACATGCTGGGCTACCTTTAAATATGTGGGTAGAGGCTGTCAACACTGCTGTATATTTAATTAATAGAGGTCCTTCAGTTCCTTTGGGCTGTGGTATTCCAGTGGATGCATGGATAGGTAAGAAGGTGAGTTATTCTTTTCTAAAAACCTTCGGCTATGAAGCATTTGTACATATAGATTCTGAAAATAGAACCAAGCTGGATGCAAAATCAAAAAAGTGTACCTTCATTGGATATGGCATTGATGAATTTGGTTATAGGCTTTAGGATTTTAAAAATCAAAAAATTGTGAGAAGCGGGGATATTATATTCAATGAGAAAGTGTTGTACAAAGATCAGTTGCAGCAGCATGAGAAGAAAGAAAAAGATTATGTGGTGCTGGATGATACTCTAAATAGTGATGTTCTAGTGGTTCCTCATGCTCCACAACGGCAATTAGAAATACCACAAACTCCAATGAATGTTAGACAGTCAACAAGGATAAGTAGACCTCCTGAAAAGTTTTCTCCCTCTTTGTATTCTATTTTGTTAACATATACTGGTGAACTAGAAGGGCATGATGAAGCTATGCAGGTGAATACACAGGTTCAGGGGGAGCTTGCCATGAAAGAAGAAATGGACTCCTTACTTAAAAATCAGACTTGGGAATTATGTAAGTTACTTGCAGGTAAAAAGGCTTTACCAAACAAATGGGTTTACAGGCTGAAAGAGGAAGATGGAGGTAAGAAAAGATTTAAGGCTAGGTTAGTTGTAAAAGGATTTGCACATAAATAGGGAATTGATTTTGATGAGATATTTTCTCTGGTTGTCAAGATGACTTCTATTCATACTATTTTAAGTATTGTGGTTGCTGAAGATTTGCATTTGGAACAGCTAGATGTGAAAACTATCTTTCTCCATGGTGATTTGGAGGAGGAGATATACATGGCACAACCATAGGGATTTGAGGTCAAAGGTAAGGAGAAACAAGTGTGTAGATTGAAGAAGAGTTTGTATGGCCTGAAACAAGCACCTCAGCAATGGTATCTAAAAATTGATAGTTTTATGGCTGAGCAAGGCTACAACAGGTGTAATTCTGACCATTGTCTTTATTTTAAGCAGTTGGATAATGACAGCTACATTATTTTATGTTTATATGTTGATGACATGCTTGTAGTTGGGTCTAACATGGATCACATCAGAGAGTTAAAACATTAGTTAGCACAGTCATTTGATATGAAGGATTTGGGGGAAGCAAAACAAATCCTTAGTATGAAAATTTGTAGAGATGGGAACAATAGAAAATTGACTCTATCTCAAACTGTTTATGTTGAAAAAGTGTTACAGAGATTCCATATAGAGAATGCAAAAGCTGTCAGCGCACCTTTGCCTAGTCATTTGAAATTGACTAAGGAGATATGTCCAAAGACACAAGAGGAGGAAGAAAAAATGTCCAAGGTACCATATGCTTCAGCTGTATGAAGTTTAATGTATGCCATGGTATGCATGAGACCAAATATTGCACATGCTGTCAGAGTCGTTAGTAGGTATATAAGTCATCCTAGATTTGAGCATTGGAATGTGGTAAAATGGATTCTCAGATATTTGAGAGGTACATCTAATAAACACTTACGTTTTGGGGGCTCTAATACTGATTTAGTAGATTATGTAGACTCGGATTTGGCAGGGGATATTGATACTAGGCGGAGTACTATAGGTTATGTCTTTACTGTAGGTGGAACAATAGTGAGTTGGATTTCCAAGTTGTAAAAGGTGGTTGCTTTATCCACCACAAAGGCAGAATATGTAGCTGCAATAGAGGCAAGCAAGGAGATGATATGGCTGCAATCTTTCATGGAAGAATTGGGTAAACAACAGGCTAACAGTTCTTTGTATACAAATAGTCAGAGTGCCATACATCTTGCAAAGAATTCTACCTTGCATTCAAAGACCAAACACATACAATTGACGTATCACTTTATTCAGTCGGTGTTGGATAATGGACAGTTAAGGCTAAAAAAGATACATATAGATGAAAATCCAGCGGATATGTTTACAAAGGCAGTGACAAGGGAGAAGTTGAACTCCCCTTCAGCTTTGGTTGGTCTTCTAGACTGAAAAAAATAAAAATAGAACAGTAGAGTCCAGGGTGCTTATTTCCAGTAGGAGCTGCACACACAGCGGTGTCGTCCAGGATCAGTCTCTAAGTGGGAGATTGTTTGGTGTGGAGCCTGATCAGTCTCCAAGTGGGAGATTGTTGGTAGGTGGTGACTGATCAGGAAAGTACTATACACTAGCCATGTATCCTCACCGGGGTTCGGGGGCACAGCCCCCGAGAAATTTTTTTTAGAGCCGACATAAAAAATCCTAATTTTTGTGACTGACATAAGAAAACCCTATTTTTGTAACTGACAAAAAGGCTTGATAAAAAGTGGCTAAGGGTTAGGGTTTTGACATATTGTATTGTAGCATTTGCAACGGTATTGAGTTGCAGGGATTGTTGGTTGTAATCAGTTTGATTTACTGGATAATAATATTGGACTCTCTGTTTGGTGGATGTAGCCCAAGTTTGGGTGAACCACGTTAAAACTTGTCTCTTGCTATTACTAATTTTGTGTATTTCCATTTTTTTGTTTAATCTTTATTTGCATTTAATTGATATCTTCTGCTGGCTAACCCTAATAGGTGCTATTGAAGACAAAGGTTTATGCATTCAACTTAAAGAGCTTGAACATAGTTTTAGCATTGATAAGTCCCCTTGCTATGTTAACTATGATACAGTGAATATGATCATTTCTACACTAATTATGATTACTGTTATGAAGGGGAAATGAAATATTTTGCCTCAAATAAGGAGAGTGTTGATGTGAATGATGATAAGGAAACATGTTTACCTATGGGTGAACAAGCTTCCTACCTTGGCAAGTTTTTAAAATATGGGTTAAAGATTCTAACTGTTGATGGTGTAAATGATGTTGAAAATCCATCTTCATGCTCTTTTGGTGACTATGATGATTTTGAATATATTGATGCTGGGAGAGTTTTAAGTCTTCAGGATGAGGAAAAGGAAGACAAAGTTATTCATGAAGCTCATTGTAGTTATACCTCTATTATGATGAATTTCTATGAGGGCTTAAGAGAAGATAAGCACTCTGAATTGTTTAGTCCTTCATTGGAGGCATTTCATGTTGAGTTGTATGAGGGTTTGCAAGATGAATCAAATTCTATTCTCATTCCTGAGTTGGAGATGTTTTTTGACACATGTACTAATGATGCAAGCTGACAGCTTAGGTTTCAAGGATTTAGTGAAAATATAAACGTAGTTGAAGACATGTATTCTTGTGAGGACCATGACATGATTATTGATGAAAATTTTGTTGTGATGACCCAGTCTTCTTTGTAAAACATTGAAACACAGTGTGATATAGATGAGTTACATTACCCAAATGCAGGCGAATACATTCATCATGTGGATCAAATCAAAAGTGAGCCTGTGTATGAGCATTTTCTATTTAGTGCACCTGAGGAATGCCTACAAGATATGGAACAAAATTTAGACCATAATTTAGTTGATATGTCCCATCTTTATGATATTTGTCTAGTTAACTTGTCAGACTTGGGATTAAATTATGACTTTAACAAATCAGAGCAAGTGTGTGCAAATGTGTTCATTGAACATAAGACATATGAAGCTTTCAAGTTTGAGTTGACAATAAATGATGAGGTTAATGTTTGTAATTCCATTTATCCAATGGATTATGATCATTTTTAGTTCTCAATTCAGCTTGATAGAAATTTATCAGTGCAAGATAATGACCTTGTTGATGCGAAGCATTGCAAGGTCTAGGATGGTATGGTTGACAAATGTGTTATTTTCATGACATATGGAGATATATTTTAGTTGGAACTTGATTATAATATTTAGATGAGAACAAAAGACTTTGACAATGGCAAATTTGAATGTTTTGTGAGAAGTACCAATGTCCAAGTTAGTATATAGGAAGATTATAATGGTGTTTTCAAATTAGGCTTGTAGCACTCATTAGAGAACATAATGTTAGACAGGGGGAAGTATTATTTCTTCCTTTTTGGGGGCCTAGGGCCACCATGTAAGGTTTAAAATTTTGTGAGATCAGGCCATTTGTAGTTAGGTAGTTTCAGGGTATAATTGAGGGCACTTGGTTTGCATCCAGGAGGTTTCTTGTTTCTCGCACTGTTCTACCAAAACATCATCCCCAATTAGAGACACTATTGATACTAGTTAAAATTTTAAGGTTTTAGCATGTGTTTTCCTAACTTTAAAATATCATTTCCTAAAACCCTATCTCCTTCATGCCTTTGTAATAATCCTAATGTCCTAAACCATCGGTGACTTCCCTAGCTAGTCGTCTGAGGACTTAAGTCACAACTTATCCCCTATCCCATCGTGAAGATACCAACCCTCCTTGTTAGAGGAACTGGTTGTTCCTTGTTTGCCTTTCTAATTTGTTTAGACTTTGAAAACTTGTGCTAATGAGCCCCTGCCAAGTGTTTGTTCCTTGTTGCACATAGCACACAACGTGTCTGCACTGGGGCCTTCTTTTATTTCCTTGTGATGCCATACCAACTTGACACTTGGTGCATTTTATCATTCTTTGAAAGTACCCAGGCCCTGAGGATTCATGAATCAAGCAAATGTTGATAGGTGGTCATACCATAGCAATGGAGGGGATTCACCTATGGATCCTAAGCCTAGAGTATGCCAAGTGCTATGATGTTGTTTGCCCTAGAATACGAGAAACACATCATGTATGAGGTTTTAAATCAAATAATTTCAAAACCATGTAGGTGCGTGGTAATGCCACCTGTCCTCCACTTAGGTTAAGATCAATGATGATGTTTTAATCTCTCCCATTTATGTTGATCCAATAGTGCATGCTCTGCATAGTATCAAGAAGTAGCTTTTAATTCGTGACCATGAGGATGCGCGGTGAGGACACATGTCCTCTCCCAAGTGGGTGATTGATGGTGCTATTTTATCTGAAGCCAATCCAGTGGCTTGCACCTTTGCACATTTTGTAGAGGGGCTTTGAGGTAAGGGTTTGTGCTATGCGCACTAACCATTGATTCCCTCCCATACGTGATCTACATCATAGATTCAAATGAAATGATAGATTGGCCATGCATGGTGGATGAAGATTGGAGCTGTTAACTAGAAATCAAAGAGTAAAATCAAGCATGTACTGAATCCTCCTCTCTCATTTGATAGAAACCGGTTAGGTTTTCTAAATGAAATGTCCACTTTTCAAAGCACACTAGATGTGACATTTAAGGAGGAATTGAAATATTTTAAATCCCTTAAAGACTGTTCCATGCTGCCATTGTACAGTATGATGAGTCTAAAAGGGGACTGACAGAGTGAAAAGAGATTTTGGAGGCCTGGTATCCAAGATTTTTGAGACATTTTCCCCTGACATTCAGGTTGAACAAGACAGGGTACAATATTGAATTGGATAAAATGCTAAAATCAGAAGATGGCCTTAGCAATCTCATTAGGGAAATAGGGGTTCTGTTAAACGCAAGATTTTCTAATCACATGAGAAGAGTTGAGAGAGTACTAAGCCACAACTGAGCATCAAAGGAAGTGTTTTCAGTTGTGGTATAGAGATGTGCAATGTGGTTTTTAAGTACACTACTTTCTGAAGTCTCAATGCTACCTATCTAGTTGTTCTTAAATTGATTTGATAGGTTCTACCTGCAGGGGTTTTGAATACATGGGTAGAATGTGGTTGGTGTCAAGATTACCATGCCTCCTTTTCTACTTTTGGGAACAACTTATGATTTCCAAAGATAACCAATTGAAGATTGAGTACATCACTAGTACGGGTAGTTGAGTTAAAATAATTAAAATACTAAAAGAGGAATGTTAGTCAAGCGTAGAGGTCTTTGTGTTTATGATGGCATCAAACCCTATATATGACTATTGCAACAATTATCATATTGTGCTACAAGCATTATGTCATCATACTCTTCATGAACTCCCTTAAGGTTGGGTAGACCAATACAAACTTCTTTGATCCTTTATTAAGTCTTTCTTGTATCCATTTCAAGTTGTCTCTGCACTCATATCATGTCACTTCTAAGCATCTACATTCATAGGTTTCATCAATAATTCTAAGGACTCTTCAAGTTTCATATGAGTAAATGGTATCTCAGATCTATACCCTTGATTAAATACATAGATTTCAAATATTGTTCACACCTTTCTTCCTCTTTTATGACATTGATTGTTATGTGTGCTATCTGTACACTTCATTAACTAAAAACAATATCCCTTTTTGTAAAAATACCAACCAAAATGTATCATATTCTCTTCATATCATTTTACTCTAACAAACTAGTCTGAAAACCTCAAACACCAATCTACATTTAGGGTTATAGACTTCCAAAACCAATTGAATGAAAAAAAAAAGATAATTAAACTATTTAAACTACCAGTGCATAGGCAATACAGTTGAATGGTTGTCAAACCTCATTCATCAAGGAATGGATGTTATATGTTTAAATACTAACCATTGATCTTATCCTTCGAGCCCATGATAAATTGAATTAAAACCATTGATTAAGTTGTTGGCACTCACATTTAAAAATAGACTTTGTTGAACCAGTCACCACTAGGGTGAGGGGCCGGTTGCCTCATGTGTTTGATGACTTAAGTCATCACTTAAGTTAAGGATGACCGGTGATACCAAGTCACCTTTCAATTATAACAAAAAGAACCCATTTGTTTAGCAGTTGAGACACTTGGACGTTTGGATGTTTTAGGTCCTTAGGGTTTAGAACTTCAAACCATAATATGTTAACAAAAAAAATGATCTTGATCACCTGTAAACATGTCATTCCATTTGACAACATTTCTTTGAGGCATTTTGTCAAAAAATTCATGTGCCTTGTCTATTCTTCTACATTTTGCATATATGTCTACTAGGGCACTTGCAACTACAACATTTGACAACAATCCCCCTTTCTTTATACTTTGATGGATGCCATACCCTGTTCCAAAGCCCCCATTTTTGTACAGGCTATAAGAATGCTGGAAAAGGTTGCAGAGTCTAATTTTACACCTACCAACTATTCAACAAATCTATTTTATGTGTATCCTGCAATCATTGCACTTATCTTGACAACAAATCCATTTTGTAATTACTCCATCACCATTGCACAACTGACCATCCCAACTGACATCACTCCAATATTGACATCACTACTCAAATAGAGATCAATATAGCTTAATGAACAAAGAACAAGAATATGAAGAGAGATGATACAAAGAATCCATCCATACATTTGTAGGAGTAACTCTAATGCACATAAGGCATAAACTGAATCTTGACAAACACCTGATGAACTCCACAAAGATCCACAATGACTACATAAACTAAATGAACTCCTTTGACTAATGACTACTGATGAGCACTCCATAAACTAAATGAACTCCTCTGACATCAATGACAAAACCAAGGCCAACAACTTCTAGTGCCTGAATATTTTATGGTTTTCCTATGGGTATTTACAATGTATGATGTCAAGTGGGAGAATGTTAGGATTAAGGTGCCATCAACCTTGTAAATCATATGTAATTTATTATTCCTATTATTGTTTGTAAATCATCCATAAGGGATGAAAGGTTTCACCAGCAGCAATCTTGTTTCAGCTACATGTTTATATCCGGTCTTCGACGCTAATTCATCTATGACAGGAGGGTTGTAGGGAGGTTTCCCCCATGCGAGGAGTCTAGGGGGATCATACCCCTGGAGGGAGGTCCAGGTGCCATGCGTCCCAATTGGGGCTCAGGGGAAGTGCCCCCAGAGCCAAATATTATCATTGTAAATCTAGACTGTTTGTCATTAAGTCTCAAATCTGACGGTTGATATTTTGTTAGTTTTCTTGCCCTAAAAGACAACCCGCTTTTATAAGGATATTTGTACTAGATTTTTAGCAGAGTTGAGAATAACAAGCATCGTTGGATTGAAGACTAAAGAAGAAAAGAAAGTGCATGTATTGTAATCTCATATTTGAAGATAATACAACTTGGAGCCACTTTTCTTAGTCAAGTTTTTTACTCATAAGGGTTTTCTCCATGTTACATACTATGTTATGTGTCCAGTTCTGAATGTATGGTATTTCTCTGTGGTGGGTTTTATTTCTTTTGCAATATCCATTGATTCTACATTATTTAGAAGACATTAATAATGTTTGAATATAATTTCCATTGTGTGGTTTGTACCTTCATTTCTAATAGAATAGGTAAGAGTTTCACCTTCTTGATAAATGCCAAGATACATAGTTGTACCTACTTAGATAAGGACAAACAAACCATTATGAGAGGAGGCAAATAAATCTAAAAGAGAATGTGAGACACAACTACTCAAAAATGGGTAAGAGAAACTCATGTAATTGATGGATTATGCCATGTGTTCTCATATTAACCATGCCTAAATAACCTAAGTAAGCTTAATAATATGTGTAGGAAAAATAAATACCCCCTAACATAAGGAAATAAAAAACCTACACTAACACTTGTAAGGACTGTCAGTGTTTTTAAGTTCACCTTTTGGGAATCTGTTAAATTGTGAGGGTCATGTTATCCTTAGTTAGACCCTGTTTAGTGGAAAATTGGATTCGTTAATCTTTTGTTGTTTAGGTGTTTAAATCTACCTCTCCACTATATATTGAAGGATCTAGGGTCGAGTGGTGAGCACTATCATACCCTAAGTCACTTGCAAATGAGAGGAAGCTTGGAATAGGGAATTAATTATCAAATTTTCCTTCTCCTATGCTTAATTAACCATTAAAACCCTAATTAAGAAAATACGACAACAAATTAATGAGTTATGAAAAAAGCTCTTGCAGACAGAAGTAAAATGCCAAATTACAGAATACCTATTTCCAGGGTTCCGAAGCGGAATAGTTGGGGACATTGGAGTAGGCGCCCAAGTCCAAGGTACCTACTTTTTGGGGGAATCTGGACCTCCTTCAGACACTATCAGCCTTGTAGCTTCTATTTTCTAGAATATGTCTATGAAGGACACTAGAACGAGCGCCCTAGTCCCAAAAGTGCTCCTTTGTCTAACTTTTCTTCAGATCCTGAATCCCTGATGTCTTTCCAGCCTTCTTGCAACTCCACTTTTACCAAATGAGACACCTATAACCTGCAATCACAAGACTTGGTTTGGGGGTTGTGGTGTTTAGAGGTTTGCCTTAGTCAAACCCTGGAGGATACTTAAGTCTTTGAACACCATTGTCAGATAAAGAGGGCATGCCCTTGTGAGGTAGAGGCCAAAAACTAAAGGAATCAATGATAAAAACACAATGATATGTCACCTTGTAGTGAATCTTTCATGGAGGAAGATGCTCTTCATGCCATGAAGGAATTGATGCTCAAATCTACAAATACCAATGCACAAAACACACAAGTGTGCTCTTGCAACACAATGGAAAGCCTTGAATCACCTTGAGAATGCTTAGAGTTCACCATAACAATGTAGTTTACAAATGAATGCCTACATATGTTTATATATGCATCTAGAAGCACTCCCGCCAAGATATTTGAAATTCAAACTTACCGTGGGGGCAAAGGGACCTGATAACGGTCACTAACCGACACCCAAAAATTAAGGCTGCCTTAAAATAGGGCATGACTAGGGCACGGGCACCCAAGTCCTCCCCCCTATTTTAGGTAGGGTACAGGTCAAGGGGTCCTCCTAGATCCTATTGTTCATGGGACTTAGGTCTTATTCCATTGGGATGCTAAAATATGAACTAAAATGTCCTAAATGCACTCTAAAGACCCGGGAGCTAAACCTTATGAGGGAAAAGCCCCCAAGGGGACATTTTTTAACGTTACATTTAGCCCCCACTTTAATGTATGTATGAACACGAGGCCCATACATGCATTAAAATAAGGTCACAAAAATAACAAACACACCAAACATGAAGAAGACACGCTGATCACATAGAAAACAGTAACAAGCACACAAAACATAGAGAAGACAATTACAGTCACGCAGGACACAGAGCAGACAGTTAATGCATGGAAGATAGAAATGATATCTTTTCTTTTCTTTTTCTCATATATATGAAATGCAGATGCAAGTACTAGAAAGTAAATAAACCTCCCAAAATACAGGAAGCACTACTTAACGACGCTGGTCTCTACATATGGGGCAACACACACCATCTCAGGAACATTACAGGCACACACCAACTATTGCGCTTCGCCACAACAATCACCGAAGACACGCTTAAGGGTTGAGTTAGTCACAGAACCGCTCCCTATCTCCGCAAAGGACTTTTGAAAATGATAGAATGATGCAATCTACTCCGAGAAATACACCATCCCCGCCTCCATAGAGGGCTTAAGAAAAATGATATGCTTGATATCCCACCTTCGCAAAGGGCTTATATGATTGATTGATTGATTGTAAACAAACTCAGGATGCACGATGCACTACTCTGGCACAGGTCTATGCATCTGAGATCAAACACATTGCTAACATCTATAACAGACAGCTTACCTTATATGCCCCCACCTTAAGGTGGTTGATATCGGTTATCGATATCAAGCATGTTAAGGTAGGAAGAAAACACAAAAGAGAACACCAACTTTCACAAATCCCATGCCCCCCAGAGGTGACATGTACTTTACGATCGCTAAATGTTCCCACAAACACATCCCTGCAAGAAACATGTTAGTGTCTACAATATCATGATAAACAACAACATCAATGCATATGATTAACCACACAAAGAGCCAAGGTTATACAATGAATTCAGAGTTCAAGGATAACCAGGGGCTATATCACAAAGCTCTCTGAATCAAGTACCGCCAAGGCTAGATTCAAAGGCAAACAAAGGTGCACGGAGCAGTAGTATTGTTAAGGTTTGTAAATGTGATAGAAACATCATAAACTTCACTACGTGGAAAGAACAAGTGATTCCACTAGCCAAGCATCAGATAAAATATACAACCCCATCGTCATATTAGGAACTATAGTCCATTTTTTGATTGCTCTCGAAAGGGACACTAGGTCTGCATAAGTATAAATGTTTGTCATCATCCACCCGCTAGGTGGAAACACTAGAGGAAAGGAAACAATAAATAAGAGAGGAGAAAACAAGTGTTTTAGGGACAGTCGTGTAGGAGGGTGCCCCCAAGTCACCAACCACGATGCTATGTCCATAAGACACAACACACAACAATGAAATCAGAGAGAGACAGAGCAATTTAGAAGAATGATGATACAAATAGAAGAAGGTCACAATAGAGGCAGTCGTCTGGTATCTATGACCTTACGAGAGAATCTAAGGTCATCCCAGGAGGCCTAAACAACACATAACACATCACGGGGGAAGCACATCACGATATAGATAAAGGGTTAGAGATACTTACCTGTTAGGGTACCATCATTAAGAACCTACATATCTAGGATATCTGTCATGCTATTTTGATCTTATTGAATTAACATTAAGTGTAGGAGGACAAGAGGCTTTCTTACCTACACAGTTGTTATGTTTGTACAAAATTTGAAATCCACGACCATATAGAGAATCCAGTTCCTTAGAAGAAGGTGAAGCCTTGTAGGTATCATAATTTGTAGTATAAGTTAGAGTATTGTCTTTATTTTCAACCAAGGAGACTTTGTTGTTCTTAGATGCTTCAAAAGATTGCTTAGACAAGATCGCTACTACTTTTGGTGTGTTGAGGTTATTAAGTTTATATTCCCCTATATCGTAAGGATTAAAATTTAATGAACCCCAATCATCACCAACAAGTGCATTTAGTGGTTGAGAGTCTTGCACAACATTAGTCATTGGTGGATCACCTCGCAAATTGTTTAAGCTCATATGGTTGTAAACTAGTTTTTGCTTTTCAATATGTAGACAGTTATCTAGTTCAGGATCAATATGAATAGTATGAAGTTTTCCTTTAAATATAAATTTGATCAAACGATGCAAGGTGGAAGGGACTACCCCTAATGCATGAATCCAAGGTCTACCAAGAATCATGTTGTAAGATAAAAAACAAGGCATGACATGAACCAAAGTATGCACAATCACAGGTCCCACTTGTATAGGTAAAGTTATAGTGCCTACGGATTGTCATCCAACATTGTAAAAACCACGAATACTTAATGATTCTAGCTTGATGGTAGATATATCAACTTTAATCTTATTTAATAAGTCAATGCCACAAACATTAAGAGCTAATCCATTATCAATCATAACTCTCTTAACCAATGTTTTGTTTATTGTAACAAAGATTACAAGAGGATCATAATGATTTTGAACTTCGACTGATGGTAATTCATGTGGTTGAAAAAGAATATCTATTTTTGTCGCATGCATACTATCCAATATGGCTGCTACATCATTAGGCTTAGCAGTCAGTGGGACAATCACCTTCTATAAAGCTTCTTGGAGCATTCCATGGTATGTAGGCAATGTTTGTATTAAATCCCAAAAGAGAGATCTTAGTCGGAGTAGCTCGAAGATGTGCTTGGTTACTTTTCTTGTTATTACGGGTGTTATATGTGTGAGCAATCACATTATGGTGTGGTTGTTGTAACAAATTTTGAACACCTTGAACTGTAATCACCGACTTTATGCAATAAGGTGCATTAGGTGCCCCCTGCACAACCATCTTATGAATAGTGCTACCAAGACTATTAATAAGTATCAAATTACCACTGTTTCCCACTTGATTGCACCCAACATCCATCCCTAAAGTACTTAATGTGAGAGACCTTTTCTCATCCACTAATGCTACATCTTGGCCAGGGAGAGCAATGGGATGAAAGGAAGGTACATTGTCACCATCATACTCTATGGCGAAAAAAGGCTTTTCACTCCCATCTTTCTCATGAGTGATCCTAGAGTTGAATTTGCTTAAATATTCTAATATCAAACCCACGAGGATTAAAAATTGGTCAAAATCAAGATCTTTGATAAATGCATGCAAAGATACCATTAAGAAATGACATGAAGGTACCATTCCAATGTAAGATCAGATTTTGAAAAGCTTTTCCAACTTTATGCAAAAGTCAAGTGCAAGACTATATGCAAAAAGTGACCTAAATGCTTGGTTTTTCGATACTTTTTCCAATGCAAATGATTGAAACAAAGGGTGCTATAAGGATTTTGATTGAGGACAGAAAGTTATATGTCTGATATTAGTCCAAAACAGCAATATAGTCACTCTCAACACACTCTTGATGCAAATCCAAGATAATGCCAAGTCAAAATATAGTAAAATTATGTCAAAATAGGCACTTTTTTTCACCATAATTCAATGCAAATGAGCATAACAAAGGGTGTTGTGAGGAAAATGATGATGGATAGAAAATAATATCAAAAATAACAGCCACTTGATGCAAAAATACCCAACACAACACGCTTTTAGCACCACTTAAGGTCAAACCCTAGTGAAAATATAGCAAAATATCTAATTTTTTCACAATTTTTCAACTCCAAGACCTAGAAAAAGGGGTGTTGTAAGGAATTTTAGGAGGTATAGTGAAGGATATTAGTAATATCAGTCACCTCAATCCATAAAATTGATCACAACATGCTTGGAGTGCAAACTAGGCCAATCCCTAGGGCAAAAATAGTCAAAATATGCAGTTTTTCACCGAATTTTCACTACAAGAGCCCGTTAAAAGGGTGTTGTGAAGCTTTTTATGAGGGGAAGAAAATTATTACCTTGATAACAACAAAATAATGCCAAAATATCTTTCACAACACACCTACGGTGCAAGTTTATAGAGTCCATAAGGCCAAATTTAGTGAAAATTATCGTTTTCGAAGCCCCTAGGTTTGAGATTTTGGAACAAAATGCTATACGAATGATTTAATGTCTAATTTATGATCAAAATTAAATACTCTCAGATCTAAGAATAATTTTCAAGCTTAATCATTTAAAATTCCCATGTTAATTTAATGAAATTGCACCAAAATTGCTAGTTTTTTGTTGAAATTTTCAATGCAAAAATACAAATTCACACTAAAATGCAAGACTATAGCCAAATACAATTTTGAATGAGCCTCTAAAATTAGTAGAAAAATCTGATAAAAGATTTTTCCTACGAAACCTAGATTTTGGAATTACTAGGTTATTTAAAAATTGTAAAAATTTCCACAAAAACCCTAGCAATTAAATGATGAAAATGCAAAGCAAGATTTTGAATTTTTATTTTTTTCTATAGTTTATATCAGATCTGATGTAAAAATCATGAATTAGGAAAAATTAGAAAGAATTGACACAATTTAGTAAGCCCAACAATGCAATTTTTTGTATTTTTCTAATTTTTCAATTTTTTTGAAATTTTCTCAATGCAATAAATTAAATGACCAAATGAATGAATGAAATCAGACCAAATCTGTAGAAAAACACTCAGCAAGTTGCAATTTAAGTTCAAAGACACAGGTTCACCAAAATGTTTAGTGGAAAATTGGATTTGTTAATCTTTTGTTGTTTAGGTGTTTAAATCCGCCTCTCCACTATACATTGAAGGATCTAGGGTCTAGTGGCTAGCACTATCATACCCTAGGTCACTTGCAAATGAGGGGAAGCTTGGAATAGAGAATTAATTATCAATTTTTCCTTCTCCTATACTCAATTGACCATTAAAACTCTAATTAAGCAAATACGACAACAAATTAATGAATTATGTAAAAAGCTCTTGCAGACGGAAGTAAAATGCTAAATTACAGAATACATGTTTTTGGGGTTCCAAAGTGGAACAGTCAGGGATAAGTGTAAAAAGTTGGGGGGCCAAAAAATGCCCAAATTTTTTTCAAAAAAAATTAATACATAACGTGAGTGCGTTATAACACGCTCGCATTATGGTTTTATAATGACGAGCCTAAGGCTCAGCAAAACCAAACCATAACACACTCGTGTTATAACATGAGCGCATTATGACTGATTTTATATATATATATATAAAAGCATTTGTGCTCATTTCATTTCTTTATCTTCATCTACACCCACGGCCTGCAAACCCTAAGAAGCGCACTCACATTTTTGAAGACTCGATTCAACACCAAAATCTTACTGATTCATCACCAAAATGCCACCATGATGTCAAGCAAGCCAAAGGAGTGAGTTTTATTTATTTTTTATTTGAATTTGTTTCTAAATAGGTAGGTTTGAGTTAATTTTTGATGTAAATTTCCTTAATTGTCAGGAAATGTTAATGCATCTCCTCCTCCTCCTCTTCTCCTCAAAATCCACAAAATCCTGAAAAGGAAATACCTACCGAAGAATAAGCCAAACAACAAACTCCTCCATCCATTCCTTGACATGCCCCTGGAACACAAGAAAATCTAATGGGGCAAATTGAAAACAATAAAAAAGAAATTGAAGACATAATTGGAAGGTTGAAAGATCCTTCAACTTTAACCTTGCATAGGTCCACACTTGCTGAATCTCTTGAATCTATGTTATCAAATGTAGATTCAATTAGCAAGCAAATATCTAGTTGGTCAAATAAGAGGAGAGAGTTTAGAGAGTATTATGCAGACATACTATCATATCAAGATGTGAAAAAGTTATAAATTACAAAATTAGACTTGTGTTCCATTTTCACAAACCCACAAACAAATCAACCTTCACCCATTACATGCAAGAGGTTCCCTATCCATTGGTGCAACAACCAAGTGATAAGGGACAATTTTGGGCAGAGGTGGTGGATGGTTTTTGACCATCCTCCATGAAATAATAATGAGGTCCCGCAATACTTTTTGAGGAAACTCTACTGTGAGTTTGTCCTTAATAAAGTGCCAAACTATTTTGATATGTGGGACTTCCAAGGTAGAGGTGGGGGGTCAGCACAAGATAGACCAGGGGCACGTGTTGACCCACAGCAGCCAATGAGACAAGTAATCAGCAGACCAACCCATGAGCATGTTTCTATCCCTTCCATTTTGAAGGAGAGTGTTGAGGTCGATACACTTCAGTCCATTAGTGCCTTGACCCAGAGCATCATAGAGCATGCCAGTCCTGCAGCACAGCGTGGGTTGGGAGATAGTGCGAGGAGTAGGGTCCCACCCCATGCTTGTCAGACTTGCGGGTCAGCCTGTGGCTATGACCCCATGGATAGTTAGGACGTAGGTGCACAGGCTACATCTGTAGCTGAGCAGATGGTGATGACAGATACCCTCCTGAATGAGACTTTCAGCCTTGATACTCAAGTAAATATTAGCAAGTTTATTGAATTTAATTTATTAAATTTTATTTTTGAAATGCAAGATTAACTAATTTAGTTTGATGATTTTAATGAAATTTCAAGGTCATAGCATTGACGTAGTTTTCAGTGGTTCTCCACCTGCATATTACACTACATCATCTACTGTCGGGGTATGTAACTAGTAAACAATTATAAATATTACATGTGAATAGCATCATTATATGAATGGTATTCTAATATCTTATTTTGTATGTTGAATAGGTTAATATTGGAGATTTCACGACAACACCTGCTAGCGGTGGTGGACTTCACGGAGGTAATAAAATAAATAGTTTAATGAAGGAATTATACTTGCTAGATTTTTGTATGTGACTTGTGTGCTTTATTGTGTGTACTTCCATGTTTAGATGAACGTGTGTGTATGTTAGGAGACATGATTTGCATCACTATTATAGTTTTCGTAATTGAATAATGTTGTTTTATTTCCAGATGATGCAGGTTGCGGAGACACCTCCCGATGTTCATAGGGCAATGGAGCATGGTGTGACCTCTGTGATTCATAGCTCCATGGCATTGATAGGGGTATGAGGTAGATTAGTAAATTTCAATTTACATTCATTGTTATAGTTGTTTATTTTTTAAAAATGAAAAGATTATTGATTTGAAGTTTAATTTCTATTTGGATGGTTTCTATAGGACATGACATCACCACCACCTATTCCTGCTACTAAGGAAAGTGAGGAGACAAATTATATGGTAGCGGTAAGTGATTATTTTGTTAAATGTTTCATTTTTTATAACATGTAATTTCTATATATTAATATCTATACTTTTTATTGTAACAGCTAAACATGTAGGAAGAACTAAATAGGAATAGCCCTCGGGTTCATAGTAGACCACCCACATATCCGTCTCCATCCCCTAGAAGATCAAAGGCTACCCGTGATCTATTATCTTCACCAACCAAAAGGGAATGACTTTTTTTTTGTTCCTTTGTTGTATGCCTATATGGCATTTGCGAACATATATTTGTATTGCATATAGTTGACATTGTATGCCTATATGGCATTCTTGTAAGCCTATATGGCTATTTTGTATATATGTTATACTTATATTGACAGATATTGATGTATGCCTATATGGATATTTGGTTAATACAAATCCTTTTTATTGATGGCGTCCATACTTGCATTATAAATCCACGTTTGAATGGATATTTGTAGATGGCTACTTCAAATATTTAAAGTCCAATTGTATTACATAGGATGTTTGTTGATCCAATAAGCTAGCTATTATTATTCAAGTATCACCTAAACCTCATTTTGGAACTAAAAGATAAAAGTTGTATTTAAAATAAAAATGAATCATCATGTTGAACATAAAATATTCATATTCTTTATGAGTTGGTCAATTGAAAATATTCAAATGAGTATGTTGATCCATATTCTTTATGAGTTGGTCAATTGAAAATATTTCTTAATTTCTTGTTATTATACCATATTGGGATGCAAAGAGTATGTTTGTTGTTTTGAATAAGATAGTCAAAATCATATGCTTATGAGTACCTGATGACCATTGTGGTTATTAAATGTAATTCCTCTTGCATATAAGGTGAGGTTATGAGATTACATTGAGTCTTACCTAATTTTAGTATGCAACATAACATTGGAGCTATAGGCTTCCATAAGTCATCAACAATCAAGGTTGTTTGTCATTATTGTCAAGGTTGATGCCATGATGTTGATAAGGTGATACAATGATTCAAGGTAGGTGATCATCATGAGGTGCATGATGTTGTGAATATGGTTTTCATGATAAGGTCTCTCAATTCATGTTGATGCTACACAAGACAAACATGGTTCATATGATGCAAGGTTCATGTTCATGGTGGATGTGGTTTTGTTCATGCAAGGTTTTGTTGTGAATATGGTTTTCATGATAAGGTCTATCTTGAAAGGTTGATATGATGCAAGGTCCATATTCATGGTGGATGTGGTTTTGTTCTTATAATAAGAAGTTAGAGAAGACACAAGCTTTCATAATCATAATATTATTGATAGTTAGGGTTTGCATATTGGGCATTAAACCCTAAAAAGAATCTACTTTTCTTAAGACTTTAAAACACTCAATTTCTTGTCAAGTGTAAAGTGCACTTTTGTTTTAATTTAATATTGACTTATAATCAGAAGTTACTATCACTTAAATCAACCTACTAAATGGTCTTTAAGTCATTAGTTCATTAGCCCTTCAACCTAACTCAACTGGCATCTCTAGTAAACTCTCATAAGCTCGAGCACCATATCATAATCGAAGGTCATATTTAATTAATATGAGGGTGGGAAAAAGGATTGGAAGGTTAGTATTTAAAAGGAATTTGGAATACAAACAATCATTTCTATGTGGTTGAATTTGATGGGCATGCCTTTATAAAAGGCTAAAAGACAACTTTATGCAGGATATCATGGTATTTGTAGTGTTTGAAGATTGAAGACTAGTTAGTGTTTGTAGCTCAAACTATTTCAGCATATTTGGGTGCGAAACAAGACCATGCCTAGCCTAAACGTACCCATATAGATGCATTGGAATTGTCAGTTTGGCCGCACGAGGAGAAAAACAAAAGTTACACCCCTTTGCAACTTTACACTGCCTCCTTTTGACAATTTTTGGGGCAGCAGAAAAACTTTCACCACGGGCAAATGCCTCAGAGATATAAAAAACTAAGAGAGGTTATTGTAGAGGGACCCTACGTGATCACATTTCCTTAGACAGAATGTATCTAAGTGATATGGTTTCTGAGTAACAACTCATCAAAGATTTCTGCCTTTTTGCACTTTGGACTCTTCAGGGATATCGTCAGTAAAATGTAGCTTGGACTGTTTCGGCATGTTTGGATGCAAAACAAGACTATGCCTAGCCTAAACGTACCCATCTAGATGTGTTGGAACTATTAGTTTAGCCACACAAGGAGAAGAACAAAAGTTACACCCCTTTGCAACTTTACGATGCCTCCTTCTGACGAGTTTTAGGGCAGTAGAAAACTTTTCACCATGGGCAAACTGTTAGTGTAGGTTTTTATTTCCTAGTTGGGTTATTTATTTTTCCCTATATTCCTAAGTTTTTCCTACACTTCTATTAATCTCTCTTAGGTTAATAAAGCATGTCTTATTAGGTGAGTGGTTGCGAGGTGTCACCTTCCTACATGTGAGCATCCATTAGCTATCTTAGGAAGATACTTTGCTATCTTTAGTTTGATAGATGGTTGCTCCTCATTGGTCAGTGTTGCCACCTCCTCTCTCTTCCTAGTCTATATAAGCATGCTACATGGCTTGTATTTGGTATCTTTTGTTTTTGCATCCTCTTAATGCTATTTTGCTTCTAGCATTTGCATTACTCTCTTGGAGACTAACCATGTGTTGCTATTTTCATTTTGTATCATTTGCATTTATAGTTTTAATATCTATTCTTTGCACTAGTTTTCTGGGTTATTAATCTTTTCAGATTCTAACATGGTATCAGAGTTGTTCTATGTGCAAGAGTAGATTTTAGTTTCCATAGTTGAGAGATTCGGGGGGGGCTAATAAATCTTATTACAGTTTTTTGAAAAACCCATTATGCTCTTCTCTTGCATCTGCGGATGATCTTGAGAATCAGAAAAGTTTGATGAAAACTTTTTTAATCTCTGGGGTTTGCACATGCGTTTTATGAAATCTGGGTGATTGCAGCATTTCTAGTTATATTGGCAGCATTTTCGGCTGTTCCAACGCGTCCAGGAAGCTTGAGAAAGTTAGATTTGGCTTTCATTTCACCGAAATTAGAGATCATCATTGTGAGGACTACCCTTTTTACTTCTGTTCTTGTGACTACTTACATTACTGTTTGTTGATACTTTTATATTTGTGGGGCAGTAGTTCCCAGATTTTCCAACTATTAAACTTTATTATGATAAAGGAAAAACTAATTGGGTGATGTTTGGATAACGTTTACATTTCAGAAAAGTTAATTAGGTGATGATGGAAAGAAAATTGTAATATGATGTCATTTATGCTATTTAGAACTATGTCATGGTAATGCATGTTTTTAAGTTACTTCGGCTACGATGATTATATGTGAAACTGATCTTGTAATTGAGTGTGCAGGATTTACTAATCAAACCATAGATACTGGAGATCATTCCGCACCTTTTTGTTGTTATCCCTTGTTAAGCCAATCTAGTTCCACGAGGAACCAAGATCAACTCTGTGTTTGATGTGGTGTTGTAATGTGGTCTTTCATAAGGTCGAATGGGTTAGGTCTACCCTCTTGTAACACTAAATTATGATTTGTGTTGTAAAAAAAATTTGAATTTGAATTTCTTTTCTTTTATTTAAATTTTGAGGCCTTTTCTTGTGTTTTAACCTGACCTTGGGTGTCCTGAATAGGTTAAAGTTTACCCTAGGTTATACCCCATGGGTCCAGGGTCCCATTTGGCATGGGTAACCCTTGGGTAACCTCCATATGGTCATCTTAACTTCACACTGAAGTTATGTGACGAATTTTGGAGGTATGGGAGGGATAGGATGGGTTGTACCAACACCCAAACCCATCCCTCTTCAATCCCCAAGGTAAGAGATGACTACAAACCCATCAATTAGGGAGGAATTGACTTGAAGTCACCCTCACCATTAGTGAGATTCCTCATGAGTTGTGTGGTCATCCATAATGAAGGAAGGAAGAAGAGGCATGGGTCACCTATCTTTTCCTCCTTTAACTCCTTTTATTTCTCCCATGCGTAAGAGAAATGACATGAGGTAAGGGATAAGGAGGACTTTAGGGATGGGTGAGTGACATAAGCCAACACTCATCCCTTGGGACACAATAGTAGTCTGGGGAAGAGTGAGGAGGTGACAAGTGTCACCTCCCCATTCCTCTAAATTGAGAGAATTTTAGGTTATTTGAATCCCATTTGGGGATGGGGGGGAATTAGTTGAATTTTTGGAGAGTTTTTTTTTTTTTTAAATTTGCTTTTGGGAGAGAAAGGGAGATGGAGTTGGTGGCTTAGGTTGGAGGAGATTTTAGTGGAGCTCTTCATCAGCTTCATCCATAGAAGGGCCTTGTAAGGTTGGTTTTTATTACCTTTCTTTCGTATATCTGATTGTTGTATGAAAAGTGTGTGAAAGTTATTTATTTGCTTGTGTTGTAGATTTTGTTATTGTGGGGAAATGTTGTTGGGTTGTTGACAGAGCTTCTCCCACTTGGGAGAAATGCTCATCAAGTGTGGGGTAGGGGAGGAGTGATCCTCCTCGGGTGCATACCTGGTTCTTTTGGGATATTGAAAGCCTTGAGGGTATGTGAGTGTGACTTGAAAAGAATTATGTCATTTGGCTTGAGAGTCCAAATACGAACTCTTTGGAAAATTTGTTATCAAATTTGGCTTGAGGCCAAGAGAAATTGTGTTGGTTATATTATCTATAAGGGTGACACTCTGGAGTTGAGTGTGTCCACTCTCCTACCCCTTGTGAAACTCACTGTAGCTGAGTTTTTGTGTTGTGTAATTTATCCACAGGACTATGTGTGTTTTGGGTTTGTTGTTGTTCCCTGTCGTGAAGTGGATTGATTGAGTTACCTAGGTGTGTGTATGATCTCACTAGCTCGGGGGTGACCCTCTTGCGGGTCTACGGTAGGGAGGAGAGCAGCTTGTGTGGTTTTTTTTTGTTCTTCTCTTGTGTGATTTGCAGGCCTTCTGGGAGATTGTTGAGCAATATGAAGAATATTACTGGATCTAAGAAATTATGTTATTTTTCCTTTACTCTTAAGGAGAGCTGGGTCTTTAATAGCTCCTTCCTTGTGATTTCCATGAGGAGAGATTTAACTCTCTGTTGTTGTGAAACTTGTTATTTGGGAGTTGAAAGAAAATCCTCCCTTAATGTACTGTTGGTTGTAATGTTCATGTTATTATGTTTTTACCCTTTTGGGTATGAGAAAAGAAAAAGAAATTTTGGTTTTAAGAAGAAATTAGAATTGTCTATTTCTTACAATCATGTTAGTAGAGTTGAAAGTTAGTTGTGAAAAATATCAAGTTGTAAAAACAAATTTATGTTATTGTAAATTTAGTGAAAATATTAGTTCTTTGTAAATTATATGAAGTTGTAACTTTGCTATTATAATGAAATGGAAATTGGGATAAAAATTATGCATTAGAAGTTTAACTGAAATTTATCTCATACTTATTGCTTTAGAAGGAAAATTATTGGCTTGAAAGTTAAATTAGATCAGGAAAGAAAATAAATTTTAAATTATCCTTGCATATAGATTTTAATAAATAATGCTACTTTGGAGATGTTGAAAAATAAAACTTATAAGAAAGTGTATTATACAAGCTGAACTGTTAATCAATTTCAAACAAAATTCCTTGATGATAAATATTAAACCTATAAAATTTGTATTCTGTTTTGATCTTGTTTTAATAGATGCTTAAATTGATGAAACTGTTAATTTCATTGGAGCTAGGAAATGGTATAATATATATATATATATATATATATATATATATATATATATATATATATATATATATATATATATATATATATATATATATATATATATATATATATATATATATATATAAGTAGTAAATTGTTTATACAAAATTAAATTGAATTACATTGTTTATACAGGATTAAATTGTTTATAAAGAATTAAATTGCATGGAAATAAATATACAAAAAAAATTGTATTCTCTGTTTTTCTATAGTAAAACACAGAGAGGATTTAAAAAAATAATAATAAATAAATTTTAATAAGGGTGGGGGGTTTGAACCCCCACTGCCAATTGTTAATGATGGGTGTGGGGAGGGGCGGAGCCCCCACCCACACCCCACGTAGTGGGAGGTGGGTGGGGGCTCCGCCCCTCCCCATACCCTCGCCATCAAACAAACTCCCCACGGACAGTTTAAGCCGCGAACCCTGGATTCTCTCCTTCGCGGCCACTACTGCAGCCACTGCGCCGCCACAACCCTGTCCCCCGCCGCTGTCTCTATGGCCACCCTCAGCTGCCATCCATCCGCCACCTGAATCTCCCCTCCGCCCTGCACCCTCCAGTTCGCGCGGCCACTACATCAGGTCCACTGCCCCCATTGCCACCGCCGTCACCATTAACCCTACAACCCAACACAAAAAGAAACAAGGGTTAGGTTTCTTTTCTATTTCAAAAAAAAAAAAAGACAGTTAGGGTTCAAACAAAATAACCAAATAAAATATGAATTGGTTCCATAGTTTGGGCTTTTTATAAAGAGGAGAGCCTATATTACAATAAAAATAAAGGAATATAATAATGTATATATATATATATATATATGAGAATTATTTGCTATACATCTCAAACAGGAGCCATAATTCCCTTAACACAAATTAAAAAAAAAAAAAAAATTTATATTAAGAGGATTAATAATGACAAAGGAAGAATATATTATAAATGTTTAAAAAATATATATTATAAACACATATATATATAAATATATATATCTATAATTTATTTTAAGAAGAGTTCTCGAAAGTTTCAACAATTATCGTAAATTAATAATCAGGAAAATGAAGAGAAAAATTATGTGTCTCCCTTTAAAAAGAACACTGGAAATAAACGTAAAGAAGCCATCACAGACATTCCATGTGTGGCCAGTTTAAACACAACTATAGTCTAGTAAACGTCCAATTGAGAAAATAAAAGAGAAAAAAAGAAGAAGAAAAACTAACATTGGAAAACATAGAGGAGAAAATGCGTGGCATTTCCAAACTGGGCTAAGAGAACTAAGTGGATTTACCATTCTGATAATCCTGCTTAGGAACAAGATGATTTTTCAATTAATACAAATGTAGAGGTGAATCCTAGAGTGGAGAAAACTAAGAGACTAAGTCCAGTGAAGTAGTAAACCAATTTATGTGATCTGGTCCATTCGGGAATTAGGATTAATGTAAAAAAAAATACAGTGATAACTCTGATTGATGAAGAATATGAAGAAAAGACAGGATAAACATAAAAAAAACTTAGAAACCAAAAGAGAGAGAGACCGAAATATAAACAAAATAAATTTTAGAGAAATAGTCAAGGTGAACATGATAGAAATACAATCAAAATTAAGATCCAGAGAAATGGAAGAGAGGGCAAATGAATGACCTTGTTGAGAATACTAAGTCCGAAGGAGGAGTATATTTCAGGAAATGAGAAATGATATAGATAATCATGCTTTGTTAAAAAATGACCAAATAGGAAGATCAAGTGTAAATTCATTATGAATAAGGCATCGTGGGAAGTTGTTAAACTATCATGGAACCCCGTAATAAGTGTATCGTTTAATGATTCCCACTCACGCCGTGAGGCGTTATGCTGCCAGAATCTTCTAAGATTTAGGGTTAGGAACCTTGATATTACAAACCTTGTAGCGATGTTAATGGTGTCGTGGAGACCCCCTTGTTGGACCACTTGCGTCTGGGTGAACGTAATTGTACTTAGTACCCCACCGAGCATACACCACCGAGCATCCTTACGCATGCGAGGGAGTTTCTAGGGAAGCATGGGAAAATTTTTGATATTTCGTGTCATAACCACATGACAGATGTGGACATGACACATGTGATGCGTGTTGTGACCGCATGGAAAATGTGGGCATGACAATCATACACAGTTGCGGAACTGGGGTTTCGAGCTCAAATTTGACAACTAGCTTGCATATTTGGTCTTTTGAATCAATATTGCAGGTTCTAGCATTTGATTCAGCCTTTGCATGTCATTTTTTAGTTGTTGGGGTCATTTTTTGTAGCTAAAGGCGTTATGTTTACACTGGAGCAACATCTTCTGTACATATGCAAGAAAAACGCCCTTTGGGCTTTGTTCGCAGCATAGAAAAACCATCTATGTACCTTTCTATTTTTGCATGTAGTCTGTATATTTTATAGAAATGCACTCAGAAAGCTACAGCAGGACCCCTCTCCATTGGCAGTTGAAATTTTGAAGGCAGTTTTCAAATGCTCCGTTCTTGCTCATACGGACTCCTTTTCCCACGAAATTTTTTTTATTTTGGCTATTTTTTCATGTTCTATGCACTAGTGTAGATGTTTTTTGATTTTGATGCCAATATTTTTCATAAATTGTAGATTCTTAGTCGTGACATTGCATAGTTCTTGTTTTGGGAACTTCAGAGGATTATAACTTTCACATACGACCTCGTATCGAGGTGATTCATTTTTTGAAAGTGCATGATTTTTTTAGTAGATCGCAATGGTGCTATTTATTTCTCTGAGTATTGTGCCAAAGTTGTATTTTTAGCATATGCTCTTCATGAGGGTTTTGTAATGCATTGAAATCAAGACCACTTAGTATTTCTTGCTAGTGGTAATTGTAAACACACTAATATAAAGTTCTAAATCATATTTTCTGTGGGGGGGTTTTTTGATTGAGTGAAAAGGGGGGGTTGTCTTGGTTGGATTCTCTTCTTTTCAGCACTTCTTCTCTGCATTTCTTCATCATGGATCAAACAAATCCACCCATCCTAACTCCATACAATTACTTTGAGTGGAAATCATGCTTGACAATTCACTTAAGGAAAGTTGGATTAAATAGGATAACTATGGGACTTGAAACTAAACCTACTAAAGATGAAGATAAGCCTAAGTGATTTAACAAATGTGATGAGGCATATGGAACATTGTGTTTGTCTATTTCTCCTGATTTGCTATTTCACATTGAGTCTTTGAATACGCCAAATAAAATCTGGACAAAGCTAGAAATACTATTTGGCACACAAAATTCAATGAGAGGTCATATGTTGGAAAATGAACTAATTAGTTTAAGTCCAAGTAATTTCAACACAATCTAGGATTTCTTCACCAAATTGAAATCACTAAGGCTACAGTTAAAACAATGTGGATTTGAAAAGAAAGATGAACAACTGATTCTTAGTATTCTCTCTAAGCTAAGTTCAAAATATTCTGTGTTTGTTTCTACTTTCTATGCTACTAAGGGTGCACTTGGTACTTAATTCACCATGCCATCTTTAGATGATTTTGCTGTCAATCTCACTTGGGAACAGGACAAGCTAATCCAGATGGGCACTCTTAAGTCCTCTAAGTCACATGCCTTAGCTGCCAACCAAGGCACAAAAGAACAGAAAGGAAAAAGTAGTAACAACAATAGTAAAGATAAGAAACAGAAGAATAGCAAGGAGAAGAAGGATCAGATATCAGTTGCTTCAAAAACAACTAATGAGAGCTAATCTTCCAAGGACAACAAGCCTAAGAAACAGAGGGTCCAATGTGCCTATTGTAAAAGACCCGATCATGATGAACATAAATGTCTGAAGAAACAAATTGATCACTTGACACACATTCTTGAGAAGAATAATATCAGTGTTTCTAAGTCTATCAAACAGAGTTCTAATGAGGGGTCTAATAAGGCAAAAGAAAATAGTAAGGGGAAAGGAAAGGGCAAGGCCCTTGTTGCAGTTGTTTCTTCACCATCCACATGGGTTCTTGATTCAAGTGCTTCGCACCACATGGCTTCATCTAAGGAAGAACTTGTATCTTTGGAGCCATGTAGTATGCCTTCTATTTTGATGGGTGATAACACTCCTATTGAGGTGTGTGGGAGAGGGTCTATTGATGTGGGGGATGGCACATTCCATGATGTTCTTTGTGTGCCCTCATTATCAACTGATCTCCTATCGATATACCAGATCACTCACACAGGTTAAGGCAAGCGGGTTGAGTTCACTCCTGATTTAGTGGAGATTCGTGAGTTGCATAGTGGTTCTACAGTTGCAGTTGGGAGAGCAGATCATCAGTCACGGCTCTATCTATTTTCTCACTTTGTTCCTGATCCTCCTTTGACTATTTTGCTCACTCATTCTAATGATGTGAGTAGATTATGGCATGAGCGGTTTGGCCATCTTAACTTCTGCTACTTGCAACAGCTCAACCAGCAGAGCATGGTCACAGGGTTGCCTTCAGTTCAATTTTTAGGTGGTGTTTGCCAAGGTTGCATTCTTGGTAAGCATCCTAAGGAAAAGTTTGACAAAGGTAAGGCATGGAGAGCTTCATAGATACTGGAGTTAGTTCACAGTGATTTGGCTAGTCCATTTTAGCATCCTTCTTTCAATAGGGCTAGATATGTCCTCACATTCATTGATGACTTTTCTCGATATACTTGGTTATACTTTCTCAAATAGAAGTCTGAGGTATTTGATCACTTTAAGGACTTCAAGACTTTTGTAGAAAAGCAATCCGGGAAAGCCATCAAAGTTTTGCGCACTAACAATGGTGGTGAGTATGTCAACCATCAGTTTGATAGGTTTTGCACTTCAGAGGGGATTGATTTGCAGCATTTAGTTCCATACAATCCTCAGCAGAATGGTGTAGTAGAACGGAAGAATAGGTCCTTGAAGGAAATGGCGAACTGCATGATTCACTCTAGATCTCTTGTACCACGGTATTGGGTAGAGGCCATTAACTTTGCTTGTTATATCTAGAACCGTGTTCCTCAACGAGACTTGAAGGGAGTCACTCCTTTTGAAGCTTGGAGCAGTCGAAAACCATCAGTTAAGCACTTTCAAGTTTTTAGTTCTCCTGCATGGGCCCACATTCCTACAGAGAAACACAAGGCCTTGGATTCGTAGAGCAGACCTTGCATATTTGTAGGTTATCCTGATGGTGTGAAGGGTTATCAGTTGCTCCACCCTAATACACATGAGTTGTTCATTGAGAGGAGTGTTCAGTTTGAGGGCTCTTTGAGCTCACTTTCTATCACTTCTCCAACTCCTTCTACTTTGACATTGGAGTCACTTGGGATACATGATAGATCTTCTAATGAGTCAGATTCACCTGAGCAATCTTCTACCTCCACTTCCGATGCAGAGAGTGATTTAGAGGACTCACCTCCTTCCTCTCCTAGTCATCATTCAGAGGTTGATGATTCTCCTCCAGATTCTCCATCTTTTGGTCCACTTTGGGCTAGATAGACCTTACAGTCTATAGGTGATTGGGTTGGGGATCCATCAGACACCAGGTAGACTCATTCACAGGATGCTTCACATGTCTTCATTGCTACTGCCTGAGATCCACAGTCTTTTCATGAGGCTTCTGGTATTCCTGAGTGGGATATAGCTATGCAGGAGTATAGTTCCTTGATGAGGAACCACACTTGGGATTTTGTCCCTCTTCCTAAGGGAAGAAAACTTGTTCGATGTAAGTGGATCTATCGAACAAAATTTGTAGCAGATGGGTCGGTTAACAAACATAAGGCTCACTTGGTCACCAAAGGATTCTCTCAGGTTGTTGGGATTGACTACTCTGAGACTTTTGCACCAGTTGCCTGAATGAATTCCATCTGACTTGTTCTTGCCATTGCTACAGCTAAACGTTGGGAAGTACACCAGATGGATGTGAAGAGTACTTTTCTTCACAGTGACCTTTAGGAGGAGATCTACATGGAGCAGCCACAGGGGTTCCTTCAGGATTCTTCACTTGTGTGCCGTCTTCGGAAGTCTCTATGGCCTCAAATAGGCTCCTCGAGCCTGATATGCCAAGATGGACTCATTCCTTCTATCAGTTGGGTTCACTCGGTGCCATTCTAATCCCAATGTCTACATTCTACAGCGGGATGATTCACTCCTATTTCTAGTTATGTATGTTGATGACTTGCTGATCACAGGGAGTTCTTCATCCACCGTTGGGGCTGTCAAAACTACCCTTCATGACAGGTTTTTGATGACTGACTTGGGCTTGTTGCATTACTTACTTGGGATTGAGATTTACTAGTCTGCTTCTGGGATCACCATCAACCAGTCCAAGTATGCTCTAGATTTTCTCTCGAGGCTTCATATGGTTGACTGTAGGCCTGCTCCGACTCCCTTCCTTTCTGGAGTCAAACTTGAGGCTCAGTGTTCTCCACTTGTTGATGGCACTTTGTACCAACAACTTGTTGGGAGTCTCATTTATCTGACTCATACAAGACTCGACATTTCATATGCTGTAGGCATGGTTTCTCAATTCATGCAGGAGCCTCATGAGCTACACTGCAAAGCAGCCAAGCAGATCCTTCACTACATTCAGGGTTCTCATAGTTTTGGGATTCACTACGCAGCGGGCATTGAGCTTGATTTGGTGGGCTACACAGATTCAGATTGGGCAGGCGATTCTCAAGATCGCAAGTCTACTTCAGGTTACAGCTTCTCACTTGGTTCAGGTCATGTTTGTTGGTTGAGCAAGAAGTAGTCTGCTATTGCTCTATCTTCTACTAAGGCTGAGTATCGGGGGGCTGTGAATGCCGCCACTGAGGCCATTTGGCTTCAGAATCTTCTCACTGAGTTTGATATCTAGATCAGATAGCCATCAATCATATTTTGTGACAACCAGAGTGCCATTTAAATCTCACATAATCTGATCCATCATTAGCGGACCAAACACATAGAGGTCCACATGCACTACATCTGAGAGCTCATCCATGGCCACGTCATCGACCTTCGCTACTGTCCGACTTCTAAGCAGGTTACTGATATCTTCACCAAACCCTTCACTGAGAGCAAGTTCCTTCATTTACAAGATTTGCTGGGGGTGCAGGATGCTTCATCTTCTGGGGGGGCTTCTTCCTCTCACTCAGAGTCCTAACTCTCTCTACTTTTGGGGGGTTCTCTTCTCTCTCTCTCTTTGGGGGGGAATTTTATGTACATGGGTACCTCATCAGGCTTGATTTGTCAGGACCCATTTCTACATCCACCTAAGCTTCACTTATGGGGGTGTTAGTGTAGGTTTTTATTTCCTAGTTGGGTTATTTATTTTTCCCTATATTCCTAGGTTTTTCCTACACTTCTATTAATCTCTCTTAGGTTAATAAAGCATGTCTTATTAGGTGAGTGGTTACGAGGTGTCACCTTCCTACATGTGAGCATCCATTAGCTATCTTGGGAAGATACTTTGCTATCTTTAGTCTGATAGATGGTTGCTCCTCATTGGTCGGTGTTGCCACCTCCTCTCTCTTCCTAGTCTATATAAGCATGCTACCTGGCTTGTATTTGGTATCTTTTGTTTTTGCATCCTCTTAATGTTATTTTTCTTCTACCATTTGTATTACTCTCTTGGAGACTAACTCTGTGTTGCTATTTTAATTTCGTATTATTTGCATTCATAGTTTTAATATCTATTCTTTGCACTAGTTTTCTGGGTTATTAATCTTTTCATATTCTAACACAAACACCTTAGAGATATAAAAAAATGAGAGAGGTTATTGTAGAGGGACCCTACATGATCCCTTTGCCTTAGACAGAATGTATCTAAGTGACACAATTTCTGAATAATAGCTCGTCAAAGATTGCTACCTTTTTCAACTTTGGACTCTTCAGGGATATCACCGGTACAATGTAGCTCAGACTGTTTCGGCATGTTTGGGTGCAAAACAGGACCATGCCTAGCCTAAATGTACCCATCCAGACGTGTTGGAACTATCAATTTGACCACACGGGGAGAAAAACAAAAGTTACACCCCTTTGAAACTTTACACTACCTCCTTCTGACGATTTTTAGGGCAGCAAAAAACCTTTCACCACGGTCAAACACCTTAGAGATATAAAAAATTGAGAGAGGTTATTGTAGAGGGACCCTACATGATTGCTTTACATTAGATAGAATGTATCTAAGTGACACAATTTCTGAATAACAGCTCGTCAAAGATTGTTACCTTTTTGCACTTTAGACTCTTCAAGGATATCGTCGGTACAATGTAGCTCGGACTGTTTCAACATGTTTGGGTGAAAAACATGACCATTCCTAGCGTAAATGTACCCATCTGGACATGTTGGAATAGTTAGTTTGATTGCATCAGAAGTAGGATGAAAGTTACACCCCTTTGCAACTTTACACTACCTCTTGATGATTTTTGGGGTAGCAGAAAACCTTTCACCATGGGCAAACACCTTAGAGATATTAAAAATTGAGAGAGGTTATTGTAGAGGAACCCTACATGATCACATTTCCTTAGACTAAATATTTCTAAGTGAGATGGATTTTGAGTAACATCTCATCAAAGATTGTTGCCTTTTTGTACTTTAAATTCTTCAGGGAAATCATCGGTACAATGTAGCTCGGACTGTTTCGACATGTTTGGGTGAAAAAAAAAAACCATGCCTAGCGTAAATGTACTCATCTGGATGCATTGGAATAGTCAGTTTGGTTGCATCGGGAGCAAGATGAAAGTTGCACCCCTTTGCAACTTTACACTGCCTCCTTCTGATGATTTTTGGGGCAGCAGAAAACCTTTCACCACGGGAAAATACCTCAGAGATATAAAAAACTGAGAGAGGTTATTGTAGAGACGCTCTATGCGATTACATTTCCTTAGATGAAATATTTTTAAGTGACACAGTTTTCAAGTAACATCTTGTCAAAGATTGCTGCCTTTTTACACTTTGGACTCTTCAGGGATATCGTCGGTACAATGTAGCTCAGACTGTTTCAACATGTTTGGGTGAAAAAAAGAACCATGCCTAGCCTAAATGTACCCATCTTAATGCATTGGAACTATCAGTTTGGTCGCATCAAGAGTAAGACACCAAAAATACAAAAGTTGCTTTGCAACTTGACAACATTGACATTTTTTTGCAACAGGACTCAAAGACTCAAACTAACCCCAAATGACTCAAAGTGACTTAAAAACAAATGAAATGGTCTTATAAGACTTTATTACATACAATTGACTCAATCAAAACAAAATTTTATTTTTTGACCCCTCTTGGAGGCATGACAACCTAGGTGCCCCTGCACCATTAGTGCAACTAAAGTCGATAAAGTTTTCCTAATATGTAGGACTCTTAAGACACCTATTTTCTAGTCTCGACTGACCTAGTTGACATATCGTATATACCTAAGACACAATTAGAGACACCTAGAGACACCTATATTTTATACATTACCTAGATTTTATACATTATTCTTAGGATCAACTTCATCCATCACTTAGGTCTAACTCCATGAAGCATAACATGATGATGTAAAAATGTGTATATCTATAAAAATGCAGCAGGAAATAAAAAAAGACAAACCTTACAAATTAATGTGCATACTTACAACTCAATGTAACATAACTTTACAAAATCAATGTGAATATTTACAAATTAATCCAATGAACCATCCGGGTCTTCTCTACTCTTTATTGTGTCAAGTATTTCTTCATGGTCAGTCTCACACACCTTCCACAAGCTTTTGTTCAAAGGTCTACCCCAATACTGTATCAAATAAACATTGGATGCCATGACAAGGTTCGAGTAATGAAGAATCTTCCGATGCATGTCAAAGTCCTAAAATAGCCAAACATTAACACTCTTATGTGGGTACCTTCTAAGCCATGTTCCAGTAATAACCACTGAGCCTATAGGGTATTCGATGTTTTCTCCATCTGTAACTGGGGCCTCCAATTTCTTTTTGGCCTTAACACAATGACATAAGTAATAATATGTTCCCTCTTCATTATCTTCATCTGCAATAACTGCATATACGTACCCTACATTGATATGTGTAGCAAATTAGATGAAATTAGTCAACATTACAAAAACACTACAAAGTAAGATGACATTAGGAATTTTAAAAACTATGCAAATAGATATATTACCTTGTTGAACTAGATCTAATATGTGGTCAAAGTCAACTGATGATTCCATCTATGTTAGTTCCAATGCCGTCGGGAGTCAATACGTGTCAAGTGGGCTAAGATAACTTAATTGCCATTCGTCAACCCACTCCTTTGACTCGCACTCATCCTAGGCTTGAATTATACAGGAAGAACAAAAGCATGACATCTTTCACATATGGATACTCCATGAACCTACAATTGAGCTTCTGAAAGAGTGCATCTCACTTGATTCTGTTAGTGTAGAGCAGTCCTCATATGGTGCAATGTTAGTATCATCTATCAACCAAAAAAATCTATGAACTGAAGACTTACCTTCATTACCTAGACCCATGGAAGCATTACATCACTCGATAATCAATTTTGCATATGTCAACTTTGCATTGTCTTTATACTTTAACTCTTTTCGTGTTATGGCTCTTTTGATACATGCTCCTGCACCATCATGCTCCCCCTTTCCATGCCCGGCCTCACAAAAGTTCCACATATGTTAAATACCTGTAAAATTATGCCTCCTACTCAACCAATAGAAATTTTACGAGTTCTTAAATTGTGACGCACAGTTATCCGACCATATAATATGCTAACTGAATGATATGCCCCTTCTAGCCAAATCATTGTAGAACACCTGAAAGCAACCTTGCATGAACTCTATAGAATGGGTGCGATCATCACTAATATAGAAATTATACTCCCTTATGATCTTTCTATCATCCTCTGTACTATCATTCACAATGCGATGTGCACAAATATAGAAACCTGTGTGGAGTTGTAATATTGTGATTGCACCTCATGATGTGGCTGTAGACTATAGTTCTCTGCAAAGTTGACAAATAAAACAATGCTACCAACTGGAAATGTGTCCTTGCATAACTTGAATTGCAAGTCCAACCATCAAGCTCTATGGGCATGTCTTACATACTCATACACTATGCTATAACAAAATATAGGCATAAACTGATACACTAGAATCTGTTCAATAACCAATTCACACCTCTTTGCTTCTTTACCATCTTTTGTATTGTATGCCACTGTTTTATACTTGCCAAACTCTACTAGTTCATTTCTAACCGCATGTGTTCTTTCCATATGTTCACATATTGGCAAATGTTGCAAGCCACCACAACGATGACATGTGCCATCCAAGCATAATTTCTTGCAAAATATTTGACCTTCCTCTCTTTCACATAAAATTCTTGATATGAAGTCTCTTGAAGATGTTGGTGGGGCACGTATGACACAACCCTGCAAAACATTGTTAGTATGCATATCTAAACATATAGACCTATAAACATCAAAATGGTTAGAAAATTTAATATGTAATCTACAACAACAAGTAGTGCATGTGTGATTTATCTGTTAGACTTAGGGCACACAACTAAGAGGGGGTGAATCAGTTGTCTAAAACTTTCTCACAATTACACACTTAAATCCTCTTAGTGATTAGCAATATATTAATCATGAAACATAATGCACTTAAATCAAAAGTAGAAACACATCAACACATAAGACACCAAGATTTTTACGTGGAAAACCCAGTTAAGGGAAAAAACCATGGAGTGATTAACCCAAGATTGTATTCTCTGTTAGAATGATAGAAAGAACAAAATGACACATGCCAATTAGGGCTCACTGCCCGAGCACACTGCTCACAAGAGGTTCACTGCCTACAGGAGACACACTATCTACAAAGAAATAAGTATCACCTACTTGAACTAGAAAATAGCATCTTCACCATGCTTGAATCAGTTCCATTTAAGCCCAATGCTTCTGCTCTGCCTTTCGCTCTCCTCCTTGCTACCACACTCTCATCTCCACAAGGACAACTTTGAAATGACTTCGTAATCCCTTATTTATACAAGATATCAACTTAGGAATGGTCATCTAAGTTGGCAAACATCAACAAGAACATCCACAGGATGTGTAACTGATCCGGTCAGCTAATCTCCAGAAGAACACTATCATCCGGAAGATAATCTTCAATTGCAAGCTCCAACTTCAATGCGGATTACCAACTCAAATTGGACATGATCCAAAGACCTCCACAAGCTTTCCTAAATCATCAAGAACATCCACACTTCATCTGCTTACTGAAATCCATCTCCCCTTTATCTGGAACCTCAAGAACACAGTCTGTCATTACTGTCACAAAGGAATAGATGCTTACAGGCCTTCAAACCATGAACCAATCTATTTAAAACTCCACAAAGACTTCCTCAACACTCCCTCAAATCCCTAGAATAGGACAATGCAATTCTGGATCTCACCCGACCTATCTGTAACACTCTGTCACCACTGAACATCTGCCAGAACTAGTTTTACTTGAGTGGCCACAACTTCTTCAGATCTTCATGCAGACCTCTAAAATCTCTATTGGACCACCTTAAGACACATGTCTACAAACCCTTTAAACCACATCCTTTGATACTCATCCTATCTTGGACTTTTACCTTACTGTCATCACTGATTTTCACTATTCTTGATTGAGACTAATTTTCTCAATATCCTCAACACACAGCTCATCCAATTCTTATCATTAATGCAATAGGAGTATGTTGACATCAATGACAACACTGGTTAGGCCCATACTTGTAACAATCTCCCCCTTTGTCATTGATGGCAACATATGATGTGAAAAACTATTTTCACCATCAAGACAAGAACTTCTCCTTACTGTCACAACTCCCCCTATCAACAACAATCATTCAGATGTCTTCTCTCCTTTTACTGCTCCTCCTTTGATCAGCAACCACTTATTTTTCACATGTCTTCTCTCCCCCTTGGACATCAATGGAAAAGGGCACATACTTGCAATTCCTACACTTCAGAATCATACCTGCTGCTCCCACTGAGTAGCAGATCCCCATCAATCTAGATCACAAGATATGACTATGATATCCATCAGACCGATGCACCTCATTGCACCTTAGTTCATCACTGGAGGGGCAATAACCCCTAACTTCTCCCTAAGATACTCAAAAGAGTCCTTAGGTAGAAGTTTATTAAAGATGTCTGCAATCTGATCCTTGGAAGGCACAAACTCCAATCTAACTTCATTCTTGTTCACTTGCTCTCTCAAAAAGTGAAACTTGATGGATATGTGTTTAGTCTTTGAATGCAACACTAGATTCTTAGATATATTTATAGCACTTGAATTATCATAGAAGATTGTGATAGGTTCTTCATACTCCACTTTGATATCTCTTAGCATCTGCTTCATCCATAAAACTTGAGTACAACTACCTGCTGATGCAATATATTTTGCTTCAGTTGTAGATAGAGATATTGCCTCTTGTTTCTTGCTTAGCCAAGAAACTAATCTCTTCCCCAAAAAGAATGCTCCACCACTGGTACTCTTCCAGTCATCCACATCTCCTGCCTAATCTACATCAATATATGTAAGAAGAGAGAAATCATGATCTCTAGGATACCACAGACCATACTCAACTATCCCTTTTAGATATCTAAAAATCCTCTTGATTGCCATGACATGAGATTCTCTAGGATCAGCCTGAAATCTAGCAACAAGACCAATAGTGCATAATGTCTGGTCTAGTTTGAGTAAGATACAACAGTCCTCCAATCATTGACCTATACTTTGTCTGATCAGTCTTAGGAGAATCATCATCTTTGCTTAATTTACATCTGGTTGCCATGGGAGTATTCATTGGTTTTGAGTCTTCCATCCCAAATTTCTTCAACAATTCTTTCACATATTTGGTTTGAGAAATGAAGATTCCTTTCTTTGTTTGTACACCTTTTCTTTTATCACCTATGATCTAATCTTCAGAGTGATCTAATCTTACATACCTAGGCACTTTGGGAGTTACTTGCATTTCTGCTTCTTGATCAGGTTCATTCAAACTTATCTCTTCTTCCTAATTTACTGGATCAATCTGGATCTGAATCTCAGAAGAGCCTTGGGCTCCTTGAGTCAGAACACCATTCTGATCATCTTCATCATATTCATATAATCTTAAGGGTTTTTCAATTCCTTCATCAACCTTCACATTTGTACTTTCTATCATCTTTCTCAGTCTCTTGTTATAGCACCGATATGCTTTGCTTTTAGTAGAGTAACCCAAGAATATTCCTTCATCACTTCTAGCATCAAACTTTCCTAGATCTTCATCTCTTTTGATGTAACATTTGCTACCAAAGACTCTAAAATACCTCATAGTAGGAGTGATGCCAAACCAAAGTTCATAAGGAGTCTTACCAGTATTATTTCTAATTTGAACTTGATTGAGAGTATAGACTACAGTACTGACAGCTTCTCTCCAATAGATCTGAAGAACATTTGCTTCCATCATCATTGTCCTAGATGCTTCCTGGATGGTCCGGTTCTTTCTCTCAACTACTCCATTCTGTTGTGGGGTCCTAGGAGCAGACAATTGTCTCTTGATTCCATGCTTCCCACAAAACTCTATGAACTCACTGGATGTGAATTATCCACCTCTATCAGACCTCAGACACTTAAATTTTAATCTAATTTCATTCTCTACCATAGCCTTGAATATTTTGAATTTCTCAAGAGCTTCTAATTTCTCTTTTAGAAAGGTTACCCACATCATCCAGGAATAGTCATCAATTAGTAGCATGAAGTATCTATCACCTTGAATACTCTTGATTCTTGCCAGACCACAAAGATCAGTATGAACTAAGTCCAATGATCTGGTAGAAGACAGTTCCTTACTTTTGAATGTGATTCTTCTCAGCTTACCCAATTGACATTCTTTGCACAAGATGTTAGAAGGTTTCACCAATTTTGGAAGATCTCTTACAACCTGAGTATTGCTTATCTTGATGATATTATCAAAATTCACATGACACATCCTCCTATGCCACAACCAACTCTGATCAATTTGAACAAATAAGCAACTTTTACTAGTTCCAACCAAGTGAAAGATATTACCTTTAGTTTGAGTACCAGATACAATCTCTATTCTGAAACTTTCAAAGATCTTGCATTTCCATTCTTGAACTGGAGATCATAGCCCTTGTCCATCAACTATCCAACACTGAGAAGATTGTGCTTCAAACCTTCAACATACAATACATTACCAGTTTTGTTCCTTCCATCAAGAGAAATAGTTCCTATGCCTTTGATTCTACCAGCAAAATTATCAACAAACTTTACCACTCCTCCTTCATACCTTTCCAAATCTATGAACTTATTTTTGTCACCTGTCATATGGTGAGAGCAACCACTGTCAATGACCCAATCATCTTTTTCTTCAACTTGGGCAGCCAGAGCTCTTTCCACAGTCTTATGATTGACAGATATAGAGAACATTGGATCTTCTTCCTTGATGGCAAAGAACACCCATTCATTTCCAGATTTGTTTCCTATCTCTAATTCATCATCTGTTACTCCTTCATTATCATCAACTTCATGTACATAATAATAGTTCTTTTGGAACCTTAGCTTGTTAGGATTTTGCCTTGGAAACCTTTCTAGACACCTTGAGGAAAAATGACCAATCTTTTTGCAGTTAAAGCACTTAAAAGGTAATTTTCCTTCATACTTACCAAATCCTCTTGGTAGCCTCTTTGCAATAAGGGCTTCAAGTTGAGCAGTTTCTACTTCTTCTTCTTCCAAATCTTTTCTTGCTTTTTCATACCATAATAGCTTTCTTGATGAATTCTCTCTTGGATCAAACCTTTGTTTACCTTTGACAAAAGTACTAGCTTTGAATTTAGATTCAGTCTTGGGGGAGTCATCTCCAAACTCTGTCATTTCAAATGCAACCAATTTTCTAGCCAATTGATCTCTTGTGACAGTTGTATGGGCTCTGAATTCTTCAATGGTAGTAGCCTTGATTTTGTAAGAAGCGGGTAGAGATTTGAGAATTTTGCCAACAATCTCATTTTCATCCAAGACTCCACCAGCATTTCTAATTCTACAAACAATCTCATTTACTCTTGGCATAAAAGTAGTAATATTTTCATCATCTCTCATCTTCAGATTTTCAAATTTTCCTTTCAGACTCTATAACCTTGCACATTTAACATACTTGTCTCCTTCATGCAAAAGTTTTAGTTTTTGCCAAATCTCAAAGCAGTTGGTAGGTCAATAACATTTAAGAGTTCTGAATCAGATAATGTGCTTAGAAGAGCCTCTATAGTTCGCAGATTATTTTCAGCATCTATGATTTCATTTAGGGTTTTCAGACCACCCTGTGGAGGTACATACTGTGTTGTAGCCATGGTCCAGTACGCCATTCCCATACATTGCAAGTGACACTTCATGCGACCTTTCCAAAGATTAAAATTGGTTCCATCAAACTTTGGACTATCCTTCTTGTGAGACGACATCCTGGATCTCCTCAAGTGGTTAAGCTCCTTTTGGAGGAACTTGGCTCTGATACCAATTGTTAGACTTAGGGCACACAACTGAGAGGGGGGGTGAATTAGTTGTCTAAAACTTTCTCACAAATACACACTTAAATCCTCTTAGTGATTAGCAATATATTAATCATAAAACATAATGCACTTAAATCAAAAGCAGAAACACATCAACACATAAGACACCAAGATTTTGATGTGAAAAACCCGGTTAAGGGAAAAAACCATGGAGTGATTAACCTAAGATTGTATTCTCTGTTAGAAGAATAGAAAGAACAAAATGGCACATGCCAATTAGGGCTCACTGGCCGAGCACACTACTCACAAGAGGCTCACTACCTACAGGAGACACATTGTATATAAAGAAATAAGTATCACCTACTTAAACTAGAAAATAGCATCTTCACCATGCTTGAATCAGCTCCATTTAAGCCCAATGCTTCTGCTCTACCTTTCACTCTCCTCCTTGCTACCACACTCTCATCACCACAAGGACAACTTTGAAATGACTTTGCAATCCCTTATTTATACAAGACATCAACTTAGGAATGGTCATCTAAGGTGGAAAACATCAACAAGAACATTTGCAGGATGTGTAACTGATCCAGTTGGCCAATCTATAGAAGAACACTATCATCCGCCAGATAATCTTCAATTGCGAGCTCCAACTTCAATGCATATCACCAGCTCAAACTAGACACAATCCAAAGACCTACACAAGCTTTCCTAAACCACTAAGAACATCCACACTTCATCTGCTTACTGAAATCCATCTCCCCTTTATCTGGAACCTCAAGAACACAGTCTGTCATTACTGTCAAAAAGGAATAGATGCTTTTAGACCTTCAAACCATGAACCAATCTATTTGAAACTCCACAAAGACTTCCTCAACACTCCCTCAAATCTATAGAACAAGACAATGCAATTCTGGATCTCACTGGACCTATCTGTAACACTTTGTCACCACTGAACATCTGCCGGAACCGGTTTTACTTGAGCGGCCACAACTTCTTTAGATCTTCATGCGGACCTCCAAAATCTCTATTGGACCACCTTAAGACACATGTCTACAAACCCTTTAAATCGTATCCTTTGATACTCATCCTATCTTGGACTTTTACGTTACTGTCATCACTGATTTTCATTATTCCTGATTGAGACTAATTTTCTCAATATCCTCAGCACACAGCTCATCCAATTCTTATCATTAATGCAATAGGAGTATGTTGACATCAATGACAACACTAGTTAGGCCCATACTTGCAACATTATCTTGACATAAAAAGGTTTTAGCATTTCAAAATATCTTTGACAAATTGTAATTTGAGGATACTTCTCTAGAAATTTACCATAAAATTGTGTTTGAGTCTCATCCAAAAAATGCTTTGGATGTGGCTCACGGTTCTGACTACTGATTCTCCTTCTTACCACATCTCTTTGATTCAGAGATACCCTTGTGTAATTCTTCCAAAAGTATTTAATTAGTGATCTCAATGCTTCAACAATTGGTTTATCTTTTCATGGTAGTCTCTCCGGGAACACCCATAATTCATTGACATTAGTGTCCTCAATTCTTTGGCATCTTCCAACAGCTCTTAATAAAGTTTTCCTATTAATTCTCAATTCTTGACTCATTTTTCTAATGAGACAAGCTTTCCTCATTTGACTACTTACTATAGTCGATGTAATCACACGCCATGTTGCATTACTATCTTGTGTGTGTGAGGTGTTACCCACACTCTCATATGCACTCATTAGATTCTTGACAATAGATTTTTCACTTGAAGCCTCTAATGTTCTCAACCCAAGAATCTTCATGATGGACCTATACTTTATACTTCACATCATTTCAATGAATAGTTGACATCTTGCAGTCTCATTTAACTTTTCAAAGAACAATCTCCAAATCTTATGAGCATATCTTCTACAAGTGCGTTTTAGAATCTTACCTTCCATTGGCTGCAAAATATTCTCATCAATATCAATCAAATACTTTGGCTTTCTATGCAAAATTATAGGTGGTGTTAAGTTAGGTAAATTCATCTCAACGTTAGGAATTTCATCAATATTTAAATGAGATGGGCTAGATGGCATACCTTCGATCGAAGATGGAATAGATGACATACCTTGAGGTTGAGGTGGGAATGATGGCATACCTCCTTCATCACATGTGAGTGATGATGTACTATCAACTTGAGATGTGGTAGATGGTGTCCCTACATGTTGACTTGCACGAAGTTTTTGCATTCATTCTCTTTATGCCGCCAATACCATATCTCTTTGTGATAGTTGTGGTTCCTCTTCAATTGGCATGTCTTCATTTATCATGTCCAATTTCCTCTTCTCACAAAGTTTTCTCATAGCCACTGCTTCTTTGCATTCTTAGCTTCTATCTCTTCCTGTGTTGGTTTAATTCTTGATCGTTTCCTCAGCATGATGGAGAATTTGTCTATAGCATGATAAAGAGACCAATATTAGTTCCTAAGAAATGAATCCATACAAATAACTAAAATATATGTCATTCAACCTTTCATAGTAAATGTACATATAATCATCATGTAAAAGAGTAAATGTCACTCAACCAAAATAGGTACAAAGCATACAAAGCAAATTATTGCATCCATGAAAAGAGTACATGGTACTTCATACTTGAAAAGGTTGAGGTAGACCCAATTTGACATGTTTGTTGTTACTAGGGCTACTAGGATTTGGAATTGAGAAGGTGTTTTGTTGGTACTAGGGATACTAGGATTTGGGTAGCTTGTGAAGGAATAGACAACAATTGTTGTGTCATGTGCATGTACAAATCATCATGAATAGGTGCATAAGGAATGTCCTACCCCAAGATATGTGCATACAAATAATGTCATGTGCATACTTGTATGATCTTGGCACCTATTCATTTGTATTTTAAATTGTTAATATGACAAGATAATAGTGGGATTGTATTTTTATTATGTTGTAAGGATTTATTCTTGTATAGTTTGATAGCATGGTATGTTAAAGTATGTTTATTACACATACTTATTAAATAGCCCAAGTGTAGAAAATATACATGGCATCATGTGAGATTGTAGGCTACTTTCTTGATTGGGAATGTGTCTATTTTAAACATGTATAATATAGCATGATAAAATAATTCAAATAGAATTAAGGAAAATGTAAAGAACATCAATGTAAAGACTTGACATACCTAAAAAATAAAGATTCAAATGGAGAGAGTACCCAATTATGTTGTTTTTTTCTTCTTGCATCAAACTCCTCAACAATTTGAGTTTTTCACCACTTGCTTCCTTTTCAATGTTAAATTGAATAACACTCAAATATTATTACTAACAACAATACTATTAGCCAATCTATAATGTTAAATTCTTAAAATTGAATCACAATTAACATTGCAACACTACAAAAATTGAAACTTGAATAGATATATATCAAACTTGGTGTGAAAACTATGTTTATTTCCTCCTTCTCAAGTTGGCAAAGTAGAAAAGGTGGTGGAAAGATCATGCAAAGGTGGTAGAATGTGTAAAATGTGCATGTGAACTTCCCAATAGCATGAAAGCACTTATTTTTTGTTAGAGCATGTGCATAATCAACATGAAAATAGAGCATGTGGGCTTGGATCACGGGGGTGAACACTTTTTTACTATTTCTATAACAGGACAAAATGTGAGCGCGTTATAACATACTTGCGTTATAACATGCTCACATTTTGTCCTGCTATAGATTGATCCATAAATATTTGTGCCTATCTCACCTTCAATAGCACCTTTACAATATCTCACCTCTACTTCCATTAGCTCATGTTCTATATCTCACTTATCTCTCCCCCTCACCTCTCTACCTCTCCCCTCTCTATGTCTCTTAGTTGCTCCTTATCTACCTCAACCCTAAACCCTAAATATTATCCCTCAACCCTAATCCCTAAACCCTCAACGAGCTCAATACTATATCTTAAATCTTAATCCCTTATCCCTAAACCCTCAAACCCTATCCCTAATCTTTATACCCTTGACACTCTACTTTAACCCTAATCCCTCAACCCTCAACCCTATCCCTAAACCCTCAACCCTCGAACCTCAACCCTCAACCCTCAACGTCAAACCCTAATCCCTCAACCTTTAACTCTAATCCCTCAACCCTCAATCCTATCCCTAAACCCTAAAGCCTAAAGCCTCAACCCTCAACCCTCAATGTCAAATCCTAATCCCTCAACCCTTCAGTCTAATCCCTCAACCCTAAACCCTATCCCTAAACCCTCAACACTATACCTTAAACCCTAATCCCTCAATCCTCAACCCTAAACCTTATCCCTAAACCCCAATCCCTCAACCCTCAACCCTAATCCCTCAACCCTCAACTCTAATCCCTCATCCATAAACCCTAAATGCTATCCCTATTCCTAAACCCTCAACCCTCAAACCTCAATGTACTCAACCCTCAACATCAAACCCTAATCCCTCAACCCTTAACTCTGATCCCTTGACCCTCAGCCCTATCCCTAAACCCTCAACCCTAAAACCTCAACCCTCAACACTCAACGTCAAACCCTAATCCCTCAACCCTTAACTCTAATCCCTCAACCCTAAACCCTATCCCTAAACCCTAAACACTATCTCTATTCCTAAACCCTCAATAGGCTCAATACTATACCTTAAACCCTAATCCCTTATCCCTAAACCCTCAAACCCTATCTCTAATCCTTATACCCTTGACACTCTACTTTAACCCTAATCCCTCGACCCTCAACCCTATCCCTAAACCCTCGATCCTCAAACCTCAACCCTCAACCCTCAACGCCAAACCCTAATCCTTCAATCCTTAACTCTAATCCCTTGACCCTCAACCCTATCCCTAAACCCTAAACCCTCAACACTCAATCCTCAACCCTCAACGTCAAATCCTAATCCCTCAACCCTTCACTCTAATCCCTCAACCCTAAACCCTATCCCTAAACCCTCAACAGTATACCTTAAACCCTAATCCTCAACCCTCAACCCTAAACCTTATCCCTAAACCCTCAACCCTCAACCCTAATCCTTCAACCCTCAACTCTAATCCCTCATCCCTAAACCCTAAATGCTATCCCTATTCCTAAACCCTTAACCCTATCCCAAAACCCTCAACCCTCAAACCTCAATGTACTCAACCCTCAATGTCAAACCCTAATCCCTCAAACCTCAACTCTGATCCCTTGACCCTCAACCCTATCCCTAAACCCTCAACCCTAAAACCTCAACCCTCAATACTCAACGTCAAACCTTAATCCCTCAACCCTTAACTCTAATCCCTCAACCCTAAACCCTATCCCTAAACCCTAAACACTATCCCTATTCCTAAACCCTCAACAGGCTCGATACTATACCTTAAACCCTAATCCCTTATCCCTAAACCCTCCAACCCTATCCCTTATACCCTCGACACTCTACTTTAACCCTAATCCCTCGACCCTCAACCCTATCCCTAAACCCTCGACCCTTGAACCTCAACCCTCAACCCTCAACCCTCATCATCAAACCCTAATCCCTCAACCCTTAACTCTAATCCCTCGACCCTCAATCCTATCCCTAAAGCCTCAACCCTCAACCCTCAATGTCAAATCCTAATCCCTCAACCCTTCACTCTAATCCCTCAACCCTAAGCCCTATCCCTAAACCCTCAACACTATACCTTAAACCCTAATCCCTCAACCCTCAACCCTAATCCATCAACCCTCAACTCTAATCCCTCATCCCTAAACCCTAAACGCTATCCCTATTCCTAAACCCTCAACCCTATCCTGAAACCCGCAACCCTCGAACCTCAATGTACTCAACCCTCAACGTCAAACCCTAATCCCTCAACCCTTAACTCTGATCCCTCAACCCTCAACCCTATCCCTAAACCCTCAACCCTAAACCCTATCCCTAAACCCTAAACACTATCCCTATTCCTAAACCCTCAATGGGCTCGATACTATACCTTAAACCCTAATCCCTTATCCCTAAACCCTCCAACCCTATCCCTAATCCTTATACACTTGACACTCTACTTTAACCCTAATCCCTCGACCCTCAACCCTATCCCTAAACCCTTGACCCTCGAACCTTAACCCTCAACCGTTAACTCTAATCCCTCAACCCTCAACCCTATCCCTAAATCCTAAAGCCTAAACCCTCAACTGTCAATGTCAAATCGTAATCCCTCAACCCTAAACCCTCAACACTATACCTTAAAGCCTAATCCCTCAACCCTCAACCCTAAACCTTATGCCTAAACCCTAATCCCTCAACCCTCAACCCTAATCCCTCAACCCTCAACTCTAATCCCTCATCCCTAAAACCTAAACGCTATCCCTATTCCTAAACCCTCAATGGGCTCGATATTATACTTTAAACCCTAATCCCTTATCCCTAAACACACCAACCTTATACCTAATCCTTATACCCTCGACACTCTACTTGAATCCTAATCCCTTGACCCTTAACCCTATCCCGAAACCCTCAACCCTCAAACCTCAATGTACTCAACCCTCAATGTCAAACCCTAATCCCTCAACCCTTAACTCTGATCCCTCGACCCTCAACCCTATCCCTAAACGCTTAACCCTAAAACCTCAAACCTCAACACTCAACATCAAACCCTAATCCCTCAACCCTTAACTCTAATCCCTCAACCCTAAACCCTATCCCTAAACCCTCAATACTATACCTTAAACCCTAATCCCTCAACCCTAAACCCTATCCCTAAGCCCTAATCCCTCAACCCTCAACCCTAATCCATCAACCCTCAACCCTAATCCCTCAACCCTAAACCCTATCCCTAAGCCCTAATCCCTCAACCTTAAACACTCTCCCTATTCATAAACCCTCAACAAGCTCGATACTATCCTTCAACCCTTAACCCTTAAAACTTGATCCCTAAAACCTATCCCTACACCCTCGACACTCGACACTATATCTTAAACCCTAATCCCTTAACCCTCATCCCTAAAGCCTCAACCCTAAATCCTTAAACCTTCAACCCTAAACCCTATCCCTAATCCCTCTACCCTTGACACTCTACTTTAACCCTAATCCCTTGACCATCAACCCTATCCCTCAACCCTCAACCCTCAAAACTTAACTCTCAACATTAAACCCTAATTCATCAACCCTAAACCCTAATCCCTCAAACCTAAACCCTATCCCTAAACCATCAACCCTCAAGACTATACCTTAAACCCTAATCCCTATCCCTCAACCCTTAAAACTTAAACCCTATCCCTACACCGTCAACACTCGACACTATATCTTAAGCCTTAAACCCTCATCTCTAAAGCCTCAACCCTCAATCCTTAAACCTTCAACCCTAAACCCTATCCCTAATCCATCTACCCTCAACACTCTAACCCTAACCTCGACATTAAACCCTAATCTATCAACCCTAAACCCTAATTCGTCAACCCTAAACCCTATGCCTAAACCCTCAACCCTCAACACTATACCTTAAACCCTAATCCATCAACCCTAAAACCTAATCCCTCAACCCTCAACTCTAAACACTATCAATAAACCCTCAACCCTCGACACTATACCTTAAGCCCTAATCCCTCAACCCTAATCCCTCAACCCTCAACCCTAATCCCTAATCCCTAAACCCTAAACACTATCCCTATTCCTAAACCCTCAACCCTCAACACTATACCTTAAACCCTAATCCCTTATCCCTAAACCCTAAACCCTATCCCTCAACCCTTAACCCTTAAAACTTAAACCCTAAAACCTATCCATAAAGCCTCGATGCTCAACACTATATTTTAAGCCCCAATCCCTTAACCCTCAGCCCTAAAGCCTCAACCCTCAATCGTTAAACCTTCAACCCTAAACCCTATCCCTAATCCCTCTACCCTCAACACTCTATTTTAACCCTAATCCCTTGACCATCAACCCTATCCCTAAACCCTCAACCCTCAACCCTCAACTCTCAACATTAAACCCTAATCCGTCAACCCTAAACCCTAATCCATCAACCCTAAACCCTAATCCTAAACCCTCAACCCTCAACAATATTCCTTAAACCCTAATCCATCAACCCTAATCCATAATCCCTCAACCCTAAACCCTCAACCCTTAACACTATTCCTTAAACCCTAATCCCTCAACTCTAAACCCTAATTCCTCAACCCTAAACCCTAAACCCTATCCTTAAACACTCAACCCTCAGCAAGTTATACCTTAAACCTTAATCCCTCAACCCTCAACCCTAATCCCTCATCCCTAAACCCTAAATGCTATCCCTATTCCTAAACCCTCAACCCAAGACACTATACCTTAAACCCTAATCCCTTACCCCTAAACCTTAAACCCTATCCCTCAACCCTTAACCCTTAAACCTTAAACCCTAAAACCTATCCCTAAACCCTCAACCCTATACCCTCAACAATATACTTAAGCGCTAATACCTCAATCATCAACCCTATACCTTAAACCTGAAGCCTACACCCTCAAACCCTCATCCCTAGACCATATAACCTCACCCTTGTATCCTAAACCTTGAATATTGTGCCTCAACCCTATACTTAAATTAAACCTAAACCATACGTGCTCTCAACCCAAGTCACCCTATGCCTTATATACCCTCAATCCATATCGTAAACTCTAAACCCTAATCCCTGCCCCTTACACACTTAATCTTATACACTCAACAACCTGAATATTAACCCTCAACCCTCTACCCTCTACCTATTACTTAAGCCCTAATCCTTCAACCCTCAAAACTATACAGGCTTAGGTCCTTATATACACTAAACCCAAAACACTTACATACATACATGCATACATACAAACATACATACATACAAAGATGCATACATACAAGCATGCATACATGTACATACATACAAGCATGCATACATGTACATGCATACATATCTACAAGAATAGATATAAACATCCATGAAACATACTTATGAAATTTGAACATGTCTCATTCAAAGGAAGACATAACACGAGGGCGTTATAACGCGCTCGCATTATGTCAAACTAAGAAAACACTGGCAAACATGCAAAAAAGCAAAAAGCACAACATAACGCGCTTGCATTATGTTGTGCTTTGGGAATCCAAAGCCTTGGGCTTGGGATTTGCTTTGGATTTCCAACCCAAAGGCTTGGAGTGCCTTTTCAACATCCACATATGTGTTTTTGTAGATTCTTCAAGATTTCACATAATTTTATTCATGCTAACCCTTAGATTTGCACGTGTTTCAAGGTCAAACAAATCGAACACCTGGGTAATGTTAGGCTTCCTCTTAGCTATTTAATGATGTAATTCTTTTCACATTTTGACAATGTTAAGCCTTTCATCTTTAATTTCTTTTGTTTGTGTGTCTAGTTTTGGGCAAAAACCACTATTTGGTCTTTTTTTCATTGTAAATTAACTATTCATTGAAATTTCAAAAAAATTACATATTTAGAAACTAGACTCCATTCTACACATATTAAAAAAAAAGAAAAAATGATTTTCAATTAGTTTTCAAAATTTATAGGGGTAGCACGGCCAAAATTCTATTTTTTAGGATGTGTCCACTTTGAAAATTAGTAAAAAATCAAATATTCATAAAAAAATTATAAAAAAATTGGGCATAAACTACATGCTGTTAGCTAATTTCTCACTGAAGCGATTTTAAAAATACCAAAAAAAGTTAACCTTTTGAGGGAGCCACAAAACATGCTATGTTATGTTTTTTTGACATAAACATCACCAATTCCTGTGGCTCCCTCTTTTGAACCCCTTAATCTATACCATTTAAAAAAAAATTAGTAGTTTAGAAAGTAGACTCAGAGCACTACGAATATTGTTTTGATTGCATCTCCAAATTTTGAGTGTAACTATGCTCAATTTGTCATCCAAGGCCAGCATTTCCTGGTTTTAGAAAAAAAGTGGCCACTTAAGACCCCTTTTTGGCCCCCCATCTTCTTGCACTTACCTTCGGGGACACTGGAGTGGGTACCCAAGTCCAAGGTACCTACTTTTTTGGGGAATCTAAACCTCCTTCAGACACTGATCATCCCTATAGCTTCTATTTTCCAGAATTTATCTGCAAAGGACACTGGAGCAGCCGCCCTAGTCCCGAAAGTGTTCCTTTGTCTGACTTTTCTTCAGATCCTGAATCCCTTATGTCTTTCTAGCCTTCCTGTAACTCCATTTTTCCTAGATTCGACACTTGTAACCTGCAATCACAAGACTTGGTTTGGGGGTTGTGGTGTTTAGAAGTTTGCCTCAGTCAAATCCTGGAGGACACTTAAGTCTCCGAACACCATTGTTAGATAAAGAGGGTGAGGCAAAGGCCAAAAACTAAAGGAATCAATGATAAAAAAAACAATGATATGTCACCTTGTAGTGAAACTTTCATGGAGGAAGATGCTCTTCATGCCATGAAGGAATTGATGCTCAAATTTGCAAATACCAATACACAAAACACACAAGTCTGCTCTTGCAACACAATAGAAAGCCTCGAATCACCTTGAGAATGCCTAGAGTTCACCATAACAATCTAGTTTACAAATAAATGCCCACATATGTTTATATATGCATCTACAAGCACTCCCGCCAAGATATTTGAAATTCAAACTTATCGTGTCGGTAAAGAGACCTAATAACGGTCACTAACCGACACCCAAAAATTAAGGCTACCTTAAAATAGGGCAGGACTAGGGTGCGGGTGCCCAAGTCCCCCCCCCCCCTATTTTAGGTAGGGTACAGCTCAAAGGGTCCTTCTAGGTCCTATTTGTCATGGGACTTAGGTCTCATTCCATCGGGATGCTAAAATATGAACTAAAATATCCTAAATGCACTCTAAAGACCCAGGAGCTAAACCTTATGAGGGAAAAGCCCCCAAGGGGACATTTTCCGACGTTACAGACCCCAAGTGGACCAATTTTATAGCTCTAAGTAAATATTCAAAGACAACAAATGTGAAATGGACCTAGGATGATGTGCTTTGATAATGTGTTGAATTGCCTTGTGTTGTCTTTTGCAAACCAAAATCTGGATGTGTTCAACTGATTTTTTCAGTTCTTCCTAGATGAATGAATGAATGTATTTAAATGCAACAAACAAGGCTATATATCATTAAAGCATGTGTTAGGTCGACATACAACAACTAGTGAAATAATCATCCAAGTGGGGAATTTGAATTTGAATTTTAAAAAAGTCAAAGATCAATTTCACTTTGTTTTCTTGAATCTAACATAAGTTGATGTAAAATGGATTTAAGGATGGGGAATACAAATTTGGGAATTAATAATATAAAAAAATAAGATGTATAATGTTACATATTAACTTTATCTAAGAATATACCACTTATAAGCTAATTATTGTATTTAGAACATTCTAGTTAAATAAACCCAAAACATTAAGGAAAAGGACATGATCACCATTACAATTGTTTATATGTCCATTTATTTATTTAATTAGCCTAGATATTTTCTTTGACGGGTGGTTTTCCCGTTATAGTCATTGATCATTTTCTTAGATGCAGACTAGTGGAGGATAAGAAAAAGCAGTACTTAAGAAGCATTCTGTATTTAATACTGGTCTCGACCTTTAACCACAAGACTTCTTCACATTTGAAAAATGGATTCGCCTCCACAACCACACTTTGCCTTTATCAATAGCAGTTTTAAGCCACAGGAATAGCTCGTGGTTTGATAATAATTCTCCTGGTGACGCTCCCCCCCAACTGTTACTTTCAATTTTATTTTCAATCTAATTGTAAACTTTTCAGAATCCACAATTGGCTCCTGAAATAGGAGTCAAAGAACGCGCAGAACATGATAAGTTTTCGTTTTAACTCACTGTAACTCCGTATGCCACTGTCAAGTTGCTTTCGCTTATGGAATAAACGAGTTACACATTTGGCAGTTTTCAATAATTTGTTCCTCCATTAAAACTCTGAAAGTTCCTTTTGGAAAGATATGTTCCGTAGAAACCCCCCGAGCTGACTTTACTTTTAGCAAAATTGAGAATCCTCCAAATGGTGGACCAGAACGATGAACACAAGTCTGTAAAAAAGTAGAAACAATTCTTTGTTTGCGAGTGCCACCGACATTGCTCATAGGATGCTATCCACGTCAGTGGCCAACCAGGACCGTTCCAGCTTTTAGAAGATAGACTTCCGACGTCATGTGATATAGTTTCTGGTCCAACGACACTACCATAGATGTGAAGATGGACAAAGAGGACGAACGCATAACCCTCTTGTGTTTGTTGTCTCATGGTAGAGACAAATTATTGTGGCAATCACTAGCATTATCATGAACTTCAAGCTTAACAACATGCTGGGTGCATTCATAAGGTAGAAGACAAAATCTATCATTTAGATGCATTCCAAAGACAAAGGGAAGGAAAAAACATGGACAAGTTGCAAAGTCTAAGAGGAGATCTAAGTCTTATGGTAGATCCAAAGTGAAATTTTGGAGTTGTGGTAAGATTGAGCATATCAAGAATGACAACAAGGAAATGAAGGCCAAAAATGGTCCTGATGATGATTTAGACATGAGAGGATTTAGTGATGATGTCAGTATTGATACCCTTACTAAACATGCACGTGATGGTGTATGGATGATGGACTTTGAAGCATCTTTTCATTTGACTCTACATATGGAGTTGTTTTTTTATTACAACATGTAAAATGCTAGAAATGTCTACTTGGGAGGTGACTCTACTCACAAGATTGATGGTTCCAAAAAATTCATGTTTGCTCTTGCAAATGGCAAGAAAATGTCTCTTTCTAGTGTTTAGTACATCCCTAGTTTATCAAACAACCTTTTATCTATGAGCCAGATGTGTGATTTGGGTGTGCATGTCATCTTCAACAAAGAAGAATGCAAAATAATGCTTAGGACCACTATGTTGAAAATGAGATATCGTGATGACATTTTAGACAAGTTGGATGCTAGTGCTATAATTGATGATTCTTTATGTACTAAAGGGAAATTTGATAGTCTCAAGCAAAAATCTTAGATCATGTGTTTGACTTAGGGGTGATGAGACATGAACCATTCTACCATGGGAATCTCCATATTGCATGTAGTGGGAGTTTGAGTACTGAAATTATTGTGTTTGACTCTATTGGTAACAAATATATTATCTCTTCTTTACGCTTTTGAGGATGTTTAATCATGATGGCTTGGGAAGATTCAATTCATTTTTAGTTGGAATTTGGGTAGTGATGTGGAGATCTATTAGTTTTAGACAGATGTTCTTGTAGTTAGAAGATGTAAATTATGGTTCCATGAAAAGTTATTGGATTCTATAGTGATCCTAAAATGAGAGTTTAGCTATGATTTATGTGGTACTAGTCTTTTGCTTTTGAGGACATGTATTATTATACCTTGGTAGATTCTATAGTGGGAGTCTTGGCATGGTATGTTTTCTTATGTTTGGATATTTTTCTCAAGGACTAATGATCTTCTATTAGGAAGATGTAAATCATTGCACCATGAGGAGTTCCTAGAGTTTTCATTGATCATGCAATGGGAGTTTTAGCTATGATTTGTATCTGATCTTTTACTCTTGATTATATAGTGATCATTTTTCCTTGGAGAGCTCCTAGATATTATGGTGTTTCCATTGGAGTTTTGTTAGCATGAATTGATTAGTTGTGTACCAATTATTTTTTAGACAAGTGATTCTAGGTGAGGCTAAATATCTCTCAATTGGTGGGAATGGTGTGTTGGAACAAGTTGAGTCACTCAGTAGTTTTGTAGTAGAAGCCAAAAATTGAGGAGCCTACACTTGAGGCTAAACATGAAATTTAGCATGGTCCTAAAGAGGAGGTTATTTAGAGATTGAGTTAGAGTGATTAAAAGCAAGAGGAACAATCCCATACCCTACTCTTGAGGAGATCCTCTCAGAATCAAATGCAACCTAATAGGTATAGCCCACTTGTTTTTTAAATGCGTTATTGTTTTTTCTTTGTTTTCTAACTTGGATGGGTCTAAAACTATGAAGGATTCAATTTAGATAGAAATTTTGAGAAGTATATGGTTAATTTAATGGCAAGGTTTAATTCTTCGGTTGAGGGAATGAATTTTGGTTAGATCTTTTCCCTATTCTGAATCTTACATCTTTTAGTTTCTATCTATTGTTTCTATATAAGTCATTGAGTTTGAGTGGTTAGATGTGAAGATAACTTTCTACATGGTGATTTGGATGAGGAGGACTATGTGGCATAGTTAGAGCACTTTATGGTGTAGTGAAAGAAGCACATGGTTTTGAGGACATCTCTCTATGGTCTAAAAATTGTCCTTGTATCAAATGTTTGACTCATATGTTTTTAGAGTTGGGATTTACTAGATCTAACTTAGATCATTGTGTTTGTTTCAAACATGTTGGTGATCATTTACTATTATATAGTTTTATTATTTTTAGTAATAATAATGATATAATTAGGTATATTATATCTTAGCTTTCTATTGGATATGAAGAACTTAAAGGACAACTATGTTCATCTTAGGCATGAAAATTAGAAGAGATAAAGTGAACAAAAACTCTAGATGAGCCAAAGTAAGTATGTTAACTTTGTTCTCATGAGTCAAACTAGTCAATAGCGTTGTGACTTGAGGACTAGGTGTGTTGTACACCTTGCAATTCCTAGGCCTAGTTAGAATTATTTTATATTTATCTATTGTAAATAATTGTGTCCACATGGAAAATGGCATCACACTTGGTTTGAATCATGTAGATTCTATAAATGACATTCTCTGTGCAACATGTCATTAGTATTATGATAGTTGTAGAAGCCATTGATTTGAGGGGTTACTAAGTGGAACTAGACTAGCATCTTTGACTTGCTATTCATTACTAGGTGTACATATGTGTAAGTGTAGTTATTGCTTCATGGTGGGGAGACTTAGAGTTATACATGAACCCCATGGTAGGGGTTAAATGAATTAAACTGTTAGTTATATTGTATCTTGAGAGGAGCATCTTTTGGATGTAGCATGTTGGAATTTTATCATGAAACTTTGGCACCCGTTTTGGGCACATGGTTTTGGTTAATGATTTTTGAAAACTATTTATGGTTTCTTAGGTCTCCTTGGCCTATGTATTAAGGTCCTGGTATGGAGATTGTATGTCATATTTTCATTGTCTTTATGGTGCTCTAGAACTCCTCTACATTGTAGAGTGTTGATCTCATTGAAACACTAAGATTTTAGTGTATTATAAATAGTATTCTTGCTACTTATTGGTTTTGTGCTCTAGAGGATTAGTTTTTCCTTTTACAAGGTTTTCATAGGGTATTCTAGTTTCACTCTTGTGTGGTTATGTTTCTTAATCTTTCTCTCATTATTCTCTCATTCTTGTTTCCATTTATGTGATATTTACATTTTGTTATTTTGATAAAATTCATATAGACATATGAACATGCACAATCTCTCCTCATAGAGTTAAGTAGAAACTATTTGCATATTTATTTTATTATCTAATCTTTGTTTTGAATTTAGATTCTAATGTGGTATGTGGGTGCACTTTCCTTTTGTTTGGTATGAAATCCTTGCCAACTTGTTAGATTCATTAGAGTAGGGTTTATTTCTATTAATCCTTATTTATATTTGTGTTTGTTGCATTTATATTATTTTCAAGAGCCAAATATGGAAATCACATCAAGAATGGAGGTCGAGAGATTAAATGAAACAAATTAAAACCTTTAGTAGCTCAATATGAAGGATTTTCTCATGGATATAGAGATGTGTGGGTTATAGCTGCATATCATAAACCATCTAGCATGAAAGATGAAGATTAGATAGTTATTGATCAAAAGACAAAGATCCCAATTTGACTTGGTCTTCTAGATTTTGTGCTCCTAAATGTTTTAGGATAAAACACCATCAACAAGATTTAGGATAAGTTGAAAATTTTTTGTGTTAGATAAAGTTCCTTATGAATAATCCTTTTCTATGGAAGACGTTTTATTCTCTAAAGATGGGTGATGGTGATTCAGTGATGAAGCACTTGAATGAGTTCAACACATTAGTTGGATATTTGTCATCTATTAATGTGAAGATGGATTAGGAGGATCTATGCATAACCCTCTTGTTTTCATTTCCTAATAGTTGGTAAAATCTCATGATGGAAATCAGTAACACCATCCCAAAGCTTAATCTTAATGAGGTAGTAGATTCATTGTAATATGAGGAAATGAAGTACAAAATTATGAGTTTGTTAAAGATGCCTTTATAATGAGAGGTCATTCCATGAACAAGGGGGGAGAATAATAAAAAATAAAAATCATGTGAATTCTAAGAGGATATCCAAGTATTATTGTAGACCATATTGTAACTATGGAAAGACTAGGCACATGAAGAATGAGTACAAGGAGAAGGCCAAGAAATAGCTTAATGTTGATTCTAACATGAGAATTTTCCATGATGATGGTAGTGATGCATTTATTACAAATTCTTTGCATGAATATAATGATGCATGGCATATTGACACTAGAACACATCTAGGTATTTTTTCTTGACTATGGTATTTGTGAAGGTGGAGAGGTGTACATGGGTGGTGATTTCACTCATTAGATTATCAATCATGTAAGAGTCATCTTTGTTCTTTTAGACAAGAGAAAAATTTCTCACTATTTTTTTGTGTTCTCCTTAATTGTTAAACAACTAGTTATGTGTTAGGAAGTTTTGTGATTTGAGAATACATGTCGATTTCAACAAGGAAGAGTGTGAGATGTTGCTTGGAATAAATATGTTGGCAACAATAGTTCATAATGAGACTCTATACATACTTGGTTCTAATATTATACATGGGAATTCTTTGTCTACTAATGGGAACACCACTAGTCTCATGGTGAAATATGAAATTATATTCTTGACTTGATGCTTATGAGAAATGAACCATGCTACCATGGGAAGCTCTTGATCACATGTAGTTGTATTTTTGGTAGTGTGTGGTTGGGTTTGAATTTGTTAGATATAGATTTTGATATTAAAGGTATTGAAGATGTTTATCACGATGCCTTAGGTAGCTCCCAATCACTTTCAATGGGATCTTCAGTTGTGATGTATTATTATGCCATGGTTTATCCTAGATAAGCTATCAGATTCTTCACGTGATATAGAAAATATATCATTTAGATATAAATTGTCTTATAGTATTAACGATAGGTGTTATTTTACCTTGGTGGACTCTATATTATGTGTTGAAGTTTTTTCATTATTATGAAATGTTTCCCAACCTTGCATTCTCAATGTTCTGTAATTATTATTTGTTGTATTTATTTATTATTTTTTCCTCACATGAGAAGTGGTGTATCCCACTTTGAGGTGGGACTCTTTTCCACATGTTAGCCATATTGGAATGTGTGTAAGGAGTTGTAAGAATATCTATTATTATGATGTGTAAGACCATATTATGACATTACAAAATGTAGGAGTTACTTATGATGAATTTTATGACATGTAAGAGCATGATTTTGGGGGATACATTAGAGTCTTGATCAACACTATGATAGTTTTATGACACATGTCATAAATCATCTTTGAGTAGAGGAACATGACAAATTGGGGTGTGTTAGTGTAGGTTTTTATTTCCTAGTTGGGTTATTTATTTTTTCCCTATATTCCTAGGTTTTTCCTACACTTCTATTAATCTCGCTTAGGTTAATAAAGAATGTCTTATTGTTAGTGTGAAAAGGGTTACTTTGCTATCTAGCTATTTCTTAGCTTGTTCTCCACCTTAGCTCTTTTCACACTAGGTTAAGCTTACTTAGGGACTTTTTCACTTTATCCCACATTGGTTGTGTATTGAGTCTCTTGGGTGGAATATCATATATATATACCCACCTCTTGCTCTCATATGAGCACCCCATTCTATTGTAATGCTTTGCATTCTCTTGAGTTGAATACAATTTATTTGGCTCATATCTAATTTCTATTTTGCTTTCTCTCAATCACTTGCATTTTTGGGTAGAAATCTAACATGGTATTAGAGCGGTTGTGAGTTGTGGGTTAACATTTTTTTTAGAAATCTGAGAGTGTAGAGTTGTTTTTCAAAGCCCATGAGTATGCTCTTCTCTTGCATCTTCGGATGATCTGAAGAAATAGAAAAGTGTGGAGAAAACTCTAGTTTGTGAGTTGTGGGTTTCGAAGCACATGAGTATGCTCTTTTCTTGCATCTTTTGATGATCTGGAGAAATAGAAAAGTGTGGAGAAAACTCTAGTTTTGGGGGGGGTTCATATTTTGACTTGCCAGTTGCAAGTTTTTTTCATAGCTTCCTCAAGACTCTTTGAGGCTAAAATCTAACAATCGGCTTGCATTTTATTTATTTTGATCAATCTTGCAGGTTACAGCATGCCTTTGTTTGTCTTAGGTAGCTAATTCAATCTTTGCATGCCATTTTTTTGGTGCAAAATACATTTTTTCAATTAGAGTCACATTTTATGTAGATCACAGAGAAAAATGCCTTCTAGGTTTTGTTTGCAGCACCAAAAAACCATCTGGGTATCTATTAGTTTTGCATACAGTTTATATATTTTGTAGAAACAACGTCAGAAAGCAATAGCAAAACCCCTCTCCATTGGCATTTTAAAAATTGCAGTTCAACTTCCAAAGGCCATAACTCGGGCTCCTGACCTTCGATTTGCGAGATTCTTTTTTGATTTTGGCTAATTTGTTGTGCTCTACATGCGGATCATTTCTTGATTTTAGTGTACAAATTTTTTAGAAATTACAGATTCTCAGTCGTGACATTGCATAGTTCTCATTTTTGGGAACTTCGGAGGATCATAACTTTCACATACAACCTCATATCGAGGCGATTCATTTTTTGAAAGTGCATGATTTTTTGAGTAGACCGCAGTGGTATTGTTTATTTATTTAGATATTGTGCCAAAGTTATAGTTTCAGCATATGCTCTTCATGAGGGTTTTGTAATACATTGAAATCAAGACCACTTAGTATTTCTTGCTAGTGGAAGTTGTAAACGCACTAATATAAAGTGCCAAATCATATTTTCTTGGGAGGGTTCTTTGATTGAGCGAAAAAGGGGGGGTTGTCTTGGTTGGGTTCTCTTCTTTGCATGTCTTTATCATGGATCAAACAAATCTACCCCTCCTAACTCCATACAATTACTTTGAGTCGAAATCACGCATGACAATTCACTTAAGGAAAGCTGGACTAAATAGCCTAACTATGGGACTTGAAACTGAACCTACTAAAGATGAAGATAAGCCTAAGTGGTTTAACAAATGTGATGAGGCACATGGAACATTGTGTTTGTATGTTTCTCCTGATTTGCTCTTTCACATTGAGTCTTTTAATACACCAAATGAAATTTGGATAGAGCTAGAAAAACTATTTGGCACACAAGATTCAATGAGGGGTCATATGTTAGAAAATGAACTAATTAGTTTAAGTCCAGGCAATTTTGACACAATCCAAGATTCACTAAATTGAAATCACTAAGTCTGCAGTTAAAACAATGTGGAATTGAAAAGAAAGAGGAACAACTGATTCTTAGTATTCTCTCTAAGCTAAGTTCAGAATATTCTATGTTTGTTTCTACCTTCTATGCTACTAAGGGTGCACTTGGTACTCAATTCAACATGCCATCTTTAGATGATTTTGCTGTCAGTCTCACTCGAGAACTAGACAAGCTAATCCAGATGGGCACTCTTAAGTCCTCTAAGTCACATGCCTTGGCTGCCAACCAAGGCACAAAAGAATAGAAAGGACAAAGTAGTAACAACAATAGTAAGGATAAGAAACAAAAGAATAGCAAGGAGAAGAAGGATCAGATATCTGTTGCATCAAAAGCAACTATTGAGACCCAATCTTCCAAGGGCGACAAGCCTAAGAAAGAGAGGGTCCAATGTGCCTATTGTAAAAGACCTGGTCATGATGAACATAAATGTCTGAAGAAACAAATTGATCACTTGACACACATTCTTGAAAAGAATAATATCAGTGTCCCTGATTCTATCAAACAGAGTTCTAATGAGGGGTCTAACAAGGCAAAAGAAAATAGCAAGGGGAAAGGAAAGGGCAAGGCCCTTGTTGCAGTTGCTTCTTCACCATCCACTTGGGTTCTTGATTCAGGTGCTTCACACCACATGGCTTCATCTAAGGAAGAACTTGTATCTTTGGAGCCATGTACTATGCCTTCTATTTTGATGGGTGATGACACTCCTGTTGAGGTGTGTGGGAGAGGGTCTGTTGATGTGGGGGATGGTACATTCCATGATGTTCTTTGTGTGCCCTCATTATCAACTAATCTCCTATCGGTATGCCAGATCACTCACACAGGTTCAGGCAAGCGGGTTGAGTTCACCCCTGATTCAGTGGATATTCGTGAGTTGCAAAGTGGTTCTACAGTTGTAGTTGGGAGAGTAGATCATCAGTCACGGCTCTATCTATTTTCTCACTTTGTTCCTGATCCTCCTTCGACTATTTTGCTCACTCATTCTAATGATGAGAGTAGATTATGGCATGAACAGTTTGGCCATCTTAACTACCGCTACTTGCAGCAGCTCAACTAGCAGAGCATGGTCACATGGTTGCCTTTAGTTTAGTTTTCAGGTGGTGTTTGCCAAGGTTGCATTTTTGGTAAGTATCCTAAGGAAAAGTTTGACAAAGGTAAGGCATGGAGAGCTTCACAGATACTAGAGTTAGTTCATAGTGATTTGGCTGGTCCATTTCAGCATCCTTCTTTTAGTAGGGCTAGATATGTCCTCACATTCATTGATGACTTTTCTTGATATACTTGGGTGTACTTTCTCAAACAGAAGTCTGAGGTATTTGATCACTTTCAGGACTTCAAGACTTTTGTAGAGAAGCAATCCGGGAAAGCCATCAAAGTTTTGTGCACTCACAATGGTGGTGAGTATGTTAACCATCGGTTTGAGAGGTTTTGCACTTTAGAGGGGATTGATTTGCAGCATTCAATTCTGTATAATCCTCAGCAGAATGGTGTTGCAGAATGGAAGAATAGGTCCTTGAAGGAAATGGTGAACTGCATGATTCACTCTAGATCTCTTGCACCACAGTATTGGGTAGAGGCCATTAACTGTGCTTGTTATATCCAAAACCGTGTTCCTCACCGAGCCTTGAAGGGAGTCACTCCTTTTGAAGCTTGGAGTAGTCGAAAACCATCAGTTAAGTACTTTCAAGTTTTTGGTTCTCCTGCATGGGCCCACATTCCTACAGAGAAATGCAAGGCCTTGGATCTGCAGAGTAGACCTTGCATATTTGTAGGTTATCCTGATGGTGTGAAGGGTTATCGGTTGCTCCACCCTACTACACATGAGTTGTTCATTGAAAGGAGTGTTCAGTTTGAGGAGGGCTCTTCGAGCTCACTTTCTATCACTTCTCCAACTCCTTCTACTTTGACATTGGAGTCACTTGGGATACATGACAGATCTTCTGACGAGTCAGATCCACCCGAGCAGTCTTCTACCTCCACTTCTGATGCAGAGAGTGATTCAGAGGACTCACCTCCTTCCTCTCCTAGTTATCATTCAGAGGTTGATGATTCTCCTCTAGATTCTCCATCTTCTAGTCCACTTTGGGCTAGACAGACCTTGCAGTCTACAGGTGATTGGGTTGGGGATCCATCAGACACCAGGCGGACTCGTTCACAGTTTCAGGATGCTCCACATGTCTTCATTGCTACTACCTCAGATCCATAATCCTTTCATGAGGCTTCTAGTATTTCTGAGTGGGATATAGCTATGCGAGAGGAGTATAGTTCCTTGATGAGGAACCACACTTGGGATCTAGTCCCTCTTCCTAAGGAAAGAAAACTTGTTCGATGTAAGTGGATCTATCAGACAAAATTTGCAGTAGATGAGTCAGTTGACAAGCATAAGGCTCACTTGGTTGCCAAAGGATTCTCACAGGTTCCTGGGATTGACTACTCTGAGAATTTTGCACTAGTTGCTCGAATGAATTCCATCCGACTTGTTCTTGCCATTGCTGCAGCTAATCATTGGGAAGTACGCCAGATGGATGTGAAGAGTGCTTTTCTTCACGGTGACCTTCAGGAGGAGATCTACATGGAGCAACCACAGGGGTTCATTCAGGATTCTTCACTTGTGTGCCATCTTCAGAAGTCTCTCTATGGCCTCAAACAAGCTCCTTGGGCCATGTATGCCAAGATGGACTCCTTCCTTCTATCAATTGGGTTCACTCAGTGCCATTCTGATCCCAATGTCTACATTCTGCAGCAGGATGATTCACTCCTATTTTTAGTTCTATATGTTGATGACTTATTGATCATAGGGAGTTCTTCATCCACCATTAGGGCTGTCAAAACTGCCCTTCATGATAGTTTTTTGATGACTGACTTGGGCTTGTTACATTACTTTCTCGGGATTGAGATCTTTTAGTCTTCTTCTGGGATCACCATCACATAGTCCAAGTATGCTCTAGATTTGCTCTCGAGGTTTCATATGGCTGACTATAAGCCTGCTCCAACTCCCTTCCTTTCTGGAGTCAAACTTCAGGCTCAGTGTTCTTCTCCACTTGTTGATGACACTTTGTACCAACAGCTTGTTGGGAGTCTCATTTATCTGACTCATACGAGACCAGACATTTCATATGCTATAGGCATGGTCTCTCGATTCATGCAAGAGCCTCATGAGCTGCACTGAAAAGCAGCCAAGCGGATCCTTCACTACATTCAGGGTACTCACAGTTTTGGGATTCACTACGCAGCTGGTATTGAGCTTGACTTGGTGGGCTACATAGATTCTGATTGGGCCGATGATTCTCAGGATCGTAAGTCTACTTCAGGTTACAGCTTCTCACTTGGTTCAGGTCCTGTTTGTTGGTCAAGCAAGAAGCAGTCTGCTATTGCTCTATCTTCTACTGAGGCCGAGTATCGGGGGGCTGTGAATAACACAACTGAGGCCATTTGGCTTCAGAATCTTCTCACTGAGTTTGGTATCCAGATCAGATGGCCATCAGTCATATTTTGTGACAACCAGAGTGCCATTCAGATCTCATAGAATCCGGTCCATCATCAGCAGACCAAACACATAGAGATCCACATGCACTACATCCGGGAGCTCATCCATGGCCATGTCATTGACCTTTGCTACTGTCTGACTTTTGAGCAGGTTGCTGATATCCTCACCAAACCCTTCACTGAGAGCAAGTTCCTTCATTTGCGAGCTTTGCTGGGGGTACAGGATGCTTCATCTTCTAGGGGGCTTCTTCCTCTCACTCAAAGTCCTGACTCTCTACTTTGGGGGGGTCTCTTCTCTCTCTTTGGGGGAGAATTTTATGTACATGGGTACCTCCTCAGGCTTGATTTGCTGGGACCCATTTCTACATCCACCTAAGCTTCTCTTATGGGGGGGTGTTAGTGTAGGTTTTTATTTCCTAGTTGGGTTATTTATTTTTTCCCTATATTCCTAGGTTTTTCCTACACTTCTATTAATCTCGCTTAGGTTAATAAAGCATGTCTTATTGTTAGTGTGAAAAGGGTTACTTTTCTATCTAGCTATTTCTTAGCTTGTTCTCCACCTTAGCTCTTTTCACACTAGGTTAAGCTTACTTAGGGACTTTTTCACTTTATCCCACATTGGTTGTGCATTGATTCTCTTGGGTGGAATATCATATATATACCCACCTCTTGCTCTCATATGAGCACCCCATTCTATTGTAGTGCTTTGCATTCTCTTGAGTTGAATACAATTTATTTGGCTCATATCTGATTTCTATTTTGCTTTCTCTCAATCACTTGCATTCTTGGGTAGAAATCTAACATGGTGCCTAAGTTGAAATGTTGGCTATGATAGGTTATGACTAGTTATGATAGCTATAAGAAATATTCACTATAGCATGGGAATTGAAACTTGTAATGGGGCATTCAAATTTGGGCCATGGAGTTTGCACATCATACCTCTTGCATGTTGGCTCATGGTTTTTTCAAACCATTTGATGGTTTCCTATTTCTGTCTCATCTATTTAATGAGGTGCTTTTATGCTATTTTCATAGTGTGTTGTAGGGATGTCATTACGCTATTGAAATGACTCCATGATTTAATGTTGGTGATACTCCTATAAGGGAATGTGCCTAAAGTTGTAACTATATTTTTATTGTAATATAATTGGTTTTGTTCTTTAAAGTATGAGGTTTTTCTCTTGAAATAGGTTTCCCCACAAATACTATTCTATTATGGTTATATTGTATTTGTGGTTTACATATCTATTGCATGTCTTTCTATGTCACTCACATGTTAGTGCATCTTATTGCATGTTTTATCATTAGAAATTGTTAGATTTGAGATTTTGTGCATTTTATCTCATCATAGATTATCATAGGAAGTATTTCTACACCTTAGGTTCCCATCATTTTGGTATTAGATATTGATCAACTCAAGTCCTATGTGCTAGGAAAAACATTTTTGGGCTAGTGTTGTTTTGAGTGGGGGCATGCATAAAAGAGATCTTGTTTTAGGGAAAATGGAAAGCACATTGAGACTAGAAATGGAGAGATTTAATGGAAATAAATTTTGATCTATAGAAGATCAAGATGGAGGATCTACTAATAGATTGAGATCTACAAGCTATATTATTCAAAAACAAACCTACATTGATGAAAGATGGAGAATGGGTTGCATTGGATTAAAAGGTGAGAAACCTTATTAGAATTTGCTTGAAAAATTTAGTGTTTCTAAATGTTTGTGAAGAATCCACCTTGAAATCCCTTTGGGAGAAGTTACAAAACCTTGACTAGGCTAAATCCCTAGTTAATAGGCTTTTTCTATGGAATAAGTTCTACACTCTCAAAATGGGTGATGGTGATTTAATGGCAGAATACCTAAATACATTTAACATTATTGTGAGATAGGTATAATCTATTAGTGTGAAGATAGAAGAGGAAGATCGATGCCTGACCCTTATATGTTCTTTTCCAAACTCATGGAGTAATTTGGTGATTTCCATCGAGAGTGTTTCTTTAAAGCTTGTGCTTAATGTAGAAGTGGTTGATTTACTCTCTAAGGAGATGAAGTGAAAATATTATGAATCTAGATAGGAAGATTTGACTATTTGTGGATTCTTGAAGGAGAAAAGTAAGAAGGACAAGGAAAAAGGCTAAAAGTAGATCTAAATCTCTTGGTAAAATTCCAAGGCTAAATGTTGGGATTGTGGCAAGATAGGTAATTTCAAAAAAGAAAGAAAGGAGGTAAAAAAAATGTTGAAGTCACCAAAAGGGCTCACAAGAGTAGGAACATTTTGCAACACCAAAAAACCTTCCATGCAAGAGAGAAGTAATAAAAATGCTATATGCCAATAATGTTACAATGTGTACAATATGAATAAAGTACATGAGAACCCTTATTTATATAGGAAATGGTGAGACATAAGATAACATAGGATTATGATAAGTTTCATAATCATATGACATAAGACACAAAATGTAAATGCATGTAGATTCCCTAAATAAACTTAACTAGTTCTATGTGTTAATTATTGCAAGTATGGGCCTAACCGGTGTTGTCATTGATGTCAACATACTCCTGTTGCATTGATGATAAGGATTGGATGAGCTGTGTGCTGAGGATATTGAGAAAATTAGTAACAGAGAAGAATAGTGAAGACAGTGAGGTAAAGATCCCAGATAAGATGAAGATTAGAGGATGCGCTTTAAAGGGTTTGCAGATATGTGTCTTAATATGATCCAGTAAATATCTCAGAGGTCCACATGAAGATCTGAAGAAGTTATGGCCACTTAAGTAAAACCGGTTCTGGCAGGTGTTCAATGGTGACAGAGTGACACAGATAGGTCCGGTGAGATCTGGAAATGCAATATCTTGTTTTGCGGATTTGGTGGAGTGTTTAAGAAGTCAATTTGAATTGACAACCCAATTGGTTCATGGTTTAGAGGTCTGCAAGCATCTATTCCATTATGACAGTGATGATAGACTGTGTTCTTGAGGTTCCAGATAAAGGAGAGAATGATTTCAGTGAACAGAAATAGTGTGGATGTTCTTGGTCATTCAAGAAAGCTTGTGGAGGTCTTTGGATTGTGTCCAGTTCATGTTGGTCGTCCACATTAAAAACTGAGCTTGTAATTGAAGAATTACTTCTGGATGATGGTGTTCTTCCTAAGTCTAGCCAACCGGATGAGTTACACATCTTGCGAATGATCTTGAAGATGTTCTGTGAAGATTGGCGTGTTCCTAAAGAAAGATTGAAGTCTCAAATCTATGTGGCCGACAGTGTGTTGCTCCGCGTGAAGTCTTTTTGTAATTAGTCATATTGTATTTATGTAGTTGCTCTGTAATGTATGCCAACTTGGATGATTATTCCTAAGTCAATGTCTTGTATAAATAAGTTGTAAAGTCATTTCAAAGTGTGGAAGAGATGAGCAGACCGAAAAGGCAGAGCAAAAGTATTGAGCTTAAATGGAACTAACTCAAGCATGGTGAAGATGCTATTCTTCAGTTCAAGTATATAATATTTATTATTCTGTAGGCAGTGTGTCTCCTGTAGGCAGTGGGCCTCTTGTGAGCAGTGTGCTCAAGCAGTGAGCCCTAATCGGCATGTGCCATTTTGTTCTTCTTATTCTTCTAATAGAGAATACATTCTTGGGTTAGTCACCCCGTGGTTTTTTCCTTAACTAGGTTTTCCACGTCAAAAATCTTGGTGTCTTATGTGTTAATGTGTTTCTGCTCTTGAAATATTGCATTATGTTTCCATGATTGATTCATCATTATGCTGCTAAATTAAATAAAGGATTTAAGTGATTAATTAAAAGAAAGTTTTGGACAACTAATTCACCCCCCCTCTCAGTTGTCTGTCCTAAATCCAGCAATTAGTATCAGAGCCAAGTTCCTCTAAAAGAAGCTCAACCGCTTGAGGAGATCCAGGTTGTCATCCTACAAGAAGGATAGTCCAAGGTTTGATGGAACCAATTTCACTTTTTGGAAAAGTCGCATGGAATGCCACATGCAATGTATGGGAATGTAGTATTGGATCATGGCTTCAAAGAAATATGATCCTCCACAGAATGGTCTACATACCATAGATGAAATCAGAGATGCTGAAAACAATCTGTGAACTAAAGAAGCTCTTCTAAGTGCCTTATCTAATTCAGAGCTGACAAATGTTATTGATCTAAAAATTACATATGCGATTTGGCAAAAATTGTAACTTCTACATGAAGGAGACAAGTATGTTAAATGTGCCAAGCTACAGAGTCTGAAAAGAAAATTTGAAAACCTAAAGATGAGAGAAGATGAAAATATCACTTCATTTATGCCAAGAGTAAATGAGCTTGTTTGTGGCATTAGATGTGCTGGTGGAATCTTGGACAAAGATGAGATTGTTGGCAAAGTTCTCAGATCTCTTCCTGATTCTTACAAATATAAGGTTGCTGCTATTGAAGAATTCAGATCCTTCTCAGGTATCACCAGAGTTTAATTGGTTGGTAAATTTGGTGCATTTGAACTGACTAAGTTTGGAGATGCACCCCCTAAGACTGAATCTACATTCAAAGCTAGTGCCTCTATAAAAGGAAAACAAAAGTTTGATACAAGAGAGAACTCTTCAAAGAAACTATCATGGTGAGAAAAGCAAGAAAAACCTGGAAGAAGATGAAGCAGAAGCTGCTCAACTTGAAGCCCTTATTGCAAAAAGACTGCCAAGATGAACCGGTAAGTATGAGGGGAAATTGTCTTTTAAGTGTTTTAACTGCAATAAGATTGGTCATTTTGCCTCAAGGTGTCTAGAAAGATTTTCAAAGCCAAATCCTAACAGATCAAGGTTCCAAAAGAATTGTTACTATGTTCATGAAGATGATGACAATGAAGGAGTAACAGATGATGAATCAAAGATAGGAAACAAGTCCAGAAGTGACTAGGTGTTTATTGCCATCAAGGAAGAAAATCTAATGCCCTCTGAATCTGTCAATCATAAAATTATAGAAAGAGCTCTGGCTGCCCAAGTTGAAAAAAAGGATGATTGGGTCATTAATAGTGGATGCTCTCACCATATGACATGTGACAAAAATAAGTTCATAGATTTGGAAAGGTATGAAGGAGGAGTGGTAAAGTTTGGTGATAATTCTGCTGGCAGAATCAGAGGTAGAGGAACCATTTCTTTTGATGGAAAGAACAAAACTAGTAATGTACTATATGTTGAAGGTCTAAAGCATAATCTTCTTAGTGTTGGATAGTTGGTGGACAAAGGTTATGATCTCTGATTCAAGAATGGAAAATGAAAGATCTTTGAAAGTTTTGGAATAGAGATTGCATCCGGTACTCAAACAAAAGGTAATATCTTCCACCTAGTTGGTACTGGTAAAAGTTGCCTATTTGTTCAAATTGATCAAAGTTGGTTGTGGCATAGAAGAATGTGTCATGTGAATTTTGATAATATCATCAAGATAAGCAACACTCACGCTGTAAGAGATCTTCCAAGATTGGTGAAACCTACAAATAGTTTGTGCAAAGAATGTTAGTTGGGTAAACAAAGTAGAGTCTCATTCAAAAGCAAGGAACAATCTTCTACCAGATTATTGGACTTAGTTCATACTGACCTATGTGGTCCGGCTAGAATCAGGAGTGTGCAAGGTGATATATACTTCATGTTATTAATTGATGACCATTCTCAGATGATGTGGGTGACTTTTCTGAAAGATAAATCAGAAGCTTGTGAGAAATTCAAAATATTCGAGGCTATGGTAGAGAATGAAACTGGATTAAAATTAAAATGTCTAAGGTCTAATAGAGGTGGAGAATTCACATCCGGTGAGTTCATAGAATTCTATGAGAAACATGGAATAAAAAGACAGTTGTCTGCTCCTAGGAGTCCACAGCAGAATGGAGTAGTTGAGAGAAAGAACCAGACCATCCAGGAAGCATCTAGAACCATGATGATGGAAGCAAATGTTCCTCACATCTATTGGAAAGAAGTTGTAAGCATTGCAGTCTATACTCTAAATCGAGTACAAATCAGAAGCAATGCCGATATGACTCCTTATAAACTTTGGTTTGGCATCACTCCCACTGTGAGGTATTTCAGAGTATTTGGTAGCAAATGTTACATTAAAAGAGATGAAGATCTAGGAAAATTTGATGCTAGAAGTGATGAAGGAATATTCTTGGGTTATTCTACTCAAAGCAAAGCATACCGGTGCTATAACAAGAGATTAAGGAAGATTGTAGAAAGTACAAATGTGAAGGTTGATGAAGGTATTGAAAAACCCTCAAGATTTTATGAATATGATGAAGATGATCAAAATAATATTTTTTGTTCAAGAAATCCAAGCTCCCTCTGAACTTTAGATTCAAACTGATCCAATAAATTAGGAAGAAGAGATAAGCTTGAATGAACCTGTTCAAGAATCAGAAGTGCTAGAAACTCCCAAAGTTCCCAGGTATGTAAGATTAAATCACTCTAAAGATCAAATCATAGGTGATAAAACCAAAGGTGTACAAACAAGAAGAAGGATTGCTCAAGATTCAGAAGAGTATTGTCTGATTTCAAAAATTAAACCTAAGACAGTGAATGAAGCTTGCAATGATTAAAACTAGACTAAAGCAATGGAGAAAGAGCTGATGCAAATTGAGAAAAATCACACTTGGGATCTTGTTCCTAGACCTAAAAACAAGAATGTGATTGGAACTAAATGGGTCTTCCAGAATAAACTGAATGAAGATGGTGAAGTAGTCAGAAACAAATCCAGATTGGTCTACAAGGGTTACTCCCAAGTAGAAGGAGTTGATTTTGAAGAAACTTTTGCTCCAGTGTCAAGAATTGAAGCAGTCAGATTATTTCTTTCTTTTTTTGCCTTCAAGGATTTCAAAGTATATCAGATGGATGTCAAGTCTGCCTTCCTAAATGGTGACTGGGAAGAAGAAGTTTACATTGAGCAACCAGATGGATTTCAATTGTCTGATCATAGTGATATGGTCTGCAAGTTGAAGAAAGCACTATATGGACTCAAACAAGCCCCAAGAGCCTGGTATGAAAGATTAGATAAGCATCTTTTGAAGATTGGTTTCAGCAAAGGTACTATTGACAGTAATTTGTATTTCAAAATTGTTCATGAAAATATCTTGATTGTTGAAGTGTTTGTTGATGATATCATTTTTGGAGAAGAGATAGTATGTGCAAAACCTTTGCAAATCAAATGAAAAGTGAATTTGAAATGTCCATGTTTGTAGAAATAAATTTCTTCTTGGGTCTGTAAATCACTCAAACAAAGAAAGGAATCTTCATTTCTTAGACCAAATATGCGAAAGAATTGTTGAAAAAATTTGGGATGGAAGACTCAAAACCAATGAATACTCCCATGGCAACCAAATGTAAATTGAGCAAAGATGATGACTCTCCTAAGACTGATTAGAAAAAGTACATGTCAATGATTGGAGGACTATTGTATCTCACTTAAACTATACCTGACATTATGAATGCTATTGGTCTTGTTGCTAGATTCCAAGCTGATCCTAGAGAATCTCATGTCATGGCAATCAAGAGGATTCTTAGATATCTAAAAGGGACAGTTGAGTATGGTTTATGGTATCCTAGAGATCATGATTTCTCTCTTCATGCATACACAGATGCGGATTGGGCAGGAGATGTAGATGACCGGAAGAGTACCAGTGGTGGAGCATTCTTTTTGGGAAGAGATTGGTTTCTTGGCTGAGCAAGAAATAAGAGGAAATATCTCTGTCCACTGCAAAAGTAGAATATATTGCAGTAGCAGGTAGTTGCACTCAAGTATTGTGGATGAAGCAAATGCTAAGAGACATCAGAGTGGAGTATGAGGAACCTATCACAATCTTCTATGATAATTCAAGTGCAATAAACATATCAAAGAATCTGGTGTTGCATTCAAAGACTAAACATATATCCATTAAGTTTCACTTTTTGAGAGAGCAAGTGAACAAGAATGAAGTGAGATTAGAGTTTGTGCCTTCTAAGGATCAGATTGTAGATATTTTTACTAAACCTCTACCTAAGGACTCTTTTGAGTATCTCAGGGAGAAGTTAGGGGTTATTACCCCTCTGGTTCTGAATTAAGATGCACTGATGTGCATCAGTCCAGTAGATCTCACAGTCATATTTTGTGGTCCAGACTGATGATGGGAAGCTACTATTCAAGGGGAGCAGTTGATATGTTTCTGAAGTAATGCAAGTCTGTGCCCTTTTCCATTGATGTCAAAGGGGGAGAGAAGACATGTGAAAAACAAGTGGTTGCTGATCAAAGGGGGAGTAGTAAAGGAAGAGAAGACATGTGAGTGGTTGTTGTTGATAGGGGGAGTTATGTCAGTAAGGAGAAGTTCTTATCTTGATGGTTAAAATAATTTTTCACATCATATGTTGCCATCAATGACAAAGGGGAGTTTGTTGCAAGTATGGGTCTAATTGGTGTTGTCATTGATGTCAACATACTCCTATTGCATTGATGATAAGGATTGGATGAGCTGTGTGCTGAGGATATTGAGAAAATTAGTCCTAATCAGGAACAAAGAAGAATAGTGTAGTGAAGTAAAAAATCCTAGATAAGATTAAGGTTAGAGGATGTGCTTTAAATAGTTTACAGATATGTGTCTTAATATGATCTAGTAAAGATTTCAGAGGTTCGCATGAAGATCTAAAGAAGTTATGGCCACTCAAGTAAAACAAGTTCTGGAAGGTGTTCAGTGGTGACAGAGTGACACAGATAGGTTCGGTGAGATCTGGAAATGCAATATCTTGTTCTGCAAATTTAGTGGAGTGTTTAGGAAGTCAATGTGAATTGACAACCTAATTGGTTTGTGGTCTGGAGATCCACAAGCATCTATTCCAATATGGTAGTGATGACAAACTGTGTTCTTGAGGTTCCAGATAAAGGAGAGAATGATTTCAGTGAACAGAAATAGTGTGGATGTTCTTGGTGATTCAGTAAAGCTTGTGGAGGTCTTTGGATTGTGTCCAGTTCATGTTGGTGGTCCGCATTGAAGACTAAGCTCATAATTGAAGAATTACTTTCGGATGATGGTGTTCTTCCTAAGTTTGGCCGATCGGATGCATTACACATCCTGTGGATGATCTTGAAGATGTTCTGTGAAGATTGGCATGTTTCTAAAGAAAGATTGAAGTCTCAAATCTATCTGGCTGAGAGTGTGTTGCTCCACGTGAAGTCTTTTTGTAATTAGTCATATTGTATTTATATAGTTGCTCTGTAATGTATGCCAACTTGGATGATTATTCCTAAGTTGATGTCTTGTATAAATAAGGAGTTGTAAAGTCATTTCAAAGTGTGGAAGAGATGAGTAGAGTGAAAAGGCAGAGCAAAAGTACTGATCTTAAATGGAACTGACTCAAGCATGGTGAAGATGCTATTCTTCAGTTCAAGTATGTAATATTTATTATTCTGTAGACAGTGTGTCTCCTGTAGGCAGTGGGCCTCTTGTGAGTAGTGTGCTCGGGTAGTGAGCCCTAATTGGCATGTGCCATTTTGTTCTTCCTATTCTTCTAATAGAGAATACATTCTTGGGGTAGTCACCTTATGGTTTTTTCCTTAACCGGGTTTTCCACGTCAAAAATCTTGGTGTCTTATGTGTTAATGTGTTTTTGCTCTTGAAATATTGCATTACGTTTCCATGATTGATTCATCATTATGCTGCTAAATTAAATAGAGGATTTAAGTGATTAATTAGAAGAAAGTTTTAGACAACTGATTCACCCCCCCTCTCAGTTGTCTATCCTAAATCCAACATTAATAGATCCTAAAAGGGAATCAGTTAGGTACTAAACCCTGTTCACACCAATAGTCAACCCTTAAGTGTAAATTAGCTTGAGAAAAAACATAAATATGGGTCCAAACAATAAGGCCTAATGAGGTACCCATGTACAAAAAATCTCTCATAAATAGAGAAAAAGAGAAATAGAGGAATATGTAATTCTTAACCTATAGACTCATCTTGGAATTTGGGTGCTAGATTTCCAACTAAGGATTTGGGTGCCACTATTTTGGGTGGTTTTAACTCATGGTTGTCTAATTATCATTTGATGGTTTCATATATTATATCTCCTATTTATTGGGTGCCTGATATGGAAGTTATATACCAAGTTTTGTAGGTATTATTATGCTATCAAAATTCCTCCAAATCTCTAGTTGGTGATACTCCTATGAAGGCTTACTCTAAAAGTGTATTATAACTGTGTTGCTTACTAAATAATACATTAAGCTACTTTGGAGTGGGGGGGTTTAATTCTGAAAGGGTTTTTCCCATGTACACATGTGTTATGGTATATTGTTTACTTTATATTTATATGTGTTTCTACTTTCTATAATTATTAAAAAAATTGAAACCATTTTTAGCCATTGTAAATCATTCTCCAACCTTGAAACCACCTATGCAAACCTCTCTTTGTGGGTCACCACTTATGTCCGCAGGGTCTCTAGGGGTGGCCCTACATTTAAAGTGTGGTCTCTAGGGGTGACCTGCTCTTGTAAAAGAAGCAACCCAGTTCACAAAAGGGATGACCCTATAATCTTTTGTTATGCATGTTTTCTTCCAGTTCTAGCCCAAATTTGCTCCAAATTGAGTCCTGATTGCAGGCTTCTTCATATATAACTAATTGTCAACTCCCCTTGATTGATTCATGACTAGATCACTCAATCCAAAATTAAGTTCCAATCAATATTTGTTATCTCCCAATCAGTCATGGGTCATATCCATTTCTTCTTCTATGATCTACTCTCTAACCATGATTCACTCTCAATCAGAGCCAAATCACTCACCAATTAATTTTGCTAACTCCCCAATCACCACCATCTTTGGTGTGGATTTCCAACCTATAAATACCTTTCACGTCTTCATTATTTTCCTAAGCTAGAAATTCTCTTCTCATCTTAACAATCTTTTTTAAGCTTCTTCCCAAGCCTTCGAGTCTCTTATTTTGTTTCTTCAATTTTAGTTTTTGGAAAGTTTCAAAACTTTCCCTTAGGAGGCGAATTTAGTATTGCATCTTTGCTCTTGTTTTTCTTTGCATATAGTTGTCTCCATAGCATTATCATGCTTGTGTAGGAATCCATGTTCCTTTTTTTTATTTGCATATCTTAATTGCTTAAGCCCGTTGTGCTTCTTAGCATTCAATTACTCATCCCCATTTGCCAATTCTTTTAGCTTCAAAGCTCAATTCAATTCAATTCCTCCCATCTTCATCCTTGTTTCTAAGAGGAGGAATCTACCACTACAGAGGAAGAGAGGGTTTCTACAAAATACATCTAAGGATTCACCAGGAATTGACACACAATTCATATCAGGTTCCTTTTATGTTTTCAATAGTAATTTGAGAAAATATCCACTCTTGAGGAAGTAAATAATTTGTTTTCTTTTCTCTTGATAGGACTTTCTTTATTGCAATAGATTATATTTTTTTTAATTGCTTATCTTAGATTTTCCTTACATTCTTAGATTAAATTTTATTTCCATTTTTCATAGATTAGTTGTTATTTCTAATTCATTAGATTAGAATAAAAAATCATTTCACAAAAACAACAAAAATATAGACTAGTTTGCATTAGAAAAATTCATTTAGAGTGCATTCATTTTTAATTTATAGATAATTAGATCACATAAAATTTTTTAGAAAAAGAACTAAAAGTTGTATTGCATTTCATATAGCTTGCATCCATCAAAAATAAAAAAATATAAGAAAAAAACGTAGAAAGAAAACAAGTGATCAAACCCTAGATTTCATCATGAGATCAACACATTCAACAAATCAAAACAAAGCATTCATGAAACCCTCAATACCATCACGAGATCCATAGTCAACACATTCAACATAGTAAACAACATAAAAATTTTCCCCTCTTACCAAGCATTCAATGTGCCCAGGCATCAGGGAACATTGGATAAGATCCATCCTTGACAAGATTAGGGAGAACTTCCCCCATCCAATTCAAAACCAACAAAATATAGAACAAACCATTCAAAAAAAAGAATATCACCAACACATCATAGACCAACAAGAACTAATAAAACAAGCAATCCAAAATGAAGAAAGGAGACAAGAGCATCTCCACATAATCAATGAACAAAACAAGCTTTTTGCTAGGATCGATGCTAGAAATGAAGATAATTACTATATATGTAAATCTAAATTCAATTGCAAATATGGTCTTAACTAGTGTATAACCAAATGGAGATTGCAAGAAAATAAATCAGCAACACAAAGAAATATGGAATAGAAGAAATAAACACATAAGACAATGTTTATGTGGAGAAACCCTATTGGTAAAAAATCCACCAAGAAGAGAGGCCCAAGATTGTATTATCTTTAGAAACAGAGATTACATACAATCCTTCCTCTCCCCTTTTTAGTATTCACTCCTTTAACACCTACAAATAGAGTTTTCACTCTAACTCATAATGTTACATTTCTACCACCATAACCCCTATTTATATAGCATATTTACCCTCTAAATGGGGCATCCAAGTTGGTTATCATATCACAATTCCTCCCTTGGATAAATCCAAGCATTTAATGCATAAAACAATATTGGTTGTAACTCCATTACTCAGTTCTTACACATGGACAACTAATTTATCCTTATGGACACCTAATTTGTCCTATCTTGCAAGGCAGTTATTGTCTTCATGTGGAGGTTTTATAACCAACAAAAGCATCTTCAAAAGTGTCCAAAACAATCTCAAGGGAAGTTGAACACCCAAAACAACCTTGACCTCCAAGATTCCTTCCTAGTAAATAGTAACTTCATGCTAGTAAATAATTAGTTACCGACACCTAGTAAAAATTAATTGTTGTACCAGTAAATCCTAATGGTAAAAAATGATTACTACTGATGGTGATTTCCTCATCCCTTGTGAATGATTTACAACCAATATTAGGAGTAATTAAATACATAGAATTTACAAGTTTGATGGCACCTTAATCCTAACATTCTCCCACTTGATATCATACATTGTAAATGCATCCATAGGAAAACATAAGTCAACTAAGCACTAGGAACAAGGCCCATGGCCTTGCTACACCATGTAAACTTTTTTGTACTCACAGGTTTAGTAAGTGAATCTACAATATTCTCCTGAGTATCAATCTTCTTCATCTCTATTTCTCCATTATTAATCATTTCACAAACAAAATGGTATTGTACATCCACATGCTTAGTTTGTGCATGATACATAGAATTTTTAGCCAAACAAAGTAAATATATATCCACTAATGGACCTTCAACTATCCAAGTCACCTGCCCAATCTGCATTAACAAAACCATGCATGTACAATGTCTTATCCATACAATTCATACCAAAAGATGACAAACAATAATTAGAAGTACCACGCAAATATATTAACACCCTTTCACATAATTTCAATGTTCTCTACTAGAGTTAGACATAAACCCACTCAATACTGCCATTGCTTAGGCAATATCTAGCCTAGTGCAAACCATTGCATACATCAAACAAACCTCCTAAGAGAAATATGGAAAATAATGATTATTATAGTGGAAGAGACTATCACCCTTAGAATGTCAATGTTGTAGATTATCCCAAGAACAACAATTTGTTAACGTTGGTTACTACATTGTTCAGTTGGTTCAGTTTTAACTGTCTTTAGTTTTAACTGTGTGATGGTTACATAACTATATCATCATAGTATTTAGCTATGTCTTGTATCTTTCTTCATTATCGAATACATTAAAATACATTTCTTCTTCTTGCTTACCATTAAATGGTATTAGAGTGGCGTGGTCTGTAGGGAGTGTAGCAGGTGCGATGTGAATGAAAATCACAGTAGTTACTCCTCCTACATGCAAGAAGACACTGTTGATGGTCTGAAGTTTCTCTGGCAATGACTTGGAGGAGAAGACTAGAAAACGTTGGCAGAAAATGCAAGGAGCACAGCAAAGTTAGAAGGCCCGATAGAAGGATTGATTAGAATGCCCAAACCAGATAGCATTGGAAAAGAGTGTGGAGTCAGGCGATGGAGTTTTACTGAGGTGTGCAGGAAACAACCTCTTGGAAGGAAGCATAGAGTTTGGAAGCCTTTGTAGGGAGATTAAAGTCATTCTCATTGTCCGTTGTGCTCTCTGCTGTAGCAGTTGTTGCCTGGGCTAAAGTTTCTCTATTCAAGCCATTTGTAGCACTCTCCATAAGGCATTTGAACGAGGAAGACATAGTTTGCAAAATCTGGCAATCATTGGTATGTATTGAAGTGTGTATTTAAGTCTGAGTAAGAAGTCAATCTTTTGGAGTATTATCTAAATGGAGATTCCATTAGACAAGTATTCTGGTTTCAATTTTCATACTTGGAGATTGAAAATTCAAATGCAACTAATGAATAAAAACTTATGGGCAATAGTAAGTGGAAAGGAAAAAGCACCTACATATGAAAATAAATTATTAGATTGGAGTAGTAGAGATGATAAAGCCAAGGCTATAATTGGTCTTGCTCTTTCTGACACTGAATTGCACCATGTTGATTTGGATAAATCATCAGCCAAAATTTGGGATAATCTGAAAAAATGATTTGGAGCAAAAGTAGTTAATGCAAAGTTTTGTCTAAAACTACAATTATTTTAGTTTAAGATGGAAGATGGAATCACAATGTCAAATCATATAAGTAACTTGTAGTCTCTCATTAGACAACTAGCAGAGGTTAAGGTTACAGTAGATGATGATGATGCTAGGGCCATCCTATTAAATAGTTTACCTTCAAAATACAACAATGTTGTTTTTACACTTAGTCAAATACCTTCACAAACTCTAGGAGGTATGATTTCTGCTCTTCTATCAGAAGAGAAGAGAACAACAGACGATTCAGAAGATGACCCTCAAGAGAAAGCATTATTTTCAAGAAGCAATTACAAGAGATCAGAAAGAATCAAATATTTTTATTGTAAGAAAAGCAGTCACATAGCTTGGGATTGTAGAACTCGAGCGAGTGATGTTCTTAAAGGAAAGCTCAAAAATGAAGGAAATCTTTCTTGCATTGAAGATGATAAGGATCCACTAGATATTGAGGATGAGGATCCACTAGATGGTGCTATTAATTTCCGTGGATATGCCCTTTAAGCAAGGTCATATTGGAGGCAGGTGGCATCGGAGGATGGAGGATTTTCCATCATCTCAAGTTAGATTCTCGCTTTGAGATGATGCTTTGCATGAGAAGCATTTTTGGTTTTGGTTGTTTTGTTTTTCTTTGTTGATGCTGACAAAGCTGACAGATTTGAAGAGTGTATGTTTTGTAAAGATTTTGTTTTGGAGACAGGTTTGGGGTTTAGTGTTAATCTCAATATGGATTGTTGTCCAGCAAGCTTCAAAGAGTATATGATCTTAAATTATACCCTTTCACAGTCACTCAACAACATGGCAGAGATCTATCATATCTCTTAGGGTCCATTGTCAAATAATTCAAGACTCTATGATTTGAGAGCTTGGGACTAAAGAGCTCAAGAACATAGATCGAAGCTATGCCTTTCCGAGGGTAGACGAGACAGCATGATGGATCCTTGCTTGGTTCAAGATTTGTTCTTTGGCAGAAGATCTTCTATAAAATATGTATTCATATTATGTAATCAGCTTTGTTGAGTATTTTAGCATTAAGGTGGGGTACCTTGGTACTATTGCAAGAATAATGTAATAAGGGGGGAATGTTAGCATTGGTTAGTACATTGTTTGGTTGGTTCAGTTTTAACTATCTTCAGTTTTAATTGTGTGATGGTTGCATAACTATATCATCATAGTATTTAGCTATGTCTTGTATCTTTCTTCATTATCGAATACATTAAAATACATTTCTTCTTCTTGCTTACCATTACAATTACCCTCAAAGAAATAATTAACAAGGTAACAAAAAAAATAACATATATAAACCTTATCGCCGACCATTCGACATAAACCAATTATGTTCATTTCATAAGGTAAGGGGACACAACACTGAATCTAGTCAAGAGTATAACAAGTTTAAATTGTGAGATTCTCTTAATCCTTGAACAATTTCTATTATAGAAATGTCCCTTAATCCACATCAAGTGACACCTAGAAATGACAACAATCCTTGAAAAACACCTATTTCTCTACAAAAAGTGAATATGAGAATCTTTCAAGACCCCTTTCCTACACATCAAAACAATGAATCAAATACAAAAAAATCAAGGGACTTTACATTAACTAATATGGAGTTGTCACAAGAATATTCCCAAGGGTGCTTTAAGGAATCACCCTTGATTGGTACTATCACCTCCCTGATACATCTATACATTTCTTTAGGCAACACATTAGTGAATTTGTATCTACATTTGACATGAACAAACTCGTGAAAACTATAATTAGGGAATTTTTTAGCATGAAACAAGACAACAACAAATTTTTAGCTCACTTTATGACATGATGGAGGTAATTCCTCTATTCTTTGATGAGCACACCAAACATGGACCGCAACGAACTCTATGACCTCTTTTTGCATACCCTTAATAGGAACACAAGGGAGGAAGTACAAAAATTACCTTAAAAATCATATGAGGAAGCCTTAGAAAGTGCTTTGAGAATAGATCAAATAGCTATAGATAGTGGGTGAAAGATTGACAGATCAAACAAGAGATTGGTAGTGCAAATGCTAATAGTGGAAAAAACCCACCCACTATTAAAATATTGAAGAATAATCAAGGTGCAACAATTGACAGAGTTCCTGACCAACCTCCTAAGAGAAATAAAGGAAACAACGATGGTTACAGTGAAAGAAACTATTACCCTTAGAGTGTCAACATTGTAGATTATCCTAGGAACAACAATTACCCTAAAGAATAATCAACAACAAGGTAACAAAAATGATAAAAGATATGAACCTTATTGCTGACCATTTGACCCAAACCAATTGTGTTCATTTCACAAGGTAAGGGAGCACAACACCAAATCTTGTTGAGAGTATAACAAGTTTATTGTGAGATTCTTCAAATGAAGAACAACGTCTATTTAGAGAAATGTTCCTTAATCCACAACAAGTGACACCTATGAATGACAACAATCCTCAACAAATAGCTAGATCGATCTACAACATGTGAATATGAGAATCTTCCAAGACCCCTTTCTTGCATATCAAAACAATGAGTCAAATAGAAAAAACTTAGGGCTTTGCATTAACTCATATGGTAATTTTATTCTTACGTAAACATTAATATCATTTATTTATCTATTTAACTAATATTGGCAATGACTCACAAAATTTGCACTACTTTACAATGAGTTGGAGCACACATTTACATGATGACAAAAAATAGGAAGAATAATGAACTCCTTAACATGTGAAGAAGAAGTGATAATTGTGAATGGAAAGCCTTTACACCCAACTTTGAACAAATATTTCTATAGACAATACATTTATTCTCAATTGGGTCTCATTTATATTGGCCTTCCAAAAATTTGATTTTCAAATTGTCATTTGAAATTTTTTTTTCAGCACAAAATGAATATATGTGATACATGTGCAGTAGTTAAATTCCTCGCCATCCTTACTTGTAAATACACAAATTTTACTCTACACCTTTTTTTCCTACACTAGTCCATTATGAGATTATCCTGGTAAACTAAGTGATCAAACCCATAATGAAGGAGACTCTAGTGGAGGGAAACCAAGTAAAGCCATGATGTCCTTTTAATTGGTCATCAATCTTCTAGGAAAGATATTACAACTTTGAAAAACTACAGCTATGTTTCCAAAGATAAAGGTCACAGTGTTGTAAATATCACCCTCTTTAAAATTGGTAGAGGGAGTGGACATATAGGGTGTCTTGGTAACCGATGAAGTTGCAGTAGTAAATTGCCAAATAATCTACTCCTACATAGAGAGCTACAACCTGATGCTTCTCTAGGCTCATCAGAATCATAATAATGATGGATGAATTTAGCCAAATAAAATATAATCTACTAAGATATTCCTACAATTGACTTGGAAAGGAAGATCATGGCAGGGTGTAGCTTGTATCATTCATATGATAGTGAATAAAAAATTGCAACATACACTAATGGATTAAAATTACATAAAGATAATTATGCCGAGAGGTGTTCTACACTCATAGCAAGGGCTGAAAGATTCAAATTCCCGTAAATAATTAAGATTCAGATTCCCAAGTAAACAAAATTCATAAAATGTGTAAATAAATAAATTCATGGAAGCCAAATTGATAGAAAAATAGAATAACTTGGGTAGTTATGGAGTGAAATCTTTATTAGGTTAAACAAAAAAATAAATAAATTCATGGAAGCCAAATGGATAGAAAAATAGAAAAACTTGGGCAGTTATGGCGTGAAATCTTTATTACGTTTTAAGAATATGAAAAGTCTGGCAGCATAGTCTCCCTAAATTAACTCATGTGAGCATATCAAATATTCTAACTGCAAGTAATTTATAAATGCCAACAAATTGGAAGATATCTCTCAGCGTACTGTAGATATATTTTTTTAAATATAAATATACTAGTTATGTCCCATCCTTATTAGTAGTCTTATCTATATAGTTATTAGCAGTCTTATATAGTTATTTATATAGTATTATCTATATAGTTATTAGTACTCTTATCTATAAATCAATTATATCACAGTTATTAGTAGTCTTATCTATAAATCAATTATATGAGAGTTATAGAGTTATTAGTGTTATAGAGTTATTAATAATCTTATCTATAGAATTACTAGTACTCTTATTTATAAATATGTCATAATTTTTCTACTAAAAGTTTCCACTTATTTTTAAGTAAACATGTAAACTTTTTAATTGAATATTAAAAGAATAATTATTAGTATTGTTATTTGTTTAAGAGATGGACTTATTGCAACCTCCACATTATTCAAAGCATTTAATAATTGATTTATAGATAAGACTACTAATAACTGTGATATAATTGATTTATAGATAAGAGTACTAATAACTATATAGATAATACTATATAAATAACTATATAAGACTGCTAATAACTATATCGATAAGACTACTAATAAGGATGGGACATAAAGAAGAGTAAATCCTTCGTTTATGATTGGAAGGTATCCAATCAATTGTAGTCCTTTTATAATAATATCTAGATGAGCGTGGAATTTATGGAAGAAACACGACCACTTTCTCACCTTGGAGCTCAAGGAAATGAATGTGGTGTTGGAGTGAGTCGGGGTCCATTTAAAGGGCCACATCTCTCCAACACAGGTCAATCAGAATAAGTAACATACAGCATCCATGCGCCCAACGTTTATTAGCATGGGGAATCTGGACCTACAGCTTTGGTGAGCCGTCATCCGTGTATAGGACTATTTCTCCGTAGTCTCCGTAGCTTTGCTTGCTACTGTAATAATGGATAGGAATTAAAAGGTACGTCAGGAGTCTCTAGTTTCAATCTCGCCATGTAAGCAGAAGGCCCATTCACGAATCAAAAGTGGCAATCTCAGAGTCCTTTATGGAATTGTTCACCTATAAATACTGGCTCACCCCTCGTCAAGGATGCAGAGCGCACAGAAATATTTCCTTACATATTTCTGCTAAGTTTGTAGGATTTCGAGTGGAGAATTTGTAGCAAGATGAAAAAGATTAGGCAGCCTTTTGCTGCTCTACTCTTACTCTTAGCTGTGTCTGCGTGTGCTGAAGGAGTGAGCCTTTTGAAGTCTGTATGTAATGCCACGCTTTACCCAGACGTTTGTGTCTCAACCCTGCAAGCTCAATATTATGAGCAATCTCTGAGACCAGGAAGTTCTATGAAAGATATGGCTATAACTTCCGTTAAGGTCAGCCTCGAGGAAGTTAAAAAGCTGTCAATTGTAGTTTCCTCTCAGTCGGTATTACTGAGCTCGGATGATGAAAGTAAGCATGCTGCAATTCAAGATTGCAAGATTCTGTTCAAATATACGGTGCGCCAGCTGAACGAGTCGTTGAATTTGCTGACGACATCTGCAGAGTGGAAGAAGGAGCAGGCGGAGGACGTGCAGACATGGCTCAGCGCTTCTCTCACCGATCAAGTCACATGCATTGAAGGATTCAAAGACCTTAAAGACAGTTACGCAGAATCTGTGAGAAATGTTTCCAAAGTGGTCAGTAATTCCCTTGCAATCGTCAACAGCCTTCCCGTGGCCAATATTTTTCCCGGCCAAAACAATCGCCGCCTTTTATCGGAAGCAGAGGATAGTGAATTATATTTCCCGAGTTGGATGTCTCCAACCGACAGACGGCTTCTTCAGAGCTCTCCGGCGGGTGGCATGACCGCAAACGCAGTTGTAGCCAAGGACGGAACGGGAAATTACAAGAGCATCTCAGAGGCCGTGAAATCTGCTCCCAGTAAGAGCACTAGCCGATACGTTATCCATGTCAAAGCCGGAGTGTATGCAGAATCTGTGGAGGTCTCCAAAGATAATATCATGCTGGTTGGTGATGGTAAATACGCTACGGTTGTTACAGGATCCACCCATGGCAATATCCGATCCAATACGTTCGGTACAGTTTTCCACTCCCTCTCTTAACTATTTTTAAGTTTCCACACGACTAATTTTTTTTACCAGGTCGCTAACACTCTACTTAAATATAATTAGCACCTCCATTCATTGGAGGTTCAAGGAATACACGGCGAGTTTAGAAAATTTTTCGTGTGAATTTTTAGGGCGTGAAACAATTCCAAGTATTATAATGCTTATATATAAAAGCTTATGGGCTAATAGTTCAATAGTCAAACAGTCAATAGTGATTTTTAATTTCATTTATAACAAAAAGTGGTAAAGATTTATCTTATTTTTATGGCTATTCTTAAATATCATCCACTCTAACAGTTAAAGGTCAATTTTGACCAATAAAATTAGGACAAATATTTAGTACTTTTTATTGTGAATGAGGTGTAAAATTGTTATTGATTGTTTGATCATTGAAATGGATGATATTTAAGTAGAGTGTATTTTTATTGGCCAAAATCAATCTTTGACGGTTGAAATGGATGATATTTAAGAAAAGCCCCTATAGCTAATATCACAACAAGTAAACATGCAGTGTTTGAACAGTTCAAGACAAACCATAGTTTAGAGGTCCAATTTATACAGAGTTAATTAGATCTTTCATTTAAAAATTATCTGATCTAACTTGAAAGTGATCTTTATGGCTACTATAAGCTTGGAAAATTCAAAGAAGATATTTCCAATGAATTTGATGGAATAGATACTCATCAATCATTGGCTCTCAGTCGAATTTGACAGAATAGATACCTCACAGTTTTTGGCTCGCAGCCAAAAAATTCAGCCTAAGGATTATACTCCTAAATAGAAAAAGATCTTGTAAATAATATAAAATCCTCAATCTTGTGAATGATATATAATCTTCCATTTAATTCGCGGGAGATGTCATTCCGCGAGCTTTCTTGTTTTTCTCTGAAATATGTCGTGAGCACTTAATTAGCTACGGTGGTTACAGGATCCATGCATGGCTCTATCGGATCCACTACGTTCGGTACACTTTTCCATTCCCTCTCTTAACTATTTTTATGTTTCCACAGGACTAATTTTTCTTTACTTTACGTGTTTGAACAGTTCAAGACAAACCATGATTTAGAGGTCAAATTTATAGAGTTAATTATATCTTTCATTTAAAAATTATCTGATCTAACTTGAAGGTAATCTTTATGGCCACTATATTTTTATGGCCACTATAAGTTTGAAAAATTCAATGAAGGTTTTTCTATTATAAGGTTGGGATCATGTCCTGGTCGGAATAGATACCTCTCAATTATTGCCTCTCAATTTAATTTGACAGAATAGATACCCCTCAGTCATTGGCCCTCAGCCGAAGAAATTCAACCTAAGAAGATGGCTCTCAGTTCAATTTGAGGGAATAAATACCCTTCAGTTATTGGCTCTCGGCAGAAGAAATTCAGCCTAAGGAGATGGCTCTCAATCCAATTTGTCCCAATAGATACCCTTCAGTCATTGGCTCTCAATAGAAGAAATTCAACCTAAAGATTGTACTCCTAAATAACAAAAAAATCTTGTAGATGATATAAAATCCTCCATTAAAAAAATAATTCGCGAAAGATAGTCATTCCTTTGGAACAGTATAACGGCGAGCTTTCTTGTTTTTTTCTGAAGTATGTCGTGAGCACTTAATTAGTGGTCTCACTTACTGTAAAGACGGCTCTGTACAGCTAATAATTAGCGATTAATTGTGAAACAGGCGTTGATTGATTGGGGAATTTTGTGGTATTGGGTGCAGATGCTACAGGAAACGGATTCATTGCGCGCGACATGGGGTTTGAGAACACAGCAGGAGCGAGCGCTGGACAATCTGTTGCGCTTCGAGTATCGTCAGATCGGTCGGTATTTTATCGTTGCAGCATTAAAAGCTTCCAAGATAGCCTGTACGCCTACTCTCAACGCCAATTCTACAGAGAATGCGACATCTTCGGCACCGTGGATTTCATCTTTGGCGACGCCTCTGCAGTATTTCAGAGCTGCAACATATTGTCGCGGAAGCGGAACAAGAATCCGAATGTTGTTACGGCACAAGGCAGAAGTGATCCGAACCAAAACAGCGGCTTCTCCATCCACAACTGCAAGGTGTCGGCGGAGTCTATTCGCACATATTTGGGCAGGCCGTGGAGGCAGTACTCTCGCACAGTGGTCATGCAATCCGTCTTAGATGGTAACATTGATCCTGCAGGTTGGACTGAGTGGGATGGTAGTTTTGCATTGAAGACTTTATACTATGCAGAATACATGAATTCTGGGGCAGGAGCGGGGATTTCCAACCGGGTCAAGTGGCCTGGATTTCATATCATTACAGATCCAGTAGAGGCCAGCAAATTCACTGTTGCACAATTTATATCTGGGAATTCGTGGTTGCCTTCGACTGGTGTTGCATTCCAATCGGGTCTAATTGGTTGAGAGAGATCCGTTATCCGTATTGTTCGTATTGTTCGTATAGTATCCTTGCAAATTGTCTCAACTGTACCGACACAAAACCTATATATTATAGAGCTCGGCCCTACACCTTCACCACAAATTAATTATGATGCGTTTCTAAATTAAGAGTTGTATTAGAAACGACCAGTATTATTGCTTATTTATTTACATTTGGTCTTGAGTATCATGTGCGATAACTAAATATACGTTGCAGCAATTCCATATGGTTTTGCTCTATGTATTTTAGAAGAATATTTCTTCCCCATTTATTGAAAAATAAATAAATGGGCCAATATATGTGTACACTTATGCACATATGTAAATAATTGTAGCACTATAAAAGCATAAATATATTCAGATTATTTTTCATCCTGATGATGGATCATGTAATATGATCCGAAATGTCGATTCATTCAGTATGATCCAAAACATGGATGTTTAAGTAAAATTTTGTTGCACAAGTGAATTTCAGATAATTGTTGTATATGAATTAAACTTAATTAAAACCAGATAATTGTTGTATATGGATTAAACTCAGTATAGAGAAGTAGATATATTCAGATTAAACTCACTATAGAGAACTAGATTGGATTAGATCTGATATTTGACTAGTGCTTATTCAGCAAATGTTGTGTTTCTTTTAAATTTTAAAGGAGTCTAGAATATAAGTTTATTTAAAAGGAAAGGGACAATAAATTTTTTTTAATATAAATTTAGGGTAAATGAATAAATAACATAAACATTTAAAATCTATACCAGATAAAAATAATTTGGTGAAAATGTAATAAATGTTAATAAACTAATGTTTTAGAAATTGAATAAAACAATATATCTATCTAGTTGGAAAATTGTGATAGATGATAAGATGATAAAATATGATTTTTCAATAATGTAGAAATGCTTGTAAAGATCAAATGAATGATCTAGAATTAGTGAATGATGTCTTTCACTCTAGGTCACTTCTCTAACTTCACATTTGATTATGCAAATGTAAATTTGATTATTCTCACAGATCTTAAATGGATCAACAAATTTGATCTCTGCAAACTTTTAGAATGTTGCTTTTAGCTTGCCTCAATGTTCTCAACTTGTTCTTGTATAAGTAATGGTTTTAGTGTTTAATGGTTTGCACATGGTACTAATAATTGTTTCGCTTGTGTCAAATCATGTAAAGGTACCAATTCAATAACTAGATAAATGATTGAGGATAACACTCAAACATTCATGATGCCCTCAATTGTTGCACAATGCAAATTCTCTAACAAATGCTCCTAATAATACATGCAAGTAGTAAATGATAGCTCTAGGATGTAACAGATCTAATTATGTGTTGATGATAAGATCATATGGATGTTAAAATGAACTAGGAATACTTCTTTATAAATAACACCAATGATCAATGGAAAATGTTTTCAATCCTTGAGTTGGTACACAATAGTCACAAGGAATGGTAAAACTAGCCCTAGATAAGAATTTAAAATTTAACTTTGGATCATTTCTATAAGTGTAAAAGTGACCGAGATCAATTATTTCTATAGAAAATACATTGGCCTTCCAAAAAGTTGATTTTCAAATTTTCATTTAAAAATTCATTTTCAACACAAAATGAATATATGTGATACATATGGAATAGTTAAATTCCTCATCATCCTTACTTGTAAATACACAAATTTTACTCTACACCTTTTTGTTCCTACTCTAGTCCATCGTGAGATAATCATGGTAAACTAAGTGAGCAAACCCACAATGTTCCAAAGGAGATTCTAATGGAAGGCAACCAAGTAGAACTTCATGATGTCCTTTTAGTTAGCCGTCAATCTTCTAGGAAAGATATTACAATTTTGAAAAACCATAGCTACATTTTCAAAGATGAATTCCACAATGCTGTAAATATCACACTCTTTTAAATTGGTAGAGGGAGTAAATGTATAGGGTATCGTGGTAAATGAAGTTGCAACAATAAATTGTCAAATAATCTGCTCCTACATAGAGAGATACAACCTAATGCTTTTCCAGGCTCATCAGAATCATAGTAATGATGGAAAAATTTAGCCAAATAAAACATAATCTATTAGGATATGAATCCTACAACTAACTTGGAAAGAGATTGATTACCTCAATCATAAATTAATTATGTGTGAGTGATCATGATAGAGTGTAATTATTATCATTCATATGATAGTGAATAAAAAATTAAAACGTACACTAATAGGTTAAAATTGTATAAAGATAATTATTAAATATCTTAAACAATGTGAAGATTGCAATAAGAAATGAAACTCCTAACCAAAGAAGAATACTAATAATTATTTTTTAATAATTTTAATTAAAAAATTGCATGTTTACTTATAATTAATATAAACTTTACATAGAAAATAGATTTTACAGATAAGACTACTAATTAACCATAATACTAATAAGGATGGCACGTAATGAAGATGAATAAATCCTTTGTTCATGGTTGGAAGGCATCGAATCAATTGTAGTCCTTTATAATAATATCACCTTGGAATCTATGGAAGAAACGCGAACACTTTATCACCTTGGAGCTCAAGGAAATGAATGTGGTGTTGGAGTCACAGTGGGTCCATTTAAAGGCCACATCTCTCCAACACAGGTCAATGAGAATAAGAAGCTTCCAGCCTCCATGCGCCCAACGCTTATTAGCGTGGGGAGCTACTGGTTTGGTGAGCAGTCATCCGTGTATCGGACTATTTCTCCGTAGTCTCCGTAGCTTTGCTTTCTACCATAATAATTGATAAGAATCGAAAAGTACAACAGGAATTTGTAGTTTCAATCTTGCCAGGTGAGAAGGAAAAGTGGCAATCACAGAGTTCTCTATGGAATTGTTCAGTTATAAATATCGCCTCACCCCTCGTCAAGGATGCAGAGCGCACAGAAATATCTCATTACATAATTATAGTTTGTATCTGGGAATTCGTGGTTGTCTTCGACTGGTGTTGCATTCCAATCAGGTCTAGTTAGTTGAGAGAGATCGGTTCTCCGTATTGTTCGTATAGTATCCTTGCAAATTGTCTCGACTGTGCCGACACAAAACTTATAAATTATAGAGCTCGGCCCTACACCTTCCCCACAAATTAATTATGATGAATTTCTCAATTAAGAGTTGTATTATATCTCTTTTGTTTTTCACATTTGGTATTGAGCAGGGAGAAGGCCCCATAGTGGAGGGGCTCCTATACTGGGTATAGGAGTTGATTAAAGTGGGGTCAGCTGTAGTCTTTTATTTAATTAAATAATATTCAAAATATTTCTAAAAACTGCACAAATATGCACCAATCAATGTACATATTATATTTGTTTACTCATTAGTACTTATTTATCTATATTAGGAGCTATAAAGAAAAGTTATACAATGATTTTTAAACATAAAAGCAACTCACATGACTTGTACACACACTGCTGAATAGATCCTGAGACTTTAAGATAATATATTGCCTATATATTAAAAAGATAGAGTACTTGACTTCCACCTACAAATGCAGCGACCACCCACTACAAAGTACTATTTTGGTTCAACAAAATCCTTTTTAAACATAATGCATCTAAGAGTGTCCCATGACAGAAAATGATGCATCCCAGAATACATTATTGTTTTCCAAATTTAGAGTCTTAAGTAAACAAAAGCCATGGCCAAGTGTCACATCAAACAAACTCTTCTGTCTCATATCTACTCATTAAGTGCATACTTTCAAGTGATATTTGACCAACTACTGGTCACTTCTCCATGAATACCTACAATCAACAATACACTCGAAGGTGTAAAGCTCACCAAACAAGCTGTCAATACAAGAGGACATAAGTTAAAGACTTCAACCCAAACAACCATCCAACCAAATCAATCAACTCTCAAACTTATTGCTACAAGCAACACAATCGAAGGTTTAAGGCTCACCAATCAAGTTGTCAAGAGAAGAGGACAGAAATTTAAGACTTCAGACTAAACAAGCATTCGATCAAATCAATCACCTCTCAAACCTATTATCAAATTCAATTTTTTTGACATCCATCAAATCCATCCACTTATCGCAAATGAATCAATCAAATGAAAGTGCACAGATCACCAACATTTCCTTCCACATATTCCTACATATACCCCCATTTTTCTAGTTCAATTTTCCTACATCCCATATAGAAAAGTCCTGTACAATTCAAATTGCACACTGCTATCAACAATTTACTGTAAGTTCGCACTATACTTTAAATGTCTGCCTATTGTATATGATGTAATATGTTGTTTTTTCTTATAATATAAATGTCTATCTATTCTATGTTGTAAATGCATATACTATAAGTGCAAATATCTCGTTTTTACTTATACTGTAAGTGCAAATATGATTTAAATGCCTATATTGTAAGTTCAAATATGTTGTAAGTGCAGAGATCCCATATTTGTGATAATTTAAATGTGCAATGATTTTCCCATTTAATAAGAGTTTTTATATTAGAAGGTTAGAGTTTTTATATTTGTTGACATTCTAGAGTTCTGCAAGTGGCATTTTTATATTAGGGATTTGGGTCTTTTTGATGCAATAATAAAGTTGATGTATCCCATATTTGTGAGAAGCATTCTAGATTTTTTGCCTATATTGTAAGTGCAAATATGGTGTTTTTGCTTACACTACAAATGCCTAACAATCTTCCTTGAAATGATCTCATATTCTTCTACTTGCATTGTTTGGTTTTTCATTTCTAGTAGGAATCTCTGGATGTTTGAGAACATTGAAATGTTTAAATTTTCCCTCCTTGTCTTTGCCTTTACTGTTTTTGTTTATACTGTGTTTGTTTTTGTTTATATTTGCACAAGTACAGTATATGTTATTTTTGCTTATACTATATTTATGCCTATACTGTAAGTGCAAATATCCCGTGTCTACCTTAACTTGAGTTTTTATTTTCACATTTTTGTTAGACCTATATGCATGTTTCAAACATCATGTTTGTTTCATATTCATAAGTATCTACATATTATTGCTATTTGTCTACATTTAATCTATTGCTTCTCACATTATGGCAGTGCAAGATGTTTCTATCTTCAGGAAAGTTCTTAAAAAAGCTTTCTTAGCCTCACTAACATGTAAATTGCATTTGATGTTCTGAAATAATGCCATTTTGACTCATTTTTCTGAGTAGGACTCTTCCAAGTGTATTATATAATCATGTTTCTAAACTCAAACAAGGGTAGTAATAATATATAGATACTATAAACATCAAACTATAAACATAAAACTGAAAACATATTTCATGTTAACATCAAACTGTAAACATTTTCAATACAGACTATCAAACTATAAACATCAAATTGTCAAGCTTTCAACATCAAAATGTCAAACTATAAACATCAAACAACACCATAATATAAGTTTAGTTTACGTTGTCATTTTTTGTCAACATCAATTCAAAAAATAAATTTATGTTCAGAGCATCACTATGAACTCTCAAACTCAACTTACAAACTCAAGTTACAAATTGCAATTTTTCAAAGGTGAAGAAAATGGTATAACAAAAGCTCTATTGTTTGTGAAAGCTATTGAAAATTTATTTTTGTTGCTCATATTATTAAAACCATTTGAGCTGATTGTTACTCTTCATTGTTAATTTGCATCAGAAAATTCAAACTATCAACCTCACTACACGTGTGGCTGAGTAAACAATATTTGTCTACCTAACACATACAAGCCCAAGTGGAACCTGAAAGTTAGGTTGCACCACCCTACATGCCTCTCTTCTAATCAACACAAGTGATTATCTTCAAAGCCACAAATAATGGTTGGTAGAATGTCCAATTCAATGCTTAATGTGTTGGAGTACAGAATAACACTGAGGGGGGGGGGGGTGAACCACTGTTGTCTAATTTTTAAAATCTTTTCACACCTTTTAATTTACAAGATAGAGTATAAAGGAGACATCAATAATCTATCAAATTCATATGCACAAGTATGATGATAAATTGAATGAACATAACCTTGTGTAAACCATTATAAAACACACATAGAGGCAAGACATAACACAAGGATTACTAGAGTGGAAAACCCTCATGGGGTAGAAAAACCACTCAAAATTGCCTCACTGGCTTATTCAAAACCTCACTGGTTACAAATAGGTCTCACTAACCAAGGAAGCTTCACTAGCTTTACAAAATTCCTCACTGGCATACATTGTGCCTCACTGGCTAATACAAGTGTGCATAAGAAAACTAATCAATTCAAGGGGTTATCCTGTTTCACTCCATCACAAAACCTTATTCCTCCTTTAACCCTCATTTGACAAAATTCTTTCCAATCACAATATAATCAATCAAGCTTCTGATGTCAATCAATCATCTGCTCATTACAATCTCAATGTCTTCCTCTGCATTTCATTTTCAATCAAAATTCTCTTGCCCTCTGTATCAAAATCAAAACATAATTTTTGCCATTATATTTTCTTCATCTGCATATGTCATTCCTGCAATGATATCTCTAACATAAATTATCTCTTCAATACTGTATTTTGTCTACACACAATCCATCCATCAATGCACCTGCAAATACATTTTATAAAAATTGAATGTCCTTTCACATTCTTCTCATTCTCTATAAATTCATCTTCACCATTTCAATTAACAACTCTACATTAAAAATCAATTCACCTGCAAAGAATAATATCATATATCTCTTCTCTGTATTTTCATTTTCCCCTTTTTCAAAAACAAATTTTCTATTTCTGCAACAAATACCATCCATCACAATACACCTGCAATGACCTTTCATTTTATGCTTCTCTTCATTTTCTTCTTTCAAAAACTCATCACAATTTCCCATTAAAATATATATATATATATATATATATATATATATATATATATATATATATATATATATATATATATATATATATATATATATATATATATATATATATATATATATATATTCTTTGCATTATAATATCCATCTGTGAAGAAGCTACAAAAACAAAAAGATCAAATTCCTATTCTTTGTATGACCATTTCCATTCATAAATAATTTGCAAAAATAAAATCATATTTCTCTGTTCAGCTGCAAGAAGTCTTTTCACATTATTCTTCCCATTTATCTTCATTTTCCTTTCTCCTAAAAAAATCCTCTACAAACTCCAATCTACAAAAAATAATCTTCAATCTGAAAGAATATCATCTGCAAATAAAGTCTTTAAAAATATTTATCCAATCTTCCCTTCCATCCTCGGAGACACTCATTCATCTTTATGAGGAGAAAATAAAATCATAAAGAATAAAATCTTTACAAGGAAATTTTCTCATAAGATTTAGCCATTTAAAAAAATCTCTCCTTAAAAAAAATAACTTCCTTTTTTAAACTACACGAGAGAGATATAAAGAGACTCCACTTTGTATTTTAAAATTAGAAAAAAAACTTCTATGAAAATCTCCTTAAAAAGCTCAAGAAAATCTGCCTTAAAATCTCCTTTTCAAAAGACTGAAAATAGTCTTAAAAAAATAGCTTTTTAAAAAAACTTTTTTTAAACAAAAACACCCATATTAAATATTTTTTTTGATATGTTTTCTTTTTGCTACTCATAAACTTTAGGAAATGACCGCTTGGAAAGGTAAAGGGGATGGTCACAAATGTTATAAACCCCTTTAGCAGGCAACCCATGACCTATACTAGCAGGTCAACTGAGAATTAAAACAAAAGGTATGACTTTTATGACAGGCAGAAAGAGAATAGGATGATATGCATACATGACTTTTACTTAGAATTAATCTTAGGTCCTTTAGGTATTTAGATATGCAAGTAGGGTTAGGATAGATGAGAGTTAAGACTGCAGAACCCTAAGAAGAACCATTCTGATTTTGGTATAGAACATTTATGAAGAATGTCAACATGTTAACAACATCACAAAGAAAATGATCAACACCTTGTGTTCATCCTGATAGGAAGCAACTTTTTCAAATCAATAACATGAACTCCTGATGTTCCATGAGACCATAACACAATTCTTGATGTATGAGAAGGTATGATAGCATGATGGCACTAATCCAAACTACAGACCATACTGATATCAATGATAGTCATGAAGCTAACACTATGACACCTACACAATCTCCATCAACCTCTTGATGATGAGAAGATGAAAACATAAAACATATCTAACCTCCTGATCTTGTACACAAGACACTGCCATGATATGATTCCTTGATGTCTTGTATTGATGCAATCCCATAATTAAGTTCTTTGCCATGAATGACAACTACACCAAGACTAATATCCCAAAGAGGCACCAACAAATCTGATCTAACAATCAAAGCATCCTTGATGAACCTAAAACACCTCAAACAAGTAAGTCAACCAATGAACACAACATTCTCAAAATATGAACTAGGTGCATGACTACTCAAGCATAAGTGATCATATCAATATGTCTCTGATCAACAATGACAACTAACTTTGCATCAACAACTCAACACCTTTTTGACATCAATGACAATCAATCTCCATCAATCTCCCCCTTTGTCATGTTGATGGCAAAACTACATGATGCATTCTCTCTCTCTCTCTCCCCATTTTTGACATCTGATGACAAAGGCTAAGATACTCCCCCTATCATTTAACTCCACTGAAAGATGTTAAAACCTGATCATAACATTTACAATCATATTGCATTATGAAGATTTTGAAGACAAACTTCTGATAACCTTGAACCTGTGATGATCTATGATGACAGAAATTACAAACCTGAAGCAATCATATGATAAACCTTGATGACAATACCCTGAAACAACTCTTTAACATGAGAGCAACAAGTCGCCATGAAGCACACATCTGAAGACATACATCCTAAAGCACAAAAATCTGAGAGAAACATTATGTGAGGCACACCAAATAAAGCATCAAACCACTGTTATAATCTGCCCATAAACTGTACCATATTCTGTATACACTTCTTGGCATGATAAAGAATGAAGACCATCCTAAAAGGAATAAAGACTATCTTGATGAAGACCAAGACCATCCTACTGTTCCTACACATGACACTTTTTGCAATTCACAATGTCAAATACATTTGAAACAAACTGTAATCAACAAGAATTGATGCCTCTTGACTTTAACACTCAAATCAGCCCATCAAGTCTGCACATCAACAAACTAACTACATTGAATCCCTAAACATTTTATCCACTGATCACCTATATCATTGTCACACACTGAAGATCAACATAGTTATCAACACCATTAAGAACTTCATTTCACAACACTGATATCTTAGCAACCATTATCAAGCATGAATCCAAAAACATAATAAACAAACCAAGATCATCATATTGACAAACATCAAATGATCTCCTTCTTGAAACTTCTTGGGGTTAATTGATAGAACATTGGATAACTCCCCCTAACTTCATGCCATATGTTATGCAACTCATGAAGTGACTTGTGCAAGATGCATAAGTTTAGGATTTATCTTCTCTTTGCTTTGTTTCATTCTCCAAACTTTTACAGGTTCTTTCTTCCTCCAAACTTTTTCAGGCTCTTTCTTTTTCAAACCTTTCAAACCAAGTGATGCAATTCTTCCATACATTCTGCAACTATGTGCTTTGTGACCAAGAGAGTTTCATATATAGCAAACTATATTGTAATCATAATCAAATGATTGATAATACCTTTTTGACATCCTTTGAGCACTTATGTTATGATTCCATGTATGAACATGTCTTTCATGCATTTTGAAGTTTCTTTATATATGACCAAGAGAGTTGCACTTGAAACATACAAGATTAGTATTCCATCTGCAATCAACTGCTTTGTGTCCAAAATGATTATAGGTATAACAATAACCATTAAATGAATAATTATACATGTACATATAAGCTTGTCTTACATGAGCAGTTCTTCTAAATTTTCTCCTTTGATTGTGCATTTTGCCTTCAGGAGCAGCAGTATGATAATTTAAATCAATTTTCCTTCTTGGAGTCTCTCTAACTTTGGAACACTCTCCTTCTTCATAACCAAGTCCAGTAGTGTCTCTATGTTGTTTTTGTTTACACAGCATCTCATGTAACTTGCTTGTGCTCTCTTCAAATTTCAGATTCTTTTCAAACTACTTTCTAACATCCTCAAGATCTTTTCTTAAAGAGACTATTTCTCCTTCAAGCTTTTGACATCAAACTATTTCATTTTCTAACCCAGACTTTGTTAGATCAACTATCCTCTTAGCTTCCTCAACCCTTGTCTTCATATTGATAATTAATTTATGTGATTCACTCACTTGATTTCTCAAATCTATAATTAGTTTCTAGCATCTTCAAGGTCAAAAGATATTCTTTCAAAATATGAAATAACTATCTTTATCCATTCTTTTCTTGTTGTAGTTGCAACTCTAATCTCTGATTTCCCTTTTTGCATTTCTTAATTTCACTCATAGCACATATGATCTCTCCTTCTATGTCAATTTCACATTCTTGTTCATCATACTCTTGATTGTGATCTTCTTCTAAATCTGATTGAGTCTCATCTCCTTCATGTGAATGACTTCCATCATTTTCACTCTTCTCAGATAACAAGATGTCCTCTTCTTTATCATCACCTTGATAAATTCTTATCAATTCCTTCCACACATCTTGGGCTATTTCACAATGTATAAATTTACAGGAAACTTCATTAGATAAACTAGATAAAATAGCTTTCTTTTCTATTTGATTACATTCAAGAGATTTTTTGTTATTTGTAGTATTAGGAGATTGAGAGGAAACACAACACCCATTCTCAACTGACATCAAAACACCATATCCTAAAAAGGATAAATAAACTTGCATTCTAACATACCAAATAGAGAAGTCTAAACCATCAAAGAAAGGAACTCCAGAAAACTCTTTCTCTAATTTAATACATATTTCAACTTGTGAAACATTTCTATCAACTAATTATATATCAATATCTAAATTTGATATAGATGATGTCATTTGTGTCTTTTGACTAGTATGAGGCTTGACATTTCTCATGCTCTTATTTCTTCTACACTTTCCCATAGTACTCCACTAACAGGACCTACCCAAGCTGATTAGACTTATATAGGGAACCTATGCTTTGATTCCACTTGTTGGAGTACAAGACAACACTGAGAGGGGGGGTGAATCAATGTTGTCTAATTTTTAAAATATTTTCACACCTTTTAATTTACAAGACAGAGCATAAAGGAGACATCAATAATCTATCAAATTCATATGCACAAGTATGATGATAAATTGAATTAATAGAACCTTATGTGTAAAACATTATAAAACACACACACATAGAGGCAAGACATAACACAAGGATTACTGGAGTGGAAAACCCTCATGAGGTAGAAAAACCACTCAAAATTAACTCACTAGCTTATTCAAAACTCCACTGGTTACAAATAGGTCTCACTGACCAAGGAAGCTTCACTAGCTTTACAAAATGCCTCACTGGCTGATACAAGTGTGCATAAGAAAACTAATTAGTTCAAGGGGTTACCCTGTTTCACTCCATCACAAAACCGTATTCCTCCTTTAACCCTCATTTGACAAAATTCTTTCCAATCACAATATAATCAATCAATCTTATGATGTCAATCAATCATCTTCTCATTACAATCTCAATGTCTTCCTCTGCATTTCATTTTCAATGAAAATTCTCTTGCCCTTTGTGTCAAAATCATAACATAGTTTTTGCCATTATATTTTCTTCATCTGCATATGTCATTCCTGCAATGATATCTCTAACATAAATTATCTCTTCAATACTGCATTTTGTCCACACACACAATCCATACATCAATGCACCTACAAACTCACTTTATAAAAATAGAATGTCCTTTCACATTGTTCTCAATCTCTGCAAATTCATCTTCACCATTTCAATTAACAACTCTACATAAAAAATCAATTCACCTGCAAAGAATAACATCATATATCTCTTCTCTATATTTTCATTTTCCCCTTTTTCAAAAACAAATTTTCTATTTCTGCAACAAATACCATCCATCACAATACACCTGCAATAACCTTTCATTTTATGCTTCTCTTCATTTTCTTCTTTCAAAAAATCATCACAAATTCCCATTAAAAAATATATATATTCTTTGCATTATAATATCCATCCGTGAAGAACCTGCAAAAACAAAAAGATCAAATTCCTATTCTTTGTATGACCATTTCCATTCATAAAGATTTTGCAAAAATAAAATCATATTTCTCTATTCATCTGCAAGAAGTATTTTCACATTCTTCTTCCCATTTATCTTCATTTTCCTTTCTCATAAAAAAATCCTCTATAAACTCCAAACTGCAACAAATAATCTTCAATCTGAAAGAATATCATCTATAGATAAAGTCTTCAAAAATATTTATCCAATCTGCCCTTCCATCCTCGGAGACACTCATTCATCTTTATGAGGAGAAAATATAATCATAAAGAATAAAATCTTTACAAGGAAATTTTCTCATAAGAAAGCCATTAAAAAAAATCTCTCCTTAGAAAAAATAACTTCCTTTTTAACCTGCATGAGAGAGATATAAAGAGACTCCACTTTGTATTTTAAAATTAGAAAAAAAACTTCCATGAAAATCTCCTTAAAAAGCTCAAGAAAAACTGCCTTAAAAATCTCCTTTTCAAAAGACTAAAAATAGTCTTTAAAAAATAGCTTTTTAAAAAAACTTTTTTTAAACAAAAACCACTCACCCATATTAAATATTAATTTTTGATATGGTTTCTTTTTGCTGCTCATAAACTTTAGGAAATGACCGCTTGGAAAGGTAAAGGGGTTGGTCACAAATGTTATAAACCCCTTTAGCAAGTAACCCATGACCTATACTAGCAGGTCAACTAAGAATTAAAACAAAAGGTATGACTTTTGTGACAAGCAGAAAGAGAAGAGGATGATATGCATACATGACTTTCACTTAGAATTAATCTTAGGTCCTTTAGGGATTTAGATATGCAACTAGGGTTAGGATAGATGAGAGTTAAGACTGCAGAACCCTAAGAAGAACCATTCTGATTTTGGTAGAGAACATATATGAAGAATGTCAACATGTCAACAACATCACAAAGAAAATTATCAACACCTTGTGTTCATCCTGACAGGAAGCAATTTTTTTAAATCAATAACATGAACAACTCCTAATGTTCCATGAGACCATAACACAATTCTTGATATATGAGAAGGTATGATAGCATGATGGCACCAATCCAAACTACGGACCATACTGATATCAATGATAGACATGAAGCTAACACTATGACACCTACACAATCTCCATCAACCTCCTGATGATGAGAATATGAAAACATAAAACATATCTAACCTCCTGATCTTGTATCACAAGACACTGACATGATCTAATTCCTTGATGTCTTGTATTGATGCAATCCCATAATGAAGTTCTCTACCATGAATGACAACTACACCAAGACTAATATCTCAAGAGGCACCAACAAATCTAATCTAACAATCAAAGCATCCTTGATGAACCTGAAACACCTCAAACAAGCAAGTCAACCAATGAACACAACATTGTCAAAATATGAACTAGGTGCATGACTACTCAAGCATAAGTGATCATATCAATATCTCTCTAATCAACAATGACAACTAACTTTGCATCAACAACTCAACACATTTTTGATATCAATGACAATCAATCTCCATCATAAGGCTCTTTGTTTCGTTAACTTTGTACTGAAAAGATTCCAAAGATTCCAAATTTCAAAACTGGTGTTCAAAGGTGTTTGTTCCAATGTGCAAATGAAGAATAGAGCTCAAATGTGGACCCAACATGGCACGAAGAGACTGAGGACAACCATGCCTCCACAAAAAGAGGAGTCAAATTCCCACCAGATGAAGAGACTCAAGTTGCTAATGTGAGGACTCCGCAACTAGTTGAGACATTTGTTCAGTTGAATGCATAAATAATGATAAATAAAGTCATCCAAGAGATATGCATTTATAGGTCTAAAACTAAGGAGATCCATAATCATGATTGGTTTAGATATTAGTTTCATGGGTTTCAATGTTACATGTCCTATTACTCTACATTGAGTAAGACAGGTTTATGGAATCAAATAAATACACCCACAAAAGTCATAGGGTCACTAACTCAACCTCGGGGACTACATAAGGTGAGACAGCTAAGTTAAATCCATGTAATTCTCCTCCACATGCCTTCCATTGGTCAAACAACTATAAATTTCCTACACACTCAATCAAAATTATGCACATCTTCTCAAAACATAACAATAGCAAAGTAAATGGTAAAATTACCCAATGGCATAAGATTGACATTTAATAATCACATTTCAATTAAATCATGTATCCAATCACACAAGAATACATAGTCAACTACTATTTAATTTTATGATTCAATTATTTCTTAAACATGACAGAAAAATGGTTAACACAAGTAAACATTACAACTCATACATGAAGGAGACCATTTGGATTCTAAGATTATGTTTAGATATGAGGCTAAGTTAGATAACTATTATAGTTAACTATGATAGTTAGAATGGTGTTTGTCTAGAAAAGAACCTAACCTTTCATGCAAGGATAAACCATATTGATACATTTAGTAGAATTTTATTTGAGACATGGTAGAGGATGGGAGAGTGATTCTATAGAAAGTTGCACTTTGTAGAATTTTGTAGATGCATTGATGAAACCAACGAGTATAGAGAATTGAGGTGGTGTTGTGAGTCTATAGGCCTCTCAAACCTTAGCAATTAGATAATGGCATTAGTGTACCCTAGCAATTAGATGATAGTGTTGGTGTTCCCCTTTTTCTCTTACAAGGTATTTGACAAGTGGAAGAATATTGGAGAAAATATCACTACCTTGCATGCTAATGTTTTGCATTTATTTATTATTTGTATTTATTTATTACTTTGTCCACACATGGTAAAAATAGAATCCCACTTTGAGGTGACACTCCTGGCCACATGTCAAATATTTTACAAAGTGTGTAAGAAGTTGTAAGAGTATCAAATGTCACTATATGCTATGTAAGATGGGAGTTACTAATGATGGATTTTATGATGCATAAGAGCATGATTATAGGGTAGTTACATTGGAATCTTGACCAATATTATGATAGATTATGATGCATGTCATAAAGCATCTTTGAATGGATAATGGATCCAAATTGGAGTGTCTAGGTTGGGTGGTCAAATATGACAAACTATGACAATATGACAAAGTGTAAAAGAATAATCTAAAAAATTAATCTTGAAGACCAAGACCAAGTGGGGCATTGGAATTCATGCCATAGATTTTGGTGTCATGTTACTTGTGGGTTTATGTAATGTATCTACAAGCATAGCATTATAGCATATTAGGTAGTAATAAATAAGGTATTGGGGTGCATATTCATTGTAAGTCATGATTCTATTAGTTAATTAGAATAGAAGTAATTATCCCACATGTGTAGTAAGTGGTACTGGTAAGTAGTTTAGTAGTATATAATAAAGGAAAAAGATTCATATGAGAATTAAAGAATATTGTGTGTATTTGGATCTCATATTGGGAAATAGTGTGGAGTGGCTTTCTTCCAATAAGGATCATTGTATGGTGTTTCATCATCTCAAGGGTTTGCTGTATGTTTTGAATACATTTGAGTATTTCTATTATTGAGTTGTGATATATCTCTTCTATTATTGGGTTATTTCTATTGTTTTATGTGAGGTTCTTAACATTTGGTATTAGAGGTTTTTCTAGGAAAAATGGGAAGAATATTTTATGTTGCTTTTTCTATTTAGGAATGAATTTCTTAGATAGGCTTGTGTGCCTCACATAGGTACTTGAGAAAAGGCAAATCTAGATTCATTGAAAAGAGCACTTTGAGATATTTTCAAAAAGTAGTTACATTAAAGATGCGGATCAATATCAAGGGAGAAATGGCATCTAAATTTGATCCTATGATTTAATTTTTAAAAAAAATTGATGTACTTTTGGAAAAAAATTAATAGCTTGTAGATCAGGTGAGAAAATCACAATTTTTTTGCAAGTAGATAGAAATAATCAAATCGATCTTTCTACATTTTTTTCTTCTCAGATCTATGGTAAAAAGGGAGATTTGTTGAAAAAAATTATTTCAAACCCTAGTTTTCATGTATCTTCCTAAGTTTGATGGAAGTGGTAATGCATTATGATTGTGGCTCTAATAAAAAAGACCTTGTGGTCAAAACCCACTATGGCAACTATATTTGTTTACGCTTAGAAGGTGAAGCTTCTAAATGGTATTCACCATTGTATAAGGACACATTTTTTATATAAATGAAATGGAACAATTTTTTAGATAGATGGGCAGTAAAAGTGCCAACATTTAATGGAAATATGGTAGAAGTTAAAAAATAATATGAAGTAGAAATAAGGGTTAATGATAGGGACAAGGAAGCTAATGAGAAAATAAAAGATAAAAGTACATTCATTTTACTCCAAATAAGAAAGATTCAATCCTCCAATTTCTTGGATGTATTCAAAAGGCTAAGACTATTGTATCTATTAATCCTAGTAGTAGGAATAACTTTGTTAGTATGGAATTTGGCAAAACAAAGTAAAATTCAAGCAAAGCGTATCAATGAGTCTACAATAGAGGGTACAAATGTTTAACTTTTTGAAGATTTAAATTTCACTATTGATAAATATGTTTCGCATTTCCATTTTTATGTTGTAGATATGGATGGGTTATATATGGTTCTTGGATATCCTTGACTAAAATCTTTGAGAACAATCAACATGAATGTGCAAAATAAATTTATTAAACTTTGATATAGAAAGAATAAAAATACAATGTAGGATATTACACATAATGGAGGCTAAAGCAATATTAAGGTAAAACAATTTTAGGAATGTAAGGCAACATGAATAGAAAAAAAGGGAAGTAGAGGAAGACACAACAAAAAGGAAAAAAGAGGAGAAACCTACTTACCTTCATGTGCCAACAAAAACAAAGGGTAAAGATTGAGAGATAGAAAAGGGTGCAACATATAGGCATCCACATCATTTTGAGAAGAAATAATATAGGAGGAAACCATCATGGAGACATGGTAAGTTACATGGAATTAGCAAGTCAATCACTATGGATATACATGGAACCAAAGGAGCAATTACATACATTGTTGAAATCATATAAGTAGTAAATACTTAGAGCAAAATCAGAAGAATTTTCATAGTGTTACATAGAATTAGAATGGATATGGATCAATAATGGGATCTAGGTACCATCAAGCACAACCTAGCTCCAAGATTGCATATGGATGATTAGATGATCAAGCATGGAATCTATTTTTACTGATTTGTATAGCAATTTTATTTTTTGGCTTCTTCACATGTTTCAAGGTCAAAACATTTTTAAAGGGGATGAAACGTAATGTACCTAAGGGTATAAAATTATAATGTATTAGGTAGTAATAAATAAGGTATTGGGGTGCATGTGCTTTGTAAGTCATCCCATTAATTAATTATAATAGAAGTAATTACACCATATGTGTGGATAAGTGGTAGTGGTAGATAGTTGAGTAGTATATAATAAAGACAAGAGACTCATATGAGCATGCCAAGAATATCATATGTGTTTGGATCTCATATTGAGTTATAGTTTGGAGTGGATTTATTCCAATAAAGAGAATTGTATCATGTTTCCTTACCTCAAGGGTTTGATCTACTTTTTGAGTACAAATTTGAGTATTTATATTATTGAGTTGTAAAATCTCTCTCTTCTAATATTGGATTATTTATATTATTTTATGTGAAGTTCTTAATAGTTTGCTCATAATTTTTAAAACCATTTGGTTTCTTATTTTTGCTTCATCTAGTTATTGAATGCTTAGGTTAGAGTATGCATAGTGAGTTTGTATGTACTGTTATGCTACTAGAATTTCTTTAGAGCTACATGTTGGTGATACTCTTGCAAGGGCATGCTCTTGGATGTTGCATTGTAACCTTTTCTATTAATAATTTAATTGGTTTATTCTTTTGATTGTGTGGTTTTTCTTCCAAAAGGGTTTTCCCCATGTAATCACTGTGTTATGGTTATATTGTCTTTGTGTTGTTTTTTCTTGTAACTATAAGATTAAATTACTTTTTTTTCACATATCCGCTCTTATAGACTAGTGTAGAAAGCATATTCTACACTTCAACTTCCTTTAAATGACCTCCTCTCCCATCTTTGGTGATGTCTTTCATCACTACCAAACATCTTTTCTGTGCAGTTTTGTTGACCTTATGCTGAGCTTGAATGGATCTCAATGTATTAGCTCTAAGTTTCTTGATGGTTTCTTTCATAGTCTCTTCCTAATCTATGAACCATCTTCTTTAGTTCACTGACAATGTGACAACACTTCATACAAATGCTTAGGTTAATGAAACTATCATGGTCTCACCTCTAGGAATCAAAATGCTAGCTTTGCTATTATCTAGTGTAGTAGCTAAATGTTGGTTAATGAAAAACTAAAAATAAGTGCACATAGTACACAATAGAAGCTAAACTAGGAAGAACAATGGAGATCAAACAAGAAAATTCAAACTTTACTACAAGGAATAAAATAATTACATTGAGCCAGATCAATATGTGAAATCATATAACACTATGCTAATCAACCCCTTAGAGATATATGCTCAAAGACTCTCTACACTTATAGTTTAATTATTTTAAGATCTACGCAAAATGTAATCTACCAATCATCTTTCCAAATGACAAAGACTTCACCTAATATAGCACTAGCATCAAATCTAATCTACACTAATAAGAATAAATGAAGTTGGTCATTACCATAAATGTATGCTCATGAAGAAATATGATTAACATGAGTGTCATTAACAAATAGAAAAATTAGTCATTCCTCAATAAATTTGAACCTAACATTTTTTTAACCTTCCAAAATTGACAAGCTATCAAAATCCAATCATTGTCATGCAATAAAAGAGTTTTGTAGAAATGACCAACTTTTTGACAATATTTAATGTTGGTTATTTTTGTAGGGCATAAGCCAAAAGTGGGATGCATGTAGCAATAGTCATAAATTTGCATAGACTAAAATAAGCATTAGAGCAAGATAAAATTGTGACAATAGAATTTGCATAGCCTTATCACACTTTTGTCCATTTTATCACTTTTGCCATGTGTGTATTTTGTGCCATCTTTTCACCCTTTTTTTCTAGCTTTTGTCGTTCCCTAACTATGTTGTTTCCCTTTCCTATGTTATCCTAAGCCTTGACTAGCTTCCTTCAGTATTGTCTATTATTTTTACACCCTCCCAAGCCATCACACCATTTTTACATTTAAACCTTTCCCTAGCTTATTTGCATACATTCCAAGTGTGTTGAGCCAAAATTAAAAGGTTTCAGTTCAAATACTCATCACCACCACTTGTGCTTCAGAATACCAATCTTTTATATCATTCTCTTTCATCCACCTTATATCACACAAGGTCCATTTTTCCATTTAGACATGCTACTTGTCTACCCAATGTGAATGTACATAATCTTTTGTTACTCTTCAAAGGTCCAAGCCTAATCAATATCAAATATTTATTAGAGGTAATTCAAATTTAAGTTTATACTCCTCAGACCAATCACCTTTCAATCCCCAAAATCTTTTTTGAACCAAACCCATTTGTGCTTCCTCAACCCTTCTCCCACCCCCACTTCCATTGAAATGTTTCCAAAACCTTGAAACTTGATCATGAAGGTTTAATGGCTTGAATGTGCTTTAGACCTTATTTTTCTTCATAGTTCAGTATTTCAGTTTGTTTTACATCATATGTATCATGTGGATCCATGTTTGAACATTGATAAGGGGGCTAACTAAGACATACTCTCCCTCTAACTCTTGTTTTGGTAGGGTCCCTATTAGTAGGTTTTGTGTTTGTAGGTCTATTTTTGAGGACTTTGCAAATTGTTGGAAGAAGTTGCAGAAGGAAAGTATTAGCAAAATTTAATGATCAAGGTGCACAACAAGTTTCAAGCTCTTATCTGTTAAGGACCTAGTCACCTTCTTGGCCACCAAAATAGGACCTGACTTCCCAACTCCTGCCACTTATCATTTTAGGGCTCAAAACAACTCTAATTTGACTCAAATAATCTACAAAGGTCCCTAAGACCTCACCAAGGTCATCCATGCTTAGAAATTAGTCATTTATCAAGTAAAAATACTATGTTTTGTCAGCTTAATCTCAAATTTAGTGCTTTAGGTTTGCAGTAGATTTCTAGATCTTGCTTGCAAGTCTAAAGCTAAAAACCTTGGAGTACATTCCTTATGGTATCTACAAACAGTGCCCCAATCTTAGGTCACCATCAACTCATTTACGAGCTAAACTCATTCTATTTTTTATGTCACTTTCATCATTTGATTTTGTACATTGACCAATCACATGTTTGCTGCTAATTAGCCCTCTTCTACTATTAACAAATAGGTGCACATCTCTTAGAAGGTACATCGGACAATGTCCTAGCAATCTAGAAAATTCTGAGTCCTCACCAGCTACTTGGACAAGGCCGCCCCTTGGACCTATCTTTCCTGTTATCCATTTTGGCATCTAGTGACCTAGTCTCTACCTCCAAATGCCCCAAAAATTTGACTAACAAGTGTAGAATCCAGGCTCCAACAACTTTCATAATTGCCCAACTTTGATTTAGGTGCATTTCATACCTCTATTTTCCATTTTTATTCATTCCAGCATAACATTATCATAGTTTACAAGTCCTCATTCCATCAGTTAGCTCAGAATCATTTAGCATTTGATCATGAGATCCGTCCTAGCTTGGTGGTGGTGTTCAATAATGTTTTGAATGGTTTGAAATGGCCTTACATACCTTAGTTTGCATATAGGTTGCATTCATTTGCATCTAGTTACTTAGATATAACGTTAATTTGCACTTAGATAACCTAGTTAGTGTAGATTAACACTTAAGTCCATACACCACATTTAAAAAGAGAAACATTTTAAAAGATGTTCAACTTTTGTTTCTTACAAAAATAACTACAAGGTCCAATACAAAGAAAACTTGCTTGCGATTGAGACGCACTTCAAAGAAATATGCTAGACCAACAAGTTTTATAAAACATGAACACAATAAACAAAAATATGAACATACAAATTAAATTTACCTATGAAAAAATACAAACACATATTTTTAGGTGATGCAAAATTACACCAACCCAAAGATTCCTCTCCATAGAAATGCATCGCTGCAGAAATGGCACCAAGTAAGTGTGATAGCACGTAAAATTTTCGGCCTTGATAGGCTTCCAAAAATAATATGTAAGTTGGCGGCGACGAGTTCTCCCCAATTGAGAATCACCATTTCCTAGGATAGCCAAAAGTAGGGAAACCCAAGATGAGTCGATATGTTCTAGTGTGTAGGGCTATGGATACCTTATAGAGTAGCCACATCGTCTCCCAAATTGCTTCTTTGAATGAGTGAAACATTATGGAGTGGATTGATCTAGTCTGTCTAAGGTATACTCTCTTTTCATTTAATTGCTCATAAACAAGATGGTTTTATAGCCATGTATATGCCAGAAACTCGTCGTATTTGACTTGTAGATCCGAAAGCCTCAATATTATCTCTAAAGGTCTCCTTCAATAATAACTTATGATTTCTTTCCTTTCTGCATTTTGTATCTTCCCCTCTGAGATGGTGAAGTGACCGAGTATGCCCTTTAACCAATTCTGGACAGGGAAAATCGTTGGTCTTACTCGCAGCCTTGTGTAACTCAACTTTTCAGAAGTTCCTGGAAGAATGATTAGATATCTATATTCTGGGAGTCGTTCCTTTTGAAATCTACTGGCATGAATGAACAATGTTAGTTAGGCCTCAAGCCTTTCGCTCTGCAACTCCTCAGGCCCGGAGACACTTCATGATTGCGTATCCTTACTGCTTTCGCATGGGGATTTTCATTTTTTCTTCAACCATAAATGCCGGGTGCAAAGTCACGAATTCGAAAAAGATGATTAGATATTTATCATTTCTTTATGTTAAAATCACATTTTGTAATATTAGATCAATGTAATCTAATTATGACATTACATTGTCTCGATATACACGTCTTCATTTAATCCGACGCGTTAACCATTAAATGAAGTTTTAATGTTTATTTGGTGGCAAATTCCAGGAATAGTTCTGCCACGTTTTGTACTCATTTTGGTCCCATTTTACAGTTTAAATTGAAGAGAAGTCTAGACATATACATGTAATAAATTTTGAGAAATTGTAGACTTTTCTAGGTATTAATTATAATAAAACGTAAATATTTAATGTAGTTAATTTTTTAATATAAAATTTAATACCTATGTATAGTTGTCTGTGCACAAGTGATATCTTGTTTATTGATTATTAATTTTAAAAATTAGTGATAGTATTTACAAGTATTATTAAATAGTTGAAAGGGTTAAGTATTTATAGTCTTGTCTACTAAGTTTATATCTCTTATAGATATAAATATACACTATTTAACAATAGAGCTATAAATATATTTAACAATAGAGCTGTAAAATTTTTGGAGTGATTCAAAATTGCCACGTGTGATTTTGAGAGGTGTGAAGTTAGCGTGCTCAACTATTGGGTCCTCTCCCCTAGTACCTTTCAGATATGAACATGTCTATCTTATAACAAAGGGCTACGACTGAAAGTTAAGCACGATGCTATAGCCCACGTCATAAACTTATGATACCAAGAATGTAACAAACATTGGGGGAATTAAATCCACATGAGTGAGCCCTAGGTATAACTATGTAAAAAATATTTACTCATATTATTATAAAATGTGGAAATATCATGTCTCTAACTAAGGCCATGGTCCCATGTAATTGTTTGTCTTTGTTTGCTGCTTAAATTTTAGTTGTTTATCTTTGTTTGCTACTTAAATTTTAGCAGATGATCCCACACAAATTTTAAATTAAGTATAAAGAATAACTTAGTGGCAGTGCTATAGTTTAAGGATAGCAGATGATCCCACACAAATTTTAAATTAAATATAAAGAATAACTTAGTAGCAGTACTATAGTTTAAGGATTGAAAATACGCTGTGAAAAATAAAGGGTTCAAATTATGCAGCCCACTGCATAATTTAAAATATGTCATATCATTACATACGTTTCTTTCTCTTCTTTTTTCTATTTCCTTCCAGATTTTATCTCCAATATTTTCTTTATTACTACAAATGAATATACGTCTGCCATTCATTTAATAATTACTTAATTTTAAAAAAAGCGTAGAACCACTAACTCCACGAAAAATTCCTAAAATATTTAATAAGTATCTGTTAAAGAAGTACGAGGGACCTTGCACTTTAATCAAGCAACTTTTTAAGTAGTGGACCTGATTTTTCATTGTATTGGGTCAGTGATATCACCTTATAGCAGACAAATTCAGAAAACAGACAACAGAAACGAAAATAGCAGAACAAGAAAAGATGACAAATTTGAGAAGGATAAATTGGTTGCAACCGGAATAGATGGGGTGTTATAAAAGTTGTCGACATGTACAAAATAAAGCCTTCTTCAATCCAATAAATTTTAATTGAGACTAGCCATTCAAATAATCAATGTCATTTCGAGCGTAACTGAATATTGGAAAACTAGACGCTTTTCCTTCCATACGTCCATCACTCCATCAAGCGTACCCAGTTGCCCTAACTATTTCTCCAAACTAGGAAACAAAGATGATTGATGACCTAACACATTATTAACATAATCACAGAGAGACGTTCGACCAACTTTTAAGCGGCATGACGCTGAACTTTACTTTGAATTAGTCAAATCAGCAAGAAAAAAAATTGGAATCCTTTTTCGACGATGTCGGTGACAAATCTTAGCGAAAAATTAATGACAAATTTAATGAATTCCTCTCCCTACTCAGCCACGGCGGAAATGTTGATGAGAGTTCATGTTTGCAAGCATTAATATTCATTGTTCACATGGAACCAGAAATAGCAATAAAAGGATGCCCAACCAGATGGAATATTTCATATTTGTGAAGATTACTACAAATCAAGTAATCCATCTAAATCTAACATCCAGCATTAAATTAGGAGGGAAGCAAGCATTAAGCATTGGCTCTCTTTCTCTTTAATAATTCTGATGGTGAGATATTATCCACCTCCATTTATAACTAGAGAGCAACTCTAACTTTCTCTGTCGCACCTCTTTTAACTCCACATAGCTTCCAATTCTTAGTTGAAGCATCTTTTGATATTTTACACAACACCCTATCAAATAGTTAGTTTATTATGGTCTTCTTTGAGTTTAGACAACATTCTCATATATATAAGTTATTGATTCACTTGTGTGTTTAATCTTTGGGACACTCTTTTATTATAATCTTACTTTCTAAAACTTCCCTTATTAAATAAGATCGTTGTTGGAATTTAAGGTTTACATTTGCAATAAAATCATCTTAGTGACTTGTATTAGTATTAAAATATTTAGTTGGGATTTAGTTTCATGTAGGCAGTTTGGGATAGTTTGGAGAAGTTACAGAAATGCAATGCTTTATAAGTATTTGCACAATTCTTTGTAAAATCTTGTATGAACCCAGTATTATAATTATTATTCTGCATCTATTATTGCAATCATGATTTAGTTTCTCTAGAAATATATATCCTCTTCCATTTCCAACAATTATTATCTTACCAATTCCTTTTAATTTAAATATATGCTACCATCCACATTTTATATTTATTGTCAAATTGGTACATGTCATATTATTATTTAAACCTCCATCAAAAAGATTAAAAATGGTGTTTTTTCAAAAATAAAGTTTAATATTTTTTGTTTTACCGTGAATTAAAAATGATAATTGTATTTAAATATTTACTTTGGTCAAAATATTAATCCAACATCTTGCATTTCTCCTCAAGGTTTTTGGACCCTATGCATTTAAAGTCTTTCCTAAATCTAAAAATATTTTAGATTATTCAATCCATTGAAGAATCAACAAAAAAGATGTGTATTTTATTTTGCAACACATATCACTCAAATAGAATACTTTCTATCTAAACTTATTAAAGAACCTATAGTGAACTATGATGGAATTTCAATAAAATAGTCCTCTTCAAATATTGTTTAAATTTTTTTCTCACTACTGCATTTCCTCACCATTATTTTTCCCATAATCTTATGGTTATATTCTAATTTCATAAATTATTTTTCATTTCTTCACCATTAATTTTCCCATAATCCTATGTTATATTCTAATTTCATAAATTATTTTTCATTTCTCCACCATTAATTTTCTCATAATTCTATGGTTATATTCTAATTTTATAAATTATTTTTCATGTGCAGTAAAATTCATATTCTCCCACTGATAGGAAATTCTCAATGATCCATTACATCAAAGTTGAGATCGACAATTCATGTTGTATTTCTCCTTCTAAAACCCTCATGCTTGAGCATTTTCCTCTTAGGCCTTCAATTGTTGTATGCAAGAATTCAGAACTCAAACAGAAAATAAATTTAAATGAAATTACTTTGTATTCTAAATTCAAGTAAACCTCCGATAGAGATGATGAAAGAGAGCAAATAACATAATTAAAATACAAATAAAGTTACCAAATGCCGACTCTTTGATACTTGGATTTTTACTATTGATTCCTATAACATCGTAAATTGCATACCCTTGCAATTTCACACTATATTTTAACATTCCTTTAGTGGTCATTCCCTTAGTTTGTTTCTAGGCTTATTTTAACCCATGCATTATCCTTTTACCTTTCCATGGTACTTAGGTTTTTTTTTCAGTGTTGTATTTTTGTCAATTCAATGTCACTTTTATGTTGGTCATGTGATCTGTTCTAGTGCCTCATAGTTTTTGATCCCAAACTGTCTGGACACTAGCGCTTAGTGCAGATGTCTACGTGATGTGTTAGTGTCTAGCAACAATTTTATGTTTTTGAGTTGTTTCTCGGCTTGTCATATTTTTTTGAATAGTGGTAACACCTTGAGAATCTTCTGAACGACTCGTTGGTTCTTCCTCTTCCCTCCTTTCCCTCTTTTTTTGAATCTATCTTTTCATCTTGGCATTGTTGATTGGCTCTCTCTTAGCTCCTTCTTGCATGTTCTTGTACTCTACGGATTTCTATAGCTCCTTACAACTTTCTACAACTTGTTATTTCATCTACTTCGCCGTCTTGGCTTTCTCAAGCCATTCTAGGTAATATGTTCTTGTTTATTATTGTTGCAATATTTTCCATCTATTGTGCCCCCAAGCACATTGGGATTATCATATCCTACTAGTCTTTCATTTGTCATTTTCTTACTTCTAGATGCACTTAGATTAAGAACGCACACTCTATTTATTTTATCTACTTATTGGCTACTGTGGAGGTAGAAAGACCAAAGCAAGGGTTTTGTTTGTTGAACACAGTAGGCTACTGAGAGGGGGGTGAACCAGTATCTAATCAAACTTCAAGTCCTCCAAAGCAGATTAAAACTTAAGCATTACATCATCAACATAAACATGAAAGATTAACACAATGCACATCAACACATAACATCACATATACCGTGGAAAACCCAAGAAGGGAAAAACCACAGTGCGGATTAACTCATAATATATGAAGCTCAAAATTATAACTTTGTTTTAGGCCTACAACCCAAGGAAGCTACTACTCTAGGCTGAAAACTTTGATTTAGGGTCACTCCCAAGGAAGCTACAAATCCTTGAAGATTTTGTTTTAGGGTCACTCCCAAGGAAGCAACTACTCCCTGAATTGAGAACACACTCAGAAAAGATTACAATATGACAATCCTTCTACTGCTTGAAAACTAACATTGAAGCACACACCTTTGATGATTACAATTCTACTTCTCCTAATGATTGGATCAATTAGTCACACTCTATACTTCCCTCCTATCACAAAAATGTCTTCAAGATGAATCAGGACAACTTCTAACACATCTGCTCTTTCTCCCTTAGTCAGACATCACAATGCATATGATTTTCATATTATGCTCTTCACACATTCATATTTTTATTTGCACAATCATGTCTCACCTAGACCAACTAGGTTCACAATATATACATGACATTACATTGATTTCATTACAAGTCAGCCAATACAACAAGAATATTACATTTTACAAGTCAGCCAAAGATCACACAACATGAAATATGCATAGGGAGAGCCCTATCATGAACTACACGATACTCCAGAAGGAACCACACACTTTGTGGATCCCAATTCAAGCTTAGTTCAATCCTAAATAGTCTTCATAGCATCATTCTTTAAGGAATCATCTCTGCACACATTACTTATTTGAAATAGGATGGCCTTAAGCAGAAAGACATAAAATTTGAAGTATAACAATCACAACCACTTAAAAACCTTGTGTGGTACTAGAAACATGAAATATCTTCATACAATTCTTCTAGACGAGTCTTCACGACTCATACAACACCTTTAGATACACATCTAACTCTGCACAACAAATACATTGCGTTGCATTGATGCAGAGGTAAGTAGTAGTAGTGGATTAAGTTCACACAATGAACTTGGATGTCAAGGCTTCCTTCTAAAGGTTTCTAAAGGTGAATTGCTTATGGACCTACACAAGGCTTATTCAGGTGATTCATCTAGCCTAGGACCACACCTAGGTCCACCACACAGGCTGCTCAACACTCACCTTGGGGAGTCACTACTCTACCCAATCAACTAACACATTCACCTTCAAGGACAGCATTCCACTCCTAACACCTCTGCTAGCAGGATCTCCATACAACATTTAACATAAGCTTGTCTAAGACATGAAGAATAACAAGGTCTTTGACCAAAAAAACCCAAATTCTAGGCCAATACTGACAAAGGACAGTAAACTGTGTGTGACCATCATAAAAATAGGATTCTAGATTGGCACATTCCTTGTAGCCTAAGTAATGACTAAACCAGTATCAACTCCCCTAAACTCCAACTGACCCACACATCTGAATACACATCCAAATAACCATCATGAATATGTACTCCACCCCACACATGCAGAACTGTACTGTATTGTTGGCGTTCAGAAACAACAAACTATTTTTTTTCTTGACAGAGGCCTAATTTGAAGGCAGTGAGAAGGAAAGTGCATCAACTCTTAATGCACATGATCCACCAAGCTCCTGCACTAGTCAGTTTCTACCTTCCAACACAAACTCCACCATGTATCTATCAAAACAATTGACTGTCTTTGCCTTCATGCTGTTGTCCACCATTGGTTTCTCAACTAGTCACTGTGAAGACTAGTTAGATACATGCCAAATGCCCTTGGGAGAAGAGTTTAACCTGTCTAACAACAAAAACACAAACTCTATTCTATCTTCCTCCATCCCACCAAAAAATGGATGATCACCTTCAGGGAATAGAGGAAGAATGAATCATTTTGTCCAAAACCCTAGCTATGGAGGGGTAAAAACCAGTTCACACAAAATGGACTCAAACAAGGCAGTAAAAACATTTCAAAAACTCTAAATAGATGCAAATGAAAGGTATTTAGCAAACATAACACATTTCCTAAATTTTAGTTTATGAACAGTCCGTACCAGGCCGTACCAACTGACTGTCTACAGTAAAAAGTAGAAAATCACTATTTTTATCTTCTAAACTCCTCTCTTTTATTCCCTCTTGGCATGTTTATACAATATATTGTTTATAGAAACTTTTTCTAACCTTTCCACTTCCCTACTGCCCATACAATTGCCCATGAAAGGCAGTGAAACAATGGAAATAGCCTTTTCTTTAAAAACACCAAGTTTCTAAAAAAAGAAAACCTATAAAATAGGCCTTAACTAACATCCTAATGGACTAGTCAATCCAAATGACTAAGTCTTTATTACAAAACATCAAAATGGCTTTCAAAGACTTAGAGGAAAACAAAATAATATGAAGACAAACTAGGAAATAGCCAACAAAATGACTAAACTGGGAGCTCCTGCACCATACTCCCCCTGTAGGAAGAACTCAAGTCCCTTGAGTTGCCAACTGTTGAAGTGTTATGCCATGCTTCAAGATATCTGCTTTAGTCATCCAGGTGACCTCTGAATCAGGAAGATCCTTCCATTTCACCAAGTAGTCTTTATAGACAACTCTCCGAGTCTTCTTGACAACTTTGGAATCCATAATGCACTCCAACTGTAAAGGTTTGCTTGGAGGCAAATCCTTGATCCAATCAGCATCTTCAGCCACCACATCTGATCCACTTACACCAAGCAATGGAGGTCTGAAAGGGAAAAGATCACAAACATTGAAAATTGGAGAGATACCAAGGCCAGATGGTAACTCAATCTCATATGCATTTGGACCGAATTTGTGCACTATTTTGCATGGCCCAGTCTTCTTCACCAGGAGTTTAGTTGGCTGACCCTTTGGCAACCTTTCTTTCCTTAGATATGCCATAACTAAGTCACCAACTTTGAATTGCACTTCTATTTTCTTCAAATCTGCCTTTTCCTTGTACTTTGTGACTGATTTTTCTAGTTGCAACTTGACTTGATCATGGACTGTTTTCATGGAGGCAGCAAACTCTTCACCAAGTGCACTCCTTCTATCCCATCCTTAGAGATCCTTCAACTCAAGTGGCCCTCTTGGATGAAAGCCATAAACTATCTCAAATGGACTTTTACCAGTGCTCCTATTCCTTAAATCATTATAGGCATATTCAGCCTGACTGATAACCAAGTCCCATGCCAAACCATGCTGCTTTGTAAGGCATCTTAGAAGGTTTCCAAGTGATCTATTAACCACCTCAGTCTGACCATCAGTTTGTGGATGGTAGGCTAATGAAAAGGACAACTGTGTGCCCAACTTCTTCCACAAGGTCCTCCAGAAGTGACCTACAAACTTAGAATCTCTGTCAGTTACAATGGACAATGGTAAACCATGTATCCTTACTACCTCTCTGAAAAATAGACCTGCAACATGAGATGCATCATTTGTGCATTTACATGGCACAAAATGAGCCATCTTGCTGAACCTATCAATAATGACAAACACACTATCCACCCCTCTGGCTGTCTTGGGTAACCCAAGTACAAAATCCATGCTGATACTTTCCCAAGGTCTGTTGGGAATGGGAAGGGGCTAGTATAGACCTGCATTTGAAGACACACCTTTGGCTCTTTGACAGATTGCACAACTAGCTACATACTTCCTCACATCTGATCGCACCTTTAGCCAAAAATAGAACCTTGTGACTTGTTCTAGTGTCTTGTCTAAGCTAAAATGTCCTCCTAAAGAACCATTATGCTTGTCCTTGATGATGTTGTCCCGCATGGAACACTTAGGGTTGCCCTTAAACAAGAGGCCTTCCTACAAAACAAAATCTGCATACTCTCCATGGAATGTGTTAGCCAAGTTCACACAAACATCATAAGCCTCTTTGAAATCAGAATCTTCTTTATATAGCTCCTTTAAACAGTCCATACCCATGCTTTCTAACTAAATTTCATGAACAAGAAGCAACCTCCTACTCAATGCATCAGCCACCTTGTTAGAAACACCTCTTTTGTGCTTGATTGTGAAGGTATAAACTTGTAGCTGTTCCATCCACTTAACATGTCTATGGTTTAATTTTTCTTGACTGTTAAGAAAGCTTAAATCATGATTGTCAGTAAACATAATAAATTCTTTGGGCAGCAAATAATGTCTCCATTTCTTAAGAGCTTGCACCATTGCATAGAGTTCTAAGTCATAGGTAGAATACCTTTGCTTGGCTTCATTCAACTTTTCTGAAAAGAATGCCACCAGATGTCCTTCTTGGCTGAGAACAACACCAATAGCTAGCTGACTTGTATCACACTCAACAACAAACACCTTATCAAAATTAGGGAGTACTAAGGTAGGCAACTCAGCCACCTTTGTTTTCAACAACTCAAAACTATCATCAGCTTCCTTTATCCATTGGAATCTACATTTGACTCCACCCTTGATGGTGTTGAGGATGGGAGCACTAATGTGACTGAAACCTCTGATAAACTTCCTATAGAAAGTCGCCAATCCATGGAAACTTCTCACATCTCCCACTGTTTTTGGGGTAGGCGAACTGAGAATAGCCTCAACCTTAGAGGGATCCATCTTCAAACAGCCATTAGAAATGACAAATCTTAGGTATACAAGTTCAGTTTTCATGAACTCACATTTGTCTAAGTTGATCATCAACTTGTGCTCATGCAGCTTGTCCAACACCTGACCAACATGCTTCACATGCTCTTCCCTTGTCCTGCTAAAGATTAGTATGTCATCAAGATAAACATTAACAAATTTACCAATGAATTCAACTAATACCTCATTCATCAGGTGCATAAATGTACTTGGCGCATTGCTAAGACCAAATGGCATAACAAGCCATTCATAAAGACCTTCATTGGTCTTGAAAGCAGTCTTCCATTCATCTCCCCGTTTGATCCGGATTTGATGATATCCAGATTTCAAATCAATCTTTGAGTAATAGCATGATCCTCCAAGATAATCCAAAAGATCTTCAATCCTTGGCATTGGGAATCTGTACCTTATGGTGATCTTGTTTATGGCCCTTGAATCTGTGCATAGCCTCCACTTTCCATCCTTCTTAGGAGCAAGTACACTTGGAATTACACAAGGACTTAGACTCTTCCTAATCAGCCCTTTCTCCAAGAGATCTTGAATTTGCCTTACCACCTCTTCATTTTGCTGTGGAGTCAGCTTGTATGCATCCTTGTTAGGCAATGTAGCACCAGGTATTAAGTCAATTTGATGATTAATATCCCTCATGGGTTGTAAGGAGTTGGGAACTTCCTCTACCACAAGGTCTTGATACTTATCTAGAAGTTGCTACACTACCAATGGAATCTCCTTCTATTTTTGATCTTGTTGATCTGATCTACTCTTGGGCTTCATGACCAAGGCATACCCCTGGTTGTCATTCTCCTTCAAGAGGTTTAGGAACTCTTTGCCATTCACCAACATGACACTGTTGTCATTTTTCTTCCCCCCGAGCTGCTCCAACATAGGATCCATCTTGAATGGTCTTCCATTCTTGGTGATGACATAAGTGTTCTTCTCACCATCATGCTGAGCTTTAACATCATACTGCCATGGGCAGCCAAGAAGCAAATGACATGCATCCATAGGGATGATTTCACATAGCACTTTGTCCTTGTAGTCACCAATTGCAAATTTAACCCAAGTTTGTTCCTCCACCATGAAATTTTGGTTCTTGTTTAACCAGGAGATCTTGTGAGGACTGTTATGAGGCAGCCTCTTCAACTTGCACTTCTCCACCATCTCAGTGGATACCACATTCTCAGTAGATCCTGAATCTACTATGATTTTGCAAAGCTTCCCATAGGCTAGGCCTTGGGTTCTAAAAAGATTCTTTCTCTGAGGGGGCTCTTGCTTCAATGGCATCTTCAACATAGACCTTTTGATCATCATACTCTCTCCATCTAGAATAGGTGCAGCACTTCCCATTGGTGAATTCACACTCTCACAGTCATCATCTTTCACTAACTGATTTCTCTTTCCACTATCATGAGAGTTGTTGGCTTTCCCTGGGCATTTGTTCATTGTATGGCCAACTTGGTTGCAGCCATAACACCTTCCAGTGAGGACTCCTGGTCCTCTACCTCCTCCACCATTTCTGCCCCTACCATTAGGACTTCTCCAACCTCTGAAGCCTCCTCTATGCTCTGTCTCAGGTGGTGTTTCTTGCTAACTATTATTTTCAGTTTTGTTGAACTGTCCATGGCCAAAATTGCCTCTTCCTCTTTGGTTTCTGCCACCTCTACCTCTGGCACTTTGTTCACCCTTCCTTCTCAGCTTTTCCTCTACTCTGGAGGCCAATAAGAAACATTCATCCACTATTTTTGGTAGCACTAAACTGATCTCATCTTGCATATTGTATTTCAGTCCATTTAGGTACCTAGCCACCATCCCTTTTTCATCTTCATTATGACTGGCCCTCATACTGAGTCTATGAAATTCTTCTGTGTAGGCAGCCACATCCATGTCTTTTTGTCTCAAATTCTGAAATCTCCTTATGATTTGAATCTCATAGTCAGGTGGCATGAACTTGTTTCTAAGCATAGCCACCATTCTGTTCCATTTAGTGATGGGACTCTTCCCAATCTTCTCCCTCTCACTCTGCATATAGTTCCATCATACAAGTGCAGAACCTCTTAGCCTTGTCTTGGCAAACTTGACCTTTTTGCTGTCATTAAACTCCTTGTAATCGAAGAAGTTGCACATAGCTTCTATCCAATCGGTGAGAGCATCTCCACCATCTTGCCATGAAAGGTAGGCACATCCATCTTGGGATCACCACTGTCTCCATGAGCACCCTTAAGTGCATTCAAGAAAGCTTTCTGATCTGTAGACATGTCCTCCTCCTGAGGACTCTCTTCTGCCTCTACTTCTTCATTTGTGTCAGAAGAACTTCCCTCTTCTTTGGTTTTGCCCTTAGACTTCTTTTCTTCTTGCAATTTTGCTTCTTTCAATCTTGCTTCAACCATCTCTTCCACCAACTTCTTGATGGCATCTTGACTCACTGTCTTGGGAGGCATTGTACTAGCCTCTATTTCAATTTCCTCTTCTAACATACACTGCTTCCAATCAGAATATTGGCTCTAATACCAATATGACACAGAGGTAAGTAGAGGTAGTGGATTAAGTTCACACAATGAACTTGGATGTCAAGGCTTCCTTCTAAAGGTTTCCAAAGGTGAATTGCTTATGGACCTACACAAGGCTTATTCAGGTGATTGATCTAGCCTAGGACCACACCTAGGTCCACCACACAGGCTGCTCAACACTCACCTTGGGGAGTCACTGCTCTACCCAATCAACTAACACATTCACCTTCAAGGACAGCATTCCACTCCTAACACCTCTGCTAGCAGGATCTCCATAAAACATTTAACATAAGCTTGTCTAAGACATGAAGAATAACAAGGTCTCTAACCAAAAAAACCCAAATTCTAGGCCAATACTGACAGAGGACAGTAAATTGTGTGTGACTGTCATAAAAATAAGATTCTAGATTGCCACATTCCTTGTAGCCTAAGTAATGACTAAACTAGTATTAACTCCTTTAAACTCCAAATGACCCACACATATGAATAGACATCCAAATACCCATCATGAATATGTACTCCACCCCACACATGCAGAACCATACTGTATTGTTGGCGTTTAGAAACAGTAAACTATTTTTTTTCTTGACAGAGGCCTAATTAGAAGGCAGTGAGAAGGAAAGTGCATCAACTCTTAATGCACATGATCCACCAAGCTCCTGCACTAGTCAGTTTCTACCTTCCAACACAAACTCCACCATGTATCTATCAAAAGAATTGACTATCTTTGCCTTCATGCTGTTGTCCACCATTGGTTTCTCAACTAGTCACTGTGAAGACTAGTTAGATACATACCAAACGCCCTTGGGAGAAGAGTTTAACTTGTCTAACAACAAAAACACAAACTCTATTCTATCTTCCTCCATCCCACCAAAAAATAGATGATCACCTTCAGGGAATAGAGGAAGAATGAATCATTTTGTCTAAAACCCTAGCTATGGAGGGTTAAAGCCCAGTTCACACAAAATAGACTCAAACAAGGCAGTAAAAACGTTTCAAAAACTCTAAATAGATGCAAATGAAAGGTATTTAGCAACCATAACACATTTCCTAAATTTTAGTTTATGAACAGTCCGTACCAGGCCGTACCAGCTAACTGTCTACAGCAAAAAGCAGAAAATCACTGTTTTTATCTTCTAAACTCCTCTCTTTTATTCCCTCTTGGCATGTTTATACAATATATTGTTTATAGAAACTTTTTCTAACCTTTCCACTTCCCTACTGCCCATACAACTACCCATGAAAGGCAGTGAAATGATGGAAATAGCCTTTTCTTTAAAAACACCAAGTTTCTAAAAAAAGAAAACCTATAAAATAGGCCTTAACTAACATCCGAATGGACTAGTCAATCCAAATGACTAAGTCTTATTACAAAACATCAGAATGGCTTTCAAAGCCTTAGAGGAAAACAAAATAACATGAAGACAAACTAGGAAATAGCCAACAAAATGACTAAACTAGGAGCTCCTGCACCATGCATATACCTTAAAACATGCACACTAAGATCAAACAACCATCCAGAACAAATTATAACACACTATCATTGAGAAACTGACCTTGTGGAGCACCAAAACATGTAAAACTACAAGGATGCATGTAATACACATCCTGGAATATGTCCACCAAACCACATAGGCAATTATCTTCTGGAGGAATGTGGAACATTTCAACAAGCCTTCAACTTTACGTTTCTCAAACAAAATACAGACTAGAACTCCACTACTTATAAATTTCACTATGGAGAATGTAGAGACCTGAACCTTTGGAAATATCACCTCCATTAGACACTGAACTTAACTTATGAACTACAAGACCTTATCTTCAAACACATAGAAATGTGGAGTATCCCAAACAATCTTCATCATCACTTGATTTTGCTAGAGCACAAACTGGAACTCTATCTTTCATAACTTTCACTACGGAGAGAAAAATTATCTAGAACTTTAGATTTAGCACCTTTACATCATACTTAACTTAAGTTCTGAACCACATGACCATATCTTCAAATGTGGAGGAATGCAAAGCATTTTACCAGATAGTCTTCTAGGCACCTCTCTATGGTAGAAACCTTCACCAACTTCTGGAAGCCAAAATCTTCATATGACAACACACACATCCTTGGAAACAACAAGAAGGATCATGAACCATGTCATAGGTCCTCAGCAACATCTTCTCATCCTCAGCATCGCTTAAAGTATCATCATTTTATCTTAGTGTATCTAATTTCAATCTTAATATTTCATCAAGAATTCATCTTTGTGCTTCTATTTCCCATCTCAATATTTCATCATGAAAACATCTTTGCTAACAAACAACTTGACTTGACACTGACCAGGACATGACATCCAACCATGAACATTAGCAACCCACTATGAACCATAGGAACATCACTGGCTATCAACAACCCTAAACATCAACATCACCACTATATCTCATTGGTATAACATCATCACAAACTAAGTGCTGACCTTATTCTAAGTGTTGACATCAATTACAACATAATGACAACACATATTGCCAACATTATTGTTTCCCAAAATTACTACAACCCAAAACCCTAAAACATTTTACAACCACTTAGGCCAGGGGTATCTTCAAGGTGGTTGAAAGAGGTTTATCAATAGGCTAAGGGTGATTTTGGCCAACTTACAGGAGTGGGTAGACTCCTCTACACTTCAAGCTTAGTTAGGCTTAGGAGGATAATCCTGGAGGTATCCCTCAATAGGGATTGGGATCAACAAAATATATTATTTTTGTTATGACTTTGCAACAATACCCATATCGTTACATTTTAATCCCAAATATTGTGCACTAAAACACACTTGTTACACTTAATAACCTCCATTTTAAGTTGATGGGAGAAAACCTACAGAATGAGAATGCATATGGAATTGTAACTGCATTTAAAACTTGATATGTTGTTTTGATTTTTTAATGAGTTTGGGTGACCACAGGGTTCTCAAACCGGTGCCTATCCATTGGGCTACAAAGTCTCATGTTTATCAAAGGAACACAATTACAAGGAAATGTATGATTACTAATTTGAAGAATCAAATGCATAAAAATCAATATCAAACCATGAGAATACCTAGTAATCAAACACCACACAACATTCTTCCATATGTAATACTAAAATGACCATTTACAAAGCCTAAAAATGGATTAAGAGTTGTCACATTCATTTAAATCAGATTTTACAATCATACCACTAAATATGGCAAGAGAAAACCCTAACTGTGATAGAGGTTTCCTAAAAGAACACTTACAGTAGTGGAGAAAAAATAATGATTGATAACAAGATTACAATATATTTCACATACACTTTTGATAACTACTTCCTAAAGAATAGAAACTAATCACTATTCATTTCCCTAACTGCCTCTGGACCTCTGCACTTATAGATAAAAATTACCCAATAATGACCAACCCTTTAGACAAGTTTCAATCTTTCCTTTATATCCTTCATAACTCAAATCTTGGGATGAAATGGGCAGAAAAACCCCAACAACCCCACCAACTACAATAAAACATAAATTTCAACTACTCATTTCACATTAATGGCAATCCTAGAAGTTGTTGGAACGTTTTCTCACATTTTTGGATGTTCCTAGGCCTTCGTCGGGTGTCGAATTGGTGGGAGGACTTAGGACTTTTAGACCCTTTTAGAAAAAGTCCCAAAGTCCCAGCGGGTCTTGAAATCCTGACATAACCAAAAGTGTCGAAAGTCAAAACTGAAAGTTTGACCTGAAATTGCATAAAATACATAGCCCTTTCCTAAAAAGATTATTTAAAAACTCATTTTTTTGCATCTCCAAATTTGCCTTGAAAAAATAGGGGGTCCTAGAAGATTTTGGACCTTTTGGTGGGTTACAGGGTCGCAAAGGGATTTGTACCATGACCAAAAGTCCCATCAGGCCACGGAGTCCCTGTCATGTCCCCTTCCCCTATGGGCCAACTCTCTATATAGAGAACCCTTCATTATGAAGGATAGTGATTAATAGATGATGTGAAAAGACAAAATAACATATTAGCACCTTCATCATATACAAGGCAGACTATCTATGCTGGCTGACTTTCTTGATAATATACACACTAAACATTAAATTAATATTCAATTGTGGCTGACCAGATATAAATACATATTAATCAGCCAGGTTAAAGTAAGGAATGCCTAAATAATATCTAGTGTTAAGAGGTAGCAATAAAGACGACAATAAATATTAATGAAGGCAGAGATCAATTTAGAAGTCTATTAACAAAAAGATGCATCACTTGTACAAGATATATCTTCTAAATAGATGTCTCTTTTGGGCATGAAAGATGACATAAAAAGGAGATAAAATCATGGTAAGTAAGAGATAAAAGGATCCATGAAGGAGATTCAGAAATAAATAAGAAATACAATGCATTATAAAATGACTTAAGAGCAGATATCTAAAGTGAACAACATATCTGAAGATTAAAGAATCACAATAGAAACATATATGTGTACAGCATAAGACTTCATTGAAGACATGAAGTGATCAACAAAAGGCATATACAATGAATTATTTCTAAGTATGAGTAGAATTAAAAAGAAGAAAGGAATATATATTTTAGAAAAGATAAATCTATAGATAGATCAGCAGTGGTATATATATGCAACAGGAGAGAATTATTTATTGCATCCATTCTACAATGTTATTCTTCTATCATCTTAGTATTCCATCCTTCTATTATTATATCCTTCTACTCTTCTATCATTCTATTATTTGATTATTATATCATTCTCTCATTCTATTCTTCTATCATTATATCATTCTATTCTATCAATCTATTAAATTACATCATTCTATTATTACATCATCACTTTATTCTATCCTCCTACTCTTCTATCATTGTATCATTGTATCATTTGATTATTCCATCCTTCTATTATTCTATCATTCTATTGTTCTATTATTGAATCAATTAAATCATATTATCTGCACTTAATAGACAAGGACAGAATCAACAGCTAATACATTGCTTCTGAGAATATAGCAGTCTTATGTCTTAATAGATATTGTGGTATGCTCTATCATGATTATGAATATATTTAGTGTTTGTAATTGTCATCAAGCAATCATGAGGAAGAGTGGGGGAAATATGAGTAGGGTGACCAGATACTAGATTTCTTTCTAAGTACGCCACTCCAAGTTGGCCACTTAGAGCCAAGGGGGTGAGTGTCCACCCTTGGGCTTAGAAAGGTAAATATACAAGCCTCCTGTTGTATCTTTTCCCTAATCTCTACATGGTTTGGTTGTTGGTATGGATTCAAGGAGTTTCAATCATAAGAGGGACGGATAAGATAACATGGATAGGAAAGCAAATACAAGTGTATCCACTACTTGTACGCCACTCCATGTGGGCTTTTTGTGTGGTTGCCACTTGGGGCCAAGAAGGATGGTATATCCACTCTTGGGCTTAGCATGGATAGCTTCGGGTGGACTTATCATGTTTCTCATCCAAGTCCTATTATGATTAAACTTCCACTATGCATTATGGTTGATCTTCTATCATGCACTATAGATATTGTATAGTTTATATAGATTTGAAATAGTTATACATATCTTACATGGTTTAAATAGATAAGACATTTATTATATATGTTTTGATCATATGAATTATATTTCTAATATTGTCTAACATGATTACAGGACCTAAACCAAGTTTTATATGGCTTCAAGCATATAATTGGTTAGTTATAACCCTAACTATATTAAAATATCGATTCTAGGGAAAAATTTAGGGGAATCCCAAAAGGGAACATTACAATTGGTATCAAAGCCTTAATCCTGCCAGCCTATGCGACAAACCTACTTTAACCATCATTTAATTAGGATTAACTATTGAACCTTCATTTTAAGTAGGCCAATAATTAATTTCTATATGTGTTTACCTTTCACATGTATGCTTCATATCTTATGTGTATTCATGTGTATACTTCATGACTTACGTGTATTCATGTGTATACTTCATGACTTACGTGTATTCATGTGTATGCTTCATGACTTATGTGTATTCATATGCATTCTCCATGTATTATGTGTATTTATGTGTATACTTCATGTATTACATGTATTTATGTGTATGCTTTCTGCTTCATTTATGCGTATACTTCATGTATTACATGTATTTATGTTTATGCTTCATGCTTCATTTATGTGTATACTTCATGTATTACGTGTATTTATGTGTATGCTTCATGATTTGTGTCTTACATGTGTTTATGTGTATACTTTGTATATTACGTGTCTTACGTGTATACTTCATGTATCATGTGTATTTATGTGTATGCTTCATGTATTATGCATATCTATGTGTTGCTTCATATCTGATGTTTCTTCAACAAGTTTATTCCATGGTGTTTAAGATCACTTTATGCTTAAAATTTATGAAAATGCCAAATCTATCAAAGCTTTATCTGTCAAACGCTTCTTGGTTCGAGAAGCACTAACAAATGAACTTATTTAAAATTAAATTATTATTAGTCCCCAAATGTAATAATGAAGAGTTGTAACTATCGAAGTGAAAAAGTGTGACTCCCTCAAACTTGACATATAAAAGGGAGAGCATTTTTTAGAAGGACATCCAAAACATCATTGAAGAATTCAATTGAGAATAGAACCTTAAATGATTTTTCAAGTGAATTAAAGTAGGTTCTCAAGAATAGTGATGTGACTCCAAAGGTGAAAAGTTGTGACCCTTCAAATGTGAAAGACTATGACCCCCTCAATAAGGAGAAAAAAAAGGGGGGGAATCACTTCCTTGTGAAAAAATCATCAATAGAGTAGAAACCTATCAATCAACTTGGAAGTAAAGTATTGTTCTCAAAGCAGCCATGAAGGGTGGTGATTCATTAACTATGAAGGATGGTGACTCCCCCAAATGGATATAAGGATAAATCAATTCATTGACATCATCACTCACCTATCCTTCAAGAAATCAAACAATCAAAATATCCAAAAAGATTCCCAAGGAGGGAACAATCATAACAAATCAACATAGTTAAGGATAAAATCTAATGATATATTAACTTAACTTTCACTTCTCAAATAGAAACTCACATTTCCATCACTAGTTGTCACAAAAACTTAAGCATACATAAAGATACAAAGATGGATTAAGATTATCTTTAAAACTTTGATATTTAGGTGCACTAAGGTATCATATTAACCTAGGATGGTTAATCTCTTAATAGCCAAAACAACATTTTTGAGAGAATGTAATGAAGATAACTCAATTCTTTATGAACCTACAAATTTGGACTCATGAGAGATCTTAAAGGAAATGTTGGAAATCTATCATAAGATATATTCGTCAAGCTTCATGGATGAGGAACATAATTGAGAATAAATTGTTCTATTCCTTTGGAACAAGGTCAAATGTATAATCAAGTGATCTATCCCACACTCGGTGAAACAATGACAATACAATCTAGTCCATACCACATATGATCTACCTTATAACCTATAAAATTGATCTAGTGAACTTTGCCTGTGGACCAAATTCACTTCTATATATCTAGAGTAGATCATTTCATCCAAGGGTCTTCTTCTCCTAAGTTCTTTTCTCGATCAAAGTAATTCCACATTTATAAAGATCAAGGACATCAGTATTAGGTAGATAGGTACCTTAGATAAATTTGATACAAATCAAGTTACAAAAAAAAATTTACATAAGCCTATGCTAAGTTATATTATGGGCCCGTAACCCACAAATCCCAGGATCAAAAATGAAAGAAAAGATTATGAGGACATACCATGATACTCCATTAGAGGTTCATCAAGACTACTATAAAACATACAAACAAGTAGACCAAAAAGATATAAGATCATTGCAATTGAGGTCATAGATGGTTGTCATGCTTCTAATTTCCATCTTAATAAATGGAAAGCTCACTTTCCTATGTGAACTCAAAACGATATCCATGTGCAAAGGTTGGGCCAACTTAATTGGTTCATTAAATATGTAGTTGATACCCAAGAAGAAATTGATTTCCGAATTGATTCTTCCTTTCAAACTATACTAATGAAGATGCAGGTTTATTTTCTTCTCTCTAAGAATGAGGGAAAACTTGTCTTAAGTTAGGGACCTACCAGTTACCAAATCTGAGAGATATCAAGAAATACAAGTATAAGTACCAGAAGAATATTGGACAATACGACCTTATGACCTTCAAGGGATATGTTGGTGGTTGGATGGAGACAAGCATACTAACAACCATTCTTCAAGGAGGATTGATTTGAAATGTTGATTACTTTAGAAGCATCCTAGTTGTGCTTGCTTGAGGACAAGCAATCTTAAGTAGGGTGGACTGTCATGTCCCCTTCCCCTATGGGCCGACTCTCTATATAGAGTCCCCTTCATTATGAAGGTGAGTGATTAATAGATGGTGTGAAAAGACAAAATAACATATTAGCGCCTTCATCATATACAACCTGAATACTATCTATGCTGGTCAACTTTCTTGATAATATGCAGACTAAACATTAAATTAATATTTCATTGCAGTTGACCATATCATGGTGCATAAGAAAAAGGTAGATATAAATACATATTAATTGGCCAAGTTAAAGTAAGGAATGCCTAACTAATATCCAATGTTAAAATGTAGCAATAAAGACAACAATAAAGATTAATGAAGGCAGTGATCAGTTTAGAAGTCTATTAACAAAAAGATGCCTCACTTGTACGAGATATATCTTCTAAATAGATGCCTCTTTTGGGCATGAAAGGTGATATAAAAAGGAGATAAAATCATGGTAAGAGATAAAAGGATCCATGAAGGAGATTCAGAAATAAATAAGTAAGAAATACAATGCATTATAAAATGACTTAAGAGCATATATCTAAAGTGAACAACATATCTAAAGATAAAAGAATCACAACAGAAATGTATATGTGTACAGCATAATGAAGACATGAAGTGATCAGCAAAAGGGATATACAATGAATTATTTCTGAGTAAGAGCAAAATTAAAAAGAAGAAAGGAATATATATTTTAGCAGAGATAAATCTGCAGACATATTAGTAGTGATATATATGCAACAAGAGAGAATTATTTATTGCATCCATTCTACATTCCTATTCTTCTATATCATCTTAGAATTCCATCCAAGTTCTATTATTATATCCTTCTACTCTTCTATCATTCTATTATTCGATTATTATATCATTCTCTCATTATATTCTTCTATCATTATATCATTATATTCTATCAATCTATTATTCCATCATTCTATTATTACATCAGATCACTTTATTCTATCATCCTACTCTTCTATCATTGTATCATTCTATCATTGTATCATTTCATTATTCCATCCTTCTATTATTCTATCATTATATTGTTCTATTATTGAATCAATTAAATCAGATTATCTACACTCAACAGACAAGGATAGAATCAACAGTTAATACATTGCTTCTAAGAATATAGAAGTCTTATGTTTTAATAGATATTGTGGTATGCTCTATCATGATTATGGATATATTTAGTGTTTGTAATTCTCATCAAGCAATCACGAGGAAGAGTGGGGGAAATACTAGTAGGGTGACTAGATACTAGATTTATTTCTAAGTACACCACTCCAAGTTGGCCACTTGGAGCCAAGGGGGTGAGTGTCCAGCCTTGGGCTTAGAAAGGTAAATATACAAGGCTCCTATTGTATCTTTTTCCCTAATCTCTACATGGTTTGGTTGTTGGTATGGATTCAAGGAGTTTCAAGCATAAGAGGGATGGATAAGACAACATGGATAGGGAAAGCAAATACAAGTGTATCCACTACTTGTATGCCACTCCATGTGGGCTTTCTGTGTGGTTGCCACTTGGGGCCAAGAGGGATGGTATATCCACTCTTAGGCTTAGCATGGATAGCTTCAGGTGGACTTATCATGTTTCTCATCCAAGTCCTATTATGATTAAACTTCCACTATGCATTATGGTTGATCTTCTATCATGCACTATAGATATTGTATAGTTTATATAGATTTGAAATAGTTTTTTTTTGGATTGAAGATAGTCTAATCATATTATCAAAAAATATATAAGTTTCGTTACAACTGGTGTGGCCAAGGTGGCCACCAATCCCAATTTACTATCTAAAATCTAATAGTAGCATAAAATATTTACATCTTACAAAGCTTGAAATATGTATCCCATCTTATCAAAAAAGAATATATAGCTAACCCATCACAAAATTGAAGTAAGTCTTTTGGTACTAATCTCCTGCCATTTAAGAAACTAGTTCAACCCTTATAGTATCACTTTCTAGGATAGAACAATCTGGTTCAGGGGCATCATGGCCTACTCCATGTCTGTCCATATAGATCCTGGCTTCATCAAAATCATTAAGAACATTGAGTAGAATGACTGAGTCGTGAGGCATCACCTCCTGAGAATTGACAATGTTACCTTCTTGAAACAAATGCATGCCTTTGAACTGTAGTAACAAGTCTTCCATCCTGGATTCGAAGGATTGTCTAGCTCTGTCTAAATCCAGTTGTTTCATATGAGAGAGAGAGATATCAAGAACTTGTGAAGAGGAAAGCCCTTTATCTTCCCCCATGGAAAGATTAGCCAATTGATCTTCAATAGAGACTACTACCTGCAAGTAGATATCAAAGTGTGTGAGTCTACAATTAGACCCAGCAAGGGTTCTAGGTTTGCCCTGAAAATGATCTCCATTCCTCTTTTTCCATAGTATCCATAATATTTCAATAGTCAATACTAACCAAAAAAAAAAAATTCTTAGCTTTAAGACCAGGTAAATGACCAAATACAATCCCTTTATATTTAGAGTCAGATAAGGACCAACTGGGAAAACTACTAAGAAACATATTCCAAACTTGAACAACAAATGGATAGTCAAGGAAAATATGATCACAACATCCATTAACATTACACAGCCTCCACAAAGCCTTATTAAAACCTAATGGCAATTTCTTCAATCCTAACAGCCATCTAAAACAACCCTTTTTTGGTTCCAAGTGTTTAGACCAAAATGACAAAAAGCAGACCCTAAAGTCATGACTACTAAGATCACACTCCCATTCCTTATCACAATGCTCAAAGATCTCATCAGATTCACTAAGTAGTCTGTATATTCTTTTAGCAACACAGCCTGACAACATGCCTCCATCTTTCCATCTAAGCCTGCTCACCCAATCCTGCACACACAAAAATCTTGACTGGGTAGGAATGACTAAGGAGGCAGTCAACAACATAGAATAAGTTCTCTTCTGAGAGTCTTTCACCCCATATTCTTCTTTTGACAACTCCCAACTTTTCAATCCAGTGGAACATAGTAAATCTTCAAAAGAGACCATGCCCATTTTATGCCACTTGTGCCCAAAACAACCTTGGATAACAACCAAGGGCTTTTCCTTGTAGTTAAGGGACCACCAAATGGAGTTATGAAAACCCTAATGCCTCAAAGTTTCATCACTGCTAGGAGCAGTGAAAAGGTGCCTAAAGTAGTCCCAGGCCCTCCAAATAGATGCAAAAACCACTGAGCCAAAAGGCTTCACTCTGAAATTCCCAAACAAAAGGTCTAGAGGATGCAAATTTTTCCAATTCAGGGCAATTTTATGATAGGCTAGTTTAATATTGTTCCTTGCAAGAACTTTCCAAGGCTCAGATCCCTCCAAGGAGTTTACAATCCATTTTGCCACTAGAGCAATCCCTTTCAACTTCAAGTCTTTCAATCCTAGCCCACCATGATCCCTGCTAGAGCAGCACCACTTCCACTTAACTTGATGTTTGTTACTATGCCCTTTACTATCTGACCAAAGAAAAGACCTGATAGCCTTATGAATACTTTCAGTCTATATATTGGAGAAAAGCCACATTGAGGCATAGTAGACAGTATAGGCTAAAAGGATTTTTTGACAAACTTGAAATCTACCAGCAAGAGAAAGTGCCTGCCTATTCCAGCTATTAATCTTAACTTCTATTTTAGAAAATAGCCAACTCCACATCTTCTTGAGGGAGGGATCCAAAGCAAAGGGGATACCAAGAAATCTGACAACCTTTTTAAGGCCCCCCACTACCAATCATCCACTCCTAGCCATTCAGGAGGGGAATCAGTACAACCAATCAGAACAGATTTATTCAAGGAGATCTTTGCACCTGAGGCTGAACAAAACATCTTCAATCTGAGCTTGAGGTTATCTAGATCTTCTCTTTCTAGAACTAGATATAGGGCAGTGTCATCAGCAAACTGCATATTGAGCAAGGAATTACCATCTGGGAGACTGATTCCAACAAATCTCCTAGGAATCTTATCAATTCTCAACAAGTAAAACAAGGCTTCAGATGCAATTACAAATAGGGTTGGAGCCAGAGGGCAGCCTTACCTAATAGATCTCCCCATAAAAAAAGGAGAGGACAAATCCCCTTTAACTTCAACCCGTGCTAAGGCATCTTTAAAAATTATTTCTGTCATTATCAAAAATTCTTGAGGAAAACCAAAAGCTTTAAGAATGCAGATTATAAAAGACCACTCTACCCTGTCATAAGCTTTTTTGAAATTTAAGAGTAAGATCCTTGCATTCTGCCCAGACTCCTTGGCCCAATGTGTGGCTTCCCAACTTGTAATGAGGTTTTCAAGTATGTATTTGCCTTTTATAAACCCAGTTTGGGTTGGATTGATTATTGCAGGTAGGATATCAACTAGTCTCCTTGCTAACACTTTGGCAATAATCTTATAAGAAACATTAAGTAGAGTTATAGGCCTCCAGTTCCTCAAATTAGATTTGTCACCCCCTTTGGGCAAGAGTTTGATTACTCTTCTATTGATATGTTTACCCAAAGACCCATTACATATAGCCTCTTGATACACTTCAAACAAATCACTGACAACCCAATCAATGTTAGCTTTATAAAATTCTATTGGTAGCCCATCAATTCCAGGTGACTTACCATCACTCATAGACAAAATATCATTTTTAATTTCTTCTTTGGATATGCTTTGTTTTAGCCTCTCTGCCATTTCTAGATCAATTCTCCTAGGACATACTAGGGAACATAATTCCTAAGCCTCTGCACAAGCAGTGTTATTATCTTCAGCTTTAAATAGGTTTTCATAGAAATTTTTAAAAAGAAATTTGATATCATCCACACTTGTATAGCTAATGCCATCTTCCACAATAGACTCAATGTGTTCTTGCCTAAACTTGCTTTTCAAGAGATTAAAAAAATATTTGGATCCTTTGTCCCCTCCTTGAATCCAATTCAACTTTGCCCTATGTTTTGCACTTTGAGCTCTTAATGTTTCAAATATCCTGAGCTTGTGTTTGGTAGTGTTCAAAACTGAGTTTAATTCCTTATCAAAGGGAGCTTCCTATAGCTTCAATTCATAGTTAGTATACATCCTCTGTAGGTCCCTCTCCTCCTTCCTCCTTTCCATTGCTGCTTTCTTACCACATATTTGAAATATCTCTTGACATGCCTTAAGAAGATTAGACCAATAGTTGATAGGATTGTTCTGAGCATGAAGTGCCTTCATGATAGCTCTAACTGACAGAATGCCTAGCCTTCATGATAGCTCTAACTGACAGAATGCCTTACCTACAGTCTTTGTTATCAAGCAACCTTACATTTAGTTTAAAAGGGCTCACCACTTTGGGCTTGGATCCCAGATTAAGCCCAATAAGGGAAATGTCTGCACAAATCAGGTGGTGATCAGAAAGTGAGCCTGTAAGACCTTAACCACATTATCTCCAATTAGGTTCTTGAATTGAAAAAAGTCTCTGTTAACATACATTCTGTCAAGCCTATAGTAGATCCTTCTATTAGCTGCTTGGGCATTACACCAAGTAAACCAGATTCCACAGCTTCTACTCTTGGCTCCTTCCAGGGGATCAACCAATTTAAGAGACTTTTTGAAATTGATCCAGAAATACTTATCATTTCCTTTCCAACCTACATTAATACCTCCAGCCTTATCCTCTCTATTTTCCACCATGTTGAAATCTCCTACCACAATCCATGGAATCTTGGGGAGATGAGTAAAAAGACATTCCCACAACAAGCCCCTTTCTCTATGATCATTAGAGGCATATAAAGAACAGATACCAAATTTCTCACCCTTCTTTTCAAAGCAAGCCCAAACAGCCCTATTGCATGGAGAGAAACCTAATTGTGTTAGAAACTGCACCCAACAAGGACTGATGAGAATAGTAGTACCACCTTTGCCTTTATTATGCTTAGTATGAATTTTTGAGGAGTCTTTCCATATAAATCTAAGCACATTATCTAGTTGGAAATCGATGGCTTTTAATTCCTACAACATAAGGAAATCCAAGCCCTTATTCTTATTTACCAAATCCCTTATAGTATACTTCCTGTCTGGGGATTTTAATCCCCTTACATTCCATCTTATGAATTTCATTATAAATAGTAGACCTTAGAATCTGCCCATCAGTTATTAAGACAACTCCTTGGAGACACCCATCTTGTCAAAACATTTGGGAAGATTCCCTCCCTTCACTCTTTTGCATTATACTCCTTTCCTTTTTACATACTCTCTCTTTTTCCTTTCCCCAACCTCCTTGGGGCAACATTCAATCTCTTCCCCTTCCATCTCTTTTAGGGGGGTCTCTGATTGGGAGGGAAGCCCAATTTCTTGTACGAGATCTTGCATATTTTTTGCTAATAACTCTTCTCTATATTGCAACATCACAAGTTGCTAAGCATTCTTTTTTTCTAGGATAGCCACAGGGGCTCCTCCTCCACCTAGAGAATATCTTTTTTCTACAAAGCCAGGAGAGACTCCAGCAGAAGCCTCAACCAAGCTTTTAGAGATTGGGCTCACCCCCCCTGGCCAGAGACAAATCCCAAATAGCCTTTTGCTCTTCATTGAGGGGCTTGACAAGAGGATAAGGACCTAAATCAATGGAAGCCCCAAGGGGAACAGGGAGGACAAGAGGAGACTTGCACACCTCATTCACACTAGCCTCCCCAAAAACCACATTTTATAGACTAACCACAGGAGATGGGAAGGGAGAAACTTCTCCCACATCTGAGGCTCCAATAGAAACATCATTTGAAACAAAATCATCAATGGCCAACTTTTCCAAACTATTCCTTACCTCTCTCAAGGCCCCATCCAATGGTTCGGGGGTAGGTTGGGAAGGCTGAGGGTACAAAGCTAGATCGACCACCACATGCATAGGCTCCTTTGCCTCAGTATCCAGGATAACTCAATACCCACCTCCTCCCAACGCAGACTTACCCTTGGAAGAATCACTAGTCTCAAATTGCCATTATTTTTTTTCTTTATGAGAGGGCAGTCCTTCCTTTGATGCCCATCTGTTTTACATAGAAAACATGAGCTTAGACCCCCAAGGCCTACAACCAAACACTCTACAACTTGATTCTCAAGATTAACCTGAATGTAGTCAAGGATACTTATTCCAGGCTTAAGGGACACAAGGACTCTAGCATCCATATGGGGTAAGGACATTTTGGCATCTTCCACTTTCAAAACCTTCCCCAAAGATTCCAACAGTTGGGGGAGAAAAGCCCACAGTTGTAGAGGAACATTTTTAATTAGGAGCCAACGAGGTACATAACAAAATTTAATGTCGTGCAAAGATGCCTCGGGAGACCATTGGAAAACTTTAAACAATGCATTCCCTACATTCCACATTTCTCTCTCAAGTATCTTTTTTTACATAGTATGATTCTTCAATACAATAACAAAAACCCCCTTTGATATCATTCTGCAAAACAAGACAGAGACACCCATCTTTTTACCCCACACAGTAAACAACCAATTATCAAAAAACTTCCTTGCAGGTAATTTATCTATATCCAAGCAAACAAAGAACAAGGCCACATGTTTAAGCCTATTTTCTTCTGCATTAACTACCCAATTGCATACCATTATTAGGATGAAGCACCAATTTGTATTGCAAACCAGAACCCTTACCTTGCTTGGGGGATTCCTTCCCTTCACCACTGCTGCACCCGCCACTTCCAGTACCCTCTCTACCCTCCTCTCACACCTGAAAGCATGCATCTTCGGGTGGAGTGGCAGCATGATTAATGTCGAGTGCCTCCTTGAAAGATTTACCTACAACTAAATTTCCATTATCTTGGGAAACGGAGCCACCATCTTCAAAACCTTTCTCACTAACTCCATCCGACCAAGGAGTAAATGTCTCAACCAACATTGTGCCTTGAGAGACTACTCACATGTGCTAGACACCCAACTTCCTACCCACCCCAGGCGGGAAGACCAACAAAATTAAATTAAAAAAAACAACAGTAGGAATAAAGATCAAACGATTAAGACAAGGCTAACCAAAGCACCTAGTTTCTAGAGAGCACTACCACTAAAAAAAAAGTGAACAAATGCAGAACAAAGAGGACAAAGAAGACCAATAATCAAGGCAAGGGTGCTTCAAATTGTTCAAAGAACCAGAACCCTCGAACAACTTGCAGAGAGATTTGAAATAGTTATGTATCTTGCATGGCTTAAATAGATAAGACATTTATTATATATGTTTTGATCATATGAATTATATTTCCAACAGGGGTAACTTTAAGGAACCCCCCCTAAAAAAACTTATAAAATCCTGGCAAATCCTAGCCCAATGCCAAAAAACTGTTGGCAAATCTATGCCTATTTCGGAAAAAAAAAATTCATTGTCAATTTTTTTCAAATTCTTTTTTGCTAGCGAATTGTATATAGATTTTAAAAATAATAATAATTTCCTTGGCGAATTATAGTTGTATTCCAAAAAAATTAATAAATTAGGTGGTGAATTATAGTTGTATTCCAAAAAGTAAAATAAATTGGGTGACGAATTATATAGATATTAAAAAATATAAAATAAATTAGGTGGTGAATTATATAGATATTCAAAAATATAAAATAGAATATTTGGTGATTGTGCTGGCAATTTTTTGAAAAGTCAGTGTGGCTAGCGAAAATATCAAATGCTATATTATAATGTCTAATCTTCTTCGTGAATTTATAGTTTATTCAGTATCAGAATCAATGACATCAGAATCAATGGCATTAGTTGAAGTTCCATTCCGGGCTGCAATTCTGACACACCCATCTTTCTACATTAAGTCTCTAGAATAGAGACAAGTGTCAAGTAACAATGATTTTGATTAACGAAAATTAATAGATAATTATTTAAAAAAGAAAATTCAAAAGGATACATAAAAAGAATACAGATTCATCCACTATAACACAAACTTTACGACTTCAGAAATCAACTCCTCAAGCTTCCATTCATAATACATATATTGAAAATAACAGAAATATATAGTAACACTAAATTATATAAATATTGAAATATATAATAATAAGTCTTTTGTCACAAGAGTATTCAGAGCACGTTTAAAGAAATAACATAAAACTAAGAAATGCCATCACATGGAAGTCGTTTGGTCTTCCTCCCAAGTCACTTTGTTTTCCTTGTCCTATTCACCAGCAGCAGTCGAGTCCACCTATGCTCTCAGTTTCACCTTATATCTCCAAAACCTACTAATTATGGGTTTTAAAGTCCTGGTACTTGGTGTACAAGTGTTCTTTGCCCAAACTTTCCACTTATCTCTCATTCTCTCTACATCTATTACTCTCTTATAGACATCATCAATTCCACACCTGAAAGTTGTGAGATATGATGCTATATGTCCAAGCTTCCCTAGTGATTCACCATTAACTGTGGCAACATGCTCTTCAATAAGCCTCTTCTTAACATTTTTATTTACTTCCTTGACATCAAGCAAGTTCTCTCCACTTTCATCTGAAATCTCTACATCTAAGATGGTACAATTGTTTTTAAGATTAGCCATATCAGTGAAATGTTGAGCCAAAATTCTTCTTATTTGTCCACTAAAATCCCCTAGCACAGACCTCTTCCACTCTAGTGCATCTAGCCAAGACACATAATCATTCTCATTTGGATCATTAAAAATTTTCTCAGCTACAAGAATATTTGTATCAATTTTCATCATTTCTTGTATCTTTGTAAAGTCTGTGAGTAGATTTCTGTCTTCCCTCTTTAAATTTCGTAACTTTGAAATTAACCCTTTCTTTTTATCAAAAAGGAGGGGATATAGTTTCATGACCTCCTCGATGTAACCATCAATGGTGAGTCGCTCTACCCATTGCTCAGTGGCCTTACCTAGAGTTTGATATCTCTTGATTTGTTGCAACATGCTAGGATCCATTCCATCAACAGAAACACTCAGAGTTGCATCTTAGGATTGAGAAGTAATATTCAAAGTAGATTGAATGAAAGATGTCAAAGAATTCACCTGGGCTTGCAGCTTTGCATTCTCCTGTTGTTGAGCTTTAACTCTCTTTTCTAGCATGCGTTGAGAGAATTTTAAATGATATAAATCACCTTCCACCGTAGGAGGACCCATGTCAATCTTGGTCATATTGAAATCCTCTTATGTGACTTCATTTTCATTTTTATCCCCGATGGGATCTTTAATCTCCAAGATCCTATGCCCTAAGGAAGAATACGTTACCATCCGAGACATCCTCTTAGCCTTCTTAGGCTTAGGTGTAGTTATAGTGTCAACGTTTATGTCTATTGTTGGGGGATATCTCCTCTTTTTTCTCAAAAACTTTCTTTAGCCAGGAAGGGGAAGACAAAATTGTACTGCTCTCACTTGCACCTAGGACAACTCTCTCTGGCTGATTAGGAGTATCTTGCATGGGAATTTCATTTGATACGAGGGAGGCTAGATTCTCAAACAAGGAACGAAAACTAAAAATACCCTCATCAGCAATCTGTTGATAAATGGAAGAATCATTACCAAGTGAAGAAGACACAGCAAAAGTCATGTAATCTACCTGCAATTGTTGTAAGGCATCCAACTTCATCTTCGCTCGTGGTTTCACGAATGCAGGATGACCATCATGTTCACATACACCTTTTAGTTTTAGTTTCCTATTATCTTTAGGCTGCTCTCCATCCCCACCACTACCAGATTGTGAACCAACTCTGTGATGAGATTTCTCCACACCAGTTGAAGTTTTCTAAATTTCAGAAGCCTGGGAGGTTCCTTGCTCTCTTGTTCCTGATTCTTTATGCACAGAAGAAGAACCAGCATGCTCTTGAAATTTCCCCTTAATATCAGGATAATAGTTCTTTGCACATGAAACAACCAAGTTTGGACATGGCACAATAGGTGGGAAACCCTAAGCACGAGCTAACCCACTTGTTAGGATTTTCTGGGCTATAGGTGACTTAGGGCTTTTCTCTAATTGAGCCCAGAAATCCTCCAAGTTGAAATCTATATGACTTAGCTCGGTATCCTTCACCTTAGATAAATCATTCTCAATAAACAAAAGCTTCATCTTTACTTGGTTGAGAAACCAGTAAACAAAAGCTTATGTAACTGCTAAGGGTACCAAATAAATCTCCAAAAGATTTTGGATAAATAAATAGTTTGGACTCATGAAAAATAATTGTTCTTCCCAATTCCCACCTAGTTGACTTAAAGTATTCAAATTTGTCACTATAAGAAATGGGCAAGAAAGAGCACAAATTAGCCAACCTAGTTGTGAAAGCTCATGTTCAACACCTGTAGAAGACATAGTCCAGAGCTCCTCCAAAGCACACTAGTAAAAATTTGAAAATACAGAATAACATGTCTGCAAGGGTTGCAAACCCAATAAATTGTTTCCATAAATTGCATTAAGTTCGGCAGCATGTACTATTGTACGATTCATAATTGAGTTGCATAAATTGCCTTCCCAAAAATGTGCAGTTGTTCTTTTCACAACATTCCTTATTTATTACGAAAGGACAGAGGTCACTTCCGACGTGGATGTCATTAAATGGAAAATATTCTAATAGATTTTGATTGTCAAATGATCGCAAATAGATGGCATAAGTTCTATTTGGGGTGAAAGTACTGACACACCCGATTTCCCAAATTTGTAGTTGTACAGTCGAGGACTTGCACTCTGTCGCGCTGCCACCTTAACCTTTGCACAATAATCAATATAAATATATTATATATTTTATATATATGTCAACCGTTGATCTAATAATATCTAACAGCTACTAGTTGATTTTGGAGGATTTTGTTAGCAATGTGTAGCGTTGGAGATCTACCTTCTAGAATTGAACTACAACCATTCATCTTTCATTCTAGGGTTCATCAAATGGTCAGTGGTGGTATGATTGATTTGATTGAACACACTTAACCACATAGATTAGTCAATGCTCAATTAAGTTCATTAATGGCAAGTGAGTCGTGACAAACTGCACAGATTAGCCAATGTGAATTTCCACGATATAGCAGAGGCAATTAAACAAAGTTGCTTATTATTTATTACCCATTTGTCACGGCAGTACATGTAATGTATATATGATAGTCTTTATTGTTTCAACCTTATATTGCATTACTAAGTTTTAGGTAGTAGAAGAATCAATAGACTCTAAAAGTTCAAAGTAATGGCTTTCATTACAGCAGTTGTGCGAAGAAAGTAAGGTACCAAGTACTTATTTTGTGATCATTCATGATTTTGAATTTAATTGTGTGATAGAGTTCTCAGTTCATAGATGTAGAATAGTAATAAGAATGATGGAAAATTTTATTTGTGTGTGGCTATGCAGGATGTTATTGCTTTGCATGTCTCGGAATAAAGACATATGAGCATTCATCAAGTGGAATAAATCATGTCAAGAATTGACATTTTTAACATTTGCAAATGATGCATTCTATTATGGGTGGTGGGTTGAATCTCCCACACATGCATGCATGTATGAGAAACTGGAAATTTGAATTGACACATGGAATTGTTATTGCAACTCAATTGCCAGTGACCTCAAGAAAATCAATTTAATTCTCCTTTACTGGCCTTATTGTTACCCATGCCTAGTGGTTTCTTGTACATATAAACCAAGGTTCTATAGTGAATCATTGATTGTCATTGTGAATGAGGACATAATTGAATTTGTAATGAACCCATTTCCTGTTAATAGGATAATTATGTACTACAGTGAAATATTCATTATGCATCATCGAAAAGAGGAACCAAAAAGATTTTGGAGGATCAAAGCAAGGTTTGAAGGTCGAAGGATAGGAGTTTTGCTTGGAACTTTGAGGTTTGTTAGAGGTTCATGTACGATGTAATTCCCTAATCTTTTTGAAGGGTGATGTTAAATTTTACTAAATAATATAGAAGTAATTACAGTTTGAAATTGACATGAGTTTAATGGCAAATTGCAATGTATACAGATCATAGATGGTTCAAAGAATCAAATTTTCAATATTAAATAACACTGCGGTTGTTTTTGTCTAAGGCGTTTAGGTTTTATCCTTCCAATTCATCATTGACCTATGCAGTCAGTTTCCCCAACTTAAGTTGTCCTTTTATCCCCTTGGTTGTTGTCGAGTTACTGGCCCCTTTGCTCTAAGTTACCGGCCCTGAGCCCCTTTATTTTATTCTAAGTCTGACTATATAATAATAATAATTACATTATATGATTAACATCATATATATTATATTATTATCAGATAATAATATAATATATGATAATAATTATATAATATATGATATTTCATATTATAATATATATAATAATTATATTATATTATATATGATAATAATAATATAATAAAAAATTATAATTATATTATATAAAATATGATATTATTATAAATTTATATATTGATATCGATTTCATTTGGTGGCCTGCAAAATACTTTTCCTAGGCATTAAATTTTAATTTATTAAATAGTTCTGACAAGTTCAAAGAATCGTTGTTGGTCAATCCTTACACGAGCCGAAGATTGACGCTACAAAAAATCTAGACAACGAATAAATGCATCTGTTAGTTGAGGCATGTGTTCATTAATGATGTTCCTTTAAATCTTGGAGGTCTCCAACAAAACGGCACTCAGCTGGCTTGCTCAAAATATAGTATGGAGACTCCCATAAGGCTCCTGTTAGATTCAGAGCAGACAACTGAGAGGGGGGGTGAATCAGTTGTACAAAACTTTCTTCCAATTAAATACTTATATCCACTTTGTAATTCAACAGCATAAAGATAAATCAGTTAAGGAAACATAATGCATTAAATCAAGAGTAGAAACACATTAACACATATGACACCAAGATTTTGATGTGGAAAACCTGGTTAAGGGAAAAACCACAGGGTGATTAACCCAAGATTGTATTCTCTGTTAGAAGAATAGAAAGAACAAAATGGCACATGCCAATTAGGGCTCACTGCCCGAGCACACTGCTCACGAGAGGCTCACTGCCTACAAGAGACACACTGTCTACAAAATAATAAGTATCACATACATGAACTGGAGAATAGCATCTTCACCATGCTTGAATCAGTTCCATTTAACTCCAATAATTTTGCTTTGCCTTTTGGTCTCTTTCTCTCTACCACACTCACATCTCCACAAGACACGCTTTGAAATGACTTTACAATCCCTTATTTATACAAGGCATCGACTTAGGAATAATCATCTAAGTCAACAAACATCTATAAGAACATCCGCAGGAAGTGTAACTCATCCGGTCGGCCAGTCTCAGGAAGAACACCATCATCTGGAAGTTATTCTTCAATTGTGAACTCCAACTCCAATGCGGACCACCAACACAAACCGGACACGATCTAAAGACCTCCACAGCTTGCTTGAATCACCAAGAACATCCACACTTCATCTGCTTACTGAAATCCTTCTCTCCTTCATCTGGAACCTTAAGAACACAGTCTATCATCACTATCATAGACGATAAGATGCTTACAAACCTTCATACCATGAACCAATCGAGTTGACACTTAACAAAGACTTCCTCAACACTCCCTCAGATCCGCAGAATAGGGTAATGCATTTCTGTATCTCACCAGACCTGTCTGTGTCACTCTGTCACCTCTAAACACCTAGTGGAATTAGTTTTACTTGAGCGGCCACAACTTCTTCAAATCTTCATGCAGACCTTTGAAATCTTTACTGGATCACCTTAAGACACATATATACAAACCCTTTAAACCATATCCTCTAATCCTCATCTTATCTTGGACTTTTATCTTATTGTCTTCACTATTCTTCATTGTTCCTGATATGACCAATTTTCTCAATATCCTCAGCAAATAGTTCATCCAATCCTTATCATTAATGCAATAGGAGTATGTTGACATCAATGACAACACTGGTTAGGCCCATACTTGCAACAATCTCCCCCTTTGTCATTGATGGTAACATATGATGTGAAAAACTGTTTTGATCATCAAGACAAGAACTTCTCCTTTTTGTCATAACTCCCCCTATCAGCAACAACCATTCACATGTCTTCTTTTCCTTTCCTGCTCCCCCTTTGATCAGCAACCACTTGTTTTTCACATGTCTTCTCCCCCCCTTTGACATCAATGGCAAAGGGCACATACTTGCATTTCCACCACTTCATAATCATACCAGTTGCTCCCCCTAAGTAGCAGCTCCCCATCATCAATCTGGACCACAAGATATGATTGTGATATCCACCGGACTGATGCACATCAGTGCACCTTATTTTATCACCGGGGGGTGAATCAGTTATCCTAATTATTTCCCTTAATGAACTTTCTTTTTAATTGATGCAGCATAGAATCAAACACAAAAACATTAATCATGAAATAAGAAACACATGACACAGTATTTTTGACGTGGAAACCCTGTTAAGGGAGAAAACCACGGGGTGATTAACCCAAAATTATTCTCTGTTAGAAGAATAGGAAATTACAAAATGGCACTTGCCAATTAGGGCTCACTGCCCGAGCACACTGCTCACAAGAGGCCCACTGCCTACAAGAAGACACACTGTCTACAAAGTGATAAGAATCACAGTCTTGAACTGATTGGAAGCATCTGCATATGCTGGAGTTCAGTTCCGGTTAGGCTCAGTACACTGATCTGCTGCACTTCATCTTTCCTCTGTTCTTTATTCTGCTATCTTTCACATACCGGATCCTTTTTGCTACCTCTGCTCTATTCTGGACTTATTCGCATATATCTTCACACCATCACACCCTTCACAACTAAATCCATCCTCTATATATATCCGCACAAGTAATTCCATCACCTTTCTAGTCGGCATCCGGAACAGTCTAGTTTCTTACAAACTTTTGTTCTGTCGGCTGAATCCTTCCTCACCAAGCAATGCGGATCAAGCATATACTTGTAGATATCATTAATCATGTCGGCCAAACATGATTCATGCCTTCACAACCTCTGTCATCAACAGTAACACATCCGGAAAGCAGTCTGATACTCTGTCAGTCAGTCCTTCCTCTGTTTTCACTGTCTCTCAGGAATCCGGTACTCAACCATTCATATCCTTTTCCTTGTCCATCACCGGAGGCTAAATCCTTGGAATATACCACTCAAGGTAGTCCTCTTGACTTCCCCAAATCCGCACTGCACCAAGACACTTCCTCTGAGAGATCCGGACCAATCTGTCGGACCTTGCCACATGCTCTGTTCTTCTTCACCGGACCACAACATTCTTTATTCTGACTTCCGGTAGAGACACATTATGACTTGCGGATATGTGGGATGACCTTTGTTGCCATCAATGACAACAACCATGAATCCATATAGTGTCTCTTGCCAACAATCTCCCCCTTTGGCATTGATGGCAACACTTAGTGAAAAATGACTAAGTGTTTTCACTATGCTCCCCCTTTGCTGATGCTCTGTCTTTATATACAATTTCTGGAACTCCCCCTTAGTTGGATTCCTCATTTTTCACTGCTCCTCACTCCCCCTTTGACATCAATGGCAAAGGGTAGGGTCCGCATATCAAAATTTTCAAAAATTCCTTATACATAGCCGCATATTTACATACTCACATATACTGAAGAATGTCTGCAAAGGATGTCTGCAATTGAATCATTTCTGTAGCCCAACTTTGCTTCATTCTATCCAAAATTGAAATGTGACCACTTAACAAAAATGCAAAAGCTTCTGCCCACTTGAGATCTGTCGGATCTTTTGTTTGGGCGGTGGTCTGAGCATCACTGATGGCCTCATGCATAGTTTCCAACTTAGGGATTATAATCCTTCTAAGTTCTCCCATCCGGTTAGTGATGTTCTTCCTTTCCTTCTCAAGATTCTTTATTTCATTCAAGACTGCAATAGTCTGACATTCTTGATTTATTATAGAGGAAGAGAGAGGATCAAAACTTTGAGATAAGCTTTGTAGCTTATCCTGTTCCTCTTTTATTTTCTTGTCAAATGCTGCTGTTGCCTTTGACCAGGATATACAAAATTTGTAGATGTCACCGCCATCCTTAAGAGCATTCTCTAAGCTCTTTATTCCAATGCTCACAATCTTCCTATCTTTAGAGATTAATTCTAATATTTCTGAAAATCTCTTATCCAAAAATTCCTTCCAGACCTTTTCTTCAGCTGATTTTTCTAGAGAATCAAAATGTGTATCAACACTGCTGACTAAGGTTTTTAGATTACCGGAAGTGGAGGCTGTCGGATCTATCTGGATTGATGGCATAATCTTTACAAGTACTCCGGAAGCAACCTCTATCAACTCACAGTCTTCCATATGAGACTTCAGGAGATTTTCATTTGCCTTGGCATTTGCAAATGAAGCTATCTTCATTGTTTGTACCGGAGAGAGAGAGTCAAAGTCGAATGGGCCTTTTAGAAGCTCCGGTTCATCAATCTCTAAAGTTTCTTTGCTCAAAAATTGTTGAACAGTTTGTGCAGTGTCTCTTGCCGGAGACAAATGTTTCTTTTCTTCTGCAGTCTTGGAACTGTCAACCTCTTTGTCTTTCACCACTGCTTCCTTCTCCTGTAATTGCTCTTCTTCTTTGGATCCGGAGACTGTAGGGGAAACCGGAGGAGAGATGTTTCTCTGTTCAGGGCTCACTTCTTCCGGAACAGATGATTCCAAATCAGCAGTTGTTTTTGCACCTAAGTCCTCTACAACAGGAAGATTGAACCTTTTGAAGGCCTTCCGGAGGATCTCTTCTGTCTCTTGGGCCACTCTGTCAGTCTCACCAAGCATGAGTTGATTCATCCTGGCTTTACTTCTGAACTCATCTTTGTAGTCCTTGAAGATAATGTTCATTGTCTTGGGATCAATTTGAGGATATAGCTGAATAGCTATCTGCTCCTGGATCTCAAGATCTTTAGCATGAGCATTATTCTTTCTTACTTCCAATTCCTTTTCTAGGCTTTTAGGAATAAGAGATATGATCTCAATGAAAGCCTTATTATATATGTTAAGATATTTGACTGTGGCTTCCTGCAGAGTCTTTTGGTCAGCCTCACTGAAGTCATCATAAGATTCAGTCATTGGTTGAAGGTTTCCATCCACCGTGACCGACTTGATTACATTCTCTAGAGACAGAGTGGGCTTTTCAACAGATACCTCCGCCATTTCATCCTTGTCTTGGCCTGTGGAGGGTTTACCAGATCCTTTCTTCTTCTGTTTCTTTATTTCTCTTACTCCCTCATCTGACTCTGTTTCCTCTTCATCCTTTTGGCTTCCATAAGCCCTTGTGGCTTTTGTCTTGGATCTCTTACCGGATGCCTGGACTTCCGGTTTAGAACTTTTGGTTGTGGGAGGTGCAGATCTCTTTGATGATCTGGTCCGGGTGGGAGCTTCAACCGGAGTACTTTCTTTACTTTTCTCTTCTTCCTCAGCCTTCCTCCTCTTTTCCCGGCTGGCATCAAGTGCCTCTTTTGAGATGCCTAGGCCTTGAGCAATGTGCTCTACTTCTTTTCTCACCTTTCTTTTAATCTCAGGTTCCCTGAGTTCTACATGTATTTTTACACTCAGCTCCTCAAAGGTTCCAAACCTTTCTACCTTAGGATCTTTAGGCTGACTTAGCATGTGTTGAACATGCAGCTCCACTATCTGTTCATCCACTTCATACCCCATGGGCATGATCCAGACAGTCCTTGGCTCCACTGCCTCCATTAGGCACTGATCAGTGTCAACCATAAAGCACACTGAGTCTTTGTATTTTTCAACAAGAGACTGGGGAATTCTCTCTCTTGCTTGCATCATGCTCTGAAAGTTTTTGAAGTATCCCCATAGAGCTGTATTTCTCGCTTTTGCATCCCCAAGTCCATGCAAATAGTCTCTTATCTGGACTGCAACAGGTTTGTCATTCTGCCATACCCATCCACTTGATCCGGGTAGCTCATTCATGAAGTAGAAGAATAGACATACAATAAGAGTACCATACTTAAAGGAATTCTTCTTATCCTTCTTGATTTTTTGTATATTTTCCATTAATTGGCTTAGCAGTAGTTCGCAGAGATCATATTCTGCATTCTTTCTTAGCATTTCATAGGCAGTGTATATTGCAGTTCCGGATACAGAATTCTCCCTGCTGGAGTGATAGATCTTGTATCCTATTATCATGGATGCATATTTGATATCCGGATCCAAAATATCTTCAATGGTCATTGCCCTCTTATCAAATTTTGATCCGGTGGCCTCAGTTACAATGTTGTTCTTGACAGATTTGAGGATAGGTATCCCTCCGGAAGAGTATAGACCAGTTACTGCTCTAATTGCCTCTTTTGTGATCTTGCAGGGTCTATCTAGCCATAGAAAGTTGTCATGCATCCTGCTCAGTACATACCGGACCCATTCATCTTCTTCAAAGCAGGGGAAATGAATAAATTGCTCAAATTGTTTCTTCTGGATATCCTTATACTCTGGTTTAAGCTCAAAAGCATTGTCTATCAGTTGCTTGTGATAGAGGTCTCTTAATTTGAATTCCCCAAATTCCTCAATGCTTGCATGTATGTAAACCCTAATGTCTTGAGTATGTAAAACTCCGTGAGGAACACTAGAGAAGGCTCCTAGTGGATCTACCTCCAAAGATTTGTAGGGATGTTTCTTGAATGAGGGGCGAGGTCTATCAGAGATCTTAACTATGTTTGGAGTAGCCATTCTTCAAAGATTTGCAGTGAGGTAATGAAAAACGGAGAATACCTTATGCGCCTTCGACTTGCACGGAGTGATTGGATTGATTTCTTTATGCAATGACTTCGGCAGGAGATCGTTGGTGTGCTTGATGAACCTTGTTGCAGAGCTCCAGTTTTCGCTTCTTCTCGAGTGCAGAATGAGCAAATGACTTTTGAGAAATCCCTTAAATTGCTCCGCGAACCCTAATATCTGTCTGCAATAAATGCTTCACCTACATCATTCCGGTTTGCCTTGTCTAGATAGCTTGGAGTATCCCGGATTAGTCCTGATCTGTGGATATCATCCGGATCTTTCAATCATGAATAAATCGAGGTAACATATTACAAGAACATCCCAAACACTCTGTCCAATCCGTAGAACAAGATAGTGCATTTCTAGATCTTTCCGGACCTTTTTGTAATCCTTTATCATACCGGAGCATCTCCCTGAACAGGTCTTATTTGATCGATCACAGCTTCTTTATAACTCCATGCGGACCTCTGAAAACTTGACTGAAGTATCTCAAGACTCATATCTACAAACCCTTTGATCCGCATCTTGTGCCACATCCGGCACCACTTGTTTGGCTGGGGGAACAAGATTTTCTTTGAGTCTCCCCCTGAGCCTGAGCTCACTTTTTAATTTCCGGAAGAAATATCAGCACCAGAGTCTGGTGCGGATCCAACCTCTACATTCTCTGAACTTTTCTTCACCCAAATCTTGCTCATCTGATTCCTAACCTCATCCGCATTCATCTTTTGTTTACCCTTGTCTTGATTCTGATTATACACCGGACCTCTTTTGTCCTGATTCTTGTTTCTGCAGATTTTAGCATTATGACCGGACCTATTGCAGATTTGGCAAATAACATTTCTTTGCATATTTGACTGATATCCTCTTGATCTGCATTGATTAGCCATATGACCTACTCTATTGCATGTGAAGCATCTACCTTTGAATGATTTGTTTACTTGCATAATTCTACATTCATGGGATTTGTGTCCATACCTTTTGCAGTTGAAGCACTGTCCGGAGAAGGATGAATTAATCTGATTCATTCTCATTCTGCACTGATTAGCTTTGTGACCAAAGTGGTTGCAGCTGTGGCAGTATCCATTGAAGGATGGATATCTTTGAGCATTTGGCTGTCTTACCGGAGGTCTTCTAGGCCTGCTCCTTGGATTTTCTGATCCAAGATTCTTCTGACCGGATCCGGAGCTTTCTCCTTTCTCATATCCTAAACCATACTTGTCATCTGTCCTCTTTTGACTTCCAAGGAGAACTTCAAGTTGAGCAAAACTTATCTTGAATTTCTCTTTATATTCATTTGCTGTTTGAAGGTCTCTTTTGAGAGAGGCAATTTGATCCTCAAGTTTTTCTTCATTATCTTTGGCATCTTCAAGATCAGATTCAAGATGTCTGATAATCCTGTCCATCTGGTGGCATTCTTCTGATTTTTCTTTAAGAGATTGTCTTAGATTGTCTTCAGCCTTTCTTTTTTTCTTCAATCTCTTGAGTAAACTTTATAGTTCCTGATTCCATTTCATGTCTTAACATAATGACTTCTTTTGATAACTTTTCACATAACTTGGTTGTTGATAACTGAGAGGGGGGGGTGAATCAGTTATCCTAATTATTTCCCTTAATGAACTTTCTTTTTAATTGATGCAGCATAGAATCAAACACAAAAACATTAATCATGAAATAAGAAACACATGACACAGTATTTTTGACGTGGAAACCCTGTTAAGGGAGAAAACCACGAGGTGATTAACCCAAAATTCTTCTCTGTTAGAAGAATAGGAAATTACAAAATGGCACTTGCCAATTAGGGCTCACTGCCCGAGCACACTGCTCACAAGAGGCCCACTGCCTACAAGAAGACACACTGTCTACAAAGTGATAAGAATCACAGTCTTGAACTGATTGGAAGCATCTGCATATGCTGGAGTTCAGTTCCAGTTAGGCTCAGTACACTGATCTGCTGCACTTCATCTTTCCTCTGTTCTTTATTCTGCTATCTTTCACATACCGGATCCTTTTTGCTACCTCTGCTCTATTCTGGACTTATTCGCATATATCTTCACACCATCACACCCTTCACAACTAAATCCATCCTCTATATATATCCGCACAAGTAATTTCATCACCTTTCTAGTCGGCATCCGAAACAGTCTAGTTTCTTACAAACTTTTCTTCTGTCGGCTGAATCCTTCCTCACCAAGCAATGCGGATCAAGCATATACTTGTAGATATCATTAATCATGTCGGCCAAACATGATTCATGCCTTCACAACCTCTGTCATCAACAGTAACACATCCGGAAAGCAGTCTGATACTCTGTCAGTCAGTCCTTCCTCTGTTTTCACTGTCTCTCAGGAATCCGGTACTCAACCATTCATATCTTTTTCCTTGTCCATCACCGGAGGCTAAATCCTTGGAATATACCACTCAAGGTAGTCCTCTTGACTTCCCCAAATCCGCACTGTACCAAGACACTTCCTCTGAGAGATCCGGACCAATCTGTCGGACCTTGCCACATGCTCTGTTCTTCTTCACGGGACCACAACATTCTTTATTCTGACTTCCGGTAGAGACACATTATGACTTGCGGATATGTGGGATGACCTTTGTTGCCATCAATGACAACAACCATGAATCCATATAGTGTCTCTTGCCAACAATCTCCCCCTTTGGCATTGATGGCAACACTTAGTGAAAAATGACTAAGTGTTTTCACTATGCTCCCCCTTTGCTGATGCTCTGTCTTTATATACAATTTCTGGAACTCCCCCTTAGTTGGATTCCTCATTTTTCACTGCTCCTCACTCCCCCTTTGACATCAATGGCAAAGGGTAGGGTCCGCATATCAAAATTTTCAAAAATTTCTTATACATAGCCGCATATTTACATACTCACATATACTGAAGAATGTCTGCAAAGGATGTCTGCAATTGAATCATTTCTGTAGCCCAACTTTGCTTCATTCTATCCAAAATTGAAATGTGACCACTTAACAAAAATGCAAAAGCTTCTGCCCGCTTGAGATCTGTCGGATCTTTTGTTTGGGCGGTGGTCTGAGCATCACTGATGGCCTCATGCATAGTTTCCAACTTAGGGATTATAATCCTTCTAAGTTCTCCCATCCGGTTAGTGATGTTCTTCCTTTCCTTCTCAAGATTCTTTATTTCATTCAAGACTGCAATAGTCTGACATTCTTGATTTATTATAGAGGAAGAGAGAGGATCAAAACTTTGAGATAAGCTTTGTAGCTTATCCTGTTCCTCTTTTATTTTCTTGTCAAATGCTGCTGTTGCCTTTGACCAGGATATACAAAATTTGTAGATGTCACCGCCATCCTTAAGAGCATTCTCTAAGCTCTTTATTCCAATGCTCACAATCTTCCTATCTTTAGAGATTAATTCTAATATTTCTGAAAATCTCTTATCCAAAAATTCCTTCCGGACCTTTTCTTCAGCTGATTTTTCTAGAGAATCAAAATGTGTATCAACACTGCTGACTAAGGTTTTTAGATTACCAGAAGTGGAGGCTGTCGGATCTATCTGGATTGATGGCATAATCTTTACAAGTACTCCGGAAGCAGCCTCTATCAACTCACAGTCTTCCATATGAGACTTCAGGAGCTTTTCATTTGCCTTGGCATTTGCAAATGAAGCTATCTTCATTGTTTGTACCGGAGAGAGAGAGTCAAAGTCGAATGGGCCTTTTAGAAGCTCCGGTTCATCAATCTCTAAAGTTTCTTTGCTCAAAAATTGTTGAACAGTTTGTGCAGTGTCTCTTGCCGGAGACAAATGTTTCTTTTCTTCTGCAATCTTGGAACTGTCAACCTCTTTGTCTTTCACCACTGCTTCCTTCTCCTGTAATTGCTCTTCTTCTTTGGATCCAGAGACTGTAGGGGAAACCGGAGGAGAGATGTTTGTCTATTCAGGGCTCACTTCTTCCGGAACAGATGATTCCAAATCAGCAGCTGTTTCTGCACCTAAGTCCTCTACAACAGGAAGATTGAACCTTTTGAAGGCCTTCCGGAGGATCTCTTCTGTCTCTTGGGCCACTCTGTCAGTCTCACCAAGCATGAGTTGATTCATCCTGGCTTTACTTCTGAACTCATCTTTGCAGTCCTTGAAGATAATGTTCATTGTCTTGGGATCAATTTGAGGATATAGCTGAATAGCTATCTGCTCCCGGATCTCAAGATCTTTAGCATGAGCATTATTCTTTCTTACTTCCAATTCCTTTTCTAGGCTTTTAGGAATAAGAGATATGATCTCAATGAAAGCCTTATTATATATGTTAAGATATTTGACTGTGGCTTCCTGCAGAGTCTTTTGGTTAGCCTCACTGAAGTCATCATAAGATTCAGTCATTGGTTGAAGGTTTCCATCCATCGTGACCGACTTGATTACATTCTCTAGAGACAGAGTGGGCTTTTCAACAGATACCTCCGCCATTTCATCCTTGTCTTGGCCTGTGGAGGGTTTACCGGATCCTTTCTTCTTCTGTTTCTTTATTTCTCTTACTCCCTCATCTGACTCTGTTTCCTCTTCATCCTTTTGGCTTCCATAAGCCCTTGTGGCTTTTGTCTTGGATCTCTTACCGGATGCCTGGACTTCCGGTTTTGAACTTTTGGTTGTGGGAGGTGCAGATCTCTTTGATGATCTGGTCCGGGTGGGAGCTTCAACCGGAGCACTTTCTTTACTTTTCTCTTCTTCCTCAGCCTTCCTCCTCTTTTCCTGGCTGGCATCAAGTGCCTCTTTTGAGATGCCTAGGCCTTGAGCAATGTGCTCTACTTCTTTTCTCACCTTTCTTTTAATCTCAGGTTCCCTGAGTTCTACATGTATTTTTACACTCAGCTCCTCAAAGGTTCCAAACCTTTCTGCCTTAGGATCTTTAGGCTGACTTAGCATGTGTTGAACATGCAGCTCCACTATCTGTTCATCCACTTCATACCCCATGGGCATGATCCAGACAGTCCTTGGCTCCACTGCCTCCATTAGGCACTGATCAGTGTCAACCATAAAGCACACTGAGTCTTTGTATTTTTCAACAAGAGACTGGGGAATTCTCTCTCTTGCTTGCATCATGCTCTGAAAGTTTTTGAAGTATCCCCATAGAGCTGTATTTCTCGCTTTTGCATCCCCAAGTCCATGCAAATAGTCTCTTATCTGGACTGCAACAGGTTTGTCATTCTGCCATACCCATCCACTTGATCCGGGTAGCTCATTCATGAAGTAGAAGAATAGACATACAATAAGAGTACCATACTTAAAGGAATTCTTCTTATCCTTCTTGATTTTCTGTATATTTTCCATTAATTGGCTTAGCAGTAGTTCGCAGAGATCATATTCTGCATTCTTTCTTAGCATTTCATAGGCAGTGTATATTGCAGTTCCGGATACAGAATTCTCCCTGCTGGAGTGATAGATCTTGTATCCTATTATCATGGATGCATATTTGATATCCGGATCCGAAATATCTTCAATGGTCATTGCCCTCTTATCAAATTTTGATCCGGTGGCCTCAGTTACAATGTTGTTCTTGACAGATTTGAGGATAGGTATCCCTCCGGAAGAGTATAGACCAGTTACTACTCTAATTGCCTCTTTTGTGATCTTGCAGGGTCTATCTAGCCATAGAAAGTTGTCATGCATCTTGCTCAGTACATACCGGACCCATTCATCTTCTTCAAAGCAGGGGAAATGAATAAATTGCTCAAATTGTTTCTTCTGGATATCCTTATACTCTGGTTTAAGCTCAAAAGCATTGTCTATCAGTTGCTTGTGATAGAGGTCTCTTAATTTGAATTCCCCAAATTCCTCAATGCTTGCATGTATGTAAACCCTAATGTCTTGAGTATGTAAAACTCCATGAGGAACACTAGAGAAGGCTCCTAGTGGATCTACCTCCAAAGATTTGTAGGGATGTTTCTTGAATGAGGGGCGAGGTCTATCAGAGATCTTAACTATGTTTGGAGTAGCCATTCTTCAAAGATTTGCAGTGAGGTAATGAAAAACGGAGAATACCTTATGCGCCTTCGACTTGCACGGAGTGATTGGATTGATTTCTTTATGCAATGACTTCGGCAGGAGATCGTTGGTGTGCTTGATGAACCTTGTTGCAGAGCTCCAGTTTTCGCTTCTTCTCGAGTGCAGAATGAGCAAATGACTTTTGAGAAATCCCTTAAATTGCTCCGCGAACCCTAATATCTGTCTGCAATAAATGCTTCACCTACATCATTCCGGTTTGCCTTGTCTGGATAGCTTGGAGTATCCCGGATTAGTCCTGATCTCTGGATATCATCCGGATCTTTCAATCATGAATAAATCGAGGTAACATATTACAAGAACATCCCAAACACTCTGTCCAATCCGTAGAACAAGATAGTGCATTTCCGGATCTTTCCGGACCTTTTTGTAATCCTTTATCATACCGGAGCATCTCCCTGAACAGGTCTTATTTGATCGATCACAGCTTCTTTATAACTCCATGCGGACCTCTGAAAACTTGACTAAAGTATCTCAAGACTCATATCTACAAACCCTTTGATCCGCATCTTGTGCCACATCCGGCACCACTTGTTTGGCTGGGGGAACAAGATTTTCTTTGAGTCTCCCCCTGAGCCTGAGCTCACTTTTTAATTTCCGGAAGAAATATCAGCACCAGAGTCTGGTGCGGATCCAACCTCTACATTCTCTGAACTTTTCTTCACCCAAATCTTGCTCATCTGATTCCTAACCTCATCCGCATTCATCTTTTGTTTACCCTTGTCTTGATTCTGATTATACACCGGACCTCTTTTGTCCTGATTCTTGTTTCTACAGATTTTAGCATTATGACCGGACCTATTGCAGATTTGGCAAATAACATTTCTTTGCATATTTGACTGATATCCTCTTGATCTGCATTGATTAGCCATATGACCTACTCTATTGCATGTGAAGCATCTACCTTTGAATGATTTGTTTACTTGCATAATTCTGCATTCATGGGATTTGTGTCCATACCTTTTGCAGTTGAAGCACTGTCCGGAGAAGGATGAATTAATCTGATTCATTCTCATTCTGCACTGATTAGCTTTGTGACCAAAGTGGTTGCAGCTGTGGCAGTATCCATTGAAGGATGGATATCTTTGAGCATTTGGCTATCTTACCGGAGGTCTTCTAGGCCTGCTCCTTGGATTTTCTGATCCAAGATTCTTCTGACCGGATCCGGAGCTTTCTCCTTTCTCATATCCTAAACCATACTTGTCATCTGTCCTCTTTTGACTTCCAAGGAGAACTTCAAGTTGAGCAGAACTTATCTTGAATTTCTCTTTATATTCATTTGCTGTTTGAAGGTCTCTTTTGAGAGAAGCAATTTGATCCTCAAGTTTTTCTTCATTATCTTTGGCATCTTCAAGATCAGATTCAAGATGTCTGATAATCCTGTCCATCTGGTGGCATTCTTCTAATTTTTCTTTAAGAGATTGTCTTAGATTGTCTTCAGCCTTTCTTTTTTCTTCAATCTCTTGAGTAAACTTTATAGTTCCTGATTCCATTTCATGTCTTAACATAATGACTTCTTTTGATAACTTTTCACATAACTTGGTTTGCTCAGTCAATTCTTCATTTGTATTGCTTTCTTCACTTTGTCTTGCCAACTATTGGAGCAGCTCCTTTCTCTTTTTCATAGAGAGACTTAATTTGTCTTTTAATTCTCTCATGAATTCATCAGCCTGTTTGAGTCTTTCCTTTAATTCACTGACTTCAGAATTTGACTGTTCAAGATCCTCAAGAGCAGTCTTGAGTTGCTCCCTTAAACCATATGCATCCATTTGAAATCCCAGATCTTCCTCAAGCTGTTAGGCTCTATTAGGAGGAACTTAGCTCTGATACCAATTGTTGATAACTGAGAGGGGGGGTGAATCAGTTATCCTAATTATTTCCCTTAATGAACTTTCTTTTTAATTGATGCAGCATAGAATCAAACACAAAACATTAATCATGAAATAAGAAACACATGACACAGTATTTTTGACGTGGAAACCCTGTTAAGGGAGAAAACCACGGGGTGATTAACCCAAAATTATTCTCTGTTAGAAGAATAGGAAATTACAAAATGGCACTTGCCAATTAGGGCTCACTGCCCGAGCACACTGCTCACAAGAGGCCCACTGCCTACAAGAAGACACACTATCTACAAAGTGATAAGAATCACAGTCTTGAACTGATTGGAAGCATCTGCATATGCTGGAGTTCAGTTCCGGTTAGGCTCAGTACACTGATCTGCTGCACTTCATCTTTCCTCTGTTCTTTATTCTGCTATCTTTCACATACCGGATCCTTTTTGCTACCTCTACTCTCTTCTGGACTTATTCGCATATATCTTCACACCATCACACCCTTCACAACTAAATCCATCCTCTATATATATCCGCACAAGTAATTTCATCACCTTTCTAGTCGGCATCCGAAACAGTCTAGTTTCTTACAAACTTTTGTTCTGTCGGCTGAATCCTTCCTCACCAAGCAATGCGGATCAAGCATATACTTGTAGATATCATTAATCATGTCGGCCAAACATGATTCATGCCTTCACAACCTCTGTCATCAACAGTAACACATCCGGAAAGCAGTCTGATACTCTGTCAGTCAGTCCTTCCTCTGTTTTCACTGTCTCTCAGGAATCCGGTACTCAACCATTCATATCTTTTTCCTTGTCCATCACCGGAGGCTAAATCCTTGGAATATACCACTCAAGGTAGTCCTCTTGACTTCCCCAAATCCGCACTGCACCAAGACACTTCCTCTGAGAGATCCGGACCAATCTGTCGGACCTTGCCACATGCTCTGTTCTTCTTCACCGGACCACAACATTCTTTATTCTGACTTCCGGTAGAGACACATTATGACTTGCGGATATGTGGGATGACCTTTGTTGCCATCAATGACAACAACCATGAATCCATATAGTGTCTCTTGCCAACAATCTCCCCCTTTGGCATTGATGGCAACACTTAGTGAAAAATGACTAAGTGTTTTCACTATGCTCCCCCTTTGCTGATGCTCTGTCTTTATATACAATTTCTGGAACTCCCCCTTAGTTGGATTCCTCATTTTTCACTGCTCCTCACTCCCCCTTTGACATCAATGGCAAAGGGTAGGGTCCGCATATCAAAATTTTCAAAAATTTCTTATACATAGCCGCATATTTACATACTCACATATACTGAAGAATGTCTGCAAAGGATGTCTGCAATTGAATCATTTCTGTAGCCCAACTTTGCTTCATTCTATCCAAAATTGAAATGTGACCACTTAACAAAAATGCAAAAGCTTCTGCCTGCTTGAGATCTGTCGGATCTTTTGTTTGGACGGTGGTCTGAGCATCACTGATGGCCTCATGCATAGTTTCCAAATTAGGGATTATAATCCTTCTAAGTTCTCCCATCCAGTTAGTGATGTTCTTCCTTTCCTTCTCAAGATTCTTTATTTCATTCAAGACTGCAATAGTCTGACATTCTTGATTTATTATAGAGGAAGAGAGAGGATCAAAACTTTGAGATAAGCTTTGTAGCTTATCCTGTTCCTCTTTTATTTTCTTGTCAAATGCTGCTGTTGCCTTTGACCAGGATATACAAAATTTGTAGATGTCACCGCCATCCTTAAGAGCATTCTCTAGGCTCTTTATTCCAATGCTCACAATCTTCCTATCTTTAGAGATTAATTCTAATATTTCTGAAAATCTCTTATCCAAAAATTCCTTCCGGACCTTTTCTTCAGCTGATTTTTCTAGAGAATCAAAATGTGTATCAACACTGCTGACTAAGGTTTTTAGATTACCGGAAGTGGAGGCTGTCGGATCTATCTGGATTGATGGCATAATCTTTACAAGTACTCCGGAAGCAGCCTCTATCAACTCACAGTCTTCCATATGAGACTTCAGGAGCTTTTCATTTGCCTTAGCATTTGCAAATGAAGCTATCTTCATTGTTTGTACCGGAGAGAGAGAGTCAAAGTCGAATGGGCCTTTTAGAAGCTCCGGTTCATCAATCTCTAAAGTTTCTTTGCTCAAAAATTGTTGAACAGTTTGTGCAGTGTCTCTTGCCAGAGACAAATGTTTCTTTTCTTCTGCAGTCTTGGAACTGTCAACCTCTTTGTCTTTCACCACTGCTTCCTTCTCCTGTAATTGCTCTTCTTCTTTGGATCCGGAGACTGTAGGGGAAACCGGAGGAGAGATGTTTGTCTGTTTAGGGCTCACTTCTTCCGGAACAGATGATTCCAAATCAGCAGCTATTTCTGCACCTAAGTCCTCTACAACAGGAAGATTGAACCTTTTGAAGGCCTTCCAGAGGATCTCTTCTGTCTCTTGGGCCACTCTGTCAGTCTCACCAAGCATGAGTTGATTCATCCTGGCTTTACTTCTGAACTCATCTTTGCAGTCCTTGAAGATAATGTTCATTGTCTTGGGATCAATTTGAGGATATAGCTGAATAGCTATCTGCTCCCGGATCTCAAGATCTTTAGCATGAGCATTATTCTTTCTTACTTCCAATTCCTTTTCTAGGCTTTTAGGAATAAGAGATATGATCTCAATGAAAGCCTTATTATATATGTTAAGATATTTGACTGTGGCTTCCTGCAGAGTCTTTTGGTTAGCCTCACTGAAGTCATCATAAGATTCAGTCATTGGTTGAAGGTTTCCATCCACCGTGACCGACTTGATTACATTCTCTAGAGACAGAGTGGGCTTTTCAACAGATACCTCCGCCATTTCATCCTTGTCTTGGCCTGTGGAGGGTTTACCGGATCCTTTCTTCTTCTGTTTCTTTATTTCTCTTACTCCCTCATCTGACTCTGTTTCCTCTTCATCCTTTTGGCTTCCATAAGCCCTTGTGGCTTTTGTCTTGGATCTCTTACCGGATGCCTGGACTTCCGGTTTAGAACTTTTGGTTGTGGGAGGTGCAGATCTCTTTGATGATCTGGTCCGGGTGGGAGCTTCAACCGGAGCACTTTCTTTACTTTTCTCTTCTTCCTCAGCCTTCCTCCTCTTTTCCCGGCTGGCATCAAGTGCCTCTTTTGAGATGCCTAGGCCTTGAGCAATGTGCTCTACTTCTTTTCTCACCTTTCTTTTAATCTTAGGTTCCCTGAGTTCTACATGTATTTTTACACTCAGCTCCTTAAAGGTTCCAAACCTTTCTGCCTTAGGATCTTTAGGCTGACTTAGCATGTGTTGAACATGCAGCTCCACTATCTGTTCATCCACTTCATACCCCATGGGCATGATCCAGACAGTCCTTGGCTCCACTGCCTCCATTAGGCACTGATCAGTGTCAACCATAAAGCACACTGAGTCTTTGTATTTTTCAACAAGAGACTGGGGAATTCTCTCTCTTGCTTGCATCATGCTCTGAAAGTTTTTGAAGTATCCCCATAGAGCTGTATTTCTCGCTTTTGCATCCCCAAGTCCATGCAAATAGTCTCTTATCTGGACTGCAACAGGTTTGTCATTCTGCCATACCCATCCACTTGATCCGGGTAGCTCATTCATGAAGTAGAAGAATAGACATACAATAAGAGTACCATACTTAAAGGAATTCTTCTTATCCTTCTTGATTTTCTGTATATTTTCCATTAATTGGCTTAGCAGTAGTTCGCAGAGATCATATTCTGCATTCTTTCTTAGCATTTCATAGGCAGTGTATATTGCAGTTCCGGATACAGAATTCTCCCTGCTGGAGTGATAGATCTTGTATCCTATTATCATGGATGCATATTTGATATCCGGATCCAAAATATCTTCAATGGTCATTGCCCTCTTATCAAATTTTGATCCGGTGGCCTCAGTTACAATGTTGTTCTTGACAGATTTGAGGATAGGTATCCCTCCGGAAGAGTATAGACCAGTTACTGCTCTAATTGCCTCTTTTGTGATCTTGCAAGGTCTATCTAGCCATAGAAAGTTGTCATGCATCCTGCTCAGTACATACCGGACCCATTCATCTTCTTCAAAGCAGGGGAAATGAATAAATTGCTCAAATTATTTCTTCTGGATATCCTTATACTCTGGTTTAAGCTCAAAAGCATTGTCTATCAGTTGCTTGTGATAGAGGTCTCTTAATTTGAATTCCCCAAATTCCTCAATGCTTGCATGTATGTAAACCCTAATGTCTTGAGTATGTAAAACTCCGTGAGGAACACTAGAGAAGGCTCCTAGTGGATCTACCTCCAAAGATTTGTAGGGATGTTTCTTGAATGAGGGGCGAGGTCTATCAGAGATCTTAACTATGTTTGGAGTAGCCATTCTTCAAAGATTTGCAGTGAGGTAATGAAAAACGGAGAATACCTTATGCGCCTTCGACTTGCACGGAGTGATTGGATTGATTTCTTTATGCAATGACTTCGGCAGGAGATCGTTGGTGTGCTTGATGAACCTTGTTGCAGAGCTCCAGTTTTCGCTTCTTCTCGAGTGCAGAATGAGCAAATGACTTTTGAGAAATCCCTTAAATTGCTCCGCGAACCCTAATATCTGTCTGCAATAAATGCTTCACCTACATCATTCCGGTTTGCCTTGTCTGGATAGCTTGGAGTATCCCAGATTAGTCCTGATCTGTGGATATCATCCGGATCTTTCAATCATGAATAAATCGAGGTAACATATTACAAGAACATCCCAAACACTCTGTCCAATCCGTAGAACAAGATAGTGCATTTCCGGATCTTTCCGGACCTTTTTGTAATCCTTTATCATACCGGAGCATCTCCCTGAACAGGTCTTATTTGATCGATCACAGCTTCTTTATAACTCCATGCGGACCTCTGAAAACTTGACTGAAGTATCTCAAGACTCATATCTACAAACCCTTTGATCCGCATCTTGTGCCACATCCGGCACCACTTGTTTGGCTGGGGGAACAAGATTTTCTTTGAGTCTCCCCCTGAGCCTGAGCTCACTTTTTAATTTCCGGAAGAAATATCAGCACCAGAGTCTGGTGCGGATCCAACCTCTACATTCTCTAAACTTTTCTTCACCCAAATCTTGCTCATCTGATTCCTAACCTCATCCGCATTCATCTTTTGTTTACCCTTGTCTTGATTCTGATTATACACCGGACCTCTTTTGTCCTGATTCTTGTTTCTGCAGATTTTAGCATTATGACCGGACCTATTGTAGATTTGGCAAATAACATTTCTTTGCATATTTGACTGATATCCTCTTGATCTGCATTGATTAGCCATATGACCTACTCTATTGCATGTGAAGCATCTACCTTTGAATGATTTGTTTACTTGCATAATTCTGCATTCATGGGATTTGTGTCCATACCTTTTGCAGTTGAAGCACTGTCCGGAGAAGGATGAATTAATCTGATTCATTCTCATTCTGCACTGATTAGCTTTGTGACCAAAGTGGTTGCAGCTGTGGCAGTATCCATTGAAGGATGGATATCTTTGAGCATTTGGCTGTCTTACCGGAGGTCTTCTAGGCCTGCTCCTTGGATTTTCTGATCCAAGATTCTTCTGACCGGATCCGGAGCTTTCTCCTTTCTCATATCCTAAACCATACTTGTCATCTGTCCTCTTTTGACTTCCAAGGACAACTTCAAGTTGAGCAGAACTTATCTTGAATTTCTCTTTATATTCATTTGCTGTTTGAAGGTCTCTTTTGAGAGAGGCAATTTGATCCTCAAGTTTTTCTTCATTATCTTTGGCATCTTCAAGATCAGATTCAAGATGTCTGATAATCCTGTCCATCTGGTGGCATTCTTCTGATTTTTCTTTAAGAGATTGTCTTAGATTGTCTTCAGCCTTTCTTTTTTTCTTCAATCTCTTGAGTAAACTTTATAGTTCCTGATTCCATTTCATGTCTTAACATAATGACTTCTTTTGATAACTTTTCACATAACTTGGTTGTTGATAACTGAGAGGGGGGGTGAATCAGTTATCATAATTATTTCCCTTAATGAACTTTCTTTTTAATTGATGCAGCATAGAATCAAACACAAAAACATTAATCATGAAATAAGAAACACATGACACAGTATTTTTGACGTGGAAACCCTGTTAAGGGAGAAAACCACGGGGTGATTAACCCAAAATTATTCTCTGTTAGAAGAATAGGAAATTACAAAATGGCACTTGCCAATTAGGGCTCACTGCCCGAGCACACTGCTCACAAGAGGCCCACTGCCTACAAGAAGACACACTGTCTACAAAGTGATAAGAATCACAGTCTTGAACTGATTGGAAGCATCTGCATATGCTGGAGTTCAGTTCCGTTTAGGCTCAGTACACTGATCTGCTGCACTTCATCTTTCCTCTGTTCTTTATTCTGCTATCTTTCACATACCGGATCCTTTTTGCTACCTCTGCTCTATTCTGGACTTATTCGCATATATCTTCACACCATCACACCCTTCACAACTAAATCCATCCTCTATATATATCCGCACAAGTAATTTCATCACCTTTCTAGTCGGCATCCGAAACAGTCTAGTTTCTTACAAACTTTTGTTCTGTCGGCTGAATCCTTCCTCACCAAGCAATGCGGATCAAGCATATACTTGTAGATATCATTAATCATGTCGGCCAAACATGATTCATGCCTTCACAACCTCTGTCATCAACAGTAACACATCTGGAAAGCAGTCTGATACTCTGTCAGTCAGTCCTTCCTCTGTTTTCACTGTCTCTCAGGAATCCGGTACTCAACCATTCATATCTTTTTCCTTGTCCATCACCGGAGGCTAAATCCTTGGAATATACCACTCAAGGTAGTCCTCTTGACTTCCCCAAATCCGCACTACACCAAGACACTTCCTCTGAGAGATCCGGACCAATCTGTCGGACCTTGCCACATGCTCTGTTCTTCTTCACCGGACCACAACATTCTTTATTCTAACTTCCGGTAGAGACACATTATGACTTGCGGATATGTGGGATGACCTTTGTTGCCATCAATGACAACAACCATGAATCCATATAGTGTCTCTTGCCAACACCATTCACATGTCTTCTTTTCCTTTCCTGCTCCCCCTTTGATCAGCAACCACTTGTTTTTCACATGTCTTCTCCCCCCCTTTGACATCAATGGCAAAGGGCACATACTTGCATTTCCACCACTTCATAATCATACCAGTTGCTCCCCCTAAGTAGCAGCTCCCCATCATCAATCTGGACCACAAGATATGATTGTGATATCCACCGGACTGATGCACATCAGTGCACCTTATTTTATCACCGGAGGGGCAATAACCCCTAACTTCTCCCTGAGATACTCAAAAGAGTCCTTAGGTAGAGGTTTAGTAAAGATATCTGCAATCTGATCCTTGGAAGGCACAAACTCCAATCTGACTTCATTCTTGTTTACTTGCTCTCTCAAAAAGTGAAATTTTATGGATATATGTTTAGTCTTTGAATGCAACACCGGATTCTTAGATATGTTTATTGCACTTGAATTATCACAGAAGATTGTGATAGGCTCCTCATACTCTATTCTTATGTCTCTTAGCATTTGCTTCATCCACAAAACTTGAGTGCAACTACCTGCTGCTGCAATATATTCTGCTTTTGCAGTTGACAGAGATATTGCCTCTTGTTTCTTGCTCAGCAAAGAAACCAATCTCTTCCCCAAAAAGAATGCTCCACCACTGGTACTCTTTCGGTCATCCACATCTCCTGCCCAATCCGCATCTTTATATGCATGAAGAGAAAAATCATGATCTCTGGGATACCACAATCCATACTCATCTGTCCCTTTTAGATATCTAAAAATCCTCTTGATTTCCATGACATGAGATTCTCTAGGATCAACTTGAAATCTAGCAATAAGACCAACAATATTCATAATGTCAGGTCTAGTTTGAGTGAGATACAACAATCCACCAATCATTAACCTATACATTTTCTGATCAGCCTTAGGAGAGTCATCATCTTTGCCCAATTTACATCCGGTTCCCATGGGAGTATTCATTGGCTTTGAATCTTCCATCCCAAATTTCTTCAACAATTCTTTAACATATTTGGTCTGAGAAATGAAGATTCCTTTCTTTGTTTGAGTGATTTGTAGACCCAAGAAGAAATTCATTTCCCCAAGCATGGACATCTCAAATTCACTTTTCATTTGATTTGCAAAAGTTTTACACATACTATCTCTTCCTCCAAAAATGATATCATCAACAAACACTTCAATAATCAAGATGTTTTCATGATCAATTTTGAAATACAAATTACTGTCAGCAGTACCTTTGTTGAAACTAATCTTCAAAAGATGCTTATCCAATCTTTCATACCAGGCTCTTAGGGCTTGCTTCAGTCCATACAGTGATTTCTTCAACTTGTAGACCATATCACCATGATCAAACAATTGAAATCCATCGGGTTGCTCAATGTACACTTCTTCTTCCAAGTCACCATCTAAGAAGGTAGACTTGACATCCATCTGATATACTTTGAAGTCTTTGAAGGTGGCAAAAGCAAGAAATAATCTGACTACTTCAATTCTTGCCACCGGAGCAAAAGTTTCTTCAAAATCAACTCTTATTTGAGAGTAACCCTTGTAGACTAATCTGGCTTTATTTCTAATTACCTCACCAACTTCATTCAGTTTGTTCTGGAAGACCCATTTTGTTCCAATCACATTCTTATTTCTAGGTCTGGGAACAAGATCCCAAGTGTAATTTTTCTCAATTTGCATCAGCTCTTCCTCCATTGCTTTAGTCTAGTTTTCATCATTGCAAGCTTCATTGACTGTCTTAGGTTCAATCTTTGAAATCAGATAATACTCATCTGAATCTTGAGCAATTCTCCTTCTTGTTTGTAGACCTTTACTTTTATCACCTATGATCTGATCTTTAGAGTGGTTTAGTCTTACATACCTAGGAACTTTGGGAGTTTCTTGCATTCTTGATTCTTGATCAGGCTCATTCAAACTTATCTCTTCTTCTTGATTTACTAGATCAGTCTGGATCTGAATCTCAGAAGGGGTTTGGACTCCTTGGATCAAAACATCATTCTGATCATCTTCATCATATTCATAAAACCTTGAGGGTTTCTCAATTCTTTCATCAACCTTCACATTAGTACTTTCTATAATCTTCCTCAATCTCTTGTTATAACACTGGTATGCTTTACTTTGAGTAGAATAACCCAAGAAAATTCTTTCATCACTTCTAGCATCAAATTTGCCTAAATATTTATCTCTTTTGATGTAATGTTTGCTACCAAAGACTCTGAAATACCTTACAGTAGAAGTAATGTCAAACCAAAGTTCATAAGGAGTCTTACCGATATTGCTTCTTATTTGAACTCGATTGAGAGTATAGACTGCAGTGCTAATAGTTTCTCTCCAATAGATCTGAGGAACATTTGCTTCCATCATCATGGTCCTAGATGCTTCCTAGATGGTCCGGTTCTTTCTTTCCACTACTCCATTCTACTGTGGAGTCCTAGGAGTAGACAACTATCTTTTTATTCCATGCTTCTCACAGAATTCTATGAACTCACCAGATGTGAATTCTCCACCTCTATCAGACCTTAGACATTTCATTTTTAATCTAGTTTCATTCTCTACCATAGCCTTGAATATTTTGAATTTCTCAAGAGCTTCTGATTTCTCTTTCAGAAAAGTTACCCACATCATCTGGGAATAGTCATCAATTAGTAACATGAAGTATCTATCACCTTGTACACTCTTGATTCTTGTCGGACCACATAAATTAGTATGAATTAAGTCCAATAATCCAGTAGAGGATAGTTCCTTACTCTTGAATGTGACTCTGCTTAGCTTACCCAACTGACATTCTTTGCACAAGCTACTAGTAGGTTTCACCAGTTTTGGAAGATCTCTTATAGCCTGAGTGTTGCTTATTTTGATGATGTTATCAAAATTCACATGACACATCCTCCTATGCCATAACCAACTCTGATCAATTTGAATAAATAAGCAACTTTTATCAGTACCAACCAAGTGGAAGATATTACCTTTAGTTTGAGTACCGGATGCAATCTCTGTTTTAGAAATTTCAAAGATCTTGCATTTTCCATTCTTGAATTGGAGATCATAGCCTTTGTCCACCAACTGTCTAATACTGAGAAGATTGTGCTTCAATCCTTCAACATATAGTACATTACCAGTTTTGTTCCTTCCATCAAAAGAAATAGTCCCTCTACCTCTGATTCTACCAGCAGAATTATCACCAAACTTTACCACTCCTCCTTCATACCTCTCCAAATCTATGAACTTATTTTTGTCACCTGTCATATGGTGAGAGCATCCACTGTCAATGACCCAATCATCCTTCTCTTCAACTTGGGCAGCCAGAGCTCTTTCCACAGTCTTATGATTGATAGATACAGAGGACATTGGATCTTCTTCCTTGATGGCAATGAACGCCCATTCATTTCCAGATTTGTTTCATGTCTCTGATTCATCATCTGTTACTCCTTCATTATCATCATCTTCATGTACATAGTAACAATTCTTTTGGAACCTTGGCTTGTTAGGATTTTGCCTTGAAAATCTTTCTGGACACCTTGAGGCAAAATGAGCAATCTTATTGCAGTTAAAACACTTAAAAGGCAATTTCCCTTCATACTTACCGGATCCTCTTGTCAGTCTTTTTGCAATAAGGGCTTCAAGATGAGCAGTTTCTGCTTCTTCTTCTTCCAGGTCTTTTCTTGCTTTTTCATGCCATGATAGTTTCCTTGAAGAGTTCTCTCTCGGATCAAACCTTTGTTTACCTTTTACAGAGGCACTGGCTTTGAATACAGATTCAGTCTTAGGAGGGGTATCTCCAAACTTAGTCATTTCAAATGCAGCCAATTTACCAGCCAATTGATCTCTTGTGACAGTTGTATGGGCTCTGAATTCTTCAATGGCAGCAACCTTGATTTTATAAGAAGCAGGAAGGGATCTGAGAATTTTGCCAACAATCTCATCTTCATCCAAGACTCCACCAGCACATCTAATTCCACAAATAAGCTCATTTACTCTTGGCATAAAAATAGTGATATTTTCATCTTCTCTCATCTTAAGATTTTTAAATTTCCCTTTCAGACTAGCCTTGCACATTTAACATACTTGTCTCCTTCATGCAGAAGTTCCAGTTTTTCCCATATCTCAAAAGTAGTTGGTAGGTCGACAACATTTGAAAGCTCTGAATCAGATAATGCACTTAGAAGAGATTCTATAGTCCGCAGATTATTTTCAGCATCAGTGATTTTATTTGGGGCTTTAGGGCCACCCTGTGGAGGAGTATGCTTCGTTGAAGCCATGTTCTAGTACTGCATTCCCATACATTGTAGGTGACATTTCATGCAACTTTTCCAAAGATTAAAGTTGGTTCCATCAAACTCCGGACTATCCTTTTTGTAGGACGACATCCTGGATCTCCTCAAGCGGTTAAGCTCTTTTTAGAGGAACTTAGCTCTGATACCAATTGTTAGATTCAGGGTAGACAACTGAGAGGGGGGGTGAATCAGTTGTACAAAACTTTCTTCTAATTAAATACTTAAATCCACTTTGTAATTCAGCAGCATAAAGATAAATCAGTTAAGGAAACATAATGCATTAAATCAAGAGCAGAAACACATTAACACATATGACACCAAAAATTTGACGTGGAAAACCCGATTAAGGGAAAAACTACAGGGTGATTAACCTAATATTGTATTCTCTGTTAGAAGAATAGAAAGAACAAAATGGCACATGCCAATTAGGGCTCACTGCCTGAGCACACTGCTCACAAGAGGCTCACTGCCTACAAGAGACACACTGTCTACAAAATAATAAGTATCACATACATGAACTAGAGAATAGCATCTTCACCATGCTTGAATTAGTTCCATTTAAGTCTAATACTTCTACTCTGCCTTTCAGTCTCTTCCTCGCTACCACACTCACATCTCCACAAGACACGCTTTGAAATGAATTTACAATCCCTTATTTATACAAGGCATCGACTTAGGAATAATCATCTAAGTCAGCAAACATCTATAAGAACATCCGCAGGATGTGTAACTCATCCGATCGGCCAGTCTCAGGAAGAACACCATCATCTGGAAGTTATTCTTCAATTACAAAATCCAACTCCAATGCAGACCACTAACACAAACTGGACACAATCCAAAGACCTCCACAAGCTTCCCTGAATCACCAAGAACATCCACACTTTATCTGCTTACTGAAATCCTTCTCTCCTTCATCTAAAACCTTAAGAACATAGTTTGTCATCATTGTCACAGAGGAATAGATTCTTGCAGACCTTCATACCATGAACCAATGGAGTTGACACTTCACAAAGACTTCCTCAACAGTCCCTTAGATCCATAGAACAAGATAATGTATTTCCGAATCTCACCAGACCTGTCTGTGTCACTCTGTCACCTTTGAACACCTGTCAGAACCTGTTTTACTTGAACATCCACAACTTCTTCAGATCTTCATACGGACCTCTGAAATCTTTACTGGATCACCTTAAGACACATATATACAAACCCTTTAAACCATATCCTCTGATCCTCATCTTATCTTGGACTTTTATCTTACTGTCTTCACTATTCTTCACTGTTCCTGATATGACCAATTTTCTCAATATCCTCAGCAAACAGTTCATCCAATCCTTATCATTAATGCAACAAGAGTATGTTGACATCAATGACAACACCGGTTAGGCCCATACTTGCAACAGCTCCACTGCAATAAGTGCCAGGTTGCCTTTCTGGGCTGTATCAGAGATGGCAGACTGATGAACATTTGTAACTAGCAAAACTGACTCTTCCTTGAGGCAGTGAAGATGGTCCTTGATAAAGACTTCTTGGTCTCTGAGGATAGATATAGGGTAAATTTAGACATTTCCTCATGCCTTCTAGCTTCTTTGTTGGACCTAGGAGAGGCAAAGGTGGATGCACTGATGATTCTATGAGAGGTATTCACTCTAGATATTCTTTTGGATGACGTAGATGTGGTGGTTTATGCAGAATTGGGGGTCGGTATCCCATGGCCGAGAGACCTAGAGAAGCTGCGGGAGGGACAGGAGGGCATAGCTAGGTAGTCGTTCCTGCTAAACATGAATGAGCAACAACTGGGAAGGCACAGGATTTGGGCGGCTCGTGAGAGACACTTTCTTCAGCAGGCAATTGGAATGGACATAGAGGAGACTCTGGTATGGCTTGAATACTTCACAACCATTGTGAATGCCGGGGAATTCTACTCGCAGTGGCCGTAGGAGTGGTCGGGCTCTCAAGGCCACTTTTTTTGGTGATTTCCGTGCTGGGGTGGTAGGGTGGCAAGTTTTCAAGGAGTCACTCAGTCAAGGGGCTAGGGATTTCTATGGTACTATGGTAGCCTCTCTGGTGCTATGTGTTTTTTGAGCCTGGGCTAGCCGTTGGAGTGGTTTTTGCATTAATATAATTTCTCGAGTGTAAATCTTTTTGTATTAATATAATTACCCAAGTGTAAATCTTTTTGTATTAATATAATTACCCAAGTGTAACTCTTTTTGTATTAATATAATTTCTACTTTATTATTGATGCAATGATGTCAATGTGTTCATTTTATTCTATTAGTTATTATTCTATTAGTTATTATTCTATTAGTTATTATATCATCAAAGTGGGCCCGACTTCATATAAATATTAAAGGAGCTGCAAACTCTAGCGAAATGTTTCTATGAATGTTATGATCCCAGATGGATGAGTGTAGTTGAATTCCAGAATGAAAGTCTAGAGTGCTAGACTTGCAATCTCAAACCTTTGGAATCAATCAAGAGCCGTTAGATTTGCAAAGATCAATGGTTGAGATTATACAATAGTTTTCAAATTTTTAATTCCACCGCTCGATGTACGTGCTATATTAAATAATTAATTCAGGCTGCAAACTTGCATGCCATCCTTAAATTTTGTTTGAACTTTGAAGCGGGAGTACTCAGTACAAATGTACAACTAAAACTACATACTTGTACTTAACTTTAATAAAAGAATTTACCACGTTTCACTCACTTTACTTCACAATTGGCACTTAGAATTTAGCAATTTTAATTGATACTACTTGGAAGAGAGAGGGTCAAGGACTCAAGTGACAGGGAGATTGTAGTGCACCAGAAATTTTAATATCAGTTGTGCAATGCCATGGATTCACTCAGTGCCAGTCTTTGTATTCATCTTTTCCGGGTAAGTGAAATATTGAAATACTTAATTCCTATTACTATTGTTGTTACTATTGTCCTTGAGACTTCAATTTTTTCAATCTTGGGGTTTAGGGTTGAGTGTTTACAAGCATGTCTACCAGCACTACCAGACCAAAAATTGGGAAAACCAAAGAAAAAGAAAAAATAGACTATGTCGGACTACTTAAAACCCCAGGTTTTATAGATGAATACCATGATATTTATGACCCTGTAATTTTTGGAAGGTTTACCTCAATACTTAGGTTTTCATTGGAGAATAAGGTACGTCAAGCACAAGATGTGCAACCTGACCCAAAAAAACCAATACCAATTAACGAGATGACTGCACCATGGGTGGTTGGATTGGGACGCTTGATGTTACCTGAGGTTTTCCCTTGCCCTAAATTTATCATGGTTTGTGCCTAGAATTATGATGAAAAAAGAAAAGTAATAGTTAAAAAAGATAGCCGGGAAATAATTCTTCCCATTAATGGAGAACATTTTGGCAAATTGTTGGGTTTTACTATTGAAGAATGTGGAGCAATCCTCATAAACCTAGAAAAACTTGCTAATACTTATGAAGTAGTTAGTGAAAATTAAAAAAAAAGATTTATCAAATCTCTAATAGTAGATGGTGTCCAACTCAATCAGAATCATAAGGCTCCTTATAAAATTGATATTTTTAGATCATGGGTCTAGGCTACTATTTCCATGCTATTGTTTTTCCTTGGATTGGATAATAATAGTGAAGTGGATGCAAGCCTCCTTGAAATGGTATACAATATCCATCAATTCATGCCACCTGCTAAATGCAGATTTCTTGAGCACATTACAGAATCCATGCATCATCAGTTTTTAATGATTAAACGAAGCCAAAGTGAACCTCCCACTCCCAGTGCCAACAGAAAGACATTTAGGTTCACAATCTACTTGTGCTATGTTTTTCTAGTGCAGTTTGCTGGGATGTTTCAAGACAACAAGCTTCAAATTCAATGTTAGCAAGATAAAATTGGACTACTGGATTGGACCCATAAGATAAAGATGTATCATAATCAAAAGAACTACAATCATTTTGTGGACTACTTTTTAGCTCCATTGTATGAAACCATTACAAATACTCCAATGCCTAGATTTCCTGAGTCTTGTAGAAATTGCATTCAACTGGGAAAAGAAATACAATTGGCTGACTGGTACTTCATGGAGGAATATATTGTCTTAAGATTTTATGGATCAGGAGCACAGCCCCATAAACTTCTAATACATGTGATAGAGAGGGTTTTTGCATTGGAATACATACGATAGATGGAGAGTATTGATCAGTTGTACTTTGTTAGTCAGCAAAAGAAGAGCATATTTCCTTCCTTACCTTTTTCATGTGGAGGATTCACATGTTGCAAATATGTGCCTAAGTGGTGTTGTCATTGGTGTCAACTATATCCTATTTTGTTGCTTGTATAAAAGACTGAATTGTTGAGGATATTGAGAAAATTAATGAGGATCAATGTGTGTAGACCATATGGCTGTGTAAATTTGTTTGAAGAAGCTCCAGTTAAGTTTTGAGAGGTTCAAATTAAGACATGAAGAAGTTATGGCCATCTGAGTAAAACTTGTTCCTGCAATATTTAGAAATGACAGAGTGACAGAAAAGAGGTCCAGATTGTTCCGGATATGTCAAATGATGATCTGTGGATCTAGAGGTAGGTTTGGCAAGTCAGTGTCTATTATCTATTCAAGTGGTTCATGGTTTGAAGGTCCGCAAGCAATCTTTCTAATGTGACAGTCATGGCAGATAGTGTTTTTGAGGTTCCAGAGGAAGATGCAAGCGATTCAGATGATTTGGAGGAGTGTGGATGTTTTTGTTGAATTCAATGAGCTTGTGGAAGTCTTTGGATCATGTGACTGCTATGTTCGAGGTCTGCATTGAATTTTGAGATTGACAATGAAGATTTTCTTCTTGGTGTTGTTTTTCTTCCCAGTCTTGGCCGACCAGATGATTCAAGCGTGTTACGGATGATCTAAGAGAAATTCTATGAAGCATGGCATATTGATCAAGGAAGATTTAAGTCCCAGTTATGTGCGGCCGATAGCTTAGTGATTCTCATCAAGTCAAATGTTTGTAGTGCCGACCTTGATGTTCATTCCAAGGTTGAAGAAGTGTATAAATACTTGTTAATGAGTTGTGGAAAATCATCCTTGTGTGAAAACAATATAATCTGAAGAAAGTATCAAAGGCAGAGCATAGCAGAGGAGAAGTAGAAGAACAAGAGCCATTTTGAGGAAGAGTTAGAGAAGAAGTGTTTTGGGGCAAAGTATAAGTTTTGTGAGCATTCAATGAAATTGAACCAGGCATGAAGTAGATGCTATTTCTTAGTTAATTCTCTCTGTTCTAAAATAAATTATGTAGGCAGTGAGCCTCTCTTTTGAGCAGTGAGCTCTAGGAAGTGCACTTGAAGGCATGTGCCTTCTATTTTTATAAAAGTACTTTTAACAGGGTACAAATCTTTGTGGGTTAACCCCCACTGTGGTTTTTCCCTTAACTAGGTTTCCACATCAAAATCTCGATGTCAAGTGTGTTACTTATGTTTCTGCTCATATGTTGTTGATGCATGCTTTAATGTTTACATCATTAATCTGATTGTAAGTTAATAAAGAAGGTTAAAAGAAGAAAAGGTTTGTTTTGTGTGACAACTGATTCACCCCCCCTCTCAGTTGTCCGGTCTAATTGCAACATCACATTCGAGAGAAAAGCATTCACTGTGGCACATGAAATTCTACAACTTTTTAAATTTGATGTTGACTCTCACTGGCAGTATGACCTATGTGACATCATTAAAAGAAGGCTTGTGACCAATAAGAACACTCCAACTAAAATTCAACATGAAAGTAAACCCCTGCTAGAAATGTTGAAAAACAAGAATTCTTGGGAGGAGCTGAGAAAAGTCATGGAAGAAACTGCTACTCAAAGAGGTATTTCTTTTGAAAAATTATCATTAGAAATAATGGGATTGCATCCAATTTCACAAACATAGAGAGATGCACTAGCAAACAAGAGATTCAACAATTTCTATACAAAAGCTACTAAAAAATCTAAGTGTACAAAAATTCCAGAGACTCTAAAAAAGCTTGTACATAGGAACATTGGTCACAGTCAAAAATTTATGCCTTTTGGTCTATGAGGAAGGATCTTGGTGATCCAAAATCTATTGCAGATCTCGAAGAGGTCTCAGAAGATGAGTTCAGAAAATTGTGGGATAAAGAGCATCCCTATGAAGCTCAAGCAACTAATGTTGAAAGTGATGATGAGGATGAAGACCAACCCAAAGATCTTAGTGCCTATGTATTCAAACCTCCTATGAGTGAGACCACAAGACAAACATATACTAAAGGGGCATCAATAGCCCAAAAATTGGGTTATGAAGGTGGTGGTTTGGGGCCCACAAGAGAAGGCATTTGGATAGTACCAGAGGTATACCCTAGAAAACCTAATGATCTACTCAGCATTAGAGGTGATGAACAAGCCAAAGGGCATACACATACAGATCAGGAGATTAGATTTGTTCCAGCTTTAAATCTTCAGAGTGAGATTCAATCACTAACATTACCACAAGGGTCTTCTGATCTACATGTTTCTTATTCTTTTCTTGTAGGAGATGGTGGACATTTTAGTGCTACTAGTGGCAAATCTAGTGATGGTACAAGTATTAGTAGTAGTGGTGGTCAGCAAGAGATGCAACAAAAAACTCAGAAGAGGCCATCAACAACATTAAATGAAACTATAGACAAACTTAAAGAGCAAGGCCTTGTGAAGACTAAGAAGTAGAAGGTTATGGCAGGTTTTGATTCCACATCTACATCAAAGCAGTTGTTTCCAGAAGGCACCCCCGTCCTATCATTAGTGTGACTGGGACAAGAATGACTAATACTCAACCATAATTAATTAGAGATGCCACAAACACTACAACTACTCCTTCACCATTAAAAGTTATGTCAAGTGGCACAGATTGTGATTACAAAGATGAGTTTGAAAAGAAAGTAAAATTATCTAAAAGTCACAAGAAGCAAGTGCTAGAGATATAGACTACTGCAACTTTAGAGCCTGCAACAACCAGGGTATTGACTACATTTGACCCAGAAAACAAAAAAATGGATTACATGATTATTGTGCCCAAAGTTCAAGATAAACTAGAGGACCAAATGTAATGATCTGACTATGAGGTGAGCACCATCCAAGTGGATTTTTCTGGAATGAAAAATTCTGACAAAATTAATGTATCAAAAAAGAACAACGAAGTGGTGTACACATCATTGCTAAAGTGAGAGAGAGAGAGAGAGAGAAGGTATGATTGTTTTTAATTTCCTAATAACCTTCTTGAATATATTGTCTACAAATTAGAGTTGTAAGATAGACAGGTCACATCTTCCAGTAATTGAGTTACAACAGAAGGAAAATATATTCAGTGATGTTAATTCTATTCATATTGCTCTTTTTCATTTGACTTTGTGATTTACGTAACAGGTTGGAGACTCTTATAGGAAAGTTGCAGGCAGACATAGCAAGTGAAAAAGACAAGAGGAAAGGCACAGAGAACAAGACCAAAGAATTAGAGAAAAGGATAAAAAACTTTGACTCTACATCTACAAGTGAAGTGAATAAACAAAGAGAGGAGGAAGTGAATAAGCTGAAGGAAATGTTAAGTGAAAGTAAAAAAAATTATGATATTCAAACAGTCAATTCAGAAAAATTAGAATAATCCTTGATTGAAGCCAATACCAAACTGGAGCAATCAAAAAAAACATGACATATGTGGCAAGAAAATGTGGAGAGAGAGAGAGAGAGAAAAAAATCTCTGAAAATTTGCAGAAAAAACTGAAGAATGCAAGGAATGAAATAAAATTCTACCAAAACAAAGTATCTGAATTATATAGAAACACAATGGTTTATATAAAAAGTAACATTTGGGAGAAAATAATGAAGAGGATTGATGATTTGTCTAAATTGTTTGAATTCATTGATGATCTAGTATTATGTAGTAATACACTCAAACAATACATTGCTAAAAATGGAGACATGACAACTTCAAGACAGTCAGATGCAAACAAATTTTGCAATCAATCTACATAGCTAGTGGTGAAGAATTGGAATCCAAAGGAATTCAAAACCGTATTGATGCCATAATAAAGGCCTCAATTATCATTGAAAATTGTACGAAGCTGGAACAAGCACATGAAATTTTGGTACAAACTACATTATTGACAAAGTAGTTACAAACAAATGTAGAACACTTCAAAAAGCTTGGTTTGTCGGTGGCTTTTGACCCATCATACTGATACATTGGAAAGGATGCTTTCAAAAAGAAGATGGAGGATAAAATGAACTTTGACAAGGACCAGTTTCCTCAAAATCTTGATGAGGCAATTTTTATGGATTCCATCGTACCACTGATAACCTTGAATGCAACTTTGAGTGATACATTCAAGTCAAGTAACAATATCAATTATAAAATATTATCACAGTTACAACTCAGTAACCATGGGTTAAGAAAAATTACACTTCCATTAGATGAAGAGTGGAGCACTCTACAAAAGTTGATACAATGATTTAGTAACATGTGTTTCCAATGACATCAATACCAGAATGACTAGGTTGTTGGACTATTGTCTCTAGTTTTTTGGCATCTATTCCTTTTGTTGTCTATCTGGACTGCCCTAGGAGCTGCTTTGTAATGGGTTTGGCGCCCTTGGCTTGTCGCTTATCTAATCAAAAACATGTGTTTCCAAGTTCCAACAAAGCATCGTGCAGAGTTAGTTTTGAGCAAGTTATTGTACATTGTAAATGTAATACTTCAGTCTTCAATGTATTCTAATTTCCTTCAGACCTTCAATGTTCATTTGAAAATCAATATAACACTAAAATCCTTTTATGTGTTGAAATTATCTGTATTATTTAATTGCCCACTTCATATTAAATATTTGCTAATGGTGTATATTAATAATATAATATCCTACGGCATTATTCATATATTTCAATCTACAATTGATAAAATGCTCATGAAAAATCATGCAACATGCAAGAAACTAAAACTTACAACTCCAGAAATATGGGCAACCTATCAGAATTGTATTATATTTCATTGTTCAAAAGTTTCCCAATCTTCCAACAACATTACAAAGTAGTACTTGTATCTTATTTACTTCTCAAAATTTCCAAAATCTTCCAACCACACAAGAATGAGTAACACTGTTCTTTTATAGACCAAGAACGTGTACTCAACATTGATTACATTGTCATTTCAAATAGGTTCTGGATACAATGCACCGCCAACATGGCATTGATAACATTAATTTCATTTGAGAGAAGAAAAGAGAAGGAGTAGATGGACTTTAGGAGATGTGTAGCCGCTTGAAGATCTACCTTATTAATGCTAGGGAAAAGGTGGTTGGCCTGTTCAGTCCTACGACCCATACTTGTCCTTCCATTCACTGTATGTCTTTTCAAGTGGCCAGGGGAATGAGATAACCTCAGCGATCTCGACATTATGACTGACATACTTGGCATCCAAAATAGACTTTACATTCTTGCAAAATTTCTCAAAAGTTATTTCAACCACATGCAGCTTGTCAAGTGATAAACTTAGCACCTGCATGGTTGGATCACCTTCATCACAACAAGCAGGAATTAATTGATGACCATTATCTATTATTTCTCTCTTCCACTTGTCCAAGTCCTTAGCTGGTGTAGGAGTACCCCAAGACACTGAGGATCAGTAGGATCCCTACTCTTTTGTCTAAGTTGTCTTATCATGTTTGTAAGGCCTTAGTGCCATATGGAGTCATACTTGGCTGAGTAACGGTATAAAACTAAGTCTGTCTATGTGTTGTAACCGAACTGAGTGGATGTAACCAAATGGCAGAGGTGGTTATAGGGCGGTTCACCTTCCATATTGTGTAACTACCAATGTGAGTCTATATAGTCGTTCTATGTTCGTTAAGGAAATAAATAGTGTGGAAAAATGAACAGAGAGAGAGAGGAAGAATCAATTTGTATGTATATTCTCAGAGGAATAAAGAAGTTTTGTTTGCTCTAATCACAAGAAGGTAGATCAGAAGCATTCCACTGGTTGAGATTTCTTTGAAATCAGTGGAATGACTTCCTTAGGAGTAGATTGTTTTCCCTTCTATTGAGTTGTTATTTCTATGTGAGTTGTTCGGTTACAGAGTCATAGAAGATTATAGATCCTACCGTTCTGTTGAGTTTCTAGTTTTGTTCATTTGTTTAGTGTCTGTGTGAGTTGCAGAGTAAATGAAGTATCATCGGTGTAACAAGCCTCTCGGAGGAGCTTTCGAAACCTACACCGATCAATGGTGTTAGGACGATCAGAGGTGTATTAGGGAAAAGTGAAGGGAGTCTCACCAAAGAACATCCATCAGCGTATCGAGAGATCGAACTAGGAACTCACCGATGAACGAAGTCTCACCAACGGATCGGTGAATAGCCAAGTGAAGTCAAAGGCATTGGCACATCAGTTTGTGTTGATAAGACACCGCCGATGGTAAAGGTCACACCGACAGTCAAAGTCATCGATGCATCGGCCAGTGTTCACAAGTGGTAGCCGAGGATAATGGTCACGCCGAAGACAAAGCATTGAGTTGAATGGTCGGTGAGAGATGTGAGATCGGTGAAGTAGTTTTCAATTTTACTGACAGTATTCAGTCTTGCCGATAGGAGTCAATGATGGGAAGTCTGTCTAAAATGAAGTCAAATGAGGTCATGGAGATATCGGCCAACGGATTTTTGAGCTTGCCGATAATATATGTCTCACCGATAATGAAGTGTGTGTGTATTTTAGTAGAGTGTGAAACCTAGTGAAAGATATTTAAAGTTATTTGAGCATTAAGCTCTCTGTATTGTGGGTTAGATGGGTATTCAACCCCTAATTTGAATGCTTCCACTGAGCCCTCTGCATCATTAGCCTTCCCATCAACCTCCAAAATATGTGGCAACCATTTAGTGTCCATCTTTTCTATTACCTGCATCTTTTCCCTCAAAAATGTATCCAATTTCAATTGAAAACTGGCCACATCCTTGAAATGTTTCAGTATATCTAACACCAATTTCAGCTCAGGAGGTGCATTTGCATTAAATCTAGAACACCTAAGAAAATCTCTAACCTCTAAAGTTCTTGGTAGCCACTTAGCTTTCACACTTGATAGTATCTTCTTATCAGATTCATGCTTCTCATAGGTTATCCTTAATTGTGAGTAAGTCCTCCAGGTCTCCTCCACTCTGGCCAAGATTTTGGTCACTCTATTTTTGATCAAATTGGTGACCATGTCCTTTACTTTGTTCTTCTTTTCTTCTTTCAATTTTTTGTCATCCTCCTTCAATTCTCTGATTTATGAAAGGAGAGGTTGTATGTCAACTAGAAGTGACTCTGTAGTCTAAATGATAGGGGACTCTGAGATGGACCAGGCTCTAATTGTGGTTGCCCTTCATATTTGCTCAACCTGGCCATGGCCACTACATATTTCTCCAACAATTCATTATAGTCTTTATGTAGTTTAATTGTTGTTGCCTCAACAAATTGTATAGTTTGCACATTTAGACTAGCAACTTAAGGGGCGGGGGTGTCTGACACCCTTTTAATTATAACATTGCCATTCAGTTCCTCCAAACCAACTTTTGGTTTCTTATCACTGCGGGCCAATGCCCAAATTGCCAAGGTTTCAAACCTTGGGTCAAATGCAGCACCCTGCAAAGCTTTGTTGACTTGTTCCTCAGTCATATCAAAGTCATCCCTTGTTATGGTATCCAATGCAACTGCATTTGATAGAGTCCAATGTGGTTGCAGTAGGATGTTGCTTCTAGCAGATAGATATTGTGGTATGCTCTATCATGATTATGGATATATTTAGTGTTTGTAATTCTCATCAAGCAATCATGAGGAAGAGTGGGGGAAATACGAGTAGGGTGACCAGATACTAGATTTCTTTCTAAGTACATCACTCCAAGTTGGCCACTTAGAGCCAAGAGGGTGAGTGTCCACCCTTGGGCTTAGAAAGGTAAATATAAGGGCCTCCTATTGTATCTTTTCCCTAATCTCTACATGGTTTGGTTGTTGGTATGGATTCAAGGAGTTTCAATCATAAGAGGGATGGATAAGACAACATGGATAGGGAAAGCAAATACAAGTGTATCCACTACTTGTACACCACTCCATGTGGTCTTTCTGTGTGGTTGCCACTTGGGGCCAAGAAGGATGGTATATCCACTCTTGGGCTTAGCATGGATAGCTTCGGGTGGACTTATCATGTTTCTCATCCAAGTCCTATTATGATTAAACTTCCACTATGCATTATGGTTGATCTTCTATCATGCACTATAGATATTGTATAGTTTATATAGATTTGAAATAGCTAGGTATCTTACATGGTTTAAATAGATAAGACATTTATTATATATGTTTTGATCATATGAATTATATTTCCAATATTGTCTAACATGATTGCAGGACCTAAACCAAGTTTTATATGGCTTCAAGCATATAATTGGTTAGTTATAACCCTAACTATATTAAAATCTTGATTCTAGGGAAAAATTTAGGGGAATGCCAAAAGGGGACATTAGAGTCCTACTGAGACCTTTTCAATATACCGTGAGGGGTGAGAGAGAGGGGAACGGGTTCATGGGAGTACCAAGAACTTTTGGACCTTTTGGAAAGGGTCCAAAAATCCGCTTGGGTCTTGAAATCTCGTTAGTCTTGAAATCTCGTAGGGACCAAGTCCAAAAGTTCTTGCAAGTACCAAAATCTCGACAAGACAGTATATTTCAAAATAATATTGAAGTATAAGTGGTAGTATTATACTTTAAATTATTTTAAAATATATTTTTAGGATCTTTGAGAGGGGTTTTGGATTCATAGGAGTTGAAATGCAAAAACTATTCCTACAATGATTCAAAGTGCAGCTGAAACATAATCGCTACTAGGTGATTACTTCATCCCTTGTGAATGATTTATGAACAATACTAGGAGTAATTAAATACATAGGATTTACAAGGTTGATGTCACCTTAATTCTAACAAAATTGTGTTTATTTAATTAATTCATCCCTTTATCCATTAATTTAAGTTAATTAAATAAATAATATTTATTTAATTAATTTAAGTTAATTAAATAAATAATATTTATTTAATTAATTTAAGTTAATTAAATAAATAATATTTATTTAATTAATTTATCCCTTTATCCATTATTAATTAAATAAATTCCCCATTTAATTAATTTTGCCTTCTAACCTTCATATCCCTAGGTTAATTAAATAAACTACATTTATTTAATTAACATCCCTTACACTGCCGTTAAGGGTATGGTTGGGTGGTTAAGTCGCTTGGTTATAGTGGCAGCCACCAAGGTTCAAATCCCATAGTGTTCATGCTTGGGATATGCTTGGGGATGAGGTCCCCCCCGTGTTTTGGCCTCACCAATTAATAGCTCCAGTCAAAAGCGTTCACTGAACAAAAAAAACATCCCTTACACTAGCTAGATTAATTAAATAAAACTTGTTTGATTAATCCTAACATCTATCTAATCCTATTCCCACAACTAATTAAATAATCATTATTATTTAATTAGTTACCCTAAACACATGTCACTATCCTCAACTCTCCACAAATAAAACCAATTTTAAAATTCCTCCACTAGAGGAAAAAATTTAAAGTCACATGACTACAACTCAATCTCCACCCTCCATTCATCTTTTAATCCTTTCTCTCCACACATAAGGATGCCCTAGAAATCCTTATCAAGGCCTAATCCAAGCCCTAATTCCTTTCATTCAACCCTCTTGTGACACTTGTCACAAGACTACAACTCCAATCTAAAACCTAATCATCAAGAAATCCTAGCCATTGATCTAAAATTTCAATCCTAACCCTCCATCCTTTTACCAAAAATCTATATTTAAATAGAACCCTCATCTAAGTCAAAAGGGATCTCATCTCATTGTAATCTTATGTTTCCCAAACATCCTCTCACTCCTCTCCATTGCCCTAGTTTATGCTTAGTGAGAGCAATCTACATCCCATCTTCATCATGGAGTATAACTAGAATGCATTGGGTGCATGCATTCTCCACTCTATCAAGGAGAAAGGAGTAGTCAAGGTTGAAGGTATAAAATTCATTTGTTTGTCTTTTTGTGTTACTTTCCTTGTCTATTTTCCTCCATCTTTATTTGGCACGCTCAGTGGGACCCACATCCATGTAACTAACCATTTTGTTGCAAGATTTTGTAAGTTTTTGTCATGCAGGTCATATTAGCACCACACACTATGCATCAGCACCTCTGATAGCCAATTTAGCACCTTCGAACCCTCTGTCAGCACCTACTTTTTTGACTGATGATTGTTTCTCTTTTTCAACTTTGTGTGTTTTGTAGGATTTTTGGTACCTTGGGACCTCATATCAGCATTAGACCTCTATCAACGCCTCCAACCTACTTGTCGGTGCCTCTACAGCTTCTTGTAGCACATTTGTAGCTTCATTCAGCACCTCTACATCTTCTTGTAGCACATTTGCATCTTCCTGTAACACCTCTGTAGCTTCCTGTAGCCCCTCTACAACTTGTAGTGCCTTTGTAGCACCTCTGTAGCTTCATGTAGCCTCTGTAGCTTCTTGTAACACCTCTGCATCTTCCTATAGCACCTCTATAGCTTCCTATAGCACCTCTGCATCTTCCTGTAGCACCCAGCTTCCTACAGCACCTTTGCATCTTCTTGTAGCGCCTCTGTAGCTTCTTGTAGCACCTCTGTAGACTCTTGTAGCACCTTCATAGCAACTCTGTAGCTTCCTATAGCACCTCTGCATCTTCCTGTAGTGCCTTTGTAGTTTCCTGTAGTACCTCTGCATCTTCTTGTAGTGCTTCTATAGCTTCCTATAGTGCCGTTGCATCTTCCTATAGCACCTTTGTAGCTTCCTGTAGCACCTCTACATCTTCCTATAGTGCCTTTGTAGCTTCCTGTAGCACCTCTGCATCTTCCTATAGTGTCCATCTTCTTGTAACACCTCTACAACTTCCTATAGTGCTTCTGCAACTTCCTGTAGTGCCTTAGTAGCCTAGAATAGCACCTAAGCAACCCAGATTAGCACCTCTGGTCCCAGATCAGCGCTTTTGTTTTTCTGGCTTCAAATAGGTATAAATCTGTGGTCTAGCACCTCCGTTGTTTTTTTAGCATCTATGTTGTTTGTCTTAGCACATTTGGTAGCTCTATTAGCACCTCTGATGCTTCTGTTAGCACCTCTGATGATTCTATTAGTGCTTTTGACTGATGTGAATGAGTTTTTTAATCTATGGTACCAATATGACATGTGCAGCTTTCATCTGATTATCCAAGGAATCTATCTAAAACTACTAATGTACTTGTTTTGCATCCCCGTTGTCAAAGAGATCTCTCTTTCTTACTAGTTTAGTTGCATTTAATTAGATTAGTGGGACAAAGAACCTGTTTTCTATGTCTTCAAAGTCTTGATTGGATGTATGCTCTCCCCTCACACCCTTGGGTGATGTTGGGGATCAAAAGTCCATTATTATCCTTTTTGTGTTTATCATTGTTAATCATAAGGCTCACTTGAGTGTGTATGGTCTCCCCTTGTGCTTCATGTGAACTTGGGGATCAAAAGCACCAAGTGTAATCTTGCCCTTTAGGAGGCCTTCTAGGGGATTTCATCACCCCTAGGGACAACCTCAACTATGCATACTGGTGGGGTATATCAAACGGGGGAGAAGGAAACTTGTACCCCAATCTAGTCACATTGTCATTGGGATAGCCTTAGGGCCCCGAGTGATTTTGGACACAAGGTGAAGTGGTGTTTGCTTAATCTCTTATGCCACATCCCTTCAATAGGCTAGTGTTCATAGTTTGTGCCCCACATACCTAGCGTATATCAAGGACTCCTTAGAAAACTTGCTTAAGCCTAGCTTAAGACCTTTCAATCGTATGAGATTGTAATGCACCTAATACCAGTTAGGTCTGGGAAGTTACTCACTGCACAAGCCACATTGATGTTATCACCAAGTGCAAATGCCCTCTAGAAATGAGCATGCATGCCATGTATTCTCTCCCCTTGCACCTTAGAGCGATCTTGGGTGATCAAAAGTGGTTAGTTTCCTCATCATAGGGACTTGCACGTTATGCCTAAATAAAGACAATGAGGTGGGTGTATGATCTTATACACTCCCATCTTACTAAATCTAGGGTGTTGGTGTGTATTATGTGTGTGTTCATTTGCATTAGCCCAGTCCAATCCACCCTTTGAAAACCCATGCATATGTGTGAATAATCCTTTTATTTGCAAGTTGCCTAATTCAAGCTTTAATCCATCCATAACCACCTTCCAATTTCAATCATTCTTTCATCCAATCCTATCCAATTTCATCCAATCCAAGATACATCATTTTCTAATCATCCTAATCATCCACCCTAATCACCCATCTCTAGTCTAATCCAAACCCATCTGATCTCATCCTAATCACCTATCCTCCCATCCTAATCGCCTATCCTAATCAATCCTCTTATCCAATTTCATAATCATCTCATCATTAATTATCCACTCTCATCCAACATCCTCCTAATCATCCATTTTATCTTAATCACTTCATCCTAATCATTTCCCAACTATCTTACACATCATCTCTCTCATCTCAACTATCTTATCACCTCACCTCCTAATCATCCCATTATCCCAATCATCCAAATTATACCTTACCCACCTTCATCCTAATTATCTTAATCATCTCATCCAACATATCCTAATCATCCTAATCACTCCATCTCACCTATCTTTTTCATCCACATCACCCCTCTTATCCATATCATCTCCTAATTATCCCACACATCCAAATTAACCATCCATTATCATCCTAATTATAATTCCTAATCCTCTTACAACTTCATCTCATTCATCCTAGTCACCCTATCACATCATTCTAATCTATCCATAATTCATCCTTAATCCATCATTTAGGATACTAATCCTAACCAAGCTATCAAAATCCATTCAAGGTCCTCATCATCTTATTCACTTAATCCATTTCCTAATCACAACTATCATTCTTATCATAATCCCATCATAATTCTAATCACCTCCTAATCTATCATCCTCCATCTATTTTTCATCCTTAATCCACATCATAATCCTCATCCTAATCTAATCTCATCATTCATCGTTATCTTAATCAAACTCCATCCATTATCATTATCATTATCATTATTGCCCGTAATCCAATCATCCTAATCCACTTCATTTGAAATTCATCCACAAATTGATCATCCTCTATTCACGTATCCATTTCTATCAAGCATAAAATCCCCATCCTTAATCAAATAATCATCCTTGAAAATCACACATTTGGTTAAGGAGCTAACCTCCTTCAACCCATACAATTTCATCAACACCCTAATCGTAATCCATCCAAATCATTATCCAAATCTTCCATCCAAAGGATCCTAGCCCTAATCCATAATCATCCATTCCAAAAACAACCATCAAAATCAAACATCAAGACCTTAAATTTGACTTCATCATTGTCATCCAAACTTGCTTGAGAATGTTAGTCTATCTTAAGTAAGTCATCTAATCAAATCTCATCAACTCCTACTTAAGAACATAAGGCTATCTTAAGTAGAAATCAAGTAAATCCAACCAACCCTCTTGCTTAAAAATGTTAGTCTACCTTAAGTATAGAGGATCATCATCCTTCAATCAAATCAAAATCATTTTAAGGTCTTTATGCATTTGATCCCCAACCCACATATCATCCCACACATATCCTAGACCAAGGGCACCATGGATCTTTATGCAATAATACGAGAACTAAAAAGAGTCAAATGTATCTATGAGGATCTTGATCCTATCACTAAGGAAAAATACAAAATGCCATCCATGACAACCCCCTCACACATCTCAACATTGAGGATTTTCCTAATCCCATCACATTAACATCACCATCCCCAAACATCATTCCACAACCAAATTATCAAGTCATGCACCCATATCTAAACATGCAAGCATTAGCTAGCACAAGTCATGCCCATATACCTAATGATATACCATATGACAAGGGAAATCTAATCCATTACCTATCTACATATATCCCTCCATCCATGTCTCAACAACCATTTTCCCATGTGCATTCACCTCATTACAATCCATCAATCCCTCCACCACAATATCCTTCCAACCCTATTAACCTTAATCCATTAACCTCTAGACCTCACAATCCATTAATCCATATAATCCCACCACCATATCCCTCCAACCCTCCTACATCTAACCTTTTGATCCACCTATATCCCAATCCATCAATCCCCATCACCCATCCACCATCTAATCCAGCATCTAGTTCACCATCTAATCCACCATCCAATCCACCATCCAATCCTACTCCATCAACCAAAGAATACATGAAGGATCTCCTCTAAAGAATATTAGTGAAAAAAAAAAAGCAAAGCTATGGAGTCCTCCAAATCCACTCATCATATGGCATCCCCTAGCCCTCCAACACCACCATGTAATCCAATGCCTATCTAGGAGCCTACCCAAGAACCACCACTATGCAATCCCATCACTCACCCGCCCAATCCTAATCCTAACCCTATAACAGTTGCAATCATTACCCATCCATTATATTATTCGCCTCATGCCTCTCCTAATCCATCAACCCCTAAACTCATGAAGGATGTGATCCAATGTCTATTAGCAAGGAATCCAACACCTACCAACCCTCTTGAACAATCTCCTACCATAAGTTAAGAACCATCATGTAGCCATGTTGATGAACCCATCCAAGAACCTTTCACATCCATCCAACTCACTTCCACTTCTATCCAAACACATGAGCTATGTCAAGAGTCAAATCCAAAGCATGTTGAAACATCAACTTCCTATCTTAATCAAGATCGAAGTATTACATCTAATCCCATCCCTAATCCTCTCCTATCTAGCGATCAACTTATCCACGCCAGCCCTATCATAGATACCACAACACCCCCCATTGATCCCACACCACCTTCTATCACCCCTTTATCATCCCCCATTGATCCTTTACCACCACCTACCAATCCCATTACAAATCCACCCTCTTACCCACTTGGATAAAACATCTTCATCCATGGTGGTTCTCTCGTAGGAGGTGAACAAGTTCCATTCACCACCCATCTTTCTCCAACAAATAATGGACTCGTGTCTTGTTTCCAAAGCACCAAACATCCCATTACACGTCGCATGCTCCAAAACATGAACTATCAAGGAAAAGTTTTAGGCCTTCATGATTAATGCATCTTGGAGCCCATCCACACCATGTTCCATACATGATCACATGACCCTGGCTATACATCCCAAGAAAAATAGTCCACCCATGTTGGTACCACCCGCACACCTCATAAAGCCACTCTTTATAATCCCAAACCTGGTGTACCTCATCGTACCTCCAAATTATATGTCGCAATCCCTCCTCCATCATCATATCATTCGCAAAAGCATGTGGCCGTACATATCCCCCATCATCTTTACTTCCACTCCTCCCAACTCCTAATATCCCTATCCTCAAATCCCCTTATCCTCCCATCCTTCCAACTCTTGTTCATAAATCCTCATCCCATAAATTCCAATCCCCTAAAATCCTTCATCATGACCAATAAATGCACACATCGACCAAAATTGAAGCTGTCACAAACCCCATGGGATTCAAAAGTAAAATTTTGGATGCCTCCATGTATAAATCAAAAAATCCACAAAAGCCTCAAGATCATCATGTCATAAGACATCGATGCATAATGCCAAATCAAAAACCCAAAAGGCTACAAATGCCCACACCACCAAAAATAAAAACAACAATGGTGTGGGTTCCCAAGCAAATAGTAGTAAATCCTAATGAAGCATCCAAATCCCAAAAATCCCAAACATCTTGCTCCCCATCAAATCCCACAAATCCTAAGTCTATTTGGGTCTCTAAAACCCCAAATCAGCCATTCGAAAATCCCCTATCATGATCCCCATTACTCCCAACACCACATCCAAAAAATAAGCTTCAGAATGCATCACAATGTGTGCAAACATTGGTCTTGGTTCCTCTTGACCCCACAACATTCCCGCATACCTTCATCTCTCCATATTATCCCCATTATCTAGCATATCTTCCCCATCACACCCCTATCGTCCATGCTTTTGCATAATCCATAATCCACATCATAACCCACCACCCACCATCCATATCATGCAATCATCTACAAACATCCATGCACATATTGTTATTTCACATGGTCCAAGCGCAACAACTATCCAACATGGGACAATACTCTCCTTGCTATGGAAATAGACACTAGAATTCACATACCATCCAAATATCCTCAAATTAAAAGAAAAAGAAAAAAAGCAAAAAAAAAAAAAGTGCAATGAAGTTGTCCAATGGTGAAAACCACCTCGGTGGTGCCTTGGATAAGTACCATGATGAAGACCCCTTGTGGGCGTCATGCATAAGCCCTTTTCCATTCATTCGCCCATACTTGGGTGCAACATCATGCCATTCACCCGCATCCATAATATCCTTTTTCATATCTTATCCATTATGTATCCTTATCCTATCATATTGTTATATGCCATCTTCATATCTATCCTATCATATTACATCCATCCTATCTACTATATCTTCCTCCTTATCCTATTGCTATTAGATCTTTATAAAGACAGAGGTAAATTATCAAAAACATGTTTTGGACACCTCTCGGCATACATCCCTTTCCAAGCATACCCTCCATTCATGTCCATCTACTACAAATTCTATCCATCCCTTTTAAGCATTCGTCCATCATACAAAATCCTAAGCATCATATCTAGAGTGGGGCATATGATTCCTATGCAACTTAGTCTTTGGAGATCAACCTGAACCCCTCCATCCATCTATCATGCATCCCTGTCGTATCCCTTACCCCCATGTATCCATCCATCTATCATGAATTGCCTATCCATCATCTTTCATCGCTAATCCCCCCATCCAATCTTATCACCTTATTCACCCTCACCTCTAGACTTGGTGTTCTAGGTTTTCATTTGGTATCTAGCATCTAGGCAATATAATGCAGCCATCCCATAATAAAACCATACCCTATCCAAAACATTCAAAAATACTAAAAAAGTCAAAATATCCCAAAAATACCAAAAAAAAATCAAAATATACAAAAAATCCAAGCAATAAATCCAAATGCAACAAATCTTTAACCCATACCAATCTAGCCAAGAAATCAATCCAACAGATTTGAGGCAATGCCTTGAAACTTGTCAATCATATTAAATATAAAAATCATCTATCTATCTTGGTGTTGTTCTTTGACCAACAGCACTATCTTTATACATCAATCCTAGTGTTGCTCACATGGCAACAACACTAGCTAATCAATCCAATCCATCCATCATTAGTTTTTAGCTTGACAGAGGCAACGACTTTATTTTTCATACATGCTTGCTTGTTGGTGTGCACTATCATTTCATCTTGCATTTGTATTGTATTTCGCATGTTTTTTGGGTGTTCTTATTACTCCAACTAATATTCATATCTTGTGTGTGTTGGAATAAGATTTTTGCATACCATATGTCTGCATCTAAGGATTATACCTTTTGTGCATTAGGACTTTAATGCTCTAAGTTTACTTCCTCACATGTCTAGACAAGGTTGTATTACGTTGGGCATAAGAAGACCCCTTTGTTTGTATCAACTCCTTACAGCATACTGTCACCACGACATCATGGTCTACCATATCATGGTGCCGAATAGCATATGTTACTTGTGACCTCATTCAGTTTTCTCATCACAATATCCACCAAGGTTGTCAAACGCCTTGTGTTCTGTTGGGGAATCCATCTTTATGCATGAGACGCATCGTCACCCTGGTCTCTATTCCTTGGTGCATAAGGTCTAGTGCTATATCAAAATAAAAATTGTTCTCACTATATTATAGCATAACACTTCCTTCATCCATTCCATCCTTATCCTCCCTCCTCCTTAACCAACAGGGTCAGTGCAAGAAGTTGGGTCCATTTTTTGGCCAAAAAATGAAGTGTTTTCCCTGATTTTTAGAATTTGTCACATTTGACCTTAAAATTTGAAGCACTTAGAAATGGAATCTTTAAAAAAGTCACTAAATATAAAATGTAGTACTCAGAGTCTAGTTTACAAATATGTAATTTATTTCAATACTCAAATGATACAAATTGATATTTAATAGGCATTTCTAAAAACCACTGTTTAAAAGTCATATTTTTTAACCATACCATGCACGTGTAGGAGCAACATAATTTGACCTAAATAAAATTATTTTTCAAAATCCTTTTGGGAAAAGATGTGTAGTACAGTGAAGTTTGATGAGGATATTTTTTTATAATTTTTTTCTAAATATTTTTTTATTAATTTTTTATTAGGCCTAATTGCTACTTTTGAAAACCCCTCGTATACGGCCAACATAATTTGAGAAAAAAAAATCATAAAATTAAAAAAAAAATCATTGTGTAAAGAATGATGTGTAGATTGATGACATAATTTTTTTTTTAAATTTAAAAATTAAAAGTTATTAAAAAAATACAAACACCTGTCATTTCAAGTTTTTGGACTAGTTTGCTCATAAATTAAATAATAAATAGAAGAACATGTCCAATAACAAAAAAATTACATATTTAAAAACTAGACACTGTCATCTGTAATGGGTTTTCATTTCGTAAAAAAATTTAGAAAAAAAGGTCCTCAGCCATATAGGTAAACTCAGTGTTTCCTCTTGTTCTGTACTTAGAAAAAACTTGCAGGTCCAAGGCTCAAGGTCGGCCAACCATGCCTATCCCGAGCCTAAAACCCAAGTAAAGGGAAGGGAAAAGGAGGCCAGTGATTTCAAAATTCATAGAACGGGTACCTATTATAAAACGGGTACGTGTTACATAACGGGTACTCATTATATAAAGGGTACCTATTATGTTTAAGAATGGGTACCCGTTTTATAACGGGTACCCGTTTCTATTATATTTGTTATTTCCCATATCAGGGAAAAATGTACAATTATTGTATCCCTGCAACTTGCAAGTCTGATCAGTACGGCCCGACAACGATAATTTTTGCATTTTTTTACTTGCAGGTGTCTTGTGGAATCTCTTGATAGGTCATATTCCATTCAAATTTTGAAAGGAATCAATCATTTGAACAATTCTGAAGTGAAATCAAGTGCATGAGCTATTTTCAAGAGGAATAAAGAAAGAGGGTTTTTGTTTTTACATCTACTTTTTACTTCAAAATCTATGGAACAAAGGATCTACATCTAATTCTACTTCAAATTTTCAAATAAGTACATCAATTATGAAATTGGATTAAGTATCAATTGTTATTTTATCAAGAGGGTTTGGTAATCATGGGATCAAATCAACGTCAAAGAAAAAAATAAAGGAGGATAATGACACCTCAAGAAATTGAAATAGAGAGAAGGAAGCAAAAAGGCAAAGAGATACAAGAGCAAGGATTCAAGAGATGAAGAATATTGAAGCATCTAATTCCATGAGTATTGAAGAGAAAGACATTCAAGAGACTAAATGATGGGATGAATGTAGATGATGCAAATGTGGAAATGGTGAATTTAGAAGAAAATGTGACTATAGAAACAAATGCATGTATGTCTTCAAACCCAACTTTCGAAGATATAGAAAATGTGACTATACAAACAAATCCAGGTATGTCTTCAGAGCCAGCTTTCAATGATATGGAAAACACGACTATAGAAACAAATCCAGGTGTGTCTTTGGAGCCAACTTTCAATGATATAGAAGACATGACTATAGAAACAAATCTAGGTGTGTCTTCGGAGCCAACTTTCAATGATATTAAAAACATGACTATAGAAACAAATCTAAGTATGTCTTCAAACCCACCTATTGATGATATGAATAGGAATGATATCCCTTATAGGAGTGAAAATGAAAATGGTTTATTTGAGATTGAAAGAAATGTCTTAGATAATCTTCCTGGTAAGATTTCTTGGAGACAAATGAGAACTCATGCAAATAGATTATATAAAATATTTTTTATAGAAAAAATCTTGGATTTCAATGTCAACTTATGATGCAATTGATGAAGATGTGGAAATTGCGAAAAGTAATGAAAAAGTTAGGCACCTTTGTAAAACCTAAAAAAAATATGAATCAATCAAACTAGTTTTATCTAGTGTTGCTAATGCTATTGATTCTATTGGTAAAAAGAGTCGATCTAAAGATAGCAATGCAGCACGAAGAGCTATAAGAACTGCTTTAGTCAATAAATCATCTTCTAATAAAAGAATGATAAGTAAGACAAGTGAAATTCTAAATATAACTCCTAAAAATTTGAGAAGAGCAGCAAAGAGAAGAGAATATATTGAAAAAGATCTAATAAACCAATGTTGGAGTTTTAGTGGTAGACTCCCAAGGTATGACATGAAATTAAATAGTGAAATCAAATCTTTAATTGAAAAATATTGGCATAATAATACAAGGGTATCATTTAATGTTAGAGATGTTTTAAAATTAAGAGTGGGGTCTAAAATTCGTGATCCTCATCCAAAACATCCATTAGACATGACTCAAACTGAATTATATAAAAAATTCTTAGATGATTTAGTGTTAGTACCATTTAATATTACTATAAGCCAAAGATCTTTCAAGAAATGTAAACCTTGGTATGTGAAAATTAATAAACAACGAATCTCTTGTTGTTGTAAAACTCATATGCAATTTTATTATTATTATGATGTTTTTCGATATATACGTTCTACTTTGCATACTAACGAAATTATGTAGGAATGTGGTATTAATATGCCACCTCAAACAATTAAGGAGTTTGTAGCAGGTTTGTTTTGTGAAACATTTACTGGATACTTATTTTATTCAAAAGCACGTATTTTTGGACAATGTAATAGATGTCGCAACTTTTCATTGTTAGGAGAATGTATGCATGAAAATATTTCACATGAATTTGGACAACAATTAGTGGATGTGAAAAGATTCAAGAATGTTGAATATTCTTTAAAGGATGGAAATATTGGAAAGCGTTGTGAGTTAGTTACTGAAAAAATTTGTGTGCATGCATTCATCAAAGATTTTAAGGATAATATTGTATCCAAATATGTCAAACACTCCCAATATGCTCGGTGGCTTGATGGACAATTTCATTCATGTAAAAACACATTTCCAATTGGAACTATCCTATCAGTGGTTGACTTTGCAAAAACTATACTCTTGCTCCACAAGAGGAAATTTAATCTCAGTATTATAATTCAGTGCAAGTGGCCATATTTGTTTATATTGTATACAGACATGCAAATGATAGTACAGAAGATAATAGAAAAATTTTGAGGGAGTATCATTTCTATTTGAGTGATAACCGGTTACACTCTTCAGAGTTTATGTAATATTGTTTCACAAAATTTAATGAAAGTTTAAAAGAAAGAGGAATCTAGATAGCACAACATTTCATATGGTCAGATAATTGTACAAGGCAATTCAAAAATGCAAGAATGTTTTATTGGCTATGTAGGACTCACAAAGAAAACAATATCCAACATATGTGGAGTGTTTTTAAAGTTGGACATGGTAAAGGAGACCATGATGGAGCTGGAGCATGTGTGAAAAGAGCTCTTGCTAGAGAGCAACTAAAATTTGAGGATGCAGCCAAATCTAGATATGCACATGCAATTGTGGATTGGTGTAATGAAAAATTATCTACGGGATCAAGTGAGAACTCTATAATTCGATGATTCTTTTGGTTAGTTGAAGAAGAAAATATTCCTACTCGACTTGATTGTGAGACAATAATCGGATCAACAAAATGGCATTCATTTAAGAGTTCAAATGCAAGCACATGGACTATATGGACTAGGGAGCTTGCATGTTTTTGTCAATTTTGTATTATAGGTGATTGGGGAGCATGTGAAAATATAGAATGGGTTGATGAATGGAAACAAAGATCCTTGACACCTACAGAAACACAAGATCAACTTGAAACAACAATTGAAGATGATAATCAAATGTTTGCATCAGATGACTATGATCGTGTTTCAGACCTTGTACAAGAAGGTACTTTTATTTCCAATATTTTTTTATTGCCATTTTTTTGTACATCTATATATAATTAATTATGTATGTATGCATGTACAAATTTATGTGATTTAGATACATGTCACACTTTATTGAATTACATAATTTTTTTGCAGGACATGTGTATGTTGTTGTTGCACCTAAGGGCAATGAAGAGGAAACCGAGTATTGGTTGGTTCGATGTGTTGAGACAAAACAAAATTTGTTACATCCTAGAGTAGATGATGATAACATGGAGTATCCAATAGGTTCTATGGTTGTTGTTGGCACTTGGCTACAAAAATATCTAATAAGAAAGAATGGTTTGCCTGCATTTGAAGATTATTAAACACATAAGAAGATCATATACTACTCACATTTGGTTGTGGTAACAAATATAAAACTAGTCAGATATCAAGGCAAACCTACTAATAAACAGTTATGGACACTTTCGATGGAAGAACATGAGTCAATTATAGATGAATTACAAAAAAATGAGGATGCAGATGGTACAATGGAATAAATTTTGAGGTATATAAACCATACTCTTACATCCCCTAAATCCATCCTCTTAAATGTATCCTATAATGTTATCTAGTTATATATAATGCATCAATATTTTATGTTTTTGGTATATAAATTCTTTCATTCTCATTTCACCTTCTATATTATTCCCCTTGTCTTAAATTTTGTATCAACTCATGTAAATATATAGTTAATTTACTTGTGCATTTGAATATTACTTTTACAGGTGTACCCTAGACAAGTAGTCAAATTTGCATGATTGTCAATAGAAGTTTTTACCATACAAGTATGTGAGGTCAATTTTGTAGTCTTCAACTAAAAGTGAACACAAATTAAGTAATTGTATATACTTACATTATGGCTTTCACATTCAACATGTTATCTAGTTACATAATGCATCAATGTGTTGTGTTTTTGGTATATAAATTCTTTAATTCTTATTTCACCTTCTATATTATTCCCCTTGTCTTAAATTTTGTATCGACTCATGTAAATATATAGTTAATTTACTTGTACATTTGAACATTACTTTTTGTAGGTGTACCCTAGACAAGTAGTCAAATTTGCATGATTGCTAATAGAAGTTTTCACCATACAAGTATGTGAGGTCAATTTTGTAGTTTTCAACTAAAAGTGAAAGCAAATTAGGTAATTGTATATACTTACATTATGGCTTTCACATTCAACATGTTATCTAGTTACATGATGCATCAATGTGTTGTGTTTTTGGTATATAAATTATTTCATTCTCATTTCACCTTCCATATTATTCCCCTTGTCTTAAATTTTGTATCGACTCATGTAAATATATAGTTAATTTACTTATACATTTGAACATTACTTTTGCAGGCATACCCTAGACAAGTAGTCAAATTTGCATGATTGTCAATAGAAGTTTTCACCATACAAGTATGTGAGTTTAATTTTGTAGTCTTCAACTAAAAGTGAACGCAAATTAGGTAATTGTATATACTTACATTATGGCTTTCACATTCAACATGTTATCTAGTTACATGATGCATCAATGTGTTGTGTTTTTGGTATATAAATTATTTCATTCTCATTTCACCTTCTATATTATTCCCCTTGTCTTAAATTTTGTATCGACTCATGTAAATATATAGTTAATTTACTTGTACATTTGAACATTATTTTTGCAGGCGTACCCTAGACAAGTAGTCAAATTTGCATGATTGTCAATAGAAGTTTTCACCATACAAGTATGTGAGTTCAATTTTGTAGTCTTCAACTAAAAGTGAACGCAAATTAGGTAATTGTATATACTTACATTATGGCTTTCACATTCAACATGTTATCTACTTACATAATGCATCAATGTGTTGTGTTTTTGATATATAAATTCTTTCATTCTCATTTCACCTTCTATATTATTCCCCTTGTCTTAAATTTTGTATCAACTCATGTAAATATATAGTTAATTTACTTGTACATTTGAACATTACTTTTTGCAGGTGTACCCTAGACAAGTAGTCAAATTTGCATGATTGTTAATAGAAGATTTCACCATACAAGTATGTGAGGTCAATTTTGTAGTCTTCAACTAAAAGTGAACGCAAATTAGGTAATTGTATATACTTACATTATGGCTTTCATATTCAACATGTTATCTAGTTACATCATGCATCAATGTGTTGTGTTTTTGGTATATAAATTCTTTCATTCTCATTTCACATTCAATATTATTCCCTTTGTCTTAAATTTTGTATCGACACATGTAAATATATAGTTAATTTACTTGTACATTTGAACATTACTTTTGCAGGTGTACCCTAGACAAGTAGTCAAATTTGCATGATTGTCAATAGAAGTTTTCACCATACAAGTATGTGAGGTCAATTTTGTAGTCTTCAACTAAAAGTGAATGCAAATTAGGTAATTATATATATATAACTCATCCATCCTCTAAAGACACCCTCTTGTACATCCCCTTAATTCATCCTCTTAGCTCCCCTTAAGCCATCCTCTTACATCCCCTCTTACATCCCCTTAAACCATCAAGTTTTATCTTATACTTTGTAAATTGACTGGTGTACATCTCTCCAAGTAAGCTATCCTCTTTTGTATCCCCTTAAGACATCCTCTTCTAGATCCCCTTTTAATTAATCCTCTTGTACATCCCCTAAAGACATCCTCTTATGTATCCCCTTAAGACATCCTCTTAGCTCCCCTTAAGCCATCGTCTTACATCCTCTTTTGTGTTATCTAGTTACATATTGTATCAATATTTTGTGTTTTTGGTACATATTCTTTCATTCTCATTTACATTCATTATTTTTTGCAGGTGTATCCTACAAGTAGATTTTTCCATGATTACCACTACAAGATTTCATCATAATGTAAATGGTAGATCAATTTTGTAGTCTTGTCAAACTAATAACATGGACCTATAAACTAATTGTATAGATCTACTCATATGTTTCATAATGGACCTATTTTTTGTTTTGAGACTCTTTTTATGATCTATGTATTTAATTTTCACGGATTGAATATTATTTTATGATTGCCACAAATGATATTAGTGTAGAGGTTCAATAAGTATATAGTTTGTATTTTTCCTATCATTTTTGTACCCACTTTAGCTATGTTTTGAGATGTGTTGATTTAGCATTTATTTTATATTATTTAAATTTACAAAAGTTGAAAAGACTTGTATAGAACCTATCCATCTACTCACTCTAACTCTCATTCATTCATGATTGTGTAGTAGTGTCATGATAGTTAGGGAAATAGTCCTAGGACAGTTTTCATATTTGAAATGGTTTAATATCACCTCTATGAATGCCATAGTCCTCCTTTATATCCTTCAACCATTGTCTTGAATAGTCTAATGCTATCACCAATAAATATGGGACTGTGCTATCATATTACCTAGGTGTAGTCATAAGTATCATGGTATGGATTGAGTCATTGGTGTTGTAGAGATATTTACAACTGTTAAGGTAATAATGAGGGTTATCATGCATAGGTAAGGTAGTAAATAGTCATTATTTCAAACTAAATTACTACCATAAAGGTTACTCATTGTCATAGCAAAGAGAAGATTATTGTCATGCATGAAGATTATTGCCATATCCAATCTAGACTATCATAAATCATTGAGATGTTCTCATAAGAGCAATTCAAAGCTAAAAATCAGTCATAATGAGGTTATATCATCTAAAGTCCATTGCAAAAATCCATATGACAATAATAAAACAAATAGGATAGTCATGAAACAAATAGGACACACATGAAACAATAAAGTAGTCATGTTAGTCAAGAGGTTTTCATAGTGATTGATGATCTTATATCATTCTAAATGGTCATATGCTAGTTAGATAGACATATTTATGGCAACAAGTGGCCTTCATGAAACTCATAAGAGGCTACCAAACCAATTATAGGATTGTCCTAATGAAACAAGAGAGGACTGTAAAATGCATAAGTGGTCATCCCAACACCTATATGATTGTCATAACAATCCCTAATAGCCACTTGCCTTCATGACAAATCAAAGATGTTATTAAGAACTTGAAGATAATATCATCTATGGATAAACACAAGAAGGAGAAGATGGCATGAGGATCCAAATGCAAGCAAATGGTTTCTTGTTCAAAAAAGATACACATGCTTGTCCAAAATTGCCCTTATTACTATCCTAAAAATAACAGCATATATACGGTCATAAAAGACATGAAACCTTGATAATAACCATTTCATTGGCTAAATAATTTGAAGGAGAAAGTCATATATGTATCCTAAATGCAATATCCAATTATTGTTTAACTTACAATGCTCAAGAAACATGAGAAAATAAATTGCATTAAGTAATGGCCCAATCAAGCCTAGGGATAATGCATGAGAGTATATGAGCCTGAGGAATTCCTTGTGCTTAGGAAGAGGCAAAATATACCTACTCAATAGAACTACTAAGAGAATGGCCAATCAAACCAAGACAAGAATCTACATAGCAAAGGGAATCTCAAAAATGAAATAATTCCCTAGCACTAGAAACATTTTGAGTAATCATTATAAGGGATTAATGCACCAACATTGTCAACCAATAAGGTATAAAAGAGAAGATCTCAAGAGAATGTATAAATACAAGAAGAGATCACTTGGAGAAGGCTACTAAAGCTAAACACATGAAACTAGAAGTTCTGGAAAGAACGGAAAATGGATTGTCAAAAATAGGAAAAATGAAGGGGCCTTGATAAGGTATATGCTAATGATTGACCTAATAATGTTTAAATCCTATGACATTGTATTGTGTATGAGTGTGTACTATGTGACTCTCATGAGCCTAGTTAATGTGTTTTGTATGTATGTGTGTATGTATGAATAAATGTGTAAATAAGAATATTTTGGGAACCCCTCAAGACTCAAGGGAAGTCTGTATAAATTGTTGAGAAACTAGGCAAGATGGACACGCTCAGAGAATGTGGCAACTATGTGATGGGAACAAGATCAGAGAATGTGGTAAATGTGTGATGGGGGAAAGCTTAGAGAATGTGGTAATTGGGAAATGGAAATAATCTCAAAGAATGTGGTAACTAGGAGATTGGAGAAAGCTTAGAGTATGTGTTGACTGAGTGATGGAGATAAATCATCATGTAGTTTAATATTGTGGAAGATGCTCAATTAATTCTCACACAAGGAAATCAAGCTCTCATAGGTGTTCATCAACACCATTCTATCGTAAACTAGACCTTAGGTGGAAGCAAGCAATTTCCACAAAGTCAATATATTCACACAAAGGACAAAATTATGAGAATCCTTCATTAAGATTTATAACCTAATTGTAAGGAATATATCTAGGGTTTAACTATCTTGCCTAAATTTTGGTGAACTTGACCTAGATCTTACATCTCCTAGGGTTTTGCCTTACAATTTTCCCCTTTTATTTGTTATAATATCCAATCTTTAATATCTATGATTGCATTTTCCTAGACATTTTGGGTGTATCATCATAACTTGTTATGACTTGGACCACATGCCCTAATTCTTTTTAAATTTTTCATCCACTCTTGAAAATTCTATGACTTGGACCACATGCCCTAATTCTTTTTGAATTTTTCATCCACTCTTGAAAATTCAAAAGGTTTGCTTCTTTCATTTTGGTTCTAAATATGATTTGTTGCCCATGTAACTTAGAACTTGCTCAATGGCCTTGTTTATTATCACTTTAAAATATATTGATTTTTTTGTTATTAATTTCCCCTAGTTGTTTAATGTTCATATCAAACCCCTATACATTATCATATTCAACATCTTTGGTAGTCTATCTTAGTTAAATCCATGAGCTTAAATGGAAAAATGTAACACCTGATCATAATTTTTTTTATGCTTATAAGACTAGGTTGTAGATCTTAGTGAGTTTTCTTCAAGTTGTTGAAATCGTGTTAAGTTATAATTTATCAAGAACTATTTTGTACATTCTGATAATCATGTGTATACTATCTATTCAAAAATTTGAAAAAATTATCTACACATTAGATATTCACATGTACTAGTTCACTATATTAAACACATTAAAGATAGTTTTTCATTTTAAATTAAAAAATGTAGTACAGAGAAATCTTCTAACATGTCTCAATTAAATAATTTATAATCTAGAAGTGAACAATGAAGCATATTTAACATATTATCTTTAACATACTAAAATGTTCAAGAATATAGTCAATAATATATACATGTAGATCTATCTAGATAAGTCCATGAAATACTATAAAATATAGGTAGGACCCATGAAAAGTGTACTAAAACATCTACTCATAGTCAGCATATAAATAAATACAAATCATAGTTCATGAAATACTAAAATATATCTAGAAGTCCATGTAATAGCAAGTTTGACATATATAGTCAAAGTCCTAGTGGCATATATAAAAAATAATGCACATCATAGAGTTCAGTCTATGAAATAAATATCTATGTCAGATATGATCATCACTCAAGTTCAAATCTGAAAGAGGCCTCTTTCTTCCTCGTGAAATAGATGGATCTACCTCATGTTGTACACAAGAGAAAGAAACTTGCAATCAGATTTAAAAAATTTAAAAATGACACATACATGTGCTTCTGAAGTATAAATTTCATTTTGAATTTCATTTGATTGAAGATTTAATTTAATTTATAAAATATTCATATTAAATATTTAAATCTAGACTAATGTATGATTAAATTACCATATGATGTTGGTCATCTCCTCCCACATTCTGTTGCCCAAGTGATCGTAAAGCATTAGGTGCTAATTCCTGGATATTCAAATTTAAAACACTCAAAAATTAGGTTACCATCCAAATTTAATTTAATTTATAAAAAATATCAAATTAAATATTTAAAAGTAGGCTTTAAAGTGTGTATTTAAATTACCGTGCAATCATGCTCATCTACTCCCACATTTTGTTGTCCAGGTGGTATAGTTGTTTCATCTTCTTGACCAAAAGTTTGACCTGCTAATTCCTAGAATCTCAAATAAAGCAAGTTTGAAATAAGTTAGAATTTATTTAGCATATAAAGACCTAGAAATTGCACATAGAAAATTTAATAAAGTTTAGGACCTCAAAATGTGTGGATGGCTCATGAAATTGTCCCTAACTAGCAACCTGACCAATGGTCGCACTCCTATCATCCTGCACTTACATATATGGGTGCATATATAAATTTATATAAACTCAAAAAAGAAACTTAGTACAAATTTAGTACAATTTTTTAAAACACACACCAGGGAATACTCAGACATAACAACTGATGATGGAGGATTAGTATAAGAAACACCTGAAGTACGTGGTCGGTCAGACATGGGAACTGCCACGTGACCTGAGCCTCGCTGCAACAATAGTGTTTCACATACATGTACATATAGTTATTTATTTATTTATACACTTGTTAATTTAAAATATAATATAGATAAGTTTCAAGAAGAAAATTTAAACTAGAATTAGATACATATGGTTTTAGGGTTAAGATATATTGGTTTACCCCATAAGGTGTGCCAATCTCTACAGTTGTCGATGCAAAACTTAATGTATCAAATCGTGATGCAGCCCTAGAGTGACTTGAGATATGTACAACAAATAGTTCACAATTTATATATTAATTCATTCAATTATTTATATAAATTTTGATACATTCAAATTATGCACTTGAAATATTTAATAAAATGTGGTCAATGTACTTGTGTAGGATTATCATCCGAATATAGTAGATCCAAGTATGACTCCACTTCTACTGTAGCTGCATCTGATGTGGATGTAGGAGCAGGACCATAACACGGTTGATTGCAATTTGTACACAAATGTGCCCCTGACATGCCTGATGAGATGCATTGACTCCTCCATGATGCTCTCCACCACTAAATTCATCTGCCATGTAGGCAGCTTGTTCAGTGAAATTACCTGAGAGTCTACTCAATGCTCCTAATGTCGACAACACTGCCTGGTACTGAATAGGTGCAAGAATCGTGGGCAAGAGCAACCATAGGAGCAGAAGGAACGGGTCAATTGGGATCAACTCGTGCCCCTGGCTTGTGTTGTGGCATGCCACCACCAACACCCTAGAATTCTCTCATATCAAAATAATTGGGTTTTTGACCCAATTGAAACTCCACCCATAATTTTCTCAAAAAATATAGTGGTACCTCATAATTAGCATGTGGTGGGTGATCAAACACCATCCACCACCGATCCCAAAAATGTCTCGAAATCGCCTCATGCCTACACCACTTAATTGATATTATTTTTTTTGTTGCAGGTATAGGTTGATTAGTTTTCGGGTGACGAAAAAATGGGGCTAATGTTTGTTTTGTTATGTGAAGATCATGGATGTCTTTATATGAAAGACCATCTGCATAGAATTGCCTCCTCTCCTCTCGCCAAAGGTGAAATCTATTTAGGTCTGCATTAATAGACCTAACAAAATCAATAATGGTTTGCATCGAAGATGCAAACCGAACCACATGAGGAGGCATCAAGTGAGGTTGATTATTAATCAAATTAATGTTTTCCTCAATTGCATTAATATTTTCATTAATGCTTTGCCAAAATTGGGCCTCATCAAGTGGAGGGGGTGGGGGGTTTTGAGGTGGATCACGGGATGGGGGGTTTTCATAAAGAATGTCATCTATTAAAAATTCATCTATTTTATGGTCATCCATTAGATGTCTCCTGCAAATTTCCAAATACATCCATATGAAAAACTTACAAATGTATAATTTCACAAATATATACATATTGAAAACTTACAAACAAATATCTATAAATTTAAACTTAATCTAATAGATCTGTAAATGTAAGTTTAAAATATCCATGAATTTAGAGAGCAAGTAATACTTGAAAATTACATGCACAAGTACAACTAGTCAAGAAAAATAATGACCTGATTGTTGATCTCTAGTAAGTTATATACATTTTTACTATTTACTAGATCATTATGATTATTAATTTAGATAATAGGTGATTATTTTATTATTAATGTATTCTTTATGCCGAAACCCCTACAACTTTGGAAAATTAATAAGCTCAAACGATTGGGTTGTTGAAACTTTACATTTCATCATGGACACAATTTAATGTATTATATTTTCTACCAATGGGACTTGATTTGACAAGGACATTAAATATATAGGGATTTATGGATTTTGATTAGATAGTAGATATGTACCCAATAGGATTTCTACAGCTCTCCTTCTATTATTTATTCATACAAATTTCTAAATGTTGTTTTCTATGTAATTACTGTTCTAAAATTTGTGTAGATTAGAACTTTAACCCTCTTCTTTTAAGATCCAATAGGAATATTTTGATTTTTTTTTCATTCGTTTCATCAGGGCCTAGCTATCTTATTAGATCTATGGGAGAATTAAGGACTAATTCATATTATTTTTTCTTTGAGTGGGAGTTTTGTTGCAATGAACTATTTTTAGGAGATACAGATGATAAGTGCTTTTAGAATATAGGCGGACATGTTTAATGGAACCAGCTTTGACCTTTGGAATCTTAAGATGGAGTATTTACTTGATAGAGATCTATGGGTTGTAGTTGTTCAGACCAAAAACATTTTAGCACAAAAAGATGAAAACTAGTAAGTTGATGAAAGAAAGACAAGGAGCCTCATTTAGCTTTGCCCCGAAAATTGAATGTTTATAAATATTTTAGGACAAAAAAATTGCAAGAAGCCTAAGTAGGTTAAGTTAGGGAATTTGTATTACACAAATTCCTTTGTCAACAAGATTTTCGTACAAAATAATATTTGTTCTTTAAATATATGGGTGATGGTGATTTAGTAACAAAGCACCTAAATTAGTTCAACAACTTAGCTAGTTGGAATTTGTAGATGTGAAAATGGATGAGGAGGATCAATGCATAAATTTATTGTATTCTTTCCCTAATAGTTGCAGTAATCTCATGATGGTGAATAGTAATAATGTCTCAAAGCTGAAGTTTGATGATGTGGTGGGTTTGTCACTTTCTAAGGAGATGAAGTAGTAAAAATTAAATTCCATCAACGATCTTTTGTCTATGAGAACTCATCCTAAGGATATAGAGAGGGACATGAAAAAATACAAGCATGCTAGAACTCTATGGGGGGATCTTGGTCTCATTGAAAATTGAATGTCAAATGTTGGAAGTAAGGAAATATTAGGAGCATCTAGAAACTACAACTTGGAGAAGAAGGCAAGGAAACATAAATAGATGATGATATAGACTCAAGGGCCTCCAATGATGATGTTGGTGATACTTTTTTTGTACATCCTTTTAAGCATGCACACAAGGGTGCATGGCAAGTATTGATTATAGATCCTTTTCTCATGACTCCCAGTTAGGAGTCATTCTTGGTTTATGAGAGCTTTGATGGTGGACATGTGTGTATTTAGGATCTAGTAGGTAATGTATATGTTTCTAACCTAGTTGGTGGCACATAGAGTTGGTTATGAAAAAGATAGGCACATCATGCATTTGTAAAGAACCCTACATGTTTAGCATGCAAACTAAGCACATTGATCTATGTCATAAGCTATTGTGTGTGACATAATGGAGGATAGTTCATGGTTATGCAGTTGAGAAGGTGGATGCCTATATCAATTTGGTGTAGCTGAATTTTCAAATAAACTAAACTCAAGTATATAAATTAACAATTTTAGAGATATGATAGACATCATATTGCCACAGTACATAATAAATGTAGACCCAAGCTTCAAGATTTAACTGTGTGATTTTTTTCCTCAACGTTTCAGATCATACTCACACACAGTTAAATCTTGAAGCTTGGGTCTACATTTTAGAGATACTTTTGTTAATAGTTTTAGGGTTTATAATTTAATTTTAGGGTTTATAAAGATTATATTTTTAGGGTTTATAACTTTTAGTTTTAGGGTTTATGAACTTCATAGTTTTAGGGTTTATAGTTTCAAGTTATAGTTTCACTTGTTTAGTTTTAGGGTTTATAATTTGGTTTTTTAGGGTTTATAGTTTAGGTTTTTAGGGTTTGCAGTACAACATGGTTTTAGGGTTTATCAAAACATACAATCACAAAAAAAAACATAAAACTCTAATTTTACTGAAACCCTAATTTTCATTTTAATCCTACAATCACAAAAAAAAACATAAAAAACAAGTTAAAAACTAGCAAACAACCAACCTAGAGGAGCTCAGTAGTGATGAGGTGGCGGGAGGAGGTGGCAGGGCAAAAAAAACTCTGGATTTGTGCTGGCAAGGGCTTCAACAACGCATACCCATTTTTTCTCTATCGTTGTAGCTGTCACTATTGCTGGAGGGAAATAAGCCCATAGGACTTTTTTTTAAAAAATATATACACTTTGAAAATAGGTACCCATTTAGTAACAAGTACTCGTTATGTAACGGCACTCGAAGCTAAATGGGTACCCGTTAAGGCTCGAGTATCCGTTACTAAATGGGTACCCATTACTAAATGGCCTAAATGGGTACCTGTTTAGCTTCGGGTGCCCATTCTTGTCAAGAATTTTTTTCTCTGCGTGACTTCCCCTACATGTGGACCGAGTTTCTTTCTTTTACCCAACATGTTCATCCATTTTGAGAGTACGTCTGTGTTCTTGCAACCTACCTACTCTCTCGAGGGGGAATCACCTTCACCATCATCCCTAAGCCTAATCCTATTCTTCTAAACCAAAGTCCATTTCTAATCCAATCCAACACAATATTTTGAACTTGTTTAAAATAATGTTACTTAATCACAACACCATTTCAAAGAGGGGCAAAATGTAGACACCTAAAATTGATTGTGTCCTTCTAACACCACTAGCCTTACTTTCGACATCTTGTGACACCTTTTTGACACCCACTAACCTGAATTTTGACATCTTGCAACACATTATTGACACCCACTAACCTCAATTTCAACATCTTGTGACACCTTTATCGTTATGCTCACCTTTATCCTAAGTTAATTAAATAAATCGTGTTTATTTAATTAATTCATCCCTTTATCCATGAGTTTAAGTTAATTAAATAAATAATATTTATTTAATTAATTTATCACTTTATCTATTATTAATTAAATAAATTCCCCTTTATTTAATCAATTCCACCTTCTAACCTTCATATCCCTAGGTTAATTAAATAAACTACATTTATTTAATTAACATCCCTTACACTAGCTAGATTAATTAAATAAAACTTATTTAATTAATCCTAACATCTATCTAATCCCATTCCCACAACTAATTAAATAATGCTTATTATGTAATTAGTTATCCTAAACACATGGACCACTATCCTCAACACTCCACAAATAAAACCAAATTTAAAATTCCTCCACTAGAGGAAAAAAATCAAAGTCACATGACTACAACTCAATCTCCACCCTCCATTCATCTTTTAATCTTGACCCTCCACACATAAGGATGCCCTAGAAATCCTTATCAAGCCCTAATTCCTCTCATTCAACCCTCTTGTGACACTTGTCACAAGACTACAACTTTGGTCCAAACCCTAATCCTCAAGCAACCCTAACCATTGATCTAAAATTTCAATCCTAACCCTCCATCCTTTTACCAAACATCTATAAATAGAACCCTCATCTAAGCCAAAAGGGATCTTATCTCATTGTAATCTTATGTTGCCCAATTATCCTCTCATTCCTCTCCATTGCCCTAGTTTAGGCTTAGTGAGAGAAATCCACATCCCATCTTTATAATGGAGTATAGCTAGAATGCATTGGGTGGATGCATTCTCCACTCTATCAAGGAGAAAGGAGTAGTCAAGGTTGAAGGTATAACATTCATTTTTTTATCTTTTTGTGTTATTTTCCTTGTCTATTTTCCCCATCTTCAAACTAATTAGGATTAAAGGATTAAAAGATGATTGAAAGATAAGGGTCATGATTAAGGGCTAAATCTCAATTCCAAGTCTATAGATGATGTGACTTGATTTGTGGATAAGGTAAATGATGTGGATGGAATAGAGGGAAAATGGATGCAACTTGAACTATAGATTTGATCTCAAATGAATCAACCTTTGACAATAGGAGTAATGTGGCAAGGAATCTCTCAGAATTTGAATGTCGATTGAGTTTCAAGCGAATGTAACTTTTTACTGACAAATGCGACCTGATTTCAAGCAAATACTACCTAATTTCAAGCAAATTCTACCTAACTTCAAGCAAATGCTACCTAATTTTGGCAAATACGACCTGATTTCAAACAAATGCGACTTTTTTCAGGTAAAAGAGGTAGCTAAATGTGATGATTGATAGATTTGACATTTTTGGATGATTATTTGACAAGAAATGAACAAACACAAAGACACAATGGTTTCTTTAAACTTCAAGGTGATTAGGCTAAATGGCAGTTACTAGTTTGGCACATAGAAAACATGCCAATCACATAAGCACATTCCTAGAATTATTCAAGTGGGTTTGATTTCTAATGTGGGCCCACTAAAATACCATTCCCAGGAATGAATAGCTAGGGAAAGCCGCGTTGCACAGGGTCCCTTTCTATGGAGGCGTTGATGTCCTTCCCTAAGGAGCTTCTATATCAACTCAAGGGTGTACGAGTGAGTAACTTCGGGGTTGATACTGACCCTTGCACCACACTAAAAGATTAGTTGAGAGGTCTTAGCTAGGTTCATACAAGCTCTCTAGGAGTGTCCCAAAAATACATGAGGTACAGGGGCTTAAGTCCATGAACACCAGTCCATCGAAATCATGAGACTAGAGCAAGAGCTCAGACGATCTCTTCATCTTGTGTCTGAAATCACCCAGGGCCCCAGGGCTATACCAATGATGACTAACTATATTGGGGTACAACTTTGATTCTCTCCCTTTGATTGGCCACATCGGAACACATGGTTGAGGTCATCCCTTGGGGTGATGAAATCCCCAAGCAGGCCTCCTAAAGGGAAAGATTAATATTAGGTGTTTTTGATCCCTAGGCTCATACAAGGCGTAAGGGGAGAGCATACACACGCTAATTCAACCTTAGGATCTAATCTAGAACACAAAGGAAATGGATGGAGAGAGCATACATCTATAAAAGTTTCCATAGACATGGCGTACAATGTTCATTAACCTTCTATGTTAACTTAATGTGCCTAGATTAGTGGAAAAATTGAGTCTTCTACATATGAATCTACAAGCCAATACATTAGTAGTTTCAGATTTTTTTTTCTTTGACTGGTGATTAACAAGTTGCACCATTGATTAGTTGAGAAAACAAACATTAGCGATAAAACCTAAAATATGATATCCTGAAATGTTTAGAACAAAAGTGACATGATGTAGTGAAAAGTGACTAGATTTTTGTAAATGCATCTCAATTTTCAGCAAAAATGACACGACAGACTGTGCAAGACAAAATTGACAAAAATTTGAATTTTTTTGTTTGTTTTGTGATTTATTTTTATTTTTTTTGTTCTTTTTTTGTTCTAGATTGTTGCAAAGAAGAAAATTAAATGAACTAAAAGATTATGATGCTAGGAAGCTAATTCTAAACAAAAGTGTCACAATTTAAGCAAATGTGCTCCAATTTAAGAAAATATGTCTGAATTTAAGAAAATATGTCTAAATTTAAGCAAATGTGCCCCAATTTGAGAAATGCACCCCAATTTAGACAAAAGCATCATTTATCAGTCAAATGCAACTTTCTATAACCTGCCTATAGAAAACACCAAACTTCAACAAAAAATTGTTAGATTCAAGGACATGGGTCCCACCGAGCATGCCAAAATGAATATAAAAAAAAAATGGAAAGAGGTCAAAACATAAAAAGATAAATCAACAAAACTCATTACTTTTACCCCAATCAATCTCTTCTCCTTGATATGATAGATTGAGCTATGTTCTTTGATGAAATGATAGTAAATATTGTATGTGGATTGCTCAACAATTCAATATAACTTAGATGTGATAATGGATGGTAAGGAGACAAATTAAAAGCATAACCTTGCAAAAAATTTTGATTATGGATGGCTTGGATGAAGATCAATTTATAGACTTTTGAAAATGATAATCATCGATAGAGAATATCTTGAAAGATTAATGGTTAGAATTGATCGAGAGGATTTGATGAGGGGGTAAATGAAATTGATTGATGAGTTAGCTCATTTGATGGATTAGTTAATGAAATTGATTTAATAGTTAGCCATGTTGATTGATTAGTCAACTAATATTGATTTCATAGTTAAGTTCTCTTTTGTTTGCATTTGATTGAATAGTTAACTATTTTGATTGAGAGTGATTAGTGGATTTGAGAGAGAAATTAGTAATGGATAATGTGGGTAATAAATAAAATATTTATTTTTGCTGAGAGAAAATGGAAGTTAGATTAATTAGATAAATTTTATTAACTTATACATGGAAGAAATTTTAGTTGATTAATTAAATAATTAAAAATTATTTAATTAATATGGATAGAAGAAATGGAATAATTAATGGATTAGGAAAATGATGTAGATGAAGTGTAATGACACAAAAATGCATTAGTCAATTTTAGGTATCTACAATATGATCATAGTGCAAGTCCACATTGGTATGAGTTTCCCTCTCATGACTTTGAACATTTGAGGTAACTCATGCATCAAAGATATAAAAGGTCCAAACAATCACATGAAGACATAAAGGTCCTCACAAATGTAGCAATAATGTAGGTCCAAAGTAGATATCAGCTAGGAAATAGATAAGTACTTACACTAGACAATTCTTCTACTAAAACAAATAGAGATGATACAAACATTGATAAGGAGAAGCAAGAGGTAGACATTGAAACAAGGAACAATGATGCTACCATGAAAGTAATGGAAAAGAAGATGATTTTAGTACAACAGTAGACAACAAAGAAGATGTACATAAATCTCATGAGCATATTGTGCCATCAGTTGTTGCACACATCCCAAAAGCAAGAGACTCAAATGATAGAGCCAAGCAAGACCAATCCCAGCTAGTGAAAGGACAGGATAAAGATAAAGAAAAGAAGGAACCAAAGGGTAAGGACACTACTTCTTGTGGCCCACCCTTGCCTTTCATTCCTGGTGCTAGAGATGTTACTATTCCATTAAATACACCTATTCCAAATTATAACTCTATTGATGTGGCACAAGTCATGAGTCAAGTTAGAATCTCAATGCTAGTGGGGGAACTTTTTAGAATCCTTGAGCATAGAGATAGGGTTTTATCCTACATCATTGTTGTTAATGAACCAGAACAACATGCTATTGTTCCTAATGTTGTTGAAAAGGATAAGAATGATGAAGAAACTATAGAGGTTTACCTAGGATCTTCCTTAGTAAACAACCAAGTGTGGATCCCTTTATTAGCAGAAGAAAGAGAACAAAAAGTATAGCATCTAGGATCCACCGTATTTGGCTGCAAAAGCGATGCAAAGCATTAGGCCGACTACAATAAATAGGAAAAGGAATTAAGGGACACGTCTCTAATGTAATACTATGTATATATGGAACAATAAAGATAGAAGGATAAGACAAGAAAAGTGATAAGGAGAAAATTGAATATCTAATATTATAATCCATGAAATATATATATATATATATACATATATATATATATATATAAAAGAAAACTCTATGCTTTGGATTGTGTGAATGTACATTTAAATTCTATGTTATAGGTTCTATGTTCTATTGTTATAGTATAGTATGGTAAATGCTACTACAAATCATCTGATCATTCTCGTATTGTAATCATCAGGGTATAAATACAACATGCAAGATTCCTAGACTTAGAACTTCAGTCTGTAGATCCTCTTTTCTTGCCAACATTTGGTTTTGTTGTTGGGGAGCTATTTAAACAATAAAGAATAGATCAAATCATAAAATACTAATTGCAGTATAAAGAAAGTCATTTAAAAAGTTATTATATAGATAAGGCAAATTGTTTTTATGAATTGCAAAAGATCCTTTTAGGTCTTAGCCTTGTGAGAGGGGGCCAAGCACCTAGGAGATGATGAATGGAAAAGAGGGGATCTTGAAGAGATCCTTGAAAAGATGTGAATGAACAATCAAAGAAGGATGATCATGAGCACCATGGGATGCATAAAAGGATCAATGGAATTCCAAATCTTTAACACCCATGGCAAAAGGAAATAATAAGAAATTAAGAGAGATTAAAGAAAACATCTAATTAGCAATGGAGTTGGACATGGAAGAGAAATGACAAAAAGAAACATAGGAAGATAAGAAAGATACCCAAAAGAATTGAAAAAATTGGAGAGATTGAGTTAGAGCACGCTAAGAAGGGTACTGAGGAGTAAGAAGTTTGTCGACTATGTGAATATTCCCTAGATTTTCATTCCAAAGATATAAACGTGTGGAAAAAAATTGTATGTAATCCTATGTAAGCAAGAGGAGGACTGACTCAAAAAATGACTAATAAAATCCCTAAAAATCAAACTACTAAATTTGTATTTGACATTATTTTGAATTTATTGTCCACCTTTAAGTGTGAAATTACAATGAAGTTTTCTTAGTTTTCGAAACTCAAAATTTATAAATTGTGGATGCTTTGGTAAACTACTTTCTTCTAAGAATCATATCCTACATTAATTTAAAGCAAAATTAAAGATACAAAACCCAATAACATAAATGCTTATAGAAAACAGACTTACTGGAAATGGTTTAAGTGAATTGTAATGATAACATAATTTAGTACATTGAATAACTTATAAACTAATAAATTAGACAAAAAATGTAACAAATAAAAACTTGTAAACTTAAGGATGGTTTGAAAATTTATTGTCTAAAATAAATATAAAATATTATGTTATTGTTGCTTCTCAATAGACATAATATTTGTTTTTAATTGGAATTTAGTTCTAATTATTCTTCTACTACGATAAAAGGTATTGCTCTAATTCCCATCCTACAAACAATCCAATTAATAAATTGCATACAAGTCATACCATTTCCCATAGAAACAAAAAAAAACACTATGCAAAACTTATCTAACTCTAATAAAATTAGAAAATTATTAAGGGAGAGGGCCCAATAGTGGTGCAGGTACCAATAGTTGTCATAGAAGTGGTACTAATAGTTGTAAGATAGGACTCAATAGTTGAATAAAATATATCCATTAAATTCAAAAATGACAAATCATATGATGTCACATTGACACACTAAAAAACATGACTTAATGCACAACTATTGGTCTACCGTTTTTGGGGGGTCTATTATGACACCACAACAAAAAGTATGGTAATTACACTTTTTTTCTATGCGAGTGAGATGAAATATTTGAATTGTCTACATCCATCGTTGTTCGAGGATAAAATTATTTTGTGCCAATGTTACATGTGTGTTGCTATATCAACCCATAAAATTGGGGTGCACTACCCATTAAACCTACGGATCCAATTGCTAATTTTTTTTTTCCCTTTAAAACATACAAATATACACAAATATACAGCACATATCAAACATTCACTACGTTACATTTTTTTTGTTTTTTATGTGACGCCTATTAAAAAGTTATGGTGCACAACGTCTTTGGGCCCTTTGTCCTTACGACACTGTTAATCGGAAGGACATAATATGGTAATGGGTAATGATTTCATGGAAATGACTTGGTAAGGGAATCGGGAAATTATTGAGAAACTACAAGGGGCTACTTGATACAAACAAAAATAAGTGCGTTTGACCAATAACTTATAATCTCCGTGCTTTGGGAGTTGGGACGTCTTGCTCATCCGTATACATTGGCATTGCTCCGTATGCACCACTCCAAGTGATGTTTTCAATCTTTTCGGTCAAGCCTGCGGTTTTATGGACAGGGTTTCGTAAAATATTTTATTACTGAGTATTTTCAGGGATATTTTTTATAAGTGGTTTCAACTTAAACCTTTAAATTTTTTGAAAGTTGGTGGTTTATGATTTTTTTGAGATATAGGGAAAGGATTCAATAGCCACCTATGTACCAATAGCCGTTATGATGCTTTGTATATGAAAAGAACTTATACATGTATACACATATTACTAAAAATTTAATAAGGAACCAATACATGTGCACATATACATGTGTAATAATACATTTCACATGTCACATCAAATAAACAACCAATCATATGGTGACACATTAGGTAATAATAAGGTGATCGGTAATAGTGCTTTGGTGCATATATTTCGGTCCAATTATTTTTTTGGGTGTTTTTGGACAACTTGGCGAGGATGTCGCTGATTAAGCTACATCGTTGATGCTTATAACCCCAAATAATAACATTAAACTTTTGAATCACATACGAAGAAACCTAAAAAAATTTGTCAAAATCTGATGTACCGTTTAGAAACTTAGAATGTGCAGAATTAAGGTGGGCGGATACTAAATCCTTTTTAAAAATTAATGAATTTTTTTTAATAATAATAATTAATATTAAAAATTGATGGGATAAATTTCTAACACCACCCACAAAGGCACTCTTGGAATGTCAACTCTTACTTTGAAGGATAAGATTTTAATTTATGCTCGTCCCATTAAAAAAAGTACCCTTAAGATTTTAATTTATGCTCGTCCCATTAAAAAAAGTACCCTTCCCAAAAAAAATCCTGAAACCCCTCCGTAAAACCACTTCGTAAAACCCCCATAAAACTACTTCCTAACAGGTACAGGTGCCACCACTACATAGAATAGATGATTGAACAGTGATGTCATAAATACCGCTTCACCCCTCCTCAAGCACGCAAAACGCACGGAAATATTTCCTTGTGAACTAAAAGAGTTTGAAGGGTTTGGATTAGAGAGTGGGTAGCAAGATGAAAAAGATTGGGCAGTGTTTTGGTGCTTTATTCTTTCTCTTAGCTGTGTTTGCTTCTGCTGCAGAGCACAAGGGAGAGGGAGTGAGAGTGAGATCAGGAACTTCTTTGAAAGACATGGCTATAACTTCCGTTAAGCTCAGCCTCGAGGAAGTTAAAAAGTTGTCCATTGTAGCTTCCTTGCTGAGCTCGGATAATGAAAGTAAGCGTGCCGCAATTCAAGATTGCGAGATGCTGTTCAAATATACGGTGAGGCAGCTGAACGAGTCGTTGAATTTACTGACGACATCTGTAGAGTGGAAGAAAGAGCAGGCGGAGGACGTGCAAACATGGCTCAGCGCTTCTCTCACTGATCAAGTCACATGCATTGAAGGATTCAAAGATCTTAAGGACAATTATGTAGAATCTGTGAGAAATGTTTCCAAAGTGGTCAGTAATTCCCTTGCAATCGTCAACAGCCTTCCCGTGGCCAATATTTTTCCCGGCCAAAACAATCGCCGCCTTTTATCGGAAGCAGAGGATAGTGAATTATATTTCCCGAGTTGGATGTCTCCAACCGACAGACGGCTTCTTCAGAGCTCTCCGGAGGGTGGCATGACGGCGAACGCAGTTGTAGCCAAGGACGGAACGGGGAATTACAAGAGCATCTCAGAGGCCGTGAAAGCTGCTCCCAGTAAGAGCACTAGCCGATACATTATCCATGTCAAAGCTGGAGTGTATGCAGAATCGGTGGAGGTTTCCAAAGATAATATCATGCTGGTGGGTGATGGAAAATACGCTACGGTCGTTACGGGGTCCAAGCATGGAGGTTCTTTACAATCCCTGGCTACGTTTGGTACGGTTTTCTACTTCATTTATTCTTTTAAGTTTCCAAGGGCTCTGTAGTTTTTCTTTACCAGTTAATGTCACATCACATAAACATGTAATGGACCATAAAATATGATCACAGGTATTTTTTATATAATAATATATACTAGCAGATGATTATTGTTTATTATTTGTGTAGAGTTAGGATATTTTTCCATAGGATTCATCAGTATTTACAAGTAGTTTTATGTTCTTCTCTAAGACAGTTTGCTAGATAGAAATAGATAGATAAATACAAATCTTCAGATTAATTGGTACGAGTTTTCCACAGTTTATGAAGTTAATTTAATTGGTACGAGATTCCCACAGTCTATGAAGTTATATAAAAGTGTCTAGTTTTCTACAGTTTATGAAGTTATGTAAGAGTGTTTTCTACAATTTATTATAAAATTATGTAAGAGTATTTTTGAATTTAAGAGTTGAATCCGAAAACATTCTTTCATAAGTTGATCTTTCATAAGCTTCAACTTAAATTTTCTGAAAAATTCAACACAACTCACCTTAAGCTCTTAAATGAGCTTAAATACATTTAACGTAGGAGAAAGATTTTGTAGGTTACTATTTTTTATATTGAATAGCTGTAGTTACAAACTACTTATAGAGTTTTATTTAAAAGTACCGTCAGTCAGAACTAGTCTTTATATGGCCAGTTTCAACTTTATTGCCTTGCATATCAAAATAATATGCACGATCTATCAATCAGCTCAAAGATAAAATATGTCAAAACTTTTTAACTTTTGTATCGTAGCAAAAGATTATTTTCTAAAATTGATCAAAGTAAAAGGTTATATAAGGTTTTTTCTAAGATTGATCAAAGTTAAAGGTTATGTAAGAGAGGACTCAGTACTCTACATTGGATTTTCATGAAAATGTTAGCATATCTCTCTATTTGAGTTAAGAGTTTAAAATTATTGTTTGGGGTTTTGGGTATCAACAATGTAGTCTAATCAGCTACATCTTGTTCGATTTGTACAAAAACATCAAAAAAAGAAGTTAGACTGAATCATGTGCACCAAGGTACCTATTATCAATCATCTAATGTGTCTCCATATGATTGGTTGTTCTTTTAATGTGACATGTGAAATGTTTTGTTACATATATTTATGTCGACATGAATTGGTTCCTTATTAAATTTTTATTAATATATTATTTCTCAACTGTTATTGTTTCAATATTTTTAACTGGAAATTTATGTGTGTGGTCACTATTGAAACATGATTATCTATTCGATCCTTTGCCCTAAAATAAAAGAGGCCATAAAGACTGTAAATAACAGAGCTACACGGACTGTACAGCAACAAGGAACACACAGCTGTACAAAATTGAAAAAAAATACCCTTGACTGTCAGCAGAATCAAAGCAGCCACAACACAACCAGAGCTATGCCAAAAACACTAGCAGCAACTAAACAGTTCTAACAGACCAGAACAGAGAATATACTGCATAAACAATGGAGACTTGTCCTCTCATGCGTTGAATGAGTCCAGAGCTGAATTCCAGCGCCTTCTGATTTTTCATTTTCCTTGTCTCAACTCGCGAAAAGCACATTATGTTGTCTGGGAAGAAATGATTTTCTAAGGAGAAACTTTAATTGAAAACTGATTGACAATGAAGAGTGACATCAAATATAACCATGTACTAAGCTTAGAAAAGCTGGTAAGCACCCACTTGTTTACATTCGAATACCGTTTGACTTGTTTTAGAATGTTAATGGATCACTCATTTATTTCTATTCATATAGGTAGCTTTCACTCAGTTTTGTGTCATAGTGCTGGAAATGATTGTTTCTTTTCTTTAATATCAAATCAAAAGTATGCCCTTGTGTTGGAGCAACAGATGGCTGATTTTCCCTTCATCACATTATTATTGCCCTCATTTGGTGCACTATGAATTATATTACGTTTGATATTTGATTTAGAGCTAACAGTTAGTTATTAATCGTTGAGCCTTTTCGTTGGTTTCAGCTGCTACAGGAAAAGGATTTGTTGCGCGGGACATGGGGTTTGAGAACACAGCAGGGGCGGACGCAGGACCAGCTATTGCCCTTCGGGTATCATCTGACCAGTCGGCGTTTTACCGGTGCAGCGTAAAAGGTTACCAAGATAGCCTGTATGCCTATTCTCAACGCCAGTTCTACAGAGAATGCGACATCTCCGGCACCGTAGATTTCATCTTCGGCGACGCTTCTGCAGTGTTTCAGAGCTGCAACATATTGTCACGTAAGCGTGGCAGTGGGAATTCCAATTTTATTACGGCACAGGGCAGAAGTGATCCCAACCAAAACACCGGTTTCTCCATCCAAGACTGCCAGGTGTCGGCGGAGTCCATTCGCACATTTTTGGGCAGACCGTGGAGGGAATACTCTCGTACAGTATTCATGCAATCATCTCTGGACGGTAACATCGATCCCGCAGGTTGGTCTGAGTGGTCTGGTAGTTTTGCATTGAAGACATTATACTTTGCAGAATATATGAATTCTGGGGCGGGAGCAGGAACTGCCAAGAGAGTACAGTGGCCTGGATATCATATCATTTCAACTGAGGCGGAGGCCAGCAAATTCACTGTAGCAGAATTTATCTCCGGAAATGTGTGGTTGCCTTCGACTGGTGTGGCATTCCAATCTGGCTTAGTGGTTCCATGAGAGAGATCTGTTTTTATAAATTTCAGTAGATTATTGAAGTTTTTAAATAACAGAACTGGCATCGCATACTAATAGTAAAGAGTAGCCACCAGTATGCTATTAGAGATGATTTGATTGATCTCTAGATTTATTATTAGAGGTAACTAAATATATCACACTTCAAATATATATGGAGTTAATGTCTTTTTCTAGAAGAAATGTCGATGTGTAATCTCGATCCCTCTTTGCAAAATAGTAAATAAAAAAAAATTGGAATTATTCTAACCTTTACGTAGAAAATGTGGCGAGATTCTTCGCTCTGTCACCATCCTTGCCATTCAGTCTAAATCTCTTGGGGAAAAACATATTTAAAAGGCAGTAATTATATGTTTTGTTAAAATAATTATAGATGGGAGTCGGGACAACATTCTTTGTACTTTGAGTCTGAAACTTCTGTAACTGTTGAGTTCTAGACATTATTTTCTCAGCTCTTTCTTTTAACCTTCCTAATTTGCTTTGGTTCAATATTATAAAGAATAATTATATATTTTATTATGATAAATTATAAATTAAATGAATAAATTATATTTTAATATAATTATATGTTCATTGAAGAATAATTCTTCCCATCAATATCCCTCCGTACCATTTTTACTATCAACTAATATTAGAAAGTGGAATATAAAAATTACTAATTCTAGAAAGTGAAATATAAAAGTTGGTAGAATTTTTTTTTTAAATGTCATGGTGAAAATTGCATACCTATTCTTTTTTCCTTTATATTTTGGACATATTCCTTTTTATAAGAGTGTTTTAAATACAATAACAAGTGTTTTAGTGATATATTTTTATTTGAATTTAGTTTATGACATCACTATATCTTATCACTATATCTTGATCTTTCTTATCACTCATTTTTAGTCATTTGGTCTTGATTCTTAGATTCTCCTTTTATAACTCTAGACTAGATTTCTACATGTCGACTTGACCCAAGTCACTTTTGTAGTCACAGATTTAAACCCTTCACTTTAAAAGTTCAAATCTAAATTTAGTCTTACTAAAATTGTCACAACCCTTATTTTCTGATATTTAGTTATGAAAATAAATATTATTATTAATATTATTTAAATTGAATGTCAACTAATTTCGAAGAACACTCTCTCGACGGAGAGAGTATCATCGAGGCAGCATTTAGCAGACTGAAGGCGAATTGTGGCAAAGAGAATTTGCACACACATCACTTAGTTTAGTTTGCATAAATGTGTTTTTGAATGAAAAATAATTGCATTTATTTTTGCATAATTAATCCAATAGTTAGAAGCAATAGATTTAATTGTAAATTGCTTGCAATATCTTAATTTGATATTTTGATATTTCAAATAACTTTGAAAAATATTCTTTATTTGATGTTATCTATTTTGGCCACAAGGGGAAATTACAAATTTAATGACAGAATCTTGGAGAGTTTAAAAATGGATATTTTTTTAGAGACTGGAGTTGTTGGAATTTATTGCCTTTTCTATTTTATTTAAGCATGCATTTTTTGAGGGGGTAGAGAGAGAGAGACTCTCGGTAGAGAAATTGAGTCTATAAAATCATAAGCAAAAGATCCCTATGGCATGGAGTTTGAGGAGAATGGATTTCCACCATTTGGTGATTTCTGGATAGATTATGTCATAGTCACAACACTCTGAGCAACCAGAGTGATTTAGGGGATTTTGTTCTTCCTTCTTGGAGTTGGATTTATGTGTGCATCAAAATTGATCTTCTTTCTCAGGTATGAAGGCAAATTCTTTCAATTGTTTCCATGAATCTTTATATTGGGTTTTCTGCATAGTTTACATTCAATTCTTGAAATTTCTTGATTTCAATTGCATGCATTTGTTCTTGGGTGAATGCCATACCTTGTAGGGTTAAAAACTCTTCTGAATGCCAAACCCTATACCATTTGTATCTCCCTGCACCTATCCACTTTTGCATAAATGTTGTGAGGAAATCTAGTTCATGCAACAATCTTTAGGATCTAAATCCACCTAAGCCTTGTGCAGGCTGCGAGAATGCTGGCATAGGTAAGATCCAAGTTTACACCCACTAGTTGCTTAAGCTTTTGCTCAAAGGTTTCTAGAGCCTTATCAATGAATCTATTTGTGCATAACCTGCAAACTTTCCTTTACATTTTCTTGAATGTAGGTGAAGTCTTTTCAACAAATCCATGTTGCACCTATCTTGCAGTCCTTGTATTCTTTGAGGTGCCTTCTCTTGAGGTAATTAGATTTTCAGTTCATGAGTTTATCTGAGCTACTCTTATATCTTCTTACCTGTTGAAATTACAACTATTTTAGCCTTTCAATAATTCTTTTGTATAGATCCTTTGAGGTCGTAGATATGTGATCCAGATTGCTTTATTTAGCATCACCTATGATCTCCACTAGAACTTCATCATGTTTTAGAATGATGGAAATGGTTTGTTAGTGTGTTAAGTTTTAACATAGGGAAAATTAGTTTTTCCCTTAGGATGATTTTTCCCGTATCGAGTAGTTTTCTCACCCGTCACATATTTCTTGCCTTTATAAGGGTTGTATACTATGTAATTTATCATCTCAATCTCTTAATGCAATTTCTCGCATTCTTGATGAAATAGTTTCATGTGTGTAACTTATCTCAGCTATGAAGGTTATTCGGTGTGCAGTGGAGGCCCGGGTGCTCCAACATGGTATTAGAGCTTTCCCATTCTGCCACCCCTTTCATTTGAGAGTTTTCATCAAGTTTTTTGTTAGATCACCTTTTCTTTGTAGAGATCGTGTAGGGTGTCTTTGACACCATGATCTCTCCTCAATGAGCATCACATTTTGTAGATCACAGAGGGTTTTGTCTCTAGAGACGTTGCAGATTCATTTCTGATCTGGTGCCATTTTTGGGCTTCCTTGGCCAATTGGAAACTCACATATGCTTCGTTCCATTTCAGCGAGTTTGGAGTGTTGTATCTATGCACGATTCCTAATGTAAAAGGTGCAAATTCATTCATGAATTAACCCAGTTTTGAGGACCGTTGGGTTTCATTTCACAGAGCTCGTGGGATCAATTTCCTGAGACATCATTTGTGGCAGTTCTTTAATCGGGCTTGATTTTGTTGTAGGCACATTTCTCTTGTGACAATCCATGATTCTTATTCTAGTGGCAATGATTTATCTATTACAGAGGCCATGATTTGCATTTTTATGAGGTGGCGTGAATAATTTGGAGGCTATGTGGGTAGTGTGAAGGCATGCGGCCCCTCTGCAATCCTCTCCTAGTTGTGGTGTAGAGTTTGCTCCAGGGAGAAGGCGTCAAAATTTGGCCTACCCTGCGTCTGGCGTCACCTCCAAACCTTCTCCTGTATGTGGAAGGAGTTGAGTCCGCAGCTGTGTGAAGAACTCCATCCGGTGTAGAAATATATGTTTTGATCAGACTTTAATAACTTTTATAAAGTTTGCAACTCAAATATTTAATATTTGTTAGGGTTTCAATTTATGTGCTGAGGTGAAGAGGAAGTGGGCCCCTTGCAACTTTCTTTTGGGTGTGGCAGGGACTTTTAGTCCCACATTGGTAGCGTTGCAAAGTTTTTTGCCTTCAAATAGCCAGGCATCCCTTTCCTTTTTGTGAACAAAGGCTCATGTGGCTTGGAGCCTCATACTTGCATGTGTTGCTATGAGAAGTGGTGACTAGGCACTTGCTTGTGTGGTGCTTGAGGACGCCGGTGCTTGTGTTGGCTGGTTTGCCTTTGAGGAAGAATTGTGGCTTGGTGACTCAAATTTGGTGTAGATTGCTATTGGTCGACATAATTGTTATCATCTATTTTGGAGGTTTCTACATACGGAAGGTACTATCTTTGTGTTTTTGAAGAATCATAGCTATAATGGGTTTTTCTTTGGAGAAAGGGAACTATGAGCAATGGAGTGATTTTATTCTCACTCATCTTAGTGAGAAGAATCTATTGCCATATTTGTATAATGAAGTACCTATTCCAGACACACGTAGTAGGTATATGATTTGGAAAGGATATAGGGCTCAAGTCTTTGGAGTTATTTTTGAGCATATAAATGAGGAGGACTTTTTGAATTCACTTGTTCATTTTGAGTGCCCTTATGATCTTTGGACTTACATTCGAGAATCAAATGGAGATCCTAATACTTTGCCATCTCTTGATGACCCTCTTTCTAATACCAATGTGCCTTGTTATTCTTCAGAGAGGATAAACCATGCTTGTGATCCTTTGGAGGTTTTTGAGACTTTAGATGAGGTTGCAATTGCTTCAGAGGTTCTTGATTCTTTGTTGGAGATAGTTGATCCACCTTCGTTAAGTACTTCCATCATTCCTGAGCAACAGGATTATCATTGTCTTCCTGATTGGGATTCATATTTGTCAGACATTGGTTCATTGTGTTGGAGTACTTGACAACACTGAGAGGGGGGTGAATCAGTGTTGTAGAAAACAAAACACTTTTATTGTAGGCTTTAACAATTGAAGCAAATGATGATTTAGGTACTATTAATGCAAGTAATAGAGCATTAAAGAAATAAACAATCAAGTACAATGAGTAAATGAATCATGCAATAAATGAGACTATAAGACAGAGATTTCAAGAGTGGAAAACCCTCTTGGGGTAGAAAAACCACTTAGTAAAATGCCTCACTGACTTAAATTCAAAAAATCTTGCCTCACTGGCTACAGAAAAGTGTCTCACTAACTTTTTATCACTACCTCATTGGCTTGTTTTCATTACTACCTCATTGGCATATTTCAATCAAATATAATGAATAATATGAATCAATATAGAGGGTTACTCTGTTCCTCTACATTCCAGTTCTTAACTGTCTCATTATTTGAGACTCAAGAATCCACTATATACAACTGCTCAAGAATATCCTTTCAACACACTGATATAATCTTAATGATGGTGCAATTAATACTCATCATCAACCTCACATTAGATGTTTACAATACATGTCATTTTATACATTTTCACAAAACCTTCCTTCTTTCATGAAATAGTTTAAACTTGTAACTGAAACACTTCAACTATCTCTGACAATTTTCAACTGCAACTATATTCATTAGGAAAGTATGGTCGAAAAGACCCATATATGGAAGAATGGTTTCATCTTAACCCAAGGCTTAAACCAAACTGTTTAGGATAACCTCCTTCTCATCAATATACAACAGTTTAAAATCTTTTAGAGTTAATCAAAAATGCCATCATAGATAGACCATAAGGTTAGGTCAAATGGATAAACCTTTGTATCTCAAACCCTAACTCTTTATGTGAGGTAAGTGCAAAAAGTTAGGTCCACATAGAGGGGAAGTCGTGGGCAAAAAAAAAAATCCTGACAGAAACGGGTACCCATTTAGGAATGGGTGTCCAAGCCTAAACAGGTACCCATTTCTATATAGATATTTAAATTTTAAAAAAACATGCGCGCTTTTTTTCCCCACACAAAAAGAACGGGTACTCGTTTTAAAACGGGTACCTGTTCATAACGCATACCCATTTTAGAACGGGTACCCATTCCTAAAATCTTAGGCTCAGGAAAGGTATGGTAAGCCAACCCCTTGCCTTGGACCTACAAGTTTTTTCTAAGTACAAAACAAGAGAAAAGACTGAGTTTACCTATATGGCTAACGACATTTTTTTCTAAATTTTTTTATGAAATTAAAACCCATTATAGATGACAGTGTCTAGTTTTCAAATATATAATTTTTTTATTGGACTTGTTTTTCTATTTATTATTTAATTTATGAACAAATTGGTCCAAAAACTTGAAATGACGGGTGTTTGTATTTTTTTAATAACTTTTAATTTTAAAAAAAAAATTTAAAAAAATGTTATTTCATCAATCTACACATCATTCTTTACACAATGAAAAAAAAATTATTTTATGATTAGTTTTTGTCAAATTATGATGTCCGTACACGAGGGTTTTCGAAAACAACAATTAGGGGCAATAAAAAATTAATTAAAAAAATATTTGAAAAAAAATTATAAAAAAATATCCTCATAAAACTTCAATGTACTACACATCTTTCCCCAAAAAAATTTAGAAAAATACTTTTATTTAGGTCAAATTATGTTGGTCGTACACGTGCATGGTATGGTAAAAAAAAGTGATTTTAAACAGTGGTTTTTAAAAATGCCTATTGAAAATCAATTTCTATCATCTGGGTATTAAAATAAATTACATATTTGAAAACTAGACTCATAATACTACATTTCATATTACTAACTTTTTTTAATATTCAATCTTTAAGTGCCTCAAATGTTTAGGTCAAATGTGACAAATTCTAAAAATCAAGGAAAACACTTCCACTTTTTGGCCAAAAAGTGGACCCAACGTCTTGCACTAACCCTGTCAACATGTGTTAACCACAGTTGTTTTCCATCAACAGAAAATGTAAACCCTCAAATGTTTGTGCCATACAACAGAAGTTAAGAGACATTACAAAGCCATAGTTTTGTTTTGGTTACACAACTACCTTACAACCAAAAATCATAGTATTGTAACCACCAAACTCCAATAGATATGAATATGAAAATGTATGACAAAGTGAGCCCTCTCAGGTCAAGAAATTCTTCAAGTTAGACCAACAGAGAAAGATTTACTTTTAAGACTATTCCATCCAAGAAATCTCAAACCCTTAAACAAAAAACTTGAGAAAGGAACCATGATTCTTCAAATAGAAATGCAAAGGAACAATGTCACCTGTATGAGCCGACAAGAAAACCTTTTTGCTGTGACTTGGAGTCAAAAGAAATAACCAAAATGAATAATCTCACTCCACTGAAGGTCAGGACTGTCAAATCCCAAAGATCTCGAAATCATGACAAAAACCTGAAGTATCTTGCATAAATCTGAAACCCTAGGTCGAGAGAGGTATAAACCAAAGTTGCACTTTGCAAAATGAAATCTCAACAAACTCATTCCCATATTTCTTTGTTGACTAACTATCTCGGTGTGCCCTAAAGGGCCTGGTGACCAAAAATAATGAAAACACCAAACTTTACCTCTTTTTCAAGATCGAAACCTGCCCAACAGGTTGACAACTTAAGTGCCCGATAGAATGTGTTTTCTAAGTGATTTCTTTTATTTGTACAAGGAAATAACTCTTGTAAATGGTGCCTTTAGAAAATTAATCCCCTTCACACAATCTTCTCAAGATAGATAAGAGTGATATGTTAACAAAGGCAAGTGTAGCCACTTTAATCCTTAGTAATAAAGAGGTGCAAGACAACTTAATTGTTTGAACACAAGAAGTTCACAAAGAGGACCTCGAAGATAATGCTAATATGCCTTTGTTTGAGATGAAGTAAAGAGATCAAAGCAACTGAATATTGATCAAGCTGAACCAAGAAGACTTTTAGCATAGTGATAGTCTGAATGAAAATTAATGTCAAACCATAGGTTTGACATCCAAGCCTTTGAATTTGATTTGCCTTTAACCATATGAAAATTACCATCAATGATGCCTTTAAAATAGTTTATGTGTCGCTATGAAATAGATAAAGACATAGTAAGCTCAACTTCACAGATCCTGAATGATGATCAAACTCACAATTTGTATCCTTTTGAAACTAATCATGCCCTTGTTTCCACATTAAAACAAATGCTTTTTCCAATTGCCTTTGCACTTAACACATGACACAACTGTCATATGCCAAGAACCATGAGAGTATGTGATTGACATCAAGGACAACAACTGAGAGGGAAACACATTGTTCATGGAATCTCACATTTCAGACTTGGAAGACACATTTGAGGGATTAATTTTCCTATTTGATGATAGTTGTGGTAGAACTTTTGTCACTTCATCTTTGTCTTTGGAGAATGTTCAAAATTAGTTTCTAGTGGTATCTTGTTTGTCACCTTCTATTGTGATTGGGCATGTTCCTAATGGGTTCGTGGCATCATTTTCCAAGGTCTTGGCGACACATGAGCAGATTTCAGAGACATTTTCATCCTACATTTGGATTTCACTTGCTAATTCCTATCCAGAATGGGAAGCATACCTGCATTTGTACTTGGTTTTGTTTCTTCCAAAAGGAAAACAAGTTGTTTGTCAACATTAGATCATGTTTTGTCTTCAGGCACTTACCATTTTTGCAGGCGATTACACATTGTGGGGGGACTATATAGTCTATCTCTTTCCCTCTTATGGGGGGGGTCATTGATTGTATATGCATGGTGTATACAGTTCTTGGGGGCTGGTATTGAGTCCTCCATCCATGCATCATTTTGTTTCCTTTTCTCTCTTTTGGAGAGGGGTTTTTTCCCACAGGGTTTTTCTCCTTTTCTCCATTTGTGAGAGATTTCTTTTTTTTTTGCATTGTAAATGGGTACCTAACATGGTTGTGTAGCCGGGACCCATATTGCATCTTGAGTTTGCATAATAATTCTCCCTAAGTTTGCACTTAAGGGGGGTGTTCATGTGTTAAGTTTTAACATAGGGAAAATTAGTTTTTCCCTTAGGATGGTTTTTTCCCATATCAGGTAGTTTTCTCACCCATCACATATTTCTTGCCTTTATAAGGCTTGTATACTTTGTAATTTATCATCTCGATCTCTTAATGCAATTTTCCACAATTTTCTGCATCCTTGATGAAATAGTTTCGTGCATGTAACTTCTCTCAGCTGTGAAGGTTATTTGGTGTGCAATGGAGGCCTAGGTGCTCCAACATGGTTCATATCCCTCGCTGCAACATCTTTTGCATCAAAGATTTAAGTCACTATGTAATGAAGGAAATAATTCTTATCTCTCACAACAATCTCCTGAATACTCTATGTCTATTTCCTTTGTGAACTTTGTGTTGCCTTGTTTGGATAGTTGCACCTCTTCACCCACCTTTGAGTTTGGTTCAAATCATGAGCCTTGTATATGCTTCCTCTTTTTCTTGAAGGTACCTTAGCTTTATCATCGAATCCTTATATGTTAAGAGCCACAATATTAATGATTCTTGTACAGTTGAGTTTATATACTTCTATGGCCAATTTGCAATATAGATCAATACATACTATTCTCACTGAGTAGTAGTTTTTATACCTCCATTTTCATTTAAAGGTCGATGAACCTTGTTTATTTGTAGGGCCACAATATTGTTTTTCTTTTAGGGTTGATTCATATTAAGTTCAGGTAGAATCATATTTTTATTTAATTCTATGTGATTATTCTATGAGAACTTGTCTCTCTTTTAGAGGAGAAGAATTTATTTAAAATTCTTAGGACATCGTAGTAATCTTTGGTTAAATTAATGTTTGGTCCTTAAGGGATTATTATTAAATGCATGATGTTATGGTATTTAATGCAAGTCTTCTATTAGTTTGGTCATGAATAGGGGTATGTTGAGTACTAGTTGTAGTAAGAATATAAGCTCCTTCAATCTATTGAAGTATATATAATAAGTAGTATTGGTAAGTCTTTTGCTAGCTTCCTTAAGTTATGCATTGAGAAGCCTTGTGTTTTAGACATTCCATAATTATAATTCCTTGTTATCATAATGAGATTTATAATTGTTTACTCTTGGAATTTATATGTAAGTAATTTTCCTAGGTGCCTATTTAGGTGGGTAAATATTAAAGATTAAGACTTGCATCTAATGGGAATTGTAGTAAACCTTATTCATGTAATGTTCATATCTTACTATTATATGCATGTAGTTAATAGTGGGATAGGTTAAATAAAGTGGTTAGATCTTTAATGAATGATTGGTCTCCTTGTTTACTTTTTACTTAGTCAAGGTAAATAGGTAAGTCTCATCTAAGGGAAACTTGTAGTTTTGAGTTATTAAAAAATAATATTAAAGATATTGATTCATAAGCTATCTAAAGCTTCTTGTGGAGGAAAATGGTTATATTGTTTAGCATATTTGTAACCTCCTTTTAGTAACCCTTAGGGATCATTGTTGATGTAGAGTGGCACAAGGGAATCAACTACTCACCCACTTCACTACTCCAATCCAACCAAAGTCACACTCAAAGGCATATGAAGGATTGGTAGACCAGACTGTTAATCAACCTTCAAGGCTTCTTCCACACCTTAACATAGGTCTGTAAACACCTTTTCAATAGTTGGTTTGATTCCCAACTTCACACAACTCTCCAACCTTGACTAGGCCTAGTGAGGCTACTAGCCCTCCTAGACTAGTTTTCTCTACACAACTTGACAAAACCCTAAATGACCAGGCAAGCAAATGGTGGATTCTAATACCCTTTAAGGAACTCCAACACACCTCCAAACCTCTAGGTCCAACTCTACTCCAACAACTCAGAACACCCACTAGGTCTCTAGGCCTAATTGATCAGTTTAGGGCTAGGTTACAAAGCAAGTGGTCAAATTTGGGATCATAGATCAGGGACAGGAACTTGGATTACCTCTACCATATCCAAAAAACTCAAAACCACCATCCATTCACTCACCTTATCAGAGTTTTGTCATTTACAATAGCAAATTGCATAAATTTGGTCAAACACCTATGAATACTTGACCTAGGGCATCACTTCAAAATTTGAAGATTGTCTTTCCTAGCAAAATGCTTTTGGAATCACATAAAGTACATCCCTAGCCTACATTTCACTGATTTGCATGAGGTTTCATTGGTTAGAATGCATTCTAGGGCGGATTTTGTATGATAAACCCTAGAAAACAGGGTTTTAGACCAGTTCGAATAAAGATTGCAATACTTTCTACTCAAATCACTTCAGGACCTCAAACTTGCTGCATTCGAACCCTGACTCCAAGTAGTTTCAGAAAAATAACATGGATCCACCTGGTCGATCCGTATAGGTCGTACAACAGGAGAAAAACAGGGAAAACAGTCAGTTTTCTTTATTTTTGTGCCCAAAACTCTGTACCAAAACTTCTCTGCCCTACAGGAGTGAGATGACAATAGTATAAACTAATCCAAGTCAGTATCCAACCTCCAACAACAATTTTCAACTGTCAAAACTGAGCTGTAACCAGCCAAATGTGTCATTGACACCATTGGCAACTTTTGACACTATGGCATTTGCATTAACACAAGATTGTCGATGGGTTTAGCTTGTCCAATGAAATCAAACCACCATCATACTCCCTAAACCATGCAAAAACACAAAACTAGCAAATAGACTCAAAAAAAACCTCATTAGACCTACTAGGCCTAAGTGACTCAACTAGGGTCCAAGTGGACTAAGAATGAGTGAGGTTTATATGGTCACCCCAAACATCTTGACCACACAAAAGGACCTTACATCCATGGCTAAAAGCCTTATTACAAACACATTGAACAAAAAAAACACAACTTAGCAAAATGCTTCAAAATGCACTCTCGGGTGCCCTGCACCATACACCCACTGTCAAACAAAACTCAAGTCTCTTGAGTTGGGAATGTTGTCAAAAGGGAATCCTGCCTTCTCAATGGCTTCTCTGCTCATCCAATTTGCATCTTCCTAAGGCTTGTTGAGCCACTTTACCAAATATTCATAGTAGGTGTGCCTCCTAGTTTGTTTTGCAATCCTTTTATCTAAAATACACTCAATCTGATCAGGAGATGAAGGAATCAGTTCTTGAAGTGTCTGATCAGTTTGTTCTTCTTCCACAGCTGTCTGAGGATCAGATCCTTATAGGGATAAAGGTCTAAAACATTAAAGATTGGTGACAAGGCAATGCCATCCAAAAGTCTGATTTTGTAGGCATTTTCTCCACATTTCTTGAGCACTTCACAAGGCCCAATCTTCTTCATAAGTAGCTTGGTGTATTTACCTGCAGGTAGCCTCTCCTTTTTCAGATGCACCATGACCAATCCCCTTCTTTGAACTGCAGATCCCTTCTCTTTCTGTCAGCAAATTGTTTATACTTCTGAGAAGTGGATTGCAATTTATGTTTTACTTGTTCATGGACATTTGTCATCACTTGGACAAAGTCTTCAGCCAATGCACTACTCTTCTCCAGTCCTCTAACCTCTCTGAGTTCCAAGATACCCCTTGGGTGAGTGTCATAAACAATTTGAAAAGGTGACAGGCCAGTGCTTCTGTTGACAGTGTCATTGTATGAGTACTCTACCTGAGCCAAAACTGAATCCCAACTAGCACCCTGCTCTTTAGTTAGGCATCTTAGGAGGTTGCCAAGTGACCTATTAATCACCTCTATTTGACCATCAAACTAAGGGTGATAGGCAGATGATAAGGATAGATTTGTACCTAGTCTTTTCCAAAGTGTCCTCCAGAAGTGTCCTATGAACTTAGGGTCTCTGTCAGAGATTATTGACAAAGGTAAACCATGTAACCTGACTATTTCCTTGAAGAAAAGTCCTGAACCAGACTGTCGGCCCAAACAACATTAACACTACTAACTTGTCCATCTTTACATCACCGGGGAGAAACCAAGAGCATCATGTAGACCAAGATGTGAACAATAAATTTTTGTCAACACTATCCTTAAACCCTTCTCTTGAAGTATTTGATCATTATGTGCTACCACAAGAAGAGAAATATCTTGTACTGATGGGAACAAAGCATCCTAGACTGAATGTGACAAATCAAAACTTAGGATATTGCATTGCGGACCACTAAAACATCTGAAACTCTTATGAATGAACTCATGCATCATTTTGAACATATATCCAAAATTGTACGACCATATCTAACACTGTGGAGGAATATAGAGCATTTTGAGATGCTTAACTCAATTGTACTATAATCCGGAGAACAAACTCTTTTCAAACTAACTTGAAAACTTTACGTGGTACTAGAAACAAGAAGGGTTTGCATGTACGTTAAACCTAAGACATATTGAGATATGTAGAATGTTCACATAAAATCTTATAGCTAATCTATACATTCCCCAGCTGGTGCAAGTACTTAAACATGTGTTCTGAGAATAATTAGGCATCTAAAACCATCTGTAGTACACTGTTGTTTGAGAAACTAGACTGAAGGACCACCAAATGACTTGATACTGCACAGTGGTATGCATTGAACATCCCTAAACATGTTCACAAATCTGCATGGACAAATCTTCACTTTCAGAGGAATGCAAAGCATTCCAACAAGTCTTCATCATTACTTTACTCTGCCAGAGCACAAACCAGAACTCTGTCACTTATAACTTTCACTGCTAAAGGTATAATGAATTGAAATCTTGGATATAACTCCTCCATATGCCAATCAACTTATCTTCTAAAACACAACACTAAATCCTTCTTTGTAGAGGAATGCAGACTAAAACATTATGACTCTGCCTTAGAGTATACACTGTAAATGCCTTAGCAAAACTTCTGCAACTTATCTCTAAGTGTGGTACACCAAACTGGTAAGATATCAATGGAGACATATAGGAAACATATTATAACAAGTGTACTACCCTTTGCATCACACTTAGACATCACGCTGATTACCATTCTTCCTCATACTACTGACTTGCGCCAACTGATACTACATATTTACTATCTCTGGGGCATATACTTTTGACATCAATGACAACTAATCTTATCAAGATGCAACAAATACGTCATCCCACAACAGTCATAGAAATCAACACAACCCCCATTGCAACATGCATCACAACCTCCACTTGCCAATCCTTTTGACCAAGAATTGCAAGAAATGAAAAATTCCCTCAAGAACCTTCAACTAGGGACCCAAAAGAAACACTATAAGTTCAAAGACTTATGTCCCTACCAATTCGATAGAAACATGAAACCATACCTTTTCCTCAACATTTTGAAATTCCTAATTTTGATAAATACAAAGCAAAAGGAGATCCCCATGACCATATCAAGGAATTATTCATGGCTTACCAAGAAGTGTCCTATAATGATCAATTCCTCCTTCGTAGATTTTCCCATGAAGCCTAGTAGGAAAATCTCTAGAACGGTTTATGTACCTACCTTATGCCACCATCTCCACCTTCACCGACTTATTAGAAAAAAATGTCACTCATTTCTCATACAACATAGAACATGAGATAATTGAAGACAAGATAAATCTTAGAGGCTAAAACACAACTAAAATGCAATAAAACACCAAGTTATACCTCAAGATCTTCCTTCTCCTTGATAAGGTGGAGGAGCTTGCACCCAAGAGCTCCTAGCTTTACCCAATGTTGATGTAGTATGAATATGGATTGCTCAATGCATTTCAACACAATATGATGAGGATAAATGGATTTAGATAGAGATTGAGATGGAGATGAGGATGAGAGATGGTTTGGCTATGGAGATGAATGATTTTGGCATTATGAGGTTAAGATGAGATGAGAAAATAGAAATTTTGGCATGGTTTTGATATGATGAAGAAGTGATGAAAATGGCTTGGGTGATGGCTCTATTTATAGGCCAATTGAGGGTGATTTGAATCTAATGGCTAAGATTCAAAGTAGAGATCAATGGTTGAGATGAGAAGATGAGATTAAGGGTTAAAATCTCATCAACAATATTGGATGGATGGGGTTAAAAGTGAATTTTAAATTCACATGGGGAAGAGTGATGAGAATCAAAATGAATTAAAAATTTATTTTGGGGAAGAGTTAGTATTAAATGAGATTAGATGGATGGGGAAAAATAAATAATTTTCTTGGAGGAAGTAGAAATAAAAATTTCCCTTTATGTGTAGATGTGCAAATCAAGGACATGTGTGTAATTATGGGTTCTTACACATGTAAGGAAGATGTGACCTTTTGAATAAAAAATGATTTTTATTCAAAATGTTTGGAGGATGGGTTAAGAAAGGTTTGACCAAGCTAATTAAGAGGATTAGCTTAATTAATGTGGCTGAAAGGAATTAGTGAGTGGGCTAATGAGAGGTTAAAATTAATTAAATAAGGGTTTATTTAATTAATTTAGGTCTAGGGGATAGGTAGGCTAGGGTAGCTAATTAAATAATTTCTATTTAACCAACTAGACTAGGTTTAGGTTGATTAGTAGGGTAGATTAATCAAATAAGCATGATTTATCCAATTAATAAGGATTAGGGAGATGGACAAATTAACTAAATAAATATTGAGAATATTTATTTAATTAATGAGGGATAGTGTTGTAAGGTATAGTGATAAATTAAATGAATTAATTGATCACAAATGATGGATAAATGGTTAAGGGTAGAGGATTAGGGATAAATTAATTAAATAAAATAAATTTATTTAATTAATAAGAGGGATAGTTGGTGGTGTAGAGATACGGGAAATTGGTTTGCAGAGCAAGTCAATTTAGGTGTCTACATTTGCTCCTCTTTGAAATGGTGTTGTAGCTAAGTAACATTATTTCAAAGAAGTTAAAATATAGAGTTGAATTGGATAGAAAAAAACTTTGGTTTGGAAGAATAGGGTAAGGTTTAGGGATGATTGGTAAGAGTGATGCCCCCTCGAGAGGACAGGCGGGTTGCAAGAACATGGGTGTGCTCTCAAAATGGATGAAATAGATTGGTTGAAGTGGTTGGAGGATAAGGAGTGAGATGAAATATTGATGATTTAGGTAGATTGGTTGATGGATGATCATTGTGCTGAAAATGATTTAGAGCAATCCTAGGTTTGTTATAGCAAAGTGGATATTTTCACCAAGGTATAGAAGACCAGGGTGATGATGTTTATCCAACATTTGCATGGACTAGACACACAAACAAGAGGGTGATCCCATGCCCAAGATAGTACAACCTTGTCCATATGAGGGAAGGGGACTCATAGCATAAGCCCTTAATACACAAAAGGTATGATGAACCTTAGATGCACAAGGAGATCAATATGCTAGAACCGACCCTAAGATCCACAAGATATGAATACTAGCTTGGAGTAATGGGACCAACCCACAAGCACAACATACAAAAGCAAGACTATGCCTCATTCTAGATGTTTTTGCCACATACCATGATATAGTGAGATCAAGGTAGTTTTGATGTGATCTTCAAATAGTACAAAAGATAAAAATCAATAACCAAAAGACCAACAAACCAAACAAATAGCCATTGTATCTCTTGCTAAGATGGATGATGGATTCTACCTATTGTAGGGACGATATATCCTAAGGCAGAAATCGATGGATGATGTTGTAAGATTGGCACAAGATATGATGGTTACAAGTTGTGGTCGATGCTGATTTGATAGTTAATGATTTTTGTTAAGGTATGATTTCTTTGATAGGTAATGTAATGCTTAGGATATTGCATTTGGATCTAGTGTAAGCTCAGGGGATAGGGACCATCCAAGTGGGTTGGATGGGTGCATCTTATGTACCTGAGTACTGGAAACTTCCTTCGTATTCCAGACTGCCTGTACTGTAACTGGAAAATTTGAACAAAATGAAGATAAAACAATAACATGCAATACCTTTTACCCAAATTTTTTTGAATACCTCAAATGCCTTGAAAGATTGATAGGTGCATGCATGTTTGATCACTTGAATGATTGGATGTTGATCGCTCACTTTCGCAGCATAATGATTGGATGGAAAAGATAGATAGAGATGGATGAGAGGATTGGAAGAAGATTGATGCAAAGGTTCTAATGTGATTTCGACAGCATAAGGATATAAAACTCAATGCATGCCAAATGGATTATGAGAGGGTAGATTTATAGGCAAGGGCTAATTTTTTATCAATGGTGGAGGATAAAAGAAGAAATCAATGGATGAGGGATGAGGATGAATGTGCACGCGCCAAGTGTCCATGAGAGGATAAGATATTTTTTTTGAAATAGGATATTTCTATTTTTTGGTGGAGATCATAGATTTTTCTAATTTAATAAATCTTTCCCATGATTTGATTTTTGATTTCTTGCTATTTTCAAGGACACTTGCACGTTTAGAAGAAAATAGAAGGTGGGAAAAATACATAATAAATTAAATAATTGTATTTATTTAATTTATTATTTAAATGAGAGAGAATGTTGGAGGAAATAAAATATAAATTAAATAAATAAAATTTATTTAATTTATTTGCATGGTAGGGAAAATAAATAAAATATGGATTTTATTTATTTTTTGGAAGAAAGATGAGATAATTAAATAATTTATGGAAAATAGAAGAATAAAGGAAATTAATTAAATAAATAAAATTTATTTAATTAATTATGGAGATATAGAAGAAAATGAGTTTTTTTATTACAAGTGTGTTAGATGAAATTAATGTATCTAGTGCAAAATGCAACAAATATATAAATGTTAAAATGGGTCAATTTTGGGTGTCTACATTTTGCCCCTCTTTGAAATGATGTTCGAGATGAAATTTGTGTTGAGTAACATCATTTTAAAGAAGCTAAGGTATGGGTAGTGGAAAAAGATGATGAAGGAAAGATAGGATAAGGATGCCCCTCGAGAGGATAGGCGGGTTGGACAAACACGGGTAGGCTCTCGAAATGAAATGGTTTGGTCGAAAAAGATTAGGGAAGGGATAGAAGAAAGGATGATGTGTTATGTTGCAATGAAAGTGAGCAATCATATGTTTGATTTAGCACTAGATGTTATGTACCAGAGTATGAAGGCCAAGGTGACGATGTGTCTCATGCCCCAATATAATACAACCTTGTCTAGATACAAGATATGAATATTAGCTGGGAGTTACACGGATGTGATACAAATGCAAGATAAAAAGTTAACACACACAAGCAAGCAAGAAAGCATGCACAAATGATTCAAAAACAAACAAAGTACTACCTCTGTCAAGTTGTAAACCGATGATTAATTGTTGATTGATTGATAATTATTTGATGATAGTGTTGTCATTGCAGGGGATGATATATCCGTAGATCAACATAATGATGATGATGATTAATTGATTGGGTTTACAACAAGATTAGGATCAAGACCAAGGATGTGATTATTTGACAAGCTTGATTAACTTGATTGGTATGGTTTAAAGATTGACTTGCTTTTGAGTTTATTGGATGGATGATTGATGATGAGATTGATTGGAAGAAGTGATTGAAGAATTGATTTGAGTGATTGATTGGAAGAATTGTTTTGAAAGATTGATGAATTGATGAAGATAGATGATAGAAGAAGATGATGAAAGAAGGAAGAGGAATATCGTTTGTGCCTAAATCTGGGCACTTCCTTCGTATCCCAGATTGCTTACATACCCGATATCCACGGGATCGAGGCTTTTAACGATAGAGATGATATATGTCATTCTGATTTTGTGTTTTCATTGATGGTGATGGTGAAGGGGGATGGATTGATCGGGTTATGGATTGATTGGGATTGACTGGATGATGTTATTGATGGGATTTGATTTGATTTGATTTTGATGGATTGATTTGAGTTTGATGATTGATTTGATGATTTGATTTGATTTGTTTTGATGGATTTTATTTGATGGGTTGATTGGATTTGATAAAGATGATTAATTGGATTAAGTTTGAAGAATGGATGAATTGATTGGTTGGATTTGAGGGATTGATTTGATTGATTTAAAGGATGATTGGATGAAGTGATTGAAGAATTGGAAGAATTGATTTGGAATGATTGTTTTGAAGAATTGATTTGATTTAAATTTGATTGGTTGATTTTATTGCTTTGGATTTTTGGTGGATATTTCTTTTTGTATTTTGGAATTTATTTATTTTTTTGTATTTTTTTTAGGATTTTATATTTTTTTTGTAATTTTTTCAGGTCTTTTTATGATTTTTTGTAATTTTTTCAGGACTTTTTATGATTTTTTTGAACATTTGGATGGGAGAAGGTGGATATGGATGAGAGAGACTCAAGTGTCTAGTTCCATGAAAGTGATAGTCCAATTATAGATGGATGTCATCGCATGGACCATGTCAAGTATGCTCATAGATGTTGGTAGGGGATTGCATGAAAGATGGATTAGGTAGATTTGTGGATTATGATATAGATTATGGATGGAAGGATAGTGGATTATGATATGGATTATTTAATTTATTTGCATGGTAGGGAAAATAAATAAAATATGGATTTTATTTATTTTTTAGAAGAAAGATGAGGTAATTAAATAATTTGTTCAATTATTTAATTATTTATGGCAAATAGAAGAATAAAGGAAATTAATTAAATAAATAAAATTTAATTAATTAATTATGGAGATATAGAAGAAAATAAGATTTTTGATTACAAGTGTGTTAGACGAAATTAATGTATGCAATGCAAAATGCAACAAACGTATAAATGTTAAAATGGGTCAATTTTGGGTGTCTACACCTACATACCCTGCATCCACGGGATCAAGGCACATTAAGATGTGGGTGGTGATAATATGTAGTTCTAATTTGTGATTATGATGTGGGATGATTGGTTGGTGAATAGATGTTTTATATTGGTGATGGGATGATGTTGATTTTGGGATGGATATTTTTGGGATTTTTGGATATTTTGATTTTTTTGGATTTTTTGTGATTTTCTTATTTTTTTGGCTTTTTGAACGTTTTGGATGGGGTATGGCTTTTAGAGGGGGATTTGATCCAAGGGTTGAGATTCATTTGGGAGATCAATGGATGAGGATGAATGTGAAGATGAGATCAAGGGTTAAGATCTCATCAACAATATTGGATGAATGGGATTAAATGTGAATTTTAAATTCACATGGGGAAGGGTGATGAGAATTAAAATGAATTAAAAATTTATTTTGGGGAAGAGTTAGCATTAAATGAGATTAGATGGATGAGGAAAAATAAATAATTTTCTTGGAGGAAGTGGAATTAAAAATTCCACTTTATGTGTAGATGTGCAAATCAAGGACACATGTACAATTATGGGTTCTTACACATGTAGGGAAGATGTGACCTTTTGAATAAAAAATTAATTTTTATTCAAAGTGTGTGGGAGGAATGGGTCAAGAAAGGTTTGACCAAGCTAATCAAGAGGATTAACTTAATTAATGTGGTTGGAAGAAATTAGTGAGTGGGCTAATGAGAGGTTAAAATTAATTAAATAAGGGTTTATTTAATTAATTTAGGTCTAGGGGATAGGTAGGCTAGGGTAGCTAATTAAATAATTGCTATTTAACCAACTAGGCTAGGTTTAGGTTGATTAGTAGGGTAGATTAATCAAATAAGCATGATTTATCCAATTAATAAGGATTAGGGAGATGGACAAATTAATTAAATAAATATTGAGAATATTTATTTAATTAATGAGGGATAGTGTTGTAAGGTATAGTGATAAATTAAATGAATTAATTGATCACAAAGGATGGATAAATGGTTAAAGGTAAAGGATTAGGGATAAATTAATTAAATAAAATAAATTTATTTAATTAATAGGAGGGATAATTGGTGGTGTATAGATACGGGAAATTGGTTTGCAGAGCAAGTCAATTTTAGGTGTCTATAATCACCATGCTTGATCTTTGTAATACCAAACAATGAAATGGTGAAAGTTTTGCTACATACTTACAAAGGTGGAGATCGCTTGCTAGTAGGCTACCTTGGTCAATGCTTGAAAAACAACTTGACCATATTTTCATTCAAAACTTAAACCAAGAAATGACCTTCCATTTACAAGTACATTATGCATCAACCTTTGATGAGATCATAGAAAAAGGGGTCACTATTGAGAAGGCCCTCATAGCAAAGGGTTTGGTTAAATCTACAACAAAAATGACAACGATAAAACATCCAACGACAAACCAGAGTTTTGGGCCAAAAAAAAGCATTGTCAATGATAGTGTCACTAATTCCAGACATATTCAAATAGCTATACCCAAACCAAAAGACACCTAGGTGGTACAAAATGTTTCAAACAACATGTCTCGGTACTACCTGGTTAGCCAAAATGAACTCCTCCAACAATCCAAAACGTAAATACACTTCTTTAGGGGAACCTCTTGAAATAGTATTCCAAAAATTGGTACAAGCGAATATGGTTGTGTTTCCCACAACAAAACCTTTTAGTGAAAACCAACCTAAGCCCGCATGGTACAAGGACAATGAGTATTGCATGGTTGTTAGAGTGTCACATGGAACACATTAGAGAATTTGCATAAGTGGGAAATAAATTTTCCACTTCTTTTTCTAAAATGAGAGAATTTATATCTCTCATTGTTTCTTGACACTAACATATGGATGCTCTTTACATTTAATGACATTCATTGATTGTGTGAAACTTATAGGTTGTAAATTCTACAGATTAAGTTAAAGGGATGGAAATCTTCCTTGGGGAGGTGTGAATTATATCGGTTGAAGTTATTTGTGTTCCTTGTGCTCAGTTCAACACTACTTTAATTTTAACTTTTTAATAATCATATCATAACCAAAGTTTAATATCATAGGAAAACTAGACTTAAGATTTTAAATGTTCTAGTGCTTATGCCAACCTATTGTCTCCATGTATTGATGCTCCTTTCAATTTTCTAATTAATGCATTCATGTGCTATGTTATATTCATAAACCTTTGATTTCTTAGACAGTGTCTTATAATTCATAAATCAATATACAACAGTTAAAGAAATAATATAATCATCTTATAGACCATGTAAGTTTCCTCCTTTTCACCTATAGGGATAGTATTCTATACATCTAAAACTAATTTAAAATTCAAATATTGCTTCATGTTACTACACAAAACAACATTAACATTTATTTCAACCAAATTGTGGATCTTAAATGTTATCATCTAGAGAAATGTGAGGAAGTAAAATGCTTCCTCCACTAATGTACCCTAGGTCTAATATTTATTAACGTTAAATCAAATAAATCCTAGAAAATAAGAGGCCTAAGATTGAAAATAAATGTTGAGTATTGAATAGTTGAGAACTAAGAAATGCAAATTCTAGAGATAGAATAACACGTTTATATGGACTTCAACATTTAATCTTGTTGACTTATTAATGTGTTATGATGCAAATATTATTTGAGATTTAAATCTACAATTGAGATCAAAAGACTATGATAAATATGTTTTAATATTTTTGCTATTGAAGATAGGACCACACCACGACCCAGTCCTTGACAAATTCACTTAGTTGTTGGTGCAACCTTGTTTGTTATCAATGCAACCTTTTGTGGTTGCCTTACACCTTATGTAGCTCTCTCACTATGAATGAGGTTGTGCTTAAAAGCATAATAGAATTTGTTATAGATGGAGAGAAATAGTCAATGCCCTTAGGAGTTGTATAAAGCAAGAAAACATGCCAAGCACACATGCAATGCTAATATAAGTGACATAATTGAGACTACGACCGACTAAGACACACAACTACAATTGAATGTTCTTTGTGTGTGCCCTTGATAATTATAATTAATATGAATATTTCATGCTTCTAATGACCTAGGGGATATCCTTAAATTATATGTTTTCTTAAATGTTCAACTGAAGGCTTTTGGCATGCAAACTGATGGGATTATGATAATATTCTATAAAAGTCAACTTGGGAGTGAAAGATTCGAAATGCAAAAGAAGTGGCATCCTAGATTGTGTTGTGTGGCCCAATCTAAGGACTAGTCATGCCACACAACATGTAGTCTCAAGTGGGAAAATGCTAATAATAGAGATTGACATATATGTGTGCTTGATGTGTTATGATAGAAGTGACATGTAACTAATACATTTAAGGTGATCATCAACTAATACACAAAATAAATTAAATTAAATGCTAAAGATAATATATTTATAACATATACACAAAGTAACATAAAACAAAAAATAAAAGTACAAATATACACTGTTAATTAATATTTAATATTATTAATAATATTAAATTAAAAATGTTATTTATTTGGTTTTTTCCAAGAGATGTTATTGTACCTTGAAGGCTATTCTTAAACATCATCCATTTTAACAGTCAAATTTTGATTTTGGCAAATAAAAATAGGACACATATTTACCACTTTTTAGTATGGATGAGGTGTAAAATTGCTATTGACTATTTGACGACAAATATTTACCACTTTTAGTATGGATGAAGTGTAAAATTGCTATTGACTATTTCACCATTAAACATGACGATATTTAAATAGAGTGACCTTGAAAACCAAATGATTTGAGTACAAAATTGTGTAAATAATGAAATAATCTGACAATGTAAGGTGTAGATTCTGGTGATATGGCTTTACTAGGTAGACCTCCTTTTCAATACTTGAGAGGACAGATGAAACGCCACCTAATTATCGACCGACAACAAGAAGCATACGACAGATCTCACTTCTGTCGGTGATGACAATCTCGGGCTTCATTATCGGGTCCGGTCGGACGTCCTGTCATTGCTATTCCTGCTTAAAAGTAAACGAGATATCTCAAGGCTTTAGCTCTTTTCAGTTGTCAAGATCATATCCAGACTGGTAGCTGAATCCAAGGCTTAAGATCATATCCGTCGTTCTCTTTGCGTTGAAATATAACATCACGACAAGATTAGCACTGGCAGACAGAGAAATATTTGTACAGGACTTGTTTCTTCTGTAATGCTTGACAATTCTAATTAAAATTCTAGCCATTGCCTTACAATTCCGTCCTACGTTTCTTTATCTGGTCCTGCTAAATGAATGCGACAAGCTTTGTGAACGTATGTTCAGCTGGGCCACTTTAATGAACACTTCCACTAAATTTTATACGACTCATAGGCTATTTTTAGCCTCGTAGACGTTAAAAGTTATTCTATTCTTCTACCCATGCCGTGTAAAGTACGATAAAGGGAAGGAATAGTGTGGTGTGGTGTGGAGCTGCCAGCAACCATCTCTAATATGCTCTCCACGTATTATCTTGAAAAGTCATCCCTGTCTACCAGATTAATTCCTCCGTTTATCTTGACGTCATGCTTTCGAACGGTGAGCGGCAATTTTCACCTGTCATGGTCACGGTTATTTTTGCTGGTCAAGAGGCTTAACTTGTATGAAACCATTGTTGCAATCAGTCTCGGTTTGGCCTGATATTTCTCCAGTGACGAGCTGTGGATAGGTGGAATGGATAGAGAAACACATCAGAGTGCGTTGCCTACACTACGTGAAGTTGGACTGACTGGAAATCCTGGGCACTTTAACCTGCATTTCTTCCATTTGTGCAGCTGCTTCTGTTGGTGCAACTCACTGCATTAGCTGCTATCATCTGCCCTGTTAGAAAAATGTGCAGTGCAGAATTGAAATAACAGTGAAATAGCAATAAAACATACAAAACGACAACACAGAATTATCTGGAAAACTTGGTAATGTACCAAGGAAAAAAACTATGGGCAAAGTTCTCTCAATTTTATTATCAGAGGAAAATTCATTGTTACAAAAACTTTTTTCTCATGCATTCACATTCAAGCTCGACTAACTTAAATAACCACAAAAAATACACACAAAAAAAAATCCTTTCCGAAGAAAGATTTTCATGCATAAAAGCACAAGTGGCACTTCGGCATGCAATTCCGCATGGTGTACACGTGGCATATAATAAACTGCTTGTCACTCGTTGTCGATTGCTCGTTGGAATATAATAAATTGACTTCACATACCAACAATTTCCCACTTGAAGTCAAGTTTCTGCCTTGCAAATAACTCCTATTGAAAGACCAATGTCAATGTTGCCTATCATCAAGTGATGTGCGAGCCAAGAGAAGTTATACAACATATGAACTTCTCTCTATTAGTAGGCTTTGTCAAAATATCTGTTGGATTTATATCAGTGTGTATCTTGACCAAAGAGATCTGTCCTCCTTCCACCACCTTGTAAGAATAGGCCCAAAAACACTAAATAACATAATAGCAGTAATGAACAGAGAAAAGACAGGGAAAAATAGAGTTGATAACTTATGAAATTGTATTTATCTAGCATGCATTACATTACATCCAAAATGCTATGTCTAGTAGCAATCCAAATGTTGTGTCTAGTAGCAATCCAAATGTTGTGTCCAACAGCTCTCTACAATCACACACACACACATATATATAGCTACAAAATCTTTGAAGCCTAGAAGCTTCTAGCTTTCTAGAAAACACTTAAACCTGGAATGTTCTTTTTCTAGAACATACTTTGAATGTTCTTTTTTAGAACAACTCTTGGAATGTTCTAGCTTATAGAGGACTCTAGAAACATTTTGTCTTTTTTCTAGACACTCTTAATTATCCTTAACATCCCCCCTTAAGATTGGCTAGAATAATACAGAGAAAATACAAAGGAGAGAAGAAAATACAAATGAGAGGGGAACATTATACTACTATCCCCCCTTAATGTTTACCTCTAGCATACCAAGCAGTCTTTTATCATATTCTTCTTTCATGGCTTGCTCCCATTCTTTCTTCCCTCTAGCTTGCTCATATGAGATTGGATCATTTATATGTAATACTTTGGCCATGAGAGCACTACCATTCCTTCCTTAGATCTTTGAGCCTTGCCTATATATTTCTTCAACACTCCTTGTCTTTTGTCTAGCTGAAAAGTCATCTTCTTCATCATCACTACCAATAATACCTCTAGCTTGTTCCAACTTGCATTTCCATAGCTCCTTTTCATTTTCATTTTGGGGTTTTCCAATTTCCTTATTCACTATCCTCCATCTAGCCTTTTCTCTCAAAGCATTCTTGACTGCAATCTTCCAATCAGCCCTACAAACAAATCACTCCAGTAATATATCTGCCCTGTAAACAAATATCATTCTAGCAATATATCTCTAGCTAAATGTGGACCTGATACCATGTGAGAACATGCCCAAAAACACTAAAAAACATAACGGCAGTAATGAACTAAAAAAAGACAGGGCAAAATAGAGTTGATAACTCAGGAAATTATATTTATCTAGCATGCATTACATTACATCCAAAATGCTATGTCTAGTAGCAATCCAAATATGTGTCTAGAAACAATCCAAATGATGTGTCCAACAGCTCTCTACAATCACATATATATAGCTACAAAATCTTTGAAGCCTAGAAGCTTCTAGCTTTTTAGAAAACTCATAAACCTGGAATGTTATTTTTCTAGAACAGATCTTAGAATGTTCTTTTCTAGAACAGCTCTTGGAATGTTCTATCTTATAGAGGACTCTAGAAACATTTTGACTTTTTCTAGACAATGTTAATTATCCTTAACACACCTCACGTACAAAGTGATATTGTACATCAATATGTTTTGTTTTGGCATGATAACTTGAGTTTCATGCTAAGTGTAAAGCACTCTAACTGTCACAATGCAACACCATGTTATCTTGCTTTACCTGCAATTCACCCAAAAGTCTATGAAGCCAGATTGTCTCCTTGCTAGCCTATGTTGCTACCATATATTCAGCTTCAATAGTAGACGAAGCCACCATTGTCTGTAACTTTGAGACCTAGCTAATAGCACTTCCTGCTAAGGAGAAAACATAACCTGTAGTAGATTGTCTCTTACCTCTATCTCCAACAAAATCCACATCCACATACCCATTAACCTGAAGACTACTCCCATTGTAATAGATAGCAGCATCAAAAGTGCCCCTCAAATACTCGAGAATCTTCACAGTCGTCCAATGCTCACAACCTGGATCCACCACATGTAACAACTGACTACTCCCACTACTTGTGCAATGTCTAGTCTGGTGCACACCCATGATGAACATAAGACTACCAATTGTTGATGAGTATGGTACACAAGACATCTATGTCTTCTTCGTTTCTATGCTAGGGCACTATTCTAAAGACATTTAATCTAAATAGGAAATGGAGTACTAACTAGTTGTGCATTCTACATGTTGAAGTGCTGCAAAATCTTTTCCACATAAGTCCTCTGTGACAACCAAATCTTCATGTTCTTTTTGTCTCTATGTATCCTCATTCGAAGAATATGATTTGAATTTCCTAAGTCCTTTATTTCAAACTCCCTAGCAAGATAAGATTTTAACCCGATGATTGTATGCATATTGGGACCTGCTACCAACATATCATCTACATACAAAAAATAATAATGAAATTGTCATCTTCATACCTTTTAAAGTAGGCACAATGATCAGCCTCACATCTTCTAAAATCCAAACTCATCATGAAGGAATCAAATCACTTGTATCGACACCTTGGTGCGTGTTTCAAACCATACAACAATATGTTCAACTTGCATACTAGATTTTCCTTGTATTTTTCCTCAAAACCTTCTTGTTGGTGCATGTAAATTTCCTTAGAAAGGTCACCATGCAAGAAGGTTGTTTTAACATTTAATTATTTTAACTCTAAATCAAGACTAGCAACAAGAGCTAAAACAACTCTAATTATACTTAGTCGTACCACAAGTGAAAATATTTCATCAAAATTAATACAATATTTTTTTGCATACCCCTTGGCCACCAACCAAGATTTATACTGCTCCACATTATCATTTATATTCCCTTTTCAGTTTGAAGACCCACTTGTTGCCAATAGTTGTTCGCCCCTTAGGTAATTGCAGAAGCTCCCATGTTTATTTTTGTGTAGAGCTCTCATCTCCTCATCCATGACTACTCTCCAGTTGTTTGCATCTTCATCTTCACAAGACTCCTGATATGATCTAGGCTCACCAACATCAATAAGTAAAGCATAAGTTGAATCATAATTAAGAGAGAACCTTGATGGTGGTTTGATGACTGTAGTGGATTTCCTCATAAGGGGTAATGTGTTACCTTGTGACTCATTTCATTGCTTCTCAACCTCATCATATAACTGATTTTGATTATTATCTTGTTGATTTTCATGAGTAGGTGGATGATTTTAATCTAGCACCTCCATAATAGCATCATACTTTTCCACCTTTACTAGAATAATTTCTATACTTTGATGTTCTTTACTTCTTTGCACTATTTTTTCATTAAAATAAACATCTCGGCTAATAATAATCTTGCAGGCAACAGTATCCCACAACTTGTACCCCTTTGTACCTTCTGAATAGCCAAGAAAAATACATTTTGTGGACTTCACATCCAACTTATTCCTATCCTCTTTGGGAATATGAGCATAAGCATTAGAACAAAAAAATGAAGAAAGGAATAATCAAAAGGTTTACCTATCCATACTTCTTTAGGAATTTTACAATCTAGAGTTATAGTGGGTGATCTATTAATCAAGAAACATGTTGTAGAAACAACCTCACCCCAAAATTTCTGCTCCAATCTAGCAGTGCTCCGCATACATCTAGCTCTCTCCATAATTGTATGGCTCATCCTTTCAGTAACACCATTTTTTTGTGGTCTTCTAGGAACTATCAATTGCCTTGTAATATCATGCTCATTGCAAAACTAATTAAACTAACCTGAAAAAAATTCCATCTCTTATTTGTTCTAAGACACTTTATTGTCTTTCCTTTCTGATTCTCTACCAGAGCTTTAAACTTCTTAAAATAAGAAAATACATCATATTTCTTCTTCAATAGATAAATGCACACCTTACAGGAATAATCATTTATAAATGAAACAAAATATGAGAAACCCCCAATTGATGTAATAGGTGTTTCCTAAGTATCTGAATGAATTAAATCTAGAAATTCTTTGCTTCTGGTAGTGCAGCTAGAAAAACTCAACCTATTCTATTTTTCAAACAAACAATGCTCACAAAAATTCAAATCTCTAGATTTAGCACCTAGGAGAAGATTTCTATCTACCAATACCATGAGACCATGCTCACTTGTGTGGCCTAGTCATTGGTGCCAAGTAGATAATTAATCCATTTTTGCATCTGATACAACTGTAGCCTCTCCACTACAAGTTTCTCCAACCAGGCTATAGAGATTGCCAACCTTTTCTCCCTTTCACACCACAAACACTCCCTTTGTTACCTTGCAACAACTATTTTCATCACTGAATCGGTAACCTTGCTCATTGAATACTCCAAGAGAAAACATTTTTTTGTTTAATCCTAGTACACGTTTGACATGTTGAAGAGTCAAAGGTTACTATCCCATCAAACATCTTTATTTTGATCTATCCTTCACCAATAACTTCACATGGGTTGTCATTTCTCATGTAAACCATACCTCCATCACATGTCTAGTAAGAAGAAGACTAGTCCTTGTGAGGAGTCATGTGAAAAGAGGCACCAGAATCAATGATCCAAACATGATGAAATGAACCTCTCAGATTAGCAGACAAAACCTCTCCATCTTCCAATGGCTCTTTAACATTTTCTATATTTGCCTCTGATGGCTACGAGATAGGATTTTCTTTGTTTGATTTTGGTAACATGCAGTCTTTTTTGACATGCCCTATTTTTTCACAATTCCAACATTTGACTCTTTTCTACCCCTTGGATTTTGACCTAGCTTGTCCACGCTCAACTTTCTCTCTTTCTAGAGTTCTGCCCCTTGCAACAAGGGCATCATTGGAAGAAGTCCCTTGAGATGTCTTTCACCTTGAATCTTCAAAAATTATTGCAGATACCACATCTTCAAAGATATGTTTCCCCTTTGGTGGTGAGTTACTAAGAACCATAACTAGTTGATCCCAAGTTTCAGGCAAAGAGCACAATAGTATAGCTTCTTTGTCCTCTTCTTCAATTTTCACCTCAACTAAAGCCAACTTGCTAATCAGTGTGTTGAAATTATTGAGATGATCTGTGACTGAAGAATTGTCATGCATCCTCAAATTATACAACTCTCGCCATAAAAAAATTTTTTTGCTAGAATGACTTGGTCACATACAACTTTTTGAGCTTAGTCCACAAGTCATTGTCATTTCCTCCTTTGCAACATTGAGTAAAACTGAATCATCCAGAGATTACTAAATTGTAGCTCTAGCCATGTTATCATTTTCATCCTATTCCTCTTGCTTAATAGTTGTAGGTTTTCACGATGTCCCCTTGAGAGGTAAGGCACATCCATCCTCACTAATAAGGCTTGAACCTAAATAGTTTCCATAAAGCAAAATTGGAACCATCAAATTTTTAAACCTCAAATCTGATAACCATGCCTCTTATCATTGCTTTTCACAAAGATAAAAACTCACAAAACAATGTATGCACAAAATCATGTGCTTTGATACCAACTATTAGAAAAATATGTAGTGTAGAATTTAAACAATAGTGAAATAACAATAAAGTGTACAAAAAGACAACACAAATTTATGTGAAAAACATGGTAATGTACTAGGAAAAAAACCATGGGAAATGATCTCTCAATTTTATTCTCAGAAGAAAATTTGTTGTTACAAAAACTTTTTTCTCATGCATTCACATTCAATCTCAACTAACTTAAATATCCATGAAAAATACATGTAAAAAACAAATCTTTTCCAAAGAAAGATAAATCCATGCATAAAAGCATGAGTGACACTTCCGCATGCAATTTCGCATGGTGTACACATGGCATATAATAAACTGCTTTTCACTTGTTGTTGAATGTGGTACTCATTACATCGATTGCTCATCACTGCTAGAATATAATAAACTAACTGAACACATACCGACAATCTCCCACTTGAAGTCAAGTTTCTTCCTTACGAATAACTCCTATTGAAAGACCAATGCCAATGCCACCTAACATCAAGTGATGTGCAAGCCAAAGGAAGTTCTAAACCATATGAATTTCTCTCTACTAGTAGGCTTCATCAAAATATCTACTAGATTTATATCACTATGTATTAGGATTTATATCAATGGGGTTTTTGTTTGAAAAGTCATTCAATACTTCCTTTACAGTTTGCAACTATATTTTATGGTTTGTTTGGATTTTTTCATTCTCAACTCTATATTTTATCATTTGATTCGATAAGAAAGAGTAAATAGTTTGTTGCCCCAAAGAGGGTTTTGTTGATCCCACATGTGTAGTATAAATATTTAACAAGGGAGAAGGGGGAATACAAGAATAGGAAGAAGAGATTTGAGTAATTACATTTACCTGGATACGGTATTGTATGGAGTAGGAAAAGTACTAGGAGTGACTGGATGTAGGGGAGAGGGCTTAATAGTGGTGCAGCTGATAGACCAGGAGTGCTAATAGTTGTCCTAGAAGTAGTAGATTGAAAGCTCAATATTTTAGAAGAATGGTACTAACTAGTAGTTGTAAGAGAGGATCCAGTAGTTGAATAAATTATGTCTATTAAATTTAAAAAACAACAAATCATATGATGCCACATTGACAAATTAGAAAACATGATTTAATGCACAACTATTGGTTTAACTTTTTTGGGGGGTCTATTATGACACCTCAACAAAAAGTATGTCTATGACACCTTTTTTCTGGGTGCATGCGGGTGAAATAAAATATTTGAATATTCCACATCCATGGCTATTCGGGGATATAATTTTTTAGTGCCAATGTTACACGTACATTGCTATAGCAACCCATAAAGTTAAGGTGCACCACTATTGTAAAATTTAAATCTCAATTTAAGTGAATTTATTTATCTCTATTTAGTTAAATAATAATAATGGTTTGAGTTCATCTTTAATTATTAAAGTAAAAAAGTTTTAAATGAATATTAAAATAATAGCAATAATGATTTGAGTTTATCTTTAATTATTTTATTATTAAAGTAAAAAAGTTTTAAAATGATTTTTTGATTTATCTTTATATAATTGTAAGGGTGAAAATATATTGTGACGACTTGCAATATTGTGATACATGTATATGTACTTAACTTTTATTTCACTCTTATTCGCACACGATCTTATGCTTATTGACACACCTCACTTCTATGTACACATGTTTCCTTATGATTATAGCTATCCATCTGAATATCTATAATGAGTCTCGCACTTAACCCTAGATTGTCTATGCTTTCATGATCCAATCCATCTGTTCAATCCGAGATCAAGTCCATGTTTGCAAGGTCATCCCCGTGAGTACAAACTTGACTCATCTAATTTTAAATTTAAAAATTCATATTTGTTTGATTGGTTCCTGCCTAAAGCCATGTATACATTCACATAACTTATTGTCATGTGCTAGTTATAAAATAGATTCATTTGTATTCATTTTAGAGAACACACACATGAATCTCTCATTGAGGAGCATTTAGAAGGGTAATGGATTGTCTGTTATCTGTGATCAATTTTCAAAGTCATTAAATCAACATCCTTACCTAGCTTGACATGATAGAAAATAATGGAATTCCCATCAATTCTAAGCCAAAAACTATACTAACCCCCTTTCCCAGTCTAAGTTCCAATAATACATTTTCAAGTTGGACACAAGACAGAAATAAAAATTGCTTCAGAGGTCAAGTTTGAGGTAGAAGACCAAGTTTGTGGTTGTTAATTAGACCTAGATAAAGGAACTCGATCTAGAACATATCAAAGAACATCATTTTGATTTTGATCCACACATATGGCTATTATAGAGTTTCTAAAATCCTGAGACACCTTGATTTTAGAGACTTCATCCATTTAGAATTCATTCTTTGGTTAAAGTGCTAAGCAATCTGCCCTTCTACTTATTTCTATTTATAACAAGTTATTGGACAATTGTCTAATTGTTTATGATTTAATCCATTCTTCCCATCTACTCTTTAGTTTAGGTTAATTATGATTTTATGTATGCATTTTATTGATTAGCCTAGACTAACACTAAGGGAGTGTGTTCTCCCCTCTTCATCTTGGTGAACCCAATTAATCCTACACAACCTAGTTTACCTCTAGGACTTTAGGGTTTTGATATTTGCATTTATTTCTGATTACATCTTATCTTTAGATTTGAACTATCTAGGTGCTTGTCCATGTGATTCATTGATAGATATTTACTTTAGGGTTTGTTAGTTCATTTCCATAAGCTCCTCCTTTACCCACCCTACCAATCCTAGCTTGTCCTTACATGAGATCCACTTTCAGTATTGACCTATGAGGGGAAATTTGGAAATGTCTATCTTTTAGTGGGTGATTACACCTTGAAATCTGACATGTTTATCCAAGTTACACTCAGTGGTTGTGATGTGGTTCTTGATGCATAATGGGTATGTGCATGGAAATGGGGGACCAAAAGGGGGTCATAAGTGGCCACTTTTTTATGAAATCAGAAAAAATTGATCTTCTATGAGAAATTGAAGATAGCCATGCTCAAAATTACATGATGTGATAAGAACAAGTTTTGTATTGCTTTGAGTCTAGTTTCAAAACTACTATTTTTTTCTTAAAATGGTGGAGATTAAGAGGTTTAATTAGGGGGAGCAGACAAAGTGCTCCTATTTTGGTCAAAAAAATATAACATAGTGTTTGGTGTGCTCCCCCTAAAATGTCAACCTTTTCTAAGTATTAGACAAATTGCTTCAGTGGAAAATTAGCTAGCACCATGTAGTTTATGTCGGGACCCATCTTTTCACCCACCTAAGCTATGCTTAAGGGGGGTGTTAGTGTCTAAGTTTTTATTTTCCTAGTGGGTTATTTATTTTTCTATTTCCTAGGTTTTTCCTACACTTTTATTAAAAGCTTTCTTAGGTTAATAAATTGAGTTTAATTAGGTGAGTGGGTAGTTTGAGGTGTCACCATCCTACAAGGGAGTTACATTTACTAATTTTAGAGCATTTGGTGGTCTCTCTATTGGTCAGTTTTGCCACCTCCACCCCTCTCTCTATCTATATAAACTCACTACCTAGCTTGTATTTTGCATTTTTGGATGGCAAACTTTTGCCAATATTTTGTAGCTTCTTCTTTGAGCTCATAATACAATTCTATCATTCTAATATTTGCATATCTCTCAGAATCATTGGTTTTCTCTTGTTTATGCATTTACAACTTTTGTAGCTTAAAATCTCTCTTAAAAATTTCTTGGGTTATTCATCTATTTCAGATTTCTAACAAGTAATCCTTCATTGGACACTTCGGCCATGACTACATCAATTTATATATATATGCTTGAACTCATTTTATATGTGATAATATTATCGTACTTGACAATGATGTTCTTGTGGATTGTCATTGAGGTGTATGGCTAATGTATTTTGAATTCATGTATCTGGATCTATATATTCTTGGACTAATTTTATATGTGATACTATTATCATACTTTTTGAGGATGTTCTTGTGGATTGCCATTGAAGTGTATGGATAATGTATTTTGGATTCATTTGTATTTATGTTTGGACTCATTTTGTATGTGATACTATTATCACACTTGTTGATGATGTTCTTGTGAATTACCATTGAGGTGTATGGATAATGCATTTTGTATTCATGTATATGGATTTATATATGCTTGGACTCATTTTGTATGTGATATTATTATTGTACTTTCCAAATATGTTCATGTGGATTTTCACCAAGGTATATAGATAATGTATTTTGAATTCATGTATGTGGATTTGTACATGCTTAGACTCGTTTTGTGTTTGATACTATCATACTTGTCGATGATGTTCTTATGGATTGCCATTGAGGTGTATGTATGATATATTTTGGATTCATGTATGTGGATTTGGATGTGTTGGACTCTGTAGTTTTTTAGCTTCATTGCTTTCACTATGATGTGTGATTAAATACTTATGTTCATTGAGTTCAACATTGTGAATATCTTATTATGCATTCATATATCTGAATCATGCTAGTGTTAGATGATTTATTTTAATGACAAATATTTAAACTCAGAATCACTAATGCTATATGTGATTATTGATTTTCTCACTTGTATTGACTCACAATTGACTTGTTGATGGCATGGCTCTACTTCAAGCTTGTGATATATATGAACAAGCGTGTAATTTGAACAATAGTAAAATCAATGGAAGCCAAGTATGTCTTGTGCTTAGGAGATTGAAGAAGCATGGCAACATAACATCTAGAGATAAGGCTTATTTTAGATGAGTCTATAAATTTCAAATCTCTTGTTAGAAAGTTAATTTAGATGTATGTGAAAGCGTGTAACACATTTAATGCTTGAATAAAAAATGGCATTGGATTAGAATTATCTAAAATTCTAGTCATTAATTCTTTCCACCAACCTCAGAGGACGTGTATACTCATGTAATACATGTGTATCTTAAGTCATGGGTCTATCTATATATATGGCATTGTTTGTAATTATCTAGGGTGAATGAACTAAGTTGGAGTTGGGTCAATGAACTTGGAAAAGTAACTTCTCCTACGCAAGTAAACTAGTGGAGGGTCTATTTTCTTAATTTATCTTAGTATAACTATTGTAGCTTAATTAAGTATTTTTCTTTATAAACAATTATTTTAAACTTAAATGTATTCCTATTAATGAAATTGCTGGTCATAACCTACACAAATAATTTGGTGGTTGTTCCTTCATCTCTTTCATTTTCTCATTTTCAAATAATATCATTTGTCTATCTTATTTCTTCATACCCTTGCTTCATTCATGCTTCATGTTAAGATAAGAATAACAATAGTGTGAGTGGTCTACCTTGTGTTTGCAAGTAAACCTTGTTGAGCCAATAGTTGTCTCTTGGATTAGCAAACTTGTTTCCTTGCATTCTTTTTGTGTCTTTTCCCTCTTCTTTCCCATTTTCTTTCCCATTTTCTCTCTACCCTTATCTTTTCTCTTGTTGTGTTATCCTTGTATAGCCAATATTTAGTAGACCCAAACCTTGGGGAGACTCTTTTTATCCCCTTTCAAGAGAGGAGGCATCTCTTGATTCCTCTTGCGTTGTGAGTCCCATGTGTGTCATGTGACCCATAAACATCTTTCGAGAATCTGTTGAATCATGAGGGTCAAGTTTTCCTTAGTCAAACCCTTAATAGTTTGGCTTTATGACTATGAGCTAAGAATTAAAGACAACAAACAAGTGTGCAATGGACCTAGGATGACATATGCTAATGTAATTCATCGTTAATGCAACTAGATTCCTTATGTCTTTTCTACAAATTGAATTTTAGACGTGCTCAATACATTCTTCTAGATTCTCTCAAAATAAATGATTGAATGTCTTTAAATACAACCCCAAGCACAAAAGTCAACACAAATGTCCATTAGGTTGCTTCACAATGGCTAATAGGAGACAATTTTTGTAATATCCACTCTATTTAACTAGAATAAAATAATATTATTCTAATAAATTAATGTGGAAAAAGGGAACGAGTTAAAATTTTTACCATAAAATACAACTCAAGAAATAAATAACTTTCATCAATCTATATAATTACATAACATTACAACAGCTAGTCAAATAGCTTACAAATAGGATTAAGTCCTTTACAACATCTAGCTATATAGGCTTATAAAAAAAAATGTCACCATATAATGTCCTCAATACCATATCATGTCTTTGACATTGAACTTGGTGGAGAGAGAGCATCATCAAGGTGATTTACTACCCAGCCACAAAGCTCATGCCTCCTCGGTCTTACTCCTGAATGGAGAAGCCTGACCTTTCATGAGGGGTCTAGCAAATTGAAGCTCACATGCATGAAGGAATTTAGTGCAGCATGATATATATCTAAAATTTATAGCATGTATAAAATACATATGTACTTATTGTTACATCCCTATTTTCTGACTTGCTATACTTTTACTTTTTACTTGGGCATAAGTAAATTTGTGATGTTATAGATTTATGACAGGATATGACATGGAATTATATTGAATATCAATTATGAAATCATGGAAATTATTATGTTATTGTCGATTTTACATCTATATGATGAGATTTGATTTATTTTGAATAATGATGCACTGATCTCTTATTGTTTGATGACAAGTGAAACAGGATTACAAGTTATTGACTCTCAGAGAAGAGAGAGAGAGAGAGTATCTTTCGAGAAGAGAGAGATAGACCTTGGATTACGAGTGGTCAATTTGCCAAACGAGTCTAGTGTTAAACGATAATGTGAACCAATGCGTCGTATGAGGTAAGTCTTGTCTTGCTAGTTACTTTCGAATCTAATCAACAGGTAGTCGATATCTTGATTCTCATCTAGTCACGTCAATTGAGAGTCGACATAGTCTTTTGTGAAGTCAACAACATCGTTAGAATATGAACTATTACCATCTTCGTTTAACATAAAAATAACGATGTCATAGACGTAAAATGGTTGTGATATTCTTCTTGTGTCACTTGAGGTTTTTCTGTTGCTTCTTAACATCAAGACGTTCTCATCAAGATAGATGGCGCGAATATTGTCACCAGATTGTGATGGGGAGGTAAACTCGACCCATTCACATCATCTGAAATCCTTAGTGATCAAAATGGGACAAATAGAGGAGTTTTTAACAACTTTGGGTAGAGGTTTTTCACAAGCTATGTGATATCTAAATGAAATCTTGAGTCTTGTTCTGCGTTTGCACCCAAGTCGTCTTATCGTCATAAAGTGCTTCAAGCGTATGTCGTAAACTCCTTTTGTGAAAATCGACGAACATCAAATTAGAGACCTAGGTGTGTTTTAACGCTTTGTTGTAATGTAAAGGAATATGCTAAATTATATAGTTATATTTTTGTAGACGTTGAGGAACTCCTTTATTCTTGTCTATTAACAGAATCAATTTGAAGTTCAAAGAGGGAATCTCTAATCTTTTAGGGAGTAATTACTGCCCACATTTTCTTCATAAGGAGTGCATGTCCTTTATTGAGAAGTCCACGATTTGTGGGCACTTGTTTTAACCAACTCTGAGTGGACAAGAGTGGTTAGGCTCAATTAGAGTTGTATTAAATATTATAGTGGTGAGTTCATTATAAGCAATTGAGCGGTACTTCTAAACCACGAACATCTATCAATTTATTGGATAATTCTTGTGCTTCTACGGCATATTGTTCACTACCTTGTAGCACGTCTTTACTATTTTTGGTAAGTTGGCTTTTGTTTATTCTCTTGATCGATGTTGGAGACACTTTATTCATTTATAATCTACCACCTTGCTAGAACTAAAACACCACTATTCAGTGTAGTTGCAAATTTAGAGGTTTAGAAGCCTTCATTTTTGAGTAGTGGGGAGTATTGTTATTTCTGGTAGCTGCCACCTCGCCAATTTTGGAGCTCCATTGTGGAGAATAACTACAAACTAAGTGGAGGCAAAACTGTATTCTAGTAGTGGCCATATTTGGTGGAGGATGTTATGCATGTGGAGGAATCCTTTTGTTTAGGCATGGCCCGTGAGTGGTGGTCGGTTACTCCATCGTAGTAAGTGAGGATGCCACGACTAGGGGAAGAGTGGGAAAATGTTTTGGGGGGGGGTGTGTAGTGAATACGAAGGAGGTAATCTTTTGGATATTCACTTGCAGTTACAGAGAAGTGTCTGCATCACCCATTTTTTTCATAAAGATAACTTGTCTCTAGTTAAAATTTTGAAGAGTACATCTCTGCACAGTCATACTGAAGCAACAGGGTTTTAGCTCTATCAATGGCAGTAGCTATACCCACAAAACCAACTGCAAAAATACCCACAAGAAAGCACATGGTCACTTCGCATACATTTCAAATAGCAAAGAACAATGTTAGAGTCCCATTGCATTGTCATGACTTCAATTACAAATTGAAATGTTGCTCTACCAATATACATTCTAATGCCAGCAGTCAATCTCTGCCTTCAACACATTTTCTTTTGGACAATTATATTATCGATTCTACAAAGTTATGCAGAAAAAAAAAAAACATCACAAGAAATAATGGAAAAGATTTATCTATGAAAACTCAAGCAATGACTGGAAATGGGTCAGCCGACAGAGAAACAATTCTGAGAACTCTTGCTCGTCTTCTGGACAGATCAACTAAGTGGGTCCTCCTCACAGTTGTTCTCTCTGTTGTGGTTTGGAGATATGACTCCCCGGAGGTTCTGTGGGCTGTCACAGGCTGCATTCTGAATGGAGGTAGCTCAAAACCTTTAAAACGCATAATCAACCAGCCACACCCTGCTTCTGCTATTGGTTTGAAGAAAGATTCTGGGATGCCATCTTCACATGCCCAGAACTTGGGATATGTTACAACATATGCTATTTTTATATTGATTGGTTGGCAGGGACTCACTACATTGAGTTTGAGTATTGCATTTGCAATCATCATATGGGCAATAAGCATGTGTGGAGCAGTACCAAACAAGACAACGTAGAACTTGTAAGTCATAGAATACTATGGATACTATAATCTTATGCTCATTTAGAATCACGACTATATATGTATATATATTAGCTAAGTGACATAGAAAATCACTTTGTTTCTGCGTAATACCTGGCATGGAAATGTTGTCAACTTGTGATAGATTTTATAGTCTTCTAGCTTGCTCATAAAGAAATAGATAACATTGTTCAGGGATGACATTGGTTATATGAGAAAGAGCAACCCTCGACAATAAATTAGTTGATAACAATCATGAATAGTCTATCATCCTCCTTGGAACCAATTCAAACTTAGTCAAAACTTAAACTTGTTGAGAACCTTTAGTTTAGCTATAACTGAGGTTTACTCATATTTGAAACTAGTTAAGGGTGGAGAAACTTAAAACGACCTCGTAGTTAGAAGAAGACTAAGAGGTTAACGTTTCTCTTACTATATTCTACTTTCAAGATTAAGTATGTTAGTTATCCCATTGAGTTGGAATAGGGTAAATAAACCTATGCTCAACGGAATTTAGTGCATAAGACATTGTCTAAATGATTGTCAAGCTCGAGGACTTATGTTATAGTTTCCTTGAATTGCTCAAAATAGATAGCAAGGTTCATTGACTACATAGAATATGGTTGAAAGAGTAGCCTTTCGACATTGAATATTAGTGGATAGAAAACTCGAAGTAGACTTGTCCACCTTTTGGTATCAAATTGATTATAGCCGATATACAAACTTGATTGGAACCTTTTTGGTGGGTTTTTAACTAAGGTATTCTTGTAAATGAGAAATGGTCTTGTTTGAAATGACTTTTTGTTTTAGTCGAAAGAAGAGTAGGGGATAATTGATTACTTAAAACCCCTTTCAAATTTGAAATAAAAGGTTTATTAATCCATTATTATGGGAAAGGGTAGACTAAACCCAAGTTTAGACCCAGTAGGGTAAGGTTATAAATTATACCTTTTGGGTTACGACTTGTTTTAGTGGATTATATATGGGTCGACAAAGAAGGTTGAGAACCCTAATCTGATAATGTTCATGTCTATTTTATTGAAAAGAGATTTGTTACTAGTCGATAATGTTTTACCTTAGGTAGGGAAAACTATCTATTGGGCTACAATTTGACTTGAAACATAAGTCGCAAGCTTTGGGTTTTGCAGGCATGCAAGAGATACTATTAATGGATAAACAAACATAAATTATTATACCTGTTGGTCACAATTTTCTCTTAGTTATTACTTATTGAAAGTAAGGAATCTCAAATGATTGCAAGGATGCAAGGGATACCTAAGAATGGGTAATTATTTCATAAGGATTATGGAGTGACGACAGTGTCGGGTGAGTTCACTTAAATCATAAAGACTAGGTTTGAGTTAGGCAAAACTCATCAGTTAAATCTTAATCCTAGATATGGTAATTATTATATTAAATCATTGACATTATTTATAGATCATGATTAAAGGGTCAAGTGCCCTAACTATGTATAAGCACTCTTACTTGCAAGAAGGGAATTAGATTCCTAGACTATATTGTTTAACCTGGGTAAGGTTATCATCTTAGTCATAATTAATCTATCTATATTTATTATGAGACAATAAGTCGTGGACCTCAAGAATTGCGATGAAGCAATGAGAGTCCTCAGAAAGAAAGAACGTTGAACAGGTCTATGGATTATAGACAGTGAAAGAAAACATGTATTGGGTCGGGAAGACTAAATTGTTCAAACGTCATAACTTCTTAAGTTAAACATAGTTGACCAAGTCAAACTATAGGAATATGACAGTATCCAAGTCAAGTTGGGGTGGGTGAACATTACAACAACGTTCATTGTGAACGTCAATTTATATTGAAACTATGGCCATAGTAATGCATATGTCTCTGCATGCATTGTCGGTTCACTGTATCTGGATTGGGAATCATACTTAGCTAGAGGGTATCTAGGGTTGTATGATAGATAGAGTTGTGTAAGATACAACACTATGTACTCGAAAAGGCAAACTACCACTGGTCACCTTGGTCTATACTTCTCGTGAAGGGAAGGGGCACTTCCGGTTAGGAAGGAGTGCGAGAGACCAACGGTCTGTGGTTGGAGGTAAATCACTGGAAAGATACTCTCTCTCTCTAGCAGAAGACATGCCGAGGCTTGCGATAAAGATGTTAGCTTTCCAGATGCAGTATATCTCTAAGACTCGTGTTTATTGAGACTAAGTAGAACATTATCTAAATCAGGTATTTATAATTGATTTATTTTTGTAAGCATTGTACTTGAGAAAGACAATAAGGTTGATTGTATTTGTAATGAGATATCTTGTAATTGTAGTTACTCGACTATATGTTGAACAAAAGAAAAGAAAAAATTTCTTTGTCTCATTTTTACCTTGTAAATTTACTTTATGGTGAAATTTTTGGTTTTTACTATGTTTCTAGAATGTGGATGTTACACTTATATCATGATATGGAAGAGAGTGAAAATTAAATCAAATAGTAACTACTACTAAATTGATTAACAAAGTTTGGCCAAAGCATGTTTTTGAGCTATGTTCGGCTAGATAGGTTACAAATAGAAACCTACTCTTCTCTGTAGTTCCATGTTCAACACCCATCCATGCTCTTTCTTGAACTCTAATAATATAAAAAGAAAATACATAATTGCAAGTACGCTAGTCATGATCAATCACATAAAATTTAGTTATTTGGAAGACAAGCCTTATCAAACAAAAGATAGTCTTCAATAAACTATATAATTCCAAAGATCTTTCTTTAGGTTGCTATTCACATAAGTAAAACACCTTTCTACCTTCTCATTGAAACTCGCAAGATTTCACTTAGCATTTCAATCAAATAGACATATTTCCTCAAATAGCATTGTACTAGAGATGCAAGCTTATTGATGACTTTCAAGCAAATTTTATTTATTTTTAACAAGATGACTTTATTTCTAGTTCATACCCACTAACCATTCTAAGGGTTTACATAGTTTCCTTAAAGACATACAACAACAAATATACATTCATTGGACATGGTATAATAATCCATATAAGAACCTATAACTTTCAATTCAATTGCCAAGAAGCAATTATTATTATGAAGTTCAACCATTGGAACCATTATATTAACAAGAGACCATGAGAACACACCAATTAGATTAATTGCAATTGGTGCAGGGCACCCAAGAGTGCATTTTGAAGCATTTTGCTAAGTTGTGTTTTTTTTTGTTCAATGTGTTTGTAATAAGGCTTTTAGCCATGGATGTAAGGTCCTTTTGTGTGGTCAAGATGTTTGGGGTGACCATATAAACCTCACTCATTCTTAGTCCACTTGGACCCTAGTTGAGTCACTTAGGCCTAGTAGGTCTAATGAGGTTTTCTTTGAGTTTATTTGCTAGTTTTGTGTTTTTGCATGGTCTAGGGAGTATGATGGTGGTTTGATTTCATTGGATAAGATAAACCCATTGACAACCTTGTGTTAATGCAAATGCCATAGGGTTAAAAGTTGCCAATGGTGTCAATGACACAATTGGCCGGTTACAACTCAGTTTTGACAGTTGAAAACTGTTGTTGGAGGTTGGATACCAACTTGGATCGGTTTATACTGTTGTCAGCTCACTCCTGTAGGGCAGAGAAGTTTTAGTACAGAGTTTTGGGCACAGAAATAAATAAAACTGACTATTTTACCCTGTTTTTCTCCTGTTGTACGACCTGTACAGATCGGCCAGGTGGATCCATGTTATTTTTCTGAAACTACTTGGAGTCAGGGTTCGAATGCAGCAAGTTTGAGGTCCTGAAGTGATTTGAGTAGAAAGTATTGCAATCTTTATTCGAACTGGTCTAAAACCCTATTTTCTAGGGTTTATCATACAAAATTTGCCCTAGAATGCATTCTAACTGATGAAACCTCATGCAAATCGGTGAAATGTAGGCTAAGGATGTATTTTATTTGATTCCAAAAGCATTTTGCTAGGAAAGACAATCTTCAAATTTTGAAGTGATGCCCTAGGTCAAGTATTCATAGGTATTTGACCAAATTTATGCAATTTGCTATTGTAAATGACAAAACTCTGATAAGGTGAGTGAATGGATGGTGGTTTTGAGTTGTTTGGATATGGCAGAGGTAATCCAAGTTCCTGTCCCTGATCTATAACCCCAAATTTGACCACTTGCTTTGTAACCTAGCCCTAAATTGATCAATTAGGCCTAGAGACCTAGTGGGTGTTCTGAGTTGCTGGAGTAGAGTTGGAGCTGAAGGTTTGGAAGTTTGTTGGAGTTCCTTAAAGGGTATTAGAATCCACCATTTGCTTTCCTGGTCATTTAGGGTTTTGTTAAGTTGTGTAGAGAAAACTAGTCTAGGAGGGCTAGTAGCCTCACTAGGCCTAGTCAAGGTTGGAAAGTTGTGTGAAGTTGGGAATCAAACCAACTATTGAAAAGGTGTTTACAGACCTGTGTTAAGGTGTGGAAGAAGCCTTGAAGGTTGATTAACAGTCTGGTCTACAAATCCTTCATATGCCTTTGAGTGTGACTTTGGTTGGATTGGAGTAGTGAAGTGGGTGAGTAGTTGGATAGGAAATAAACCTTATTTGCTTCCCTTGTGCCACTTTGCATCAGGTGGTATCAGAGCCATCAAAGAGATGGGAGATAGAGAAGAAGAGGAGGAAATTCCTTCAAAGGTGACTAATGCCGAATTGGCAAAGATAGTGAGAGAGCAAGCAACCAAGAACAAAAGGATGGAGGCTGAGATAGAAAAGTTAAAGAAAGATAAGGATAAGAAGAAGAAGCCAGAGGTCATCTTGGATTTAGATGAAGAGGATCAAGATGAAGAAAAAGAAGTGCCAATGGAAGAGCCACAAGGAGGCATGTCAGAAAGACAATTCCTAGATGCACTTGGAAAATTGAGTAGGAAGGACACTGAGGCAGACTTACCTATGTTTCCTGGTAAGATGAATCCAAAGGAGTGCCTTGATTGGATAGAGGCAATGGAGAACTATTTTGAATGTGAAGAAGTGGCAGAAAATCAGAAAGTGAGGATTGCCAAATCAAGAATGAAAGGGCCAGCGTTAAGTTGGTGGAACTTCGTTCAAAATGAAAGGATAGAGGATGATAGGAACCCTATCTCTACATGGAGGAAGATGGTGCTTGAAATCAAGAAGAAATTTGTTCTTGAGGATTATGAAGTCAATTTGCACAAGAAGTTGCAAAACTTGAGACAGAAGGACATGGACATGAGCACCTACACAGAGGAGTTTCACAAGATGTCATTGAAAGCTAAGATGCCTGAGAATGAAAAACAGAAACTTGCAAGGTATCTAAATGGTCTTAAGTTCTCCATTCAAGATGAACTAAGTCTATTTAACCCAGAGACAGTCCATAAGTGTTTTCAAATGGCATTGAGGATTGAGGACAAACAAAGGAGAAAAGGCGATTCAAACAGCAGAGGTAGATGTAATATGAATTTCAGAGGTAGAGGCAGGTTTCAAAATAGAGATAACTTTCCTAGACCCCAAGATGGCAGATCACAAGAAGGCAGCCAAGGGAAGGCTGATAGAAATAGTGCTGATAAAGGTTAGTTTAGAGGGAGAGGTAATGGCAGAGGAAGAAGTGGGGACAGGGGTCCCAATGTGTTCACTGGAAGGTGTTTCTCCTACAATCAGATAGGACATCAGTCCTTTAGGTGCCCAGAGAAGATGGGAAACAATGCTGTAAATCAGAAAGACAGAAGGGTGCAGCTCCTTCAAGAGGATGACTGTCAAAGCACCACATCATACCAAACTGCCTCTTCAAAGTCTACAGCACCAGAGAGTGGAGAATGCATCATGTTTAATCGGTCTCTCATCATGCCAGCCACCAAGGAGCAACCCCAAAGAAACAATTTGTCTAGAACCACTTGCAAGGTGAAAGGGAAAGTCTGCAAGGTAATTGTTGACTCAGGTTCTTCTGAAAATCTAGCTTCTAATGAAATGGTGAATAAGTTAGGATTGCAAAGGATACCTCATCCTAACCCTTATAGAGTCTTTTGGCTAACTAAGGACCAAAAAATTGTGGTGAAAGAACAATGTTGGGTTGAATTCAAGATAGGTGAATATCATGATAGGATTCTTTATGAGATAGTGGATATGGATGCATGCCACCTTCTTCTTGGCAGACCTTGGCAACATGATACAAGTGCCCAACATGATGGTAAGCAAAATGTAATTCATTTGTCCAAAAATGGTGAAAATTTCACAATGACACTTTGATTGAGGACAGCAAGGAGAAGACCATTCCTAGTTCAGTTATGTTAGTAGGTGAAAAAGAGTTTTTGGCTAACCTCAAGGAAGAGAAAGTGCCATGTTTTGCAGTGGTCATCAAGCCCAAGGATGCAAAGCCTAAGAAGATCAAAGAGCAACATCCTCTTAGGAGGATTGGACCAAAGAAAGTGGAAGAACTATTGGAGAAGTTTCATGATGTGATAGCCGATGAAAGTAAGGATGCCCTTCCACCAAAGAGGGAGATTAGTCATTGCATTGATCTCATCCCTGGATCCACCCCACCAAACCAAGTAGCCTACAAGTTGACCCCAGAGCAAAATGCTGAAGTGGCAAGACAAATCCAAGACTTGTTGGATAGAGGACTTATAAGGAGGAGTATTAGTCCATGTGTAGTACCTGCAGTACTTGCACCCAAGAAGGAAAGAACATGGAGACCATGCACTGATTCCAGGGCCATCAACAAGATTACTATCAGGTATAGATTTCCAATGCCTAGAATAGAAGATTTAATGGATTGCTTGGGTAGGGCTAATTATTTTACCAAGATGGATCTAAAAAGTGGTTACCACCAAATTAGGATAAGGGAGGGAGATGCTCGTGGAAAACTGCCTTCAAAACCAATGAAGGGCTATTTGAATGGGTTGTGATGCCTTTTGGCTTGTCAAATGCACCAAGCACCTTCATGAGGTCGATGAATGAGGTGCTAAAACCATTCCTTAACAAGTTCATTGTTGTATATTTAGATGACATATTGGTTTTTAGTGACATCAAGGAAGATCACGTAAGGCATGTCCATCAAGTGCTTAGGAGGCTTCAAGAGGAGAAGTTGAGAATTAACCTTGACAAATGTGTCTTCCTACAAGAAGAATTGACATTCTTGGGGTTTGTCCTCTCTAAGGGTAGCCTCAAGATGGATCCAAGCAAAGTGGAAGCCATTCTTAATTGGCCAACACCTACTACAGCCTCTGAGGTAAGGAGTTTCCATGGTTTGTGCAATTTTTATAGAAAGTTCATTAGAGGGTTTAGTGCCATTTGTGCTCCACTTGTTGACACCATAAAAGGGAGTAAGAAGTGTGTGTTTGTATGGACAAATGAGGCCAATCAAGCCTTTGAACTATTAAAGAAGAAAATATCAAAAAACTGGTCCTTGTGTTGCCTGATTTTGATAAGACCTTTGTTGTTGAGTGTGATGCAAGTAAGAGGGCTGTTGGGGGAGTCCTAAGTCAAGAGGGGAGGCCTATAGCCTTCTTTAGTGAGAAGTTAAATGAGGCAAAACAGAACTACTCTACCTATGATCTAGAATTATATGCAATGGTTTAATCATTGAGGAAGTGGAGACACTATTTATTGCCTAAGGAGTTTATTGTCTTTACTAATAACCATGCATTGAGCTTCTTGAACAGGCAACAGAAGTTAAACCACAGGCATATCAAGTGGATGGAGTACATCCAAGCATACACTTTCTTAATAAAACACAAGAAAGGAGTGGCCAATAAGGTAGCCAATGCCTTAAGTAGGAGAAATCTTGTTGTGTAGACCATTCAGTTAGAAAGTACAGGTATACATGCCATCAAAGATCAATATGAAGAAGATGAAGACTTCAAAGAACCTTACCAATCTTGCAAAGCCATGACAGGCAGGTATAACACTAATTTTTCTAATTTTTTGATACAAGATGGATATCTTTTCAAGGGTAGTATGTTGTGTATCCCAAGAGGGTCTGTTAGGGAGAATATTATTAAGGAGAAGCACTGTGGTAGCATGTCAGGCCACTTTGGCATTGATAAGACCCTAGACTTGGTTAGAAGATACTACTATTGGCCAAAGTTGCCAACTGATGTAAAAGTTTGTAGAAGCTTGTCAAATCTGTCAAAGAGCCAAGGGTCATACATCAAATGCAGGTCTATACACTCCACTACCTATCCCTTCAAAGCCTTGGGATTCCATAAGCATGAACTTTGTACTTGGTTTGCCTAGGACCAAGAATGGACATGATAGCATCTTTGTGGTTGTTGATATGTTCTCCAAAATGGCTCACTTCATCCCATGTAAAACCACACATGATGCCTCACATATTGCTTCATTTGTGGTTGATCCTATAGTTAATTTGGCTTTGAAGGATATGTTGTGATACATTTTGGGCTCTATTATGAGGTGTTATGATCCATAACTCATTTTCTCTTCATAATTTATTTATTTTTAGCCTACCTATACAGTATCACCCGTTTCATCTAAAGGATATCTTGGTGCCAACCTAATTGAGGTTTTGAGTTGTTGCGAAGGGTATGTATAGAAGAACAAAATCATTTTGAAATAGTAGAGGTTGATAAGGGTGTTAAGCATGAAGTGTGCGAAGTCAAAGTAATGGAGTAATTGTGCGAATCAAAGGACTGCAACATCAGTATATAATGCATGCCTTCTTTACAGTAATTCATGTTCATGTTTCTATTATAATTCTCATGTATCCTACTATCAGACAATGAGTCTCTTCAGCAAGTCTTTGTATCTTGTCCTAATGTTGTAGCCTTAGTTTGCAAGTCCAACAGGGAGTAGTAGCTTCCTTGGGTTGTAGCCCTAAAACAAATTTTTAATTCTTATAGTAGTAAGCTTCATATATTGTGAGTTAATCCTCACCATGATTTTTCCCTCATTGGGTTTTCCATGTAAAAATCTTGGTGTCCTTGTGTGGTGCATGCTTTCCTTTTTGTTCTTCTTCTTTGGTTAATGTGATTTGATGTTTAAAGACATAAATGGAATTGATTTAAATATTAAGAATAGATTGGTCATCCCTCACTCTCAATCTCCGAGTATGTTCAACAACTGGTATCAGAGCCAAGTACCTTTGAGAAGCCTAATAGTTGAGGTAGATCTTGCATTTGAACACATGGAATCTGAAGCTATGTCTAATGATGTGTTTTCTCCAAAACTAGATCTAGAAGCAATGGAACCTAAAGATTGGGATCTAGATGAGGTAGACCTTGAAGGAGAACTCCAGCCAGCCCTTGAGGATATGGATGAAGCAAGAGAATTAAATCTAAAATATGAAGTCATGCTTTAAAAATCAAAGGAGACAATTGTGAAATTGAAGACACAAGACAAAGAATCAAAAGAAGAAATTGGCAAACCGAAAGCTCAAATAAAAGGATATAACTTGGATGTGACATTAATCTCAAGGAGGCAGAAGATGTGATCTCTAGTTTGAAATTCATGGTTGAAGAAGGCAAGAGGATTGAAGACTGCTTAAATATGAAGCTCAATGAGAAAGTTATTGAATGTTCAAAACTTGAGGAAGAAGTTGTCACTCTGAGAAAAGAATTGGAAAAAGAAAAAGAACAAATTGACAAGGGGTTTAAAACTGAAAGGAGGCTTTGAAATTCTTGATGAGTTAATTAACTCTCAAAAGCCATCATAAGAAAAATCTAGCCTTGGTTTTAAAAAAGGGAAAAGTCCTATAACTAGTGCATCTGCAAACTTATATGATAACTTCAAAGAAGAAGGAAAGTCTAAAGGAGGAAAAAGATTGCACTAAAGATCCTACAAAGAATGCCTCCAGAGATGCAAAAGATGATGTATTCATTCCTATCCAGAGACAAAGAAGATTCTAATGTCCTCCACCTGCAAGACAGCATTGCCCCTACCAGGTTCAATCAATCTTTTCAAGGTCATTATTTTTCTTGTAATAATTTTGGACATAAGGCTGTTGATTGCATACCTAAGCAAAGAAGAAATGATTACATGAGTAGAAGACCAATTGTGCCTCAAAGATATGGTGCCAATTCATTTCATGGTTAGTTTTATGCTTGCAAAAAGGTTGGTCATAATGTTGATGAATACTGAAGCAAAGTGATGAGGAATAGTTTCATGAACAAGAATAATGCTTTGACCTCTCAGTCCTTCTATGGTTGTTGCTACACATGCAACAAGTTTGGTCATAAGGCTGCAAATTGGAGATCTAATGTGAGAAGAGGTAGTTATGCTCTGCAATCCAATATCACTTGCTACAATTGCAATAAATCAAGACACATTGCAAGGTTCTGTAAGGGAAAGCATGTAAGACCTACTCCTCAAAAGAAGATTGACATTGGTCAACAAAAGAAGGAAATGAGCAGGATATGGAAGAAGAAGGAAGGTGAAGTAAAGGAAGGATTTGTACCTCTACTTGGTGTAGATTGATCTTCCAGTAACTAAAAAGGAAGTACTGGCTTAAGGGGTTGCAATTGCAAATCTTTTTCAAACCCTTGAATGCATAAGATGCTAAAATATTCAACATAATGGCTAATAATGACATGAATATATGCGGGTAGTAATTTTATGACATTTGATCAAATATCTAGAGCAAATACACTCTCTGCGGAAGTTTGCTGAATAATCATGGATCACTGTGATAGTAAAAATTTGATTAGGTCAAGAATAGAGAAATGAAATTAATGCAGAGAAGCTAGGGTAGGTGTGAAGCATATTTAATCAACACTTGATCAAAATTGATCTCATTTGAATGATATCAAGTGTGTGCAAGAGCTAAGAAGAGAAGAAGGTTTTCAGTGAAGCTTGCGTGCAAACCCTAACGAAAGAATTCATAGGTATTCCTTAGTTTTGCTTGTAAAACCATAGTCTTTTGGAAGAATTATCATGGAAACACCAGGCTTATTGATGTTGTGGAAAGGCCAAGACCAAAATTCAAAAAACACTCTTTCAAATCCACTGAGACCGATAAGGATGGAGCATTTTCCCATGTTCCCATCAATGTACTGCATACAGAGGATGTCTGCATATATGTTCACTCATAGCTAGATGAGTATAATCATCTAAAATTAGAACAGTTCAAGAGAAACCATCTCTTGGGTGATGATTTTCAGCTAAAACCAGAGCATGCAAATGTTGAGGCAAAATGGCTCAACATATGGAAGGGTTTCCCTAACTTTTTCTATGAAGAAGAATGGGTCAGAATTACCTTGACCCAGATTCATTAAGATTTTTTTTGTCTTGATCAACCCTACATGATCACAAAAGAAGCCATCAAAGTTGTGACTAAATTGTGCTCCTCTGAACCTGTGCCTGCACTAAAAGGCATGAAGAATGAATAAGTCATGAAGCTCATAGGAGAAAAATTTGATAAAAGAACCCTAATTGTAGAAGATATCACTGACCTAGGGGTTTGATATGCCAAAATGGGCATCATATAAAAGGTATATTACACAAACAGAGAGGGGTTAGCTACTACCACTGCTATCTACATTGCTCATCATATGGTGAAGGAAGGAAAGGATTATGAGTTGTGTGAGCTTTTGCGATAGCAATTGATGGACAACCTGAAGAGAACTAATTAAGGAGACTTGCTATAAATTTTTGTATGGCTCTTTAATCATTTGTCTCATGTCCTATTTCTTGAAGGAACTACCTAGTATGAAGAATATGGTCTGGAGGAGAGATATCCCTATTGCACACCAAATTAGGGATTACATGTGTAGTTTTTATGATACAAAATAGTATGACACAATGTTTTGAGGATTCTTCAAAACATTTCAAAATGATATGCAATTGAGGGAAAGGATACCATAGAAAATTGTGGACAAATATAAGAATGATATTACATTTATGGTAGATAAGGACAACTGCTACATGGAGGCAGTTGAACCAAGAATAGTGTGGATAACAACATTGCCCTATGAGGTCTTTGGACCTGATTGGACTAGATATGCAAAAATTCTTCTCAGCAAACCTAGGGATCCCTCTATGGAGAGGTTTGAAGAAATAACCAACAAGAGAAATAGGAAGGAGGTAGAAGACAAGGCAGAGAAGACGAAATCAAATTTATAAGAAATGCTTGATACTCCTGAGGGTCCTACAGATAAACCACAAACCACCTCTTCCACACCTACTCCTAGAAGGACAAGTAGGTCAACATCTACCATTGCAACCTCTCTTAAACCTTCCAAACCAGCACAAACATCTCCTAGCAGTGGAAGAACTACTACTGAATCACCAGTATAAACCAAGACTGATGAGAAGAAGAAACCAAGGCCTAAGGTATAGGCAAAGAGGGGAAAGGTAAATCTGGTGAATGTAGAGGATGATGAAGAGGATGAAGAAGAAGAAAAGGAAGCCTTTATATTAAGGAAAAGAACAAGACAAGGAGAGGAGGAAGGAACATCTAAAGGAAAAGGCAAAGAAAAGATAAAGAAAACAAAGAAGGCTCCTCCAGAAGTAGTTGAGCATCAGCCTCTACAACTTGAGGCTACCATCAATGCTATTGCATAGTATGGGGCACTGAAGAGAGTTAAAGACCTTTATGATGAGATGCCACCAATTGACAAAGCTACCATTGAAAAATCCATAGTTATGTATATGATGGGCTTCAATGTATCCTTAAATGAAATCATTGATCATCTTCCTGCAAGTCTTGTAGACATACTCACCAATAAAAGGAATGAAGCCATGGCAAAAGAGGCTAAAATGAGGCAAGAAGCAGTTGAGAAGGCTGGTCTATCTATTTCTGATGAAGAAAAGGTTAAATTATCCCAAAGATAAGCAAAAGAATTCAAAACTAATCACAGAATAAATATCCTAATGGGAAAAGATAAAGAAGAAATAGAAAGATTGGAAAGGGATACGGAAGAGAAGACAACTAAGATTCTTCAAGAAATGAAGAATGCTGAAGTAACTATAGAGGAACAAGTTCCTCTAGATATGCATGATGTGTCCATTCAAGACATAGATGTGTCAACTTTTGAAGATAAAGTGGCAGATGATAATGTGACTAAAAAGGATGATAAGCAGAATGAGGAGACTATTCCTCCAAGGAATACTGAAGCACAAGATTTAGAGGATCAAGGTGAAGAAGGTGTACTCCCTCTGGAGAACACTAATCCAAGTAAAGAACATAACATTCCTCCTCCGAAGAATCTAGGGAAAGATGAGTAGAAGAAAGAGGGTAATCCTAAGAAAATTTAGGATGAAACAAAGAAGACTAATGAGAAAATTTAGAATGAAACAGAGAAGAATGAGGATTTAAGCAAGATAAGAAAGTTCAAGATGCTTCTATAAATGTAGGTCAAGATTCCTCATCCTCAAATTCATTTAAGGACCTACTAGGACTGCAGATGCAATTTCAACCTGTAGTAATACCCTAGCTCCTGCAAATTCCTACTTATGAGGAACAAGTTGACTTGTCCAATATCTCTCCTATTCATAAATTGCAACTTGGTGTCATCCTACATGCTTCAGCAAGAAAAGAGTTTCTACAGGCTCACTTGAAGAAAACTGAATTGGTTGATAATGTAGTAACTTGACTATTTAGGAAAGTCTACCAGAGGTAAATATTGATCCCTCCTTGCCTTCAAAACAAAAGTTGAATCTTTTAATGGATTCTTTCAAAGATCATTCATCTTACATTGAGCAAAAGGCTAAGCAAGAGGCATTAAGAAAAATAAATGAAAAGAGAATGATTGATGCATCAGACCAGTGTGCTAATGCACACAACAAATTGCAAGAAAATTTGAAGAATTTTAAGGAATCTATTGATGAAGCCACTGCATTATACCTATTCTTCTTGAAATGGCCAAGTTCCACCAAAAATATCAAAACTCATATTGACTCCATTGAGTCATAGATCAATAAATTGGCTGAGATATATGACTTGTCAAAAGACAAGTATGGATCAACTAGGGCACAAATAGAAAATCTACATTCATAGATGTCGTTGCTTCAGGATCAGAGAGCAAATTGACAAGTTGTCCTGAGGTCCTAACACTTTAGTTGAAATATGTCAATTGTGTTGACCAAGTAGTGTCGAAGGCAATTTGCAATAGGGAATGCATTTGAACATCTCATCTTAGCAATGGTTTTCTAAATTTTTTAACAAGTCTTTAACAGAATGAATCTAAGCTAGAAAACATACAATTCTTAATCTATAAAGCATTGGAATCTTTAATCTAGAAAGTATATAAACTAACTAGGAATCAACGCATGCATTTTTAACTATGAATTTTGAAAAGACAACTAACTACCAACTGAAAATGGATTAACACTTGAGCTAACAACTGATATAGATTTCATCAATGAAATAGATGCTCTGGAAACTTTAAAATAACAAATAAAACTTCAAAGATTGTTAACTTGAACACAATATCTTGTAGGGACACACAATGATGTTAAAACAAAAAGTTACATTAATCTAAACAAAATTGAATAACACAATTTCACAATGATAAAACACTTATCATTTCCTATATCCCTCGAGTGGCCAGCTCTTAGGAGATCTTCTTATCAATTCAAATCACATGCATTATCTCAAAAGCTCCAAAGTAATTCCCTTGGCATTTGCATTTCCATTGCTTAGAATATATTACTCAAAATAAACTCAGTTGTATTCCTTCATATCATAAAAATTATCACAGAACATCACTACTAAACATTATTTCTGTATTGTATACTAGAACATAGCATATCATAACATAACTATTTTAGGAATTACTCATAATCTATACTACCAAAATCCTAAATTTCAGGTGATGCATAAATGCCACTTGAAGAAGTCTTCAACAGAAAAATAGAATTTTAACTAAACTACATGTCTATTAAGTTCAACATAGTAAAGGCTCTGAGTGGAGTCATAAAATTTATTAAGTGTCTTTAACAGAAAACAAAAGAAACTGTCAATATAGTCCATGATCATGTATTCCTAGATTTCTAGTGCCCTAAGATTTTGGCGTTGTTAACTTCAGTTGCTTTTAAATTCCACTAGGCTCCTCATAAAAACCTACATAAATAGATAGACCTTTACACACGGTCATGTCAACATTAGTGGAAAACTTCAATCAATTGGGAAACAAATATTTGTACATCATTCTATAAAAAATAAACAAATGTTGATTATAAAATTAGTAAATTGGCATGGTTTGGGTAATTGGATAACACAGAAAGGGTTATATGATTTATTACGAAATGAGGTTAATTATATCTCATCACTCTCCCCTCTCTAAGATGGAGCAGGTCCTCCTACTCTCTGCTGACCATGGGCCCTTTGCCTCTCTGCATCCCTTTTTCTGTTTAGTTCATCATACTTTGAGTTGAGATCATAGATGTCCCCTGCTTCCTCATCCAAATGGTCAGGATACTTAAGAAAACCTTTGTGCAATTTTACCCTCATCTGCCATGCATGTAAATCCCTGGGATCTTTCTCTGCAATTACCAAAACTACAGGGAGTGGCTGAAGAGCAATGGAGGTCTATACCTCATACCTATCCCTTTGGTCTTGATCTGCTGTAGTATTTATGTCAAAGCTTCTGCTCTTCTATAGGACCATCTGAGATTGGTTGGAGAGATCATCTCACTTTGTTTTAGGTACATAGGCAAGGGAGTATATCGTTCCTCACAGGCATTCCATGTTCTATCTATCAATTGTGGCCCATGAATTTTAAAATCTTCAAAACAAATTCTTATACTCTCATTATACTTTGCCTTCATAGCTTCATACTTTTTAATTCTTCAGAATGGAGTTTTGAAGGAAAAGGGTTTACAGTGAGGATACCTCATATGGATCCCTACATTTCTTTCTACCTAAAGATATTCTTTGGTCCTATCCTGCCATTTGATTTGATTTTGTAGATTAGACATGAAATCTATGAGTTGTACCCCCCCCCCCCCCACAAAGAGGTTAATGAAGAAATCATTGTAATTTTCCAAAAATAGATTATGCACAAAAATTTCACATAGCAAATTCTATTGAACAGGGGGTGATTCTTTGAATGCTTCTAGAAATTGTTTGCCATCTAGATCATGGGGCAAATTGTAGGAAATCCTTATAAGTTTCTATCTTAACAACTACTCATTAAGGAACATAGAATACAACCTAGATGGTTTCTAACAAGCTAGCAACAACTCTCCTATTTTGCATGCATCGGTCTTAGCTTGATAAAGTCTATCATAGGATTCCTTTAGAAATACTAATTCTTTCTTGAGTCTGGGATTTTCTACTCCATCTTGTCTTAGGAAATAGCACCTTCCCATCCATTTTGTCAACATGGGAGAAATGTGAACCTAGAACCATTCCATTTTGGTTGGTTCAGTCTATATTTATTTTGATTCCATGACTGGTTTAACACTTATTTCTTGTAATTCTTGTTCCAATTATATAGTTTTGCTAAGAGCTGTGTCAATTTCTTGTTTATGTTTTTCCTATTTTTCCACAAAAGACTGAAGAAACTTCCCAAAATTATCAGTCAATTTTTTTATTTGTTCATCCTTTGTAGATAAACTGGTCAAATGTTTCTTGTCCTTTTCCTCAAATTGTTTTAACTAGGACTGTAATTCCTCAATGAATTTATCTTTTTGTTCTACTTGGGTCCCTAGATTTCTTATATCATGATCCTTTTGCTTTAGAAGCCCTGTTTGTGTGTCAATTTCCTTCTTTTGTATGTTCAGCTGTTCTTCAGTCTATTGGAGTTTGTCCTTTAACTACACAATTTCTTCTCTTAATTCCTTTAACTCCACTTCCATGTGATCACATTTTTGCCTTCCTAAATCAATGGAAAGAGGGGAGATAAGAATTTATGTACCATGGTTAGACACATGCCCTTCATAATTTCCTTCTATCAGGCCTTGCTCTGTGTTATGTATATTGTCTAGAGGGGGTGGTTGTTCATTCTGAGGAGCTGTGTCGGATTTATGCTCAACTAATAACTGTTGAGTTATAGAAATTATTTCCACAGGCTCATCCCCTTGAGCCTCTACTTCTTCAACATGTATATAGTTTGGAATTTTTTCTCCTACTTTCTCTTGATCCTTCTCAGGTGGATCAATCTCTTTCTTAGATTTGGGGGCATCATTCTTTTCTAGTGCTTGATTTTCACTTGGTTGTCTATCCCCCCTTTTCTTTTTAGGAATGGATGGTTGATCACATGCTATAAAACAACTGAAATCAGCAGCCAATCTTTTACTCCTTCTTGGAGGAGGGGATCTCTACAACTTGGCTTTAGGCCTCTGTTCCCTTTTGCTAGGCTGACTATTTTTATTTTTGAAGTCAACAAATTCCATGTTTTCTTATTTCTCCAGGGTCTGTGGAACATTATGTGGTCTAGGGTGCTCATCAGGTTCTGAAGGGTTTGGATGAATTTCTGGCGCTTCACCTTTGGGAGCATCCATGGAAAGTTGAGGCACTGGGGAAGGTTTCCTAGGGTTCTCCGCTGCCAAACCAAATGATTCACCTCTCTCAAAGTACCCTATGGGCACAGGGTTTTCAAATTTTCCCAAAAATTTTCTCCATTTTTCATCTATTTTTCTCTTCTTGAGGAGTTGATTCTTGCATTTATTAATGATATGAGGCCATGGTGTTTTAGTGGACCAAACCCAATTGTATACCTTTCAATCATGTGAATAAGAGAGTCACATAGGAAGGAGAGAAGATTAATTTTCAATTCAGGGTTTTCAGCGCCATGGCACAGGTGAATAAGCAGACAGAAAGGAGGACCCACAACAATAGCACATTGTCCTTCACATGTAAAATACTTAATAATCCATGCTACTAGTGTTCTCCATGGCTCTGCAATTGACATTCTTTGAAAACCTTTATTCCGCCCCCTAGAATTTACAACTAACAGTGCCTGATGTTCCCCTTCCCTTAAGAAAAGTTCTAGCATTTTCTAGTAGGAAATATTGGTAGTTTCTGCTAGATTTAACCCTTCATTCTTGATACCAGATAAATTGGAAATGGTTCGAGCACTTACCTTAAATTTATGCCCTCGTACAATTGATTGCCCATCTGAGAAATTCTCCATAAATTCTTTAACTAGCTATGCATTATATGCCCTTCGAACTTCTTCATGAAATCCAACCATCCCACTCTTTGAAACAACTCTAAAATATTGTGCAATGCCAATAGTTTATATGTAGAAGTTAGTTCTGACTTCCATTTTGCCCCACCCATGCTAGCCTACTGGTAATTGTTGCTAATTTCTTTGATGACTGTTGTGACAATCAAAGGTGACTAATTGTTTTAAGCAGACTGATATGCAAACTAATAACCCAATCTTTATGGTCACCTGAATTAATACAATGGTGATGTGATATTGATCAACTCATTATATGAAACAGGACCATGGCTCATTATTACCATGCATGGTGTGGAATGAATGCGTCGTCATCTTTCCGAATGGAAGTATAGTTCTTACAAATTTGCTAAATTTAGGAAAAAGGGAGAAATGTGTCAATTTATTTTATTTTATTCACAACATATTTCTTAATTAAGAAAGAATGTGTATGTACCTCATGTTGGGACCCAAAATAGTTGTAACCCTAAAACATTCCTAAATCATCTAGGCCAGGGATGGTCATTATGGGTGATAGGAAAAGGTTCATCCACAAGTTTAGGGTAATTTTGGCCAACTAACAGGAGTGGGTAGACTCCTCTACATTTTGATCTCAACTTAGACTCAAGAGGGATATTCCAAGGGGTATACCTGAATAGGTATTGGCTTCAACACCAGATGAACAACTAAAAATGTAAAGACAACCAAACCCAACTCGTCTTTTAGGCCCCAAAGGCTATCACTGGACCTAAAACAACTGGTTGTCACTAATAACCCCTATATAGCTGATGAAAAGGCACTCCCATTGACAATGGAAAGTGCAAGTATGCTTGTTTGCAAGACATACAAACTAACTACTTGCTTCACACATGATAAGTTTGTTTTAATTTTTAAGAGTGTGGGTGATCAAATACTTCAGACCGGTGCCTTATATATTGGGTTATAGAGTCAAAAGTTTAGCAAAAGGAAGAAAACAACAAAAGAAATGAAACATGCACTTTCTAGATACCCAGATGCAAGAAAGACAATTATCAAAGAAGAAAATACTTAGTAATCCTTTGCAACACATAATCATTAATCTATAACCATAAAAGAGATCATTACAAAGCATGTAATGTTTTAAGAATTTGTCTAATTCATTTGATAAACAGTTACAGTCATACCACGAAGTGTGGCAAGAGGAAACCTAGCTAAACTTAGGCTTTCCCTAAAAAATTACAGAAGAAGGAGAAATCAATACAATGATAACTGAAATCAATCTGAAAAACCTTTCATAACTTGTGTTTTTGTCTGTTGGTGAACTGTCACTTTTCTAATCTTTGAAACCCTAGATAGCTCTGCACTTTAGTTGCCTAAAAATGGTAAAGATGACCGACCTTTTGAAAAGAATTTCAATTCTCCTTTTATATCATTCGCAACTCAGATCTGATCTTGGAATGGGAAGAAAAATCCTACCAACTCCACCAAATGCATTAATAAGACCATATTTAACTACCCATTTCGCATTGATGATGATCCGAAGAGTTGGTGGTGCATTTCCACGTGTTTCTAGGTGTTTCTGGGCATTTCGGCAGGTGTCATCTCAGCAAGAGGACTTAGGATTTTTGGACCTTTGGAAAAAGTCCAAAAGTCCACTTTGGTCTCGAAGTCCCGAAATGCACTTTGGGCCCAAAATCCACTTTGTTGAGGGGGTCAAGAGAAAATGGGGACCGGATTCATGGGAGGACTTAGGACTTTTGGACCTTTGGAAAAGGTCCAAAATCCACTTTGGTCCCAAAGGCCTGATTTCTCCTCAGGGCCCAAAATTGATTCAGGGCCCGATTTCCATCTTGGTCCCTAAATCTCGACGAGACCAAAAGTGCCAAATTTTTGAAGGAAGGAAAACTTGGGGATTTTTACTTATAACTTTTGAAGGGAACCCATTTAAAATTGTCTCAGATCAGGTATAATTGATGGGTTTTTTAAGGAAGAAAGGCACAATTAAGATTTTTGATGGAATTTTGACAAGATTTTGCAATTTTGAGGCACGAAAAATAGGAGTCCCAATAGTGGCTCTAGTTGGGGATGTGTGCTAAGTAGTGGCATAGCGAGAATTCAGATCTTTGGGCAGACCATAAAAAAATGATACACAGGAACATAAACAATACACCATCAAGACCAACAGTGGTCAAGACTGCTCGAAGTCAAAAATATTAGATATAGCAAGATTTCATCACAAAATTTGAAGGAAATGATTACTTATGAAAAGTAATGTTTTAAAAGCTTACCATGAACAGGAAGCTCTAGCAATTCTCCTTCCAAGGTCATCAAATGGTAGACATTGAGCTCTAGTTTTTCTGCAACTTCATAAGGCCCAAGCCATAAGGGACTAAATTTGCCATGTTTCCCTTTATCTTTAGATCTTGCATCCTAGAGAAGCACCAAGTTACCAACCTGGAAGTTATCAAATAAGAGCTTCATTTTCTACTTTTGGTGCAACATTTTCTCATGTGCAGTGCTTCTTTGTTCTTCTATCTCAATTAGCTGTAAGATCCTCTGAAACATTGCATCATGTTGCTCCCCTACAATCTCTTGTAGTAGCTAGTGTACTGGCAACTCTATGTTGATGGGTGTCTTCACTTCTCCTCCATATACCAACTCAAATGGGCTTCTAGAAATTGATCTCTTGAAATTTTTCCTATCATCCCAAATAGCATACTTCAAACTATCATCCCATCTCTTCTTGTTCTAATCTAGTGTCCTCACACTTTTATTACTTGACTCAACCTATCCATTACTTTGGGGCTGATAAGAAGACAAATGCATAAGGTTTATGTCAAATTTAGAACACATGTTCAACATCTCTTGAGATCTTAAACACATTGCATTGTCTACCAAAATCCTAGCCGACACTCCAAACCTGGTGATTATATTGCTTACTATGAAGTCAATGACCACCTTGGATGTTGCATTGCGAGTGGGGACTGCCTCTACCCACTTGGTGAAGTAATCAGTGGCCACAAGGATCCACTTAAAACCATTGCTGGACCTTTCTTGTATTTCTCCAATGAAGTCAATTCCCTACTACTGGAAAGGTGTGTCTACAGCAAGGGGTAGTAGGGGTAATGCCCCAACAAATTTTAGCTTGCCAAAAAATCTTTGGCAAGCATCACACTTTCTTATCTCTTGTACCACATCCCTGAATAAGGTTGACCACGAATATCCAGCTCTTAAAATCTTATGGGCAATGGTTTTAGCTCTGAAATGCCCCCCACAAACACCACGATGGCATTCATTCATCATTGTTTCAGCTTTCTCTTGATCCAAACACTTGAGCAATACACCTTCATGATTTCTCCACATTAGCTCATTGTGGAATAGGATATACCCTTGAGATTTTAGCTTGAGTGATCTTTTCTAATTTTCATCCATACATGGTGGACAATTCATGTTCTCAAGATAAAATATAACATCCTTATACCATGGATTGTCAGCCAAAGAACATACACCAGTAGATTGAGAAGCATTTACCTCATCCACCTCAGTTTCCTCTAAGTTGGAATTTGCCATCATCTTAGTTAAGCCTTGGCCTCTAACCAACTTTGTGACCTGTACGTCCATGTCATATTCCTGGATCATGTCGATTCATCTGCACCTTCTCCCAGAAGCTTCTTGATGTGTGAAGATATCCTTCACTGCTGTATGTGGCACATATGCTATGATCTTGGCCCCTATGAAATAAGATCTAAAATTCTTTATGGCCTTAACCAATGCATAGGCATGCTTTTTCATTATGGAATAATTCAATTCAGTATCCTGTAAAGACTTGCTAAAGAATCCAATAGGTTTTTCAAATCCATTTTCATTCTTTTGAAGTAAAACAACAACAACAGTATAAAAAGAAGCAAAGGAAAATAGTTGAAGGGGTTTAGAATAATCTGGACTTATCAATATAGGTGCCTCCTTGATAGCTTCTTTAATATCCTTGAATGCTTTAGATGGCTCTTTCTCCCATGTAATAGATTGCCCCTTCTTGAGCATTTTAGAAATGGCCTTAGTCTTTTCAAAAAAATTTGGAACAAATCTCCTAACAAAGTTGATTTTCCTAAAAAAAGACTGTATTCCTTTAACTGATTTGGGTTGGGGAATGAGATCAATAGCCTTGACTCATTCTAGCTCTATCCTTACCCCATCTTTTGACACAATGTACCTGAGTAACTTGCCCTCTTCAACTCTGAACTGGCATTTTTTTGGATTCAAAGAAATCCCATATTCTAAGAACCTCTGGAAGATTATCTCAAGATGCTTACAGTTCTCACCTCTTTCTTTTGATAATGTCATCAGATCATCTTGATAAACCACCATGATCTCATCAACAAGGCTGGTAAAAGCCACATCCATAGCCCGCTAAAATGTTAACCTAGCATTCTTTAATCCAAATGGCATTCTTAAGTACACATAGGTCCCCCAAGGAGTGGTGAATGTTGTTTTGTGTTGTTCAGACTCCTTGACCAGCATTTGGTTGTATCCAAAGAATCCATCCATCATTGACATCAACTCTAAACCAACAACCCTCTATAATAAATGGTCCATGCTTGGGAGAGGGTAGTTATCTTTGAGGGATTTGATGTTCAAATTTTTGAAATCAACACACAACCTAATTTCCCCATTCTTCTTTCTTACCAGAATAAGGTTGGATACCCACTCAGAATATTTCATAGCTTTTATAATGCCTCCCTCTTTCATCTTCAACAATTCTTTTTGAATTTGGGAACAATGGTAGGATTTATAGGCCTTTGTTTTTGCCTAAATGGTTTTGCATCAGGTTCAAGGGGAATGGTATTCTAGAACAAATCCTCCCTATAAGCCTTAAGCTCATCATAGGACCATGCAAAACACTTCTTGAATTTTTTGAGAAGAGCAATCAGCATCTACTTCTCATGAGGCTTCAACCTCTTCCTAGTGTAAACCATTCTAAGTGCCTCCCTAGTTCCAAGGTTTACACCTTCAACATTTTCCTCTATAACAAGTTTACTTTTAATCTTCCATCGGTCTGAATTGTCAAACACTCTTTCTAATGTTATTAGCCCTTTTGGAATAGTGTTTGTCTTTAATTTCACAACCTCAATACCAAACAGAGTTTCCTTACCATTTGTCACTTCCATCATTGGTTTCCAATCAATCAACTAATTTTCAAATTCATCCATGCAATTCATAAAACTAAAATTTTGATTGGTGTCATTAAAAACCTACCAACTATAAATGTTATCATGAATTGTTGGCCTTGTGAGTACCTCCATAGAATATTGGCCACGGGGAAAATGCATTTGAGGGTCAAATTTTAAACTAATGACAACAAGGGAATATGCTTCTTCATTTTTTGTTCTTTCAATCCATTCAATGCCAATGGCATCAAACAATTCCATTGTGTCCCAGACTACATTTCGATACCCTCTTAGTCTTTTTTCTTTGGTAACAAATATCTTACTAATATATTGCACAATCAATTCTGAATCACCAAGTATTCTCAGACATGTGATTGCATGTTTATGGGAAACATTTAAGCCCAGTAATAGTGCCTCATATTCAGCCACATTGTTAGTGCACTAAAAATCAAGTCTAAAAAACTTGCCAAACTAATCACCATTAGGTGCTATCAGGCCAATACCAGCATCTGAACCTTCCCTTGAATATGCACCATCAAAATATAAAGTCCACAAATCAGTTGTATCACAAATAGGAGTAATAAGGTTAGAAGGTAAAGCCTCCAAATTAGGATTATCACCATTGCAACTTGCCATAAAGTGATTGATTTTAGTATCAAATAAATTCACATGATCATCCTCTATTTTGTATCTTTCTTCTATGTTTTCATCTTCTACCTTCTGTTCCCTATACAAATTCACATTTACACCCTGTTCTAGAATAGTGGCATATGAAAGATCCATCTGGATACTTCCACCCATAGAGGCTGCCCATTTTCTTGATAGCAGAATACCCCACTTAGCAGGGCAATCCACAATAATTATGTCCATTAAAATGACTTGTCAAGGTATGCAACCAAATTAACCTCAACATCCTTGACAAGACCAATCACATTTACCTCTCTAGAGTCCATAGCAAAACACTTTCCAAAAGACTTGGACACTTTCAATCCCAATTTATTCATTATAGACAAGGGCATAACATTATTGGAAGCACCAGAGTCAAGCATGTAGTTGTGTAAAAGCCATCCATTTATGATCAATGTGGTGAAAAGGGGGTCAACTCCCATCTTGTTGTTAATAACAGTTGATCCCAGATATACTTCTATGGTCTCATCATTACTGGGTTCAACAATAGGTTGTTTTTGTGCTTCTATGGCAGTAATAAAAGACCCTACTCTATCCCTATGCTCGGGAATACTAAGGAGTTCCACTATTGGCACAGATATTCTAATTTGACTAAATACTTGAGCCATGTCAATAGGGAGATAATTTGGAAAAGGAGTATCAGATAAAATATTTACATCATTTGCAGAAGGAATATAAGGTATTAATTGAGAGGATGAGATATCCTTACCTTCTTCCTTTGTCTTCTCTCTCTCTTTTTGATTCCTTTTGAACTTGAGGCTAATCACAATTATTGTAATCTTTTGGATAATGGCCCCCTAGAATGGGTGAAGTAACCGGTTGTACCTTTGATGTTGGGTTCTTTTGTACATATTTATGTTTTGCTACTATAGGTTGCACTGGAAGCTTCTTCTTTTCATGTACAGTCTTTTTTGGAATAGTATTGCTCTTTTGTTCCACATATCCACCTTCTGCCTCTTCTTACCATCATCCAATGTACCCTGTCTTGGCTCAGCAACAGGAGAGTTCTACATAAGCACTTGCCTATTTCTCAACTGATAGCCCCCTTGAACTTGCAAGATGGTAGCATCAGTGAGAGCTTTCACATCCTTCTTAGAAGGTCTGGATTGTTTATACTTATTTTGCATGAGATCCCTCAAGTGCCCAAAATCATGAGCAGGCAGGTGATATCTCTTTTGACCTTCATCATGATCATATTGGAAAATATGATCATCATCCTCATAGCTATCATAATTTATATCATGACCCATCTGCTCAAACCCCTAAGTGTCAAACTGATTTATCTCCTCCTCATAATACTCATCTCCACCCTCTTCATTGGGAAATTCTTCATCTCTACTCATTGAATGAGCAACTACACAGTTTGTTGGGTCATGGGGAAGGAAACACACTTGGCACCAGAGACTTTCATCTTGAAAAATTGTTTGATCCTTACTCAACAGATTAGGGGTATCCCTCTCAGGTTGTTTAAAGCTAACATGCCTAGGAGTAGCTTGTTTGTTATTCTGTTGTGGTCTCTTAGACCAATCTGTGTTGTAAGGTCTGTTATGAAATTTTTGACCTTCGTTGAAATGTGTTGTAGCACCTTGTGGTGGCAACCCTTTATCGTTTCAAGCAACTTTGTAAGATAGGTCTTTCATAACCCCCATAATCTTATCCAACTTGTCTTCAGTTGTGAGAGGCTTATTAAAAGTTGCTCTATCTAGCTAAGAGATCTTCACATCAGATCTCTTAACATGTTTGTCAGAGGCTCTTATGTTACTTTCAATGTTGATGGCCACAACATAGGCCTCCCTTAGTGTTTGAGGACTCTTGTCCCTCAAGTAATAACCAATTTTAGAATCAAAGGCACCATAGTATAAAACTAAACACATGGATTCATTAGGTCTCATTTGAGGAGGTACCTTTCTCATTGTCATAATGAATCTGCCATTGAAGTCAGTAACAGTTTCATTGATTCCCTTCTTGATTGTTGTGAGCTCATGGATAGAAAATTTGGGGTCAGTCCTATCCCCATACTACAATTTGAATGCTCTCATGAACTCTTCCCATGAGTCAAAGCTATTATCAGGGAGTGCCTTGTACCATTCTTTAGCACTTTCTTCTAATGAATGCACAAATAGCTTCATCATCACATCTTCATCCTCAATCTCATACTCATCTGTGACATTGATGAAGTGTCTCAAGTGTTCCTCACCAGTGACTGCATTATTACCTTGAAACCTAGGAATTTTCCATCTAATCTCATTTGGAATGGGATTCGGAAAATTAGGTATGCCAATAAAGTCAAGTTGTTTGTACCTTTTAGCTCTCAATGGTTGCCTCTATGTAAGAAACCTTTGTGCTTATCTTCTAAATGGAGGTCTAACATTCTGAATATTTCCATGATGTTGATTCATTTGATTCTATAGGGGCTGAGCATGCATATTTTGAGCATGGGCATTATTTACACCCTTTTGTCTCACTTGTTGTTGTTGTTGTCTAGGATTGGCCTGAAAGTTATGGCCCTGTTGATTATGTTGTTGATGTTGTTGATCATTCTAGTTATTCTACAAATTTGTTGGGCATTCAAGTTTTGTTGGGCCAGTTGAGCAAGTTGAGCTTGTTGTTGTTCAATCAAGGCCTACACCTCTCTTTGTCTATTTCTGAGATGATCAAGCAAATCTAGCTCATCATGGATTCGCCTTTCTCTTTCCTCATCATCAGGTTGTTTCTACTGATCACCCTCATTTGGGAAGATATCATGATGGCTTTCAATTGTCCAAGTAGGAGAACTAGGATGCCTGATATTTTGATATGCTTCTTCATTATCACGAGGCATCCCAAACATCCTCAAGTAGGGATCATTAGATCTATCCCTACTCCCTCTGCCAATAACATTTTCATTTCTCTAGACATCGTATCCATCAATGTTCATTCTCCTACTCGTTCTGAGTATGTTATCAGTAGAGTCCTCAGAAGTATACTGATATTGACTTTTGAGGCCAACAATTGCAATATCTTGGGTATTCCTTGAGGGTACCATACCAGGTCTTCTTTCCCTATATCTACCCCATCTAATTCCTATATTGTTATAGGACTCCCCATGTCCAAGTTGTCCCTATTTTCTTCCTCTATCCATTTCAACACTCTTGAAAACTAATTTTCTGGGTTTTTCACTGATGGAGTCCCCACTTCCCTGATGGGAAGAACATCTTTTTTAGTGACTATTGCAAAGGTTTTCAAATCTGAATCCACACAACAAACAACAAGTCCTTGGAAACGGCGCCAATCTATTGGGACCCAAAATAATTGCAACCCTAAACCCTAAAACATTCCTAAATCACCTAGGCCATGGATGGTCATTATGGGTGATAGGAAAAGGTTCATCAATAAGTTTAGGGTAATTTTGGCCAACTAACAGGAGTGGGTAGGATCCTCTGCACTTTGAGCTCAGCTTAGATTCAGGAGGGATATTCCAAGGGGTATACCTGAATAGGTATTGGCTTCAACACCAGATGAACAACTAAAAATGAAAGGACAACCAAAACCAACTCATCTTTTAGGCCCCAAAGGCTGTCACTGGACCTAAAACAATTGGTTGTCACTAATAACCCCTATATAGCTTATGAAAAGACACTCCCATTGACAATGGAAAGTGCAGGTATGCTTGTTTGTAAGACATACAAACTGACTACTTGATTCACACATGATAAGTTTATTTTGATTTTTAAGAGTGTGGGTGATCAACTACTTCAGACCGATGCCTTATATATTGGGTTACAGAGTCAACAATTCAGCAGCAGGAAGAAAACAACAAAAGAAATGAAACATACGCTTTCTGGATACCCAGATGCAAGAAAGACAGTTATCAAAGAAGAAAATACTTAGTAATCCTTTGCAACACATAATCATTCATTTATAACCATAAAAGAGATCATTACATAGCATGTAATGTTTTAAGAATTTGTCTAATTCATTTGATAAATGGTTATAGTCATACCATGAAGTGTGGCAAGAGGAAACCTAGCTAAACTTAGTCTTTCCTTGAAAATTACGAAAGAAGGAGAAATTAATACAATGATAACTAAAATCAATCTGAAAAACCTTTATAACCTATGTTTTTGTCTACTGGTGAACTGTCACTTTTTTGCTCTTTGAAACCCTAGATAGCTCTGCACTTTAGTTGCCTAAAAATGGTGAAGATGACTACCCCTTTGAAAAGAATTTCAATTCTCCTTTTATATCATTTGCAACTTGGATCTGATCTTGGAATTGGAAGAAAAATCCTACCAACTCCACCAAATGTATTAATAACACCATATTCAACTACCCATTTTGCATTGATGATGATCCAGAGAGTTGGTGGCACATTTCCGCGTGTTTCTGGGTGTTTTGATGGGTGTCAGGTCGGTGGGAGGACTTAGGATTTTTGGACCTTTGAAAAAGTCCAAAAGTCCACTTCGGTGTCGAAGCCCTGAAATGCACTTTGGGCCTAAAATCCACTTTGCTGAGGGGGTCAAGAGAAAATGGGAACCAGATCCATCGGAGGACTTAGGACTTTTGGACCTTTGGAAAAGGTCCAAAATCCACTTTGGTCCCAAGGGCTCGATTTCTCCTCAATGCCCAAAATTGAACCAGGGCCCGATTTCCATCTTGGTCCTGAAATCCTGACGAGATCAAAAGTGCCAAATTTTTGAAAGGAAAACTTGGGGATTTTTACTTATAACTTTTGAAGGGAACCCATTTAAAATTGTCTCAAATCGGGTAAATTGATGGGTTTTTTAAGGTAGAAAGGCATAATTAAGATTTTTGATGGAATTTTGACAAGATTTTGCAATTTTGAGGCACGGAAAATAGGAATCCCAACACTTCATTTCCTAATTTGATTTGAAATTCACGTCACTTGTGCTGACATAATGACTTATAGATGATTATGTATAAAAAACTTGGATGGGATGGCAAAAGGTTCAGGTGGATTTATTAATGATAATGATGGAGTGGCTGGGTATTTTATTTATAATGATGGTAAAGAGTCATCATAATTTTATTTATTATGACAAGGGGTGGAGACATAAGGCATGAGTCTTTAATGAATGCTTTGGTACAGGAGAATTTGGTGGTGGAAATGGGTATGCTTTTGAAATTGTCAAAGTATCTACAAAGAAGGGGTCACAAGTTGAGAGCATTGAAAGCAAATGCTCATGGAATGAGTAAATCAAACACATGGGAACAAAATTGTGGAGTATTATGGTTGGGTATCGTGAGAGTGAGGGTACAAAGTTCCAGAGCATTGTTGAAGGATGGCATCGGAACATGAAAACAAAGTTCCAAAGCATCACCGAAAGATGCAGCTAGAATGCAGAAACAAAGTTTTGGAGCATTGCCAAAAGATGCAGTCAAAATGCAGGAACAAAGTTTTGGAGCATCACCGAAAGATGCAGTCAGAATGCAAGAACGAAGTTCCAGAGCATCACTGAAAGATGCAGACAGAATGCAGGAACAAAGTTTTAGAGCATCGCTGAAAGATGCAGCAGGAATGTAGGAACAAAGTTTCAGAGCATCGTTGACAGATGCACCCGGAATGCAGGAACAAAGCTCTAAAGCATCACTAAAAGATGCAGTTGGAATGCAAGAATAAAACTCTAGAGTATCACTAAAAGATGCAGCCAAAATCCAGGAACAAAGTTTAGGAGCATCGCTGGAAGATGCACTGGAATTTTGTACCTACTCAAAGATGAAGTTCTGCCAAACAATAATAAAATTTTAAATGAGTGACAAAATGGAAATACAATAATCTTGACTAAAATGCTCTAAAATAAACATGCATACACACACACACACTTTTTTCTTAATACTATTCACTTCTGTTATTTTTCATTTGCCAAGGTAGAGTCAATATATTGGTTCTCTCGTTGCATCTCTATCATCCTTGTAAATTCTTCTTTGTTAATAGGTTTGTGGTAGATCCTCAATCAATGACCATTGAATAGGATTGTTCGAGTGTCCCCATCGATGGGTTTAAGTTGCACTGCTCCATTTGAGAATACTTCAGAAATCTCGTATGGACCCAGCCAATGGGTTCTTAGTTTACCTTTTTGGTCTTTATATCTGGAGTCAAATAGCAATGCCCAATCATCATTATGGAACTCTCTTTCTTTGATATGTTTGTCATGCCAAGCCTTTCATTGTTGTTGGACCAGCTTAGTTTGGTGAATGGCTTCTAGACAAAGTTCATCCAGTTCATTAAGTCATAGGACTCTTTCAACCTGGGCTTGACCAAGGTCCAAGCCCACTTCCATTGTTGTTCTGATTGTTTGTAATTTGAATTCAATGGGTAGAAGAGGTTTCTTCCCAAAGACTAATTCATAGGGAGTGAGACCGGTGGTTGATTTCTAGGTTGTGTTAAGACCCAGACTGCCTCATGCAATTTCCTAGCCTAATCCTTCCTTCCTGACGAAACTATCTTTGTTAGGATGTTTCCAAGCTTTCTATTATTGACTTCAACTTGACCATTTGCTTGTGGGTGATAGAGAGATGACTTCTTATGGATTACTTGGAAATGGTCAGTAAATGCTAACAAAACTTTAGACATAAATTGGGGTCCCTGATCTATGACAATTGATCTAGGAGCTCCAAATTTAAGGAAGATCTTGTTATGAAGTAAATATGTAACATGTTCTTCCCTAGAAATGTTTAGTGCTTGGACTTATGCCCATTTAGTTAGGTAGTCAGTACCCTATGAAGGAGGATCTATGGGGCCTATGAAGTCTAGCCTCCATTTTTTAAAAGGTTCAAAAACCACCTATGGTTATAGAGGCATCTCCTTAGATGTAGTAGGTCTGCCTACTCATTGGCATTCATCACAGTGACAAACATATTTTTTTACATATTTATGCATGGAGGGCCAATAATATCCTACACCTAAGATTTTGTGAGATGTCCTTTTTGTTGAATAATGGCCATCGGAAGGGTCATCATGGTAGGCTCTGAATATGTTGTATGTTTCATCTGATCTGACACAACGGCGTAAAACCAAATCAAGGCCACTTCTGAATAGCATACCATTGATCCATTTAAACTGAGCACTTTCCCTAATGAGGTGTTTCTTTTGTTTTAATGTAAAATATGATGGAAACTCAGAGGTGGCTAGATAGTTGGTGATATCTCCTAACTAGGGTGTTTTAATGGAGATGGAAAATAAGTTTTCATCTAGAAATGCATCTTGTACAGGGGTACAATCTTCATTATCTTGCTTGATTCAAGATAAAAAAGTTTGCAACTACGTTAAACTTTTTGGGTTTATCAATGATGGTTACATTGAATTCTTGGAGAAGTAATAACGATCTAATTATTCTCCAATTTACTAAAGGTTTGTTCATTAGGTATTTAATAGTTGAATGGTCTATGAACATAGTTACCTTATATCTTGCAATGTGATGTCAAAATTTATTGATTGCATGAACCACATCTAAGAATTCTTTCTCTATAGTGGTGTAATTTCGTTCAGTGGGGGTCAAATTCTTACTAATGAAATATATGGCATACTTTCCTCCATTCTCATCTTCCTGACCTAAAACTACTCCAATAGCATCATTAGAAGCATCCGCTCAAATATGGAAAGGAAGGTTCCAGTTAGGTCCATGTAGAATTGGCACATAAATGGGTTTCTCTTTAATGATCTCAAACAATGTTTGACATTCTGTTGTCTAGACAAAATCTATGTCCTTTTGAAGGGAGAACATAGGGGTTGCAATCTTACTGAAGTTTTCTATGAACCTTTGGTAATATCCAGCATGTTCTATGAAACTTCTGACATTAGTTTGGTTCTTTGGAGTCTCTAGTTGTTGTATCACTTCAATTTTCTTTGGATCTACCTTTATCCCTTAAGCTGAGATGTGGTGTCCCAACACTATCCCTTGTTCTACCATTATTAGACACTTTTCATGATTTAGGGTTAACTGATGGTCTCCACATTGTTGCAATACTTTGTCTAAATTTTTAAGAGCTTCATCAAAAGTGGAACCATATACTGTGAAGTCGTCCATATAAACTTCCACACAATCATTTACAAGCTTAGCAAAGATGGCTAGAACAACTCTCTGAAATGTCATAAGAGAATTACATACCCTAAAGGGAATAACTCGATATGCGAATGTTCCCCAGGGATAGGTAAAAGTTGTTTTGTCCTGGTCCTCTGCTACTACTTGTATTTGGTTATATCCATTGAATCCGTCCAAGAAGGAGAAATACTTTCTTCCTGTTAGATTGTCCAAAACCTAGTCTATGAAAGGTAGTGGAAAGTAATCTCTATAGGTGGATTTATTGAGTTCTTTATAATCGACACACACCCTCCATTTTCCATTTTTCTTTGGGACCACTACCAAAGACAAAACCCATTTGTTGTCAAAGATGGAATAGATGAACCCTACTTGTAGGAGTTTTTTAATTTATGTTTTGATAATATCTTTGAGAGCAAGATTGAGTCTTCATTGTGGTTGATGAACTGGTCTAACATCTTCAGTATAGATGTGATGGGTACAAATACTTGGATGTATCACTCTCATATCTATGTAATCCCAAGCAAAAGTCTTGGATATGTTCACCAAAACATTGAATAACTTGAGTTTGTCTATTTGTGTTAACCAACTATTAATATTTAAGTTTTTTCTAGGTAGTAACATGATAGTTTTAGTCCCTGGGTAGTTGGAGGTGATAGTATGAACTTCTCTCATTAAGGAATTAAGAGGGCAACTATGCAGTATAATTTTGTGGAATCTAGCAATATCTTTGAAGAAGTGCTATGTTTTTGGAATTATATTAACCAGAGGATAAAGTAACACTATAAAGGAGTTGTACTTGTCATAATTGTGTTCAATATCATCAAAGTGGATTGGATGTCCTAAAATATCCTCAACCTCTAAAATTTCTTCATCACCAGAATCTATGGCAATACTTTGCATGTTGTTTTCCAATTCATCTTCCAATTCTTCACTGTGTTGTTTGATGTCTACCATATCCAGTGAGGCTAGATTTTCTTGTTTATCAAAATAGTTTGATTCATCAACCCAAACTTGTTTATGCCTAGCAGGTTGAGCCGAGGGATACAAGGATAAGTGTTTGCTATTGGGGCCATTTGAAATGGTCATTCCCCTTGCTCTGTAGTCAATTTTGGCTGCAATGGTTGCTAGCCAAGGTCTGCCTAGTATTAATGGATAACTGTCCTTAGGTGTGAGGCACTAGATCACTTGGAAATCCACTGGATATTCCCAATTGTCAACCTTGACAAGAAAATTTTGCAGCACACCTTTAAAAATAGGTATAGACTAGTTTGCCATTTGCAATATGGTGGTTGTAGGACATAGGTCAGTTAGTCCCAATTTCTCCATAACGTCCACAGTCATAACATTAATGGCTGCCCCCAAGTCCATGAGGGCATTGGGTATTTCCACATCATTGATTGTCACCATTATGAGTGGACTACCAGGGTCACCATATTTTGGGGTTGAGATTTCTCCAGTCATAAGGTTGGCTAAATATCCATTGATGTGCACAGTGTTAATTTTTTTTTCCTTCCTGGTGTTTTTCTGCATAATTATTTGACCAATTGGTTAAGTTCAGGAATTTCTTTAATTGCTTGTAATAATGGAATCTCGATATGGAGTCATTTGATTTCTTGTATTAAAGCAGTTTCAGTGGGCAAGGTCATTTCCAAAGGGTTTTTCAGAGGAGTCTCCTTAAGGTGCTCTGGAAAAGGTGCTTGAGGTCTCTTTTTCAAGGTGGAGTACTTCTCTAGAAAATCTAATGGATGTTTGATAATTTCTTCCTGAGATAACTCTAAAGTTTTAGGTGAGGATTGTTGAGGAAGCTTCTCTTGGTTACTTCCAGGGTTTTTATTTGAAGGTATGGAAAGCGTCTTTGTTCCTTCAACAAGTTCTTCATTCTGTTCTTCAAGGATTTCAACAATGGTAGGTTGTTGGAGTGTTTTTCCTGACCTCAACTGTAGATTTCCACAATAGATAACATTAACTCCAGCCATGTTGTCTTACTTAGTGGAATATATTGGTGCAGTTTGATTGTTATTCTTCGGATTAGGGATAGGTTGTGCTGGTAGTTGAGGTTGATTAACCTGCTCATTTTGTTGAGTGTTTTGGGGTGTTGGAAAGAGGTTCTGTTGTGGATTAGGCATACTCCTTGGTCCATTATAGAATTGATTTGGAGACTAATTCCATTGAGGGGCAGGATTATAGGGATACCATTGTTTTTGAGTCTAATTTGGCCATTGAGGGTTTCCCTAGGATTGATTTGCCCATTTAGGTGGTCCCCAAGGGTAAGGACCCCAATTAGGTGGTGTTGGAGGCTAAGGCATCGCCCATTCATTGTTATTCCAATTATTTGGCAGGAGCCAGGATGAGTTTGAATTCTGACCATAGGAGAAATTCCCTCCAAGACTTTGCCTACAAAATTGACCTCTTCCTCAATGTGAGATGACCTTTTATTGGAGTTTTTGATTGCATTCAAGATCTCACATTGGTTAGTGGCATGAATCTTCTCACAAATTTGACAATTGTCAACTTTGTCTAAAGGACACTCCCTTAACAGATGTTTGTTTCAACATCTAGGGCAATAGATGGATAAGGTTTCAATATTATGTGTTTTGGCATATATTCCATCCAAGGTGGTGTTTAAATGAACAAGGATATTAGTTTTCAAATTTGCTATATTTCCTCTCATAGTTTACCAATTTCATTTGAGCCTCTCAAGAGACTGGACTTACAGATTCTGTCTGAGAAAAATTTCTGCATAACTCAACAATATCACCAAGTTATTGTTGGGACACATCTCCTTTTCCCATCAAGTCTAGGCTTCTCCTAGTGTCCTCATCAAGTCCCTTGAGAAATATGGTCTTCAAAATTTTTGGGATCATTGTTTCTACCCCACATCATTTGAATAAGAAGATGAACCTATCTAGGTAATCTTCTAGGCTCTCATCTTCTTTCTGCCTTAGTTTGAACAATTCCTCCTTCCTATCATTGACTTTACAGTAGCTCTAATATTTGTCTAAAAAGATAGTCTCCATTTCATCTCATGTGGTTATTGATCCTAAGACCAATCCCATGAACCATCGCATTGCAGATTCCCTCAAAGTAGAGGGAAAGAGTTAGTTTATGATTATCCATCCTGTAGTCATATGTCTGACACATAACTTCAAAGTCAAAAAGGAACTGGTCTGGGTCTTTGGAGGATAATCCTCTAAAGGTTGGTAAGATGGAAGGTGAAATGTTTTTCATAGGGGCATCATCATTTGCATTGAGTGCAATAGGGTAGGTTGATGCAGAGGTATAGGTAGTAGTTAATAAAGTTCACACAATGAACTTAGACTCCAATGTTTCCTCCAAAAGGATTTCAAAGGTTATGTGACACAAGCCTACACTAGGCTATACAAGAGGCTGACCTAGTCTAGGACCACACCTTGGTGTCCACCATAAGACTACTCAACCCTCTTTTGGGGAGTCTCTACTCAACCCAATCAACAACACAAACACCTTCTAGGACAGCAATCAACCTACTAATACCTCTACCACAGGATCTTCACACTATACCCAGCATATACTTATCAAGGACATGACCAACATGAGGTCTCTGACCCAATAACTAAATTCTGTACTCTATAGGATAGTGGACAACAAGTTACCATATGACTATCCTATGACAGTGCCAAAAAGGAGACTATTTCCTTGTAGTCCTTGAGAACGACTAACACAAGGATATCTCCTCAAACCTCCAAAGGGCAATCAAGACACTTTACACATTCCAATACCCACTATGGACTTACACCTACCCTCCAAGTTACAAAGCCATACTCTGTCACGGGTTACAATAACAACAAACTGTTCTTTTTAGGAAATAGGCCTAATTTGAAGGCTCAATGAAGGAAGTGTGCCAACTTCACTTGCTCAGGAGCACATAAGTACCTACACAGGACTGTCATCACCTGCAAACACTGAATTCATCAACCATATGATCAAATACTTGGCTATTTTATGCATTTTCAATACTGTCCATCCATTGCATGCTAACTAGTCACTGTCTAGACTAGATAGTATCATGCCAAACGCCTTTGGGAGAGGAGTGTAACCTATAAAACAAAAAAAAACATAAACTCTAATCTACCTTCCTCCATCCTACCAAAAAAGGATGATAACTTTCAGAGGATAGAGGAAAAATGGTTCATTTTGTCCCCAAAACCCTAGCTATGGAGGGTTTAAACCAGTTTGCACAAAATGGATTGAAATAAATAGCAAAAAATGTTTCAAATGCTCTAAATATGTGCAAATGGAAGGTATCTCAAAACCCTAATATATTTCCCAAACCTCAGTTCCTGAACTATCCGTACCAGATCGTACTGTACGACTGTCTTCACAAAAAAGCAGAAAAAAACTATTTTTTCCTTCTAAAACTCCTCTATTTTCATTCTATTTTGGCATGTCATACAATATTTTGTTTATAGAAGGTTTTAGCAACCTTTCCACTTCTCTTTCAACCATACAACTACCCACCAAGGGCAGTGAAACATTGGAAGTTGCCTTTGCATAAGAAACTTTATGTTTCAAAAGGGAAAAACCTTGAAAATAGGCCTTATTACCACTATAGTGGACTAGTCAATCAAAGTGAACTAAGTCCTTATTACAAAACATGAGAATGGCTTTCAAAGCCTTAGAGTAAATAGAATAACATGATGACAAACAAGGAAATAGCCAAAAAAATGACTAAACTGGGAGCTCCTGCACCATACTCCCCCTGTAGGAAGAACTCAAGTCCCTTGAGTTGTCAAATGTTGAAGTGTCATGCCATGCTTCAAGATACATGCTTCAGTCATCCAGGTGGCCTCTAAATTAGGAAGATCCTTCCATTTCACCAAGTAGTCTTTATAGACACCTCTCCTAGTCTTCTTGACAACTTTGGAATCCAGAATGCACTCCAACTGCTTGGAGGCAAATCCTTGATCCAATCAGCATCTTCAGTCACCATATTTGATCCACTTTCACCAGGCAATGGAGGTCTGAAAGGAAAAATATCACAAACATTGAAAATTGGAGAGATACCAAGGCCGGATGGTAACTCAATCTCATATGCATTTGGACCGAACTTGTGCACAATTTGGCATGGCCCAATCTTCTTCATCAGGAGTTTAGTTGGCTGACCCTTTGGCAACCTTTCTTTCCTCAGATATGCCATAACTAATTCTCCAACATTGAATTGCACTTCTCTTTTCTTCAAATCTACCTTTTCCTTGTACTTTGTGACTATTTTTTCTAATTGCAACTTGACTTGATCATGGACTATTTTCATGGAGGCAGCAAACTCTTCACCAAGTGCACTCCTTCTATCCCATCCTTGGAGATCCTTTAGTTCAAGTGGTCCCCTTGGGTGAAAATAGTAAACTACCTCGAAAGGACTTTTACCAGTGCTTCTATTCCTTGAATCATTGTAGGCATATTCAGCCTGACTGATAACCAAGTCCCATGCCAAATGATGCTGCTTTGTAAGGCATCTTAGAAGGTTTCCAAGTGATCTATTAACTACCTCAGTCTGACCATCAGTTTGTGGATGGTAGGATGATGAAAAGGATAACTGTGTGCCCAACTTTCTCCACAAGGTCCTCCAGAAGTGACCTACAAACTTAGAATCTCTGTCGATTACAATGGACAATGGTAAACCATGAATTCTTACTACAATGTATTCACCATGTACATTCGATAAACTTGATACAATGTATCTGCTCCGCATACAACTTCAAAATACATTCATTCTTCTATAGCATTCTAAAGATGCCTTCGATGAGATAACTTGAGATTTATGTCGATAACATCTTCTGTGATTCTATAACCGAACAACACACAAAAAAATAACTAACTCATATTGAATAGAAATAAAACTAAATGACACGAAGGTCATTCCACTGATTTCATAGAAATCCACCAATGGAATGACCCCAAATTTACATCCTTGTGATTTACACCAAAAAAAAATGAAGTTTATTTCTTCTACTCAGAAATATACAAATCAATACTTTTTCCTCTCCGTCTGTCTACTCTCTATATCCATACGAATACAGGCTCAGCTATATAAAGACTCACTCGGCAGTTACCCACGGTGGAAGATGAACCACCTTGGTCGTTTCAGTTACAAACTTTGTTTGATTACAATTCTTACAATCTTTCAATATTATGCCATTATTTGGCCAACGTATAACTTAATATGGCACGAAGGCCTTATAGTATGACACTTGGACATAACAGAAAATGTATAGAATCCTCAGTTTTTTCAATGTCTCGAGGTGCTCCTGCACCATACTCCTTAGCATGAAGAGAACTCTTGTCCCAAGAGTTATGTGGTCTGCTTCAAACAACTTTTGCCTCTTTATGTCTTCAACCCTGACTTGATGCCTCCTCTGCTTCCTCTTTACCCTCCAACTGTGACTCCAATCAATGGAGTTTGACTGGCTGCCTCCAAGGTGCATCTCTATCATCTGAAGTCCACTCCTCCCTGCTACACTAACACTCTTGTCCCTCACCTGGGAGTCCTCTCTTGCCTCTCTCCCCAGGACTTTTGGCAACAACCAATGGACCATCTCCTCTGGCCCTCTTGACAGACCTTCCTGTCCGTCTACTGTAGCGAGTAAACTTGCACCTGCAACCATAAAACTTCACAACAAGAATTAGATAGCAAAAACCAATGCTTATCCCAAAATCCTGGTGTAGATTGCGTCCTTCGGTGCTCTATCTACACGCTTAGAATCTTCTAAGCTCTAATACCATTTTGATGCAGAGGTATAGGTAGTAGTTAATAAAGTTCACACAATGAACTTAGACTCCAATGTTTCCTCCAAAAGGATTTCAAAGGTTATGTGACACAAGCCTACACAAGGCTATACAAGAGGCTGACCTAGTCTAGGACCACACCCTAGTGTCCACCATAAGACTACTCAACCCTCTTTTGGGGAGTCTCTACTCAACCCAATCAACAACACAAACACCTTCTAGGACAGCAATCAACCTACTAATACCTCTACCACAGGATCTTCACACTATACCCAACATATACTTATCAAGGACATGACCAACATGAGGTCTCTGACCCAATAACTAAATTCTGTACTCTATAGGATAGTGGACAGCAAGTTACCATATGACTGTCCTATGACAGTGCCAAAAAGGAGACTATTTCCTTGTAGTCCTTGAGAACGACTAACACAAGGATATCTCCTCAAACCTCGAAAGGGAAATTAGGACACTTTACACATTCCAATATCCACTATGGACTTACACCTACCCTCCAAGTTACAAAGCCATACTCTGTCACAGGTTACAATAACAACAAACTATTCTTTTTAGGAAATAGGCCTAATTTGAAGGCTCAATGAAGGAAGTGTGCCAACTTCACTTGCTCAGGAGCATATAAGTACTTACACAGGACTATCATCACCTGTAAACACTGAATTCATCAACCATATGATCAAATACTTAGCTGTTTTGTGCATTTTCAATACTGTCCATCCATTGCATGCTAACTAGTCACTGTCTAGACTAGATACTATCATGCCAAATGCCTTTGGGAGAGGAGTGTAACCTGCCAAACAAAAAAAACATAAACTCTAATCTACCTTCCTCCATCCTACCGAAAATGGATGATAACTTTCAGAGGATAGAGGGAAAATGGTTCATTTTGTCCCCAAAACCCTAGCTATGGAGGGTTTAAACCAGTTTGCACAAAATGGATTGAAACAAACAGCAAAAAATGTTTCAAAGGCTCTAAATATGTGTAAATGGAAGGTATCTAAAAACCCTAACATATTTCCCAAACCTCAATTCCTGAACTGTCCGTACCAGGCCGTACTGTATGACTGTCTTCACAAAAAAGCAGAAAAAAATTGTTTTTTTCCTTCTAAAACTCCTCTCTTTTCATTCTATTTTGGCATGTCATACAACATTTTGTTTATAGAAGGTTTTAGCAACCTTTCCACTTCTCTTTCAACTGTACAACTACCCACCAAGGGCAGTGAAATGTTGGAAGTTGCCTTTGCATAAGAAACTCTATGTTTCAAAAGGGAAAAACCTTGAAAATAGGCCTTATTACCACCATAGTGGACTAGTCAATCAAAGTGAACTAAGTCCTTATTACAAAACATGAGAATGGCTTTCAAAGCCTTAGAGGAAATGGACTAACATGATGACAAACTAGGAAATAGCCAAAAAAAATGACTAAACCGGGAACTCCTACACCATAGGTGAATGTTCGAGCTTCTCTCCATGGATTATCATCATTGTTATCAGCCATGATGTTGAAAGGAGTGCTTTCATCCTCAAAAGTTTGTTCTAATGTTTGAGTATCTAAGGTATGTTGGGGAGTCTCAAGTTGATCTAGATTGATCAATTCATAACAAAGTTCTTCAGCTAAGACTTCTACCTTTCTATTTATGGTTGGAACTACTAATGGGGGATTTTTGGTATGAATCTTCCGTGTGGACCTCATTTTTCTGACCATGCAGAAAAAGAAGTTCAACAACTATTTTTGTTCTTACTAAAAGAGGTATCCAAGTTTCTCCTATTAACACTAGAAAAGAAAGATCCCCTGCAATGGCACCAAAAAGTGATAGGTTGTCGTGAGGTCCTAACACTTTAGTTAAAATATGTCAATTATGTTGACCGGGTAGTGTCCAAGGTAGTTTGCAAAAGGGAATAGATTTGGACATCTCATCTTAGCAATGGTTTTCTAAATTTTTGAACAAGTCTTTAACAAAATGAATTTAAGCTAGGAAACATACAATTCTTAATCTATAAAGCATTGGAATCTTTAATCTAGAAAGCATATAAACTGACTAGGAATCAAAGCATGCATTTTTAACTATGAATTTTGAAAATACAGCTAACTATCAACTGAAAATGGATTAACACTTGAGGTAACAACTGATAGTAATTTTATGAATGAAACAGATGCTCTGGAAACTTTAACATAACAAATAGAACTTCAAAGATTGTTAACTTGAACACAATATCCTGCAAGGACAAACAACGATGCTAAAACAGAAAGTTACATTAATCTAAACAAAACATTTACTAAACAAAATTGAACAACACAATTTCACAACGATAAAACACTTATCTATCATATATCATTTGAGTGGCCATCTCTCAGAAGATCTTATGATCGATTCAAATCACATGCATTATCTTGACAGCTCCAAAGTAATTCCATTTGCATTTGCATTTCCATTGCTCAGAACATATTACTCATCATAAACTCGGTTCTATTCCTTCATATCATAAAAATTATCACAGAACATCACTATTGAACATTATTTATATATTGTATACAGGAACATAGCATGTCATAATATAACTGTTTTAGGAATTACTCATAATCTATACTACCAAAATTCTAAATTTCAGGTGACGTTGTTTTCAATCAAGTATGCATCCTTGCTAAGTTCACAAAAACTTAGCTACCTGTTGAAACATGGAATCATCCTCAAATGTGGGTCTCCTATAATGAGAATGAATCTCCAGAGTGAGCTGGTTCTCCTTATGATTTCCTAAACTAATGACTTGTGGGGAAAAAGGATAGAAAGATATATTGAAAGAAATAAATCCTAATTAACTTGAAGATGGAATTACCTAATAGATCTTACTCACAAACAGGTTATTGAACCATGACTCTCACAACACTTAGCTTATTTAACTCATAAATATTTCACATGAAGGTTTGGAAAACACAACATGCAACCTGAATTAAACAAGATTTTGCAAAAGGAAATCACAAGCTAAGACAAAGCAAAGGATAAATTTTCATCACAATACAACAAGAAATCAACTTGCAAATACTTAGATAAAGTATGAAGGAAAGGTACTGCTTAATCACTGAAGGAATAATGAATATAGTGAAATAAATGAGTACAACACTCTCAATGTGAGAGGAAGAATCTGTCTCTCTGCACTCTGATCTCTAAAATTGAAAACTAAAACTGGAACCCCTCAAAAGGAAGAAAAAACTGAGATATATGCTATGAAAGATTCCCCCTCCTGAAACCTGGAAAAAAGTTCCAAAAAATAGACTCCAAGTCCATTTTCGAGCTACTCATAAAAGCCAAAATTAAAGCTCTGGATCTGCCACCAATCTAGAAAATAAAGCTGCAAAACTGCCCTCTCATGTGGTCCCATCATAAAATTGTTTTTCTTTGCTCATGAAATCTCCAAATTTTGTCCTATATGACTCTAAATAAAACAAATCGAAAGGGAATATCTGATTTGTTTTATTAGCCTATAAATTGCCTAAAAATAGTTAAGTTTTAAAAGCAATTTATCAATGATTGCTTTAAAACTAACTTCACAATTTTGTGGCAATTTGATCTATATCCCATTTGATATGATTTTTTTGCAAAAATAAAATAATATCTGGCTCATAATTTCACCAAAATATTTTACAAGATATTACAATTGATTTTCTATAAAAAATCATAAAACATGATGAACATATTACTATGTACTTTGCAAAAAATATCAAAGCCTTGAAAACTTAACACCATGACTCTAATCCTCAAAATGTATTATCCATGTGTCAATACCCTGCCACCTCATCTCTATCTCTATGCCTTACAAATTTCCACCTCACTACCTATACAAGTATCACATGTCAAAATTAGCCCTTCTCATAATGCCATTACCCATGCATGCATCTTATGTCTTCAAATGTTCTTTTCTTTGACCTCTCTTATACATTTGAATCATATAAGGAATTGAAAATAATAATCAATGCATAGGTGGGAGGTCATTTGACTCTCTACCACATGCATAGGCACTTTGATTATACCATGAGTCAACTACATTGGAAGTAAAGGTTTTAAAGGCATAAGCCTTACTCTCTCATGATATTGATAACCTTTGACTTTATAAAAATCAAACAAAATGAGAAATGTTGTCGGCCTCTCCACTCCATGATTACTAGGGAACATCGATTGCAAATGTTGACCACGATACTATTTTGAATGAGGCAATTATGTGTATTTACAAAGTCAAAAGTGAGGAGTGAAAACACCATTGAACAAAACAGTGATATGAACCCTAAAAGCTACTTCATTTTCATTTGGCGTCCCTTTTGTTATTTTCTCTGCAACTCTCATGCCGCTGACCTGGGGTTTGATAGCTCTCTGGTTTTCCTCTCCATTTGATGGCTTCTATGGTCGAAATCTCAAATTTCTTGAATAAAATAACAGGCAGAACTACTATAGGTATGATATATGCAACTTTGACTATCATTTAATTCTTTCTGTAGTTCTTATTCTTTTTAATGCCCTTGGCCATAGTGCTCAGTTCTTCCTCTGCAAACTTTGACTTCTTTCTTGAGATCTTTCTGTGTCCTTGTATTCTGGCAACCATGACAAAATTTGTGATAAGTCTCTTGTGAGACCGCGGCAAAAAAAATACTTCTCATTACAAATAGAGCTAAGCTCATTTACTCAATTTCTGTATATGTTTTCACTTTCATTGAACAGAAAAATGAAAGTCTTGTGTAAGAAAAATGATATGGGTCTTCATTTTCTTTAGAAATGCGAACCATATTGTTATGGCCACTACTGTATACACTTGTTACACTTGTTTCTGTCCATTATCTTCAGTGTAAATGAAAACACCTTGAGGGTTTTAGCATATGAAACAAGGGTTTCATTTCCATTGAATAAATGGACCTCTCCACACCACGGCTATACCTGTAGACACACTGTATTGTGTTCTTTTGACTGTAGCTACAGAAAAAGAAAAGAGGGTTTCAAAATCTTGACATAGCAATTACTTTCTATTATCTGGAAACTTGTCCTTCTATTTCTATAGCTCCTTCAAATGATTATCTGGACATTTCTGAGTAATAATAACTGTCTTCTAGCTACCCATACCATTCTTTCATATATAAAGCTTTATAGATTTCTTTTCAAAACATAACAACTTTAAACATAGCTGCACTTCTCTTTGACGGTTTAAACTTTGATCATTTTCTTATTTCATGACTGTCACTAGCCAAAAAGACACTTCCTCTTTTGTATCAGTTATTTCACTTGACTACAACTACGGAATAGAAAAAAAGACATGAAGTCTTTTACCTGTGCATGATATAAGTAGTTTTTGTGACGTGTAATCTTCACAAAACTTGAAACTGTGTCTTCATTTCACTTCTGTACACTTAGAATTTCTTGTAGAATATACTGCATATCATATGTCTTCTCTCTTGACTTGAACATGGCACTGTATCCTTTCATTTTGATGATACCTGTAGCATTCATTTGTCTCTTTTACATGATGTGTCACCCTTCACTCATGGCTGTCAAAGTCAATAATGCATATACCTTCTGTAATTTCAACTGTATCAAATGATAGTAGCTTTGTAATTTGTCCTATAATTTGTCCTATCACTGTTCAAATGATACAAGGCTTTATATCTTGGAGACATGATTATGTTTCCTTTATCTTCATTTGGCTGAGAAACCTGAACACCTGTAACATGTCTTTATACTATGAATGCACTTTCTCAGTTGTTCCTGTCATTTGTTCATGTAAGATTAAAATAATACATGCATCCAAAAATATTTATGTACTTTAAAATAGCTCTTGCAGCATGTATATTTTGTCTGATATGCATATGAGACTTAGTTGGCATATGTCCTTGTCTGATGTAATCACTTGATTTTTCTTGGTCTTCATCCTGATGCATTTGGGACCCCTCATCTTATGTGGCAAATACTTCTTCTTGTAGCATATGTTTGTCTCATTTCTGTATCATCATTGGCTGTCCATGGGCTTTGTATTTGTATAGTGCTGCAGTCAAAGCAAAAATAGTTGGCACTTTACTTCACATGTCATTATGAATGACAAATGGCCTCTTCTTTCTATATAATGATAGATGAAGTATCAAACAATTGGACTGTCATTGATCTTTGTAACAAGATGTTTATATAATCTACAATATATGATATCTTGTTGATGCTTATGAACATTTACATACTCTTGTCACTGAAGCATACTTATTTGATGTCTTTGAACCAAAACATGATAGCATTACTGAATGATGACACCATAGCATTGTTTCTTCATCATGCAAGTGTATAACCTGATTGCTCTTCATGACTTGATATGATGAAATGCCAGTGATCTGCAATGTTCTATAGTTGTTCCATGATTGTTCTTATCTTGATTCAGTCTATGCAATACAGTCTGTATTCTATCCCAGCATTGTGGCATGGCAACAGGCTGATCCATATATGCACTTATGATATTGTTTATTCAAAACATGCATACAAATGATTTCTATTTTTGGATGTTATGCTATCATCAAACAATCATATACAATTGTTTCATATTACTCACTGGTAACTTTTGACATTCAGTTGATGCAATGTATCTCAATATTTTCATTCCTCTCTGATGCATCAAAATACTATGAAAGATGTATAAATGAAATACCTATGAATGTCACTTTCTAATGTCAACTGAAGTGATGATGACAGCTACCATGTGCATTAAATGTAGTCCCCTTTTATAGTTCAGTTCATTTTCATGGTTGCATTTCATTACTTGAACTCTAATCATGATTATGTCTTGGAACACAACTAATGCATATGATTACTTTTATAATTCCTTCAGCTTGTCATGTGAATGTGAAGAATGATTCTTTCTTTTCTATTCATCCCTTCTGAGATTAAGGGGAAGCAGCATGATGGGCTCAACCCTTGTGGGAGCCCATTTGACACCACATGCTGAATGTCTTCAATCAGCTACATGACTTGTCCTATACTTGCACATGAAACAAATAGATTAGAATAAAATAGTGATGCTCCATGTTTGCTTCTTTTCAGTTCCTTCTGCATATGGATGATGTTCATTTTATTAATGAACTATAACAAAAGTATTATGCCTCTTCTGATAGATAAAGGATTTTCATAACCGAAGCTTCTAACAGGGCCTTTCCCACATTTTTCAAGTACATGTTGAGATTAGGAGTAGGATAGGAGGCTACTCTGAAGATCGATAAAACAAGGCAATGATGACTATGTCTCTCCTTTCTCATTCATTAGGTGCATAGTATTTTGTTTATATCTTGCATGTGTTTAGCTATAACCCACGGCTTGTGTGGGACAACTGATATGTCATCATTTCTTTCAATGCAATTCTTATTTCTTTATGTATTTCAAATTATAAATGAATAATCATTGTGATGAATGAAATACTTGTCTCACTTGACTATTCTACATTGCAATGATTGATCTGAAACTTTCCTTTCTTTCCTGAACAAATAAACTGCATTTAACATTGAAAACATAATAACTATGCAACTAACTCATAACAAAAGTAAATCAAACTTCACTCAAAATGATAATGTTATATCTGCTCAGCCAATTTTGAGCTGTTGTAAAAAAATGGTAACATTTCTAGCAACTTCTGCTATATGCTTGCCTGCTAAGCATTTGACTAGCTGCCTTGAACATCCATTGGGCATTGAGTCCTACTCTGTCCTTCTCAGAAACTCAGAAAAAATTGTAATTCATCTCTCCAATAGTCAAAACAACAATAGAAAACTGAAAACAAACTCTACTAAAAGCAAACTAACAGGCCCTGATGGCCAAAACAAAATGCTGAAAACAAATGTGCATGAGCACTTATTCATTGCAACACTACTCTACTATATATAGAAGAAATTTTTATCCTCAGAGGCAATGCTTGAGGTGGATCCCATTAATTGGGATAGATAGCACCTCTCCACTCAACTTGGACAGCTAAAATGCATTATTTTCTTTGCACTCTATGATAACATAAGGCCAATCCCAAATTGCATCAAATTTAGAATGCTTTACAGGCCTGCTCCTCAGTTCATTCCATTTGAACACCAAATCTCCAACCATAAAGTTCCTTGGTCTTTCTCTCTTATCAAATGCATTCTTCATTTGGGTTTGATGCATATCATGTTTTCTTAAGGCCTCTTTCCTTGTCTCTTCCAGCTCCATGAGCAGAGCTACCCTGATTACTAGAGGCTGCTCCTCTAGCAGCTCAAGTTCTTTAATGAAAGTCAATGTAGGCAATTCAAATGAAATCGGTAATCAAGCCTCTTTTCCATAAGTAAGCACATATGGGGAACAACCAGTATCCCTCTTGGGCGTAATTCTGTCAACCCAAAGAGCTAACTTTAACTTTTCATGCTAGGCTTTCTGATTGTCTTCAATAGTCTTCTTGATGATCCTTATCAGATTTTTGTTAGTAGATTTGGCCTACCCATTACCCTGTCGGTAATAGTTAGAGGAAGTATTCAAATAGATATTATTTCTAATAGACCAATCTAAAATTCTCAATCCTATGAAAACTAGACCATTAACTGAGATGATTGAATCTGGTGTACAGAATCTTGATACCAGATCCTGATAGAAACTTAGGACAGCATATTCATTTGCCTCTTTTAAGGAAACAGCCTCAATCCACTTGGTAAAATAGTTCGTGGCAATCAAGATCCACTTGTGGCTTGCACTTGAAGGTGGGTTTATTGGTCCTATGAAATCTAGCCCCCATTTTGCAAACGGTTTTTCAACTTTAATAGGATGTAGGGGTAAGGCAGCAAGTCTTTTCTTACCTGTAAATAAGGAACACTTCTCACATCTTCTCACCCAAGAAAAGGAATCCTTAAACAAGTTAGGCCATTAATAACCAGCCTACATGATCTTCAAGGTAGTTGTCCTAGTTGCAAAGTGACCTCCTGAAGGTCCATTGTGAAATTCTTCTAACAACCTATCAACTTGATCAGGTCTAACACACCTCAGAAATACACCATTAAAATCTCTCCTATATAAAATACCATCAATGATAGCATAAGGAGTAACTTGTAACCTAAAATACCTTCTTTCTACCCTATCTAAACCTTCTGGGCATTGTCCAGTTTGTAAATAATACATCATCTACTGCACCCAGCTATTTGTAAGAGCTGGTATAGTGGCTGGTTCATTATTGTTTAGCACTATTTTGGTGTCCTCTTGGTGTTCTTGATCAAACTCTTCACTTTCAGCAAGCAATTCGCATAAGCCCTTACCTCTAATCAACTTGGTCACTTTGATATCAACATCAAATTCCATAACTCTGGTTATCCAACCAGCCCTCTTATCATTTATATCTCTGTTCAATAAGAAACTCTTGACAGTGGGATGAGCAACCATTAAGTAAATTTTGTTATTAGACAGCATGTGTCTAAATTTCTTCAGGCTCCTGACAATAGCAAAAACATGTTTTTCCACAAAAGAATACTTTACCTCATAGTCATGCAATACTTGGCTGAAAAATGTAATTGGCTACTCTAAACCTTCATCATTTTGCTGACATAACATTGTAGAAATGGTGTCAGCTCCTCTAAAAGCATACTAGATAAAATCCCTCTCATAATTAGGATTAATGAGGGTAGGGGCAGCAGCGAGAGCTTCCTTGATCTGCTCGAAGCTTCCTTTTCCCTCCTTAGTCCAGTTGAATGACACATTCTTCTTGAACATGGTAGTGAGAGGTTGTAACAAAGCTGCAATATTCAGAATAAACCTCCTAACAAAGTTAATTCTACCAAGAAAGCTCTGCAAGCCTTTCTTATGTGCAGGCAGTGGTAAATCTAAAATTGTAGACTCTCTCTCAGGATCAATAGAAATACCTTCTTTTGAAACAATATGACCGAGTTTACCTTCATGAACTAAGAATATGCACTTTTGGGGGTTCAATGAAACTCCAAACTCCCTGCACCTCTAAAAAACTTCTTCAAGTGGTCAAAGTGATCATTAGAATCTTTGGAAAAAATAGTTATATCATCTAGATAGACTAGAACTATTCTATTCATAAGACCATGGAAAGCCATATCCATTGCCCTCTGAAAGGTTGCCCCTGCATTGGACAAACCAAATGGCATTTTCTGATAGGTCATAGTACCCCACTTAGTTGTGAATGCAGTTTTATATTGGTCCTCTTCTTTGACCAAAATTTGATTATATCTAGAGTATCCATCTAGCAATGAATACCTATCAGAACCTAAAACAGTTTGCAGTATTTGTTCCATGGAAGGAAGAGGGTAGTGGTCTTTTAATGAGGCTTGATTTAGATCACGAAAATTGACACAAAGTTGGATTTCACCATTCTTCTTCCTGACTGGGACCAAACTGGAAACCCAGGAGGTATGTTTTATTGGGAAAATGATACTACTTTCAATCAGTTTATTCAGCTCAGCCTTCATTAAGTGCTCAAGTTTGGGATTGAGGGGTCTCTTCTTTTGCCTAATAGGTTTGGCATTGGGCTCTAAATCTATGATGTGTTGGGCCAAACCAAGATCAAAACCTCTCAAGTCTTTATACTCCCATGCAAAAACATCAAAAAAATCTTGACATAATTGAACAAAAGACTATTGTTCTTCTCTAGTACATACCTTCCCAAGTTTCAGCAGTTTGTCTTTGAAAGTTTCTATGGTCTGATAGTGTTCTTACTTCACTGTCATGTTGCACTTATCTTTTCTGAACTAATCATCAATGTTGAACACTGATTCTAATGTGACTAGTCCTTTGGGCAACTTATTGGACCTCAACTGAATAATCTGATCTTCAAATTGCTGGTTATCAGCTACAAATTCTGCTTTTGCACTTAAAAAACTTAAGATTTGTTCATCACTATTAAACACTTGCCATGAAACACTATTGTCAGGTTCAGAAGGTCTAACAACTATCTTAACATATGACTATACCTCAACATTTTGAATCTGATAAGGAATCTCAAATTGAGATCCCAAGGCTACAAGCCTATCTGCATACTTATTTTGATCATTGGGAACTTAAATAAGATTAAAAGCATCAAAAAATTCAATTGAATCCCACACTCTATGCTTGTACTTTTTGAGCAGATCATTTTTAGCAACATTCAAATTCCTAACCTGATTAACAATCAATTCATAATCCCCATAAACTTGAACAGATTTGATACCCTTTTTTCAAGCCCACTCTAAACCATGGATCAGGGCCTCATATTCAGCCACATTATTTGTGCAGCTGAAAGTGAACCTTAAGGCAACATAATATTTGTCCCCTTGAGGTGAAATCAACATATTACCTCCACTAGCACCCATCTTGGCCCTTGATCTATCAAAGTATAGTTTCCAAAGCTAATCTTCTTACTGATCTGACTGATTTTGGTCCTTAATCAGATTAGGAATCGCTGCATCAAGTTCCTGTATCATATAGATGCCTAATCCTACCTCATCCATGTGATGGAAAGGGTCACTTTCATGATCTTTAGCTACCAAATCATCTAAGTTTATGTCTTCTATAGGTGCATTGGGATCTAAGCTCATGGGTTCATCCTAGTTCCTACGAGTGATGTATAGATTAGCATTTATTGGGCTAGGAACATAGGGCTCAATATGGTCTTTTGCAAGTGGTTCAAACTGTATTGTTACTTTCATGCCATATCTTGTTCTAAAGAACAAGTGACTCCAATTAGAGGATAGAAACCCACCCAATTTGGCTATGAACTCCATAGAAAGGCAAATTGCAAAACTAGGTGGAAGATCAATGATGTAAATGTCTTGATGAATGGCAAAATTAGGACAATCATGCAATGTGAGTGGTAGATTTTTTATTATCCCCGCAGTACTAAGTGCAGATCCATCTAACTGAACTACTCCCTTTGCAAGGGGCTCATAAACCAAACCTAATGAGTCAGCTACAATTTTGGGCATAACTAAACTACTTGCTCCTGAGTCTACCATACAGTTATGAACAAGTTTATCACCAATAATGAAACTTGGATAGAAAGGAGGGGGTTTTACCTCATTTGTCAGCTGCCCACTCTTGATCTTTGAGTTGTTGGCAAGTACAACCTTGGGCTTCTCTTGACTAGAACGCTCAAAAAGTGAGAGTTTAACTAATGCTTCTTGTAATAAATTCTTCTGGCCAGGAATGCATAAAGCATCTATAACTGACATACTCACTGTTGCTTTCTTAAGATGATCAACGATATTGAAAGAAACAGGGTTTACCTTCTACTATCCTTTTGCTGCAGCTGAATCAATCTGCCTTTGTGAAGTCTGTTGTTGCATTTTGGGTTGATCTTTCACTGGTACTGCTTGGTCTCTCTGTAGAATTTGTACTTTCTGTTGTGGTACAGGGGCAGTTTGTGACGGATAAACTTGATTTTTGTCCCTTACAGCCTATTGTTGTACTATAGCAACTTGCTGATTAACATCTGCAACTCTCAGTTTTGACCTTTTATTAGCTGAAATAGGTGTAGTTTGTTGATTCTGACCTTGTAAATAATTTATACCACAAAAATTAGATTCTTCCCAATTCATTAAGACTACATCAACCTTATTTTGTTGAGTTGAAACTTCACCATTAACTCCTTCTAAACTTGCATAGTTGTTCTGATGAGTGCCTGATTTCTCACTCCATTTGTGGACGCAGCTTGATTATGTGGTTGGTGACATGGGTAACACTAGTCACTATCTTGACCCAGGTTATTCTGTGTGGGAACAAGCTCTTTGGAGGTGCTGGCAGTATTTAGGTTGTAAGCTTGGAAGGGTCGAGGGTTGTAATTTCTTCTCTAACCCTGGGGATCAGCCTGGAAGGGTTGCCTATATTGCTGATTGGACTGAAATTGGCCATTTTGCTAATTGGGCTGATACTAATTTTGGTAAGGTAAGCATTTCTCCATATTTACTAGCTTATTTGCAATTGTCCTTAATGTATTTTCAAGCTCTGTGGTATTTTGGGTTTGAGCTAGAACAGTAGTTCCTTGTGCTATTTGATATCCTATTACTGGAACAGGTGGGACAACAACTAGAGGAGGTACTGTCATTGGCGTGGATGGCTAGATTTCAGGGAAAATGGGTAAAGGAGGCCTAGGGGCTATCTTCCCTGCTTGAATAAGGTAGTTTTCTACTCTAACAGCAATCTCAAAAGAATTTGGAAGGGTGGTCCCTCCCATAGACTAAATCATTATGGAAATTTCACTGTTCAAAGCTTTAAGATAAAACAAAAATGCATGCCTTGGCAAGGGTTTTACTGTTGTGGGCATCCTATCCCATGTTCTCTAAAATCGGTAGTTGAAATCAACCATGTGTTTGTGGGGTGCCCTTTTGATGGTGCTTAGTTGCTCCAGCAATGAGAGATGGTCGGATTTGTCTTCGAAGTGCTTGTGCAATCTGTCTCCTAGTAGATCCCACAATGTTATTGAATTTTTAGCAAGTCCTCTGAACCATTGTAAGGCTTTTCCTTTTAATGATGCAGCCAAAAGTCTGATTGCCACATTTTCTTGAGTGACATTGTGCACAGAACAAAGAGTTGCCACATCTTGAATGTGTTCAGCAGCGGTAGTATGATCCTCTCTGGTGAAATAAGGCAATCCTTTAAGGGTTGCCATTGGAATATCATCTCTTTGGGTAAGTTGTAGTGGGTTGCCTCCATTGAAAGCTACCTAGCCATTATAGGTATCTGGACTATCAGCACTAGACTTCTACTTCTTTTGACTAGACTTGCAGAATTGAATCATGAAGGTGTAGACTTTGATCTTCTTGGTGACTCAGTTGTTCTGCTTGTTGATTTGCCTCTCCTCCTAGGTGTAGATAGCTGTAAATAATCAAAGGGGTCTAGATTAGACCTGGTTTTCATAGGCTGAAAGCACTAATCTGCATAACAAACTAGAGGAAATGAGTCACTGGGTATATTTGAAAGCCTCCAAAGGCTGGTAAAATTGCTGCATATACTAGAACAGTAGCTATGAGGGTACAAATCTCTCTAAAATTGCTTCCAAAGTCCCACCGGGTGTGCCAAAAACTATTGTCAATCAAGTATGCACCCTTGCTAAGTTCACAGAAACTTAGCTACCAGTTGAAACATGGAATCATCCTCAGTTGTGGGTCTCCTATAATGAGAATGAATCTCTAGAGTGAGCTGGTTCTCCTTATGATTTCCTAAACTAATGACTTGTGGGGAAAAAGGATAGAAAGATATACTGAAAGAAATAAATCCTAATTAACTTGAAGATGGAATTACCTAATAGATCTTACTCACAAATAGGTTATTGAACCCTGACTCTCACAACACTCGGCTTATTTAACTCATAAATATTTCACATGAAGGTTTGGAAAACACAACATGCAACTTGAATTAAACAAGATTTTGCAAAAGGAAATCACAAGCTAAGACAAAGCAAAGGATAAATTTTCATCACAATGCAACATCAAATCAACTTGCAAATACTCAGACAAAGTATGAAGGAAAGTTTCTACTCAATCACAGAAGGAATAATAAATATAGTGAAATAAATGAGTACAACACTCTCAATGTGAGAGGAAGACTATGTCTCTCTGCACTCTGATCTCTAAAACTGGAACCCCTCAAAAGGAAGAAAAAATTGACATATATGCTGTGTAAGATCCCCCTCCTGAAACCTAGAAAAAAGCTCCTAAAAATAGACTCCAAGTCCATTTTTGAGCTACTAATAAAAGTCAAAATTAAAGCTTTGGATTTGCCACCAATCTGAAAAATAAAGCTGCAAAACTGCCCTCTCGTGTGGTCCCATCATAAAATTGCTTTTCTCTGCTTATGAAATCTCCAAATTTTGTCCTATATGACTCTAAATAAAACAAATTGAAAAGGAATATCTAATTTGTTTTATTAGCCTATAAATTGCCTAAAAATAGTTAAGTTTTAAAAGCAATTTATCAATGATTGCTTTAAAACTAACTTCACAATGTTGTGGCAATTTGATCTATATCCCATTTGATATGATTTTTTTGCAAAATAAAATAATATCTAGCTCATAATTTCGCCAAAATATTTTACAAGATATTACAATTGATTTTCTATAAAAATCATAAAATATGATGAACATATTACTATGTACTTTGCAAAAAATATCAAAGCCTTGAAAACTTAACTCCATGACTCTAATCCTCAAAATGCATTATCCATGTGTCAATACCCTGCCACCTCATCTCTATCTCCACGCCTTACAAAATGCCACCTCACTACCTATACAAGTATCACATGTTAAAATTAGCCCTTCTCATAATGCCATTACCCATGCATGCATCTTATGTCTTCAAATATTCTTTGCTTTGACGTCTCTTATACATTTGAATCATATAAGTTATTGAAAATAATAATCAATGCATAAGTGGGAGGTCATTTGACTCTCGACTACATGCATAGGCAATTTGATTATACCATGAGTCGACTACATTGGAAGTAAAGGTTTTGAAAGGTTTTAAAGGCATAAGCCTTACTCTCTCATGATACCGATCACCTTTGACTTTATAAAAATCAAACAAAATGAGAAATGTTGTCGACCTCTTCACTCCATGATTACTAGGGAACATTGATTGCAAGTGTTGACCACGATACTATTTTGGATGAGGCAAATATGTGTATTTTCAAAGTCAAAAGTGAGGAGTGAAAACACCATCGAACAAAACAGTTATACAAACCCTAAAAGCTACTTCATTTTCATTTGGCATCCCTTTTGTTATTTGCTCTGCAACTCTCATGCTGCCAACCTAGGGTTTGATAGTTCTCTAGTTTTCCTCTTGATTTGATGGCTTCTGTGGTCGAAATCTCACATTTCTTGAATAAAATAATAGGTAGAACTACTATAGGTATGATATATTCAACTTTGACTATCATTTAATTCTTTCTGTACCTCTCATTCTTTTTAATGGCCGCTGCCATAGTGTTCAGTTCTTCCTCTGCAAACTTTGAATTCTTTCATCAGATCTTTCTGTGTCCTTGTATTCTGGAAACCATAACAAAATTTGTGATAAGCCTCTCGTGAGGCCGTGGCAAAAAAATTGCTTCTCATTACAAATAGAGGTAAGCTCCTTTACTCAATTCTTGTATATAGTTTCACTTTCATTGCAACAGAAAAATGAGAGTCTTGTGTAAGAAAAATGATATGGGTCTTCATTTTCTATAGAAATGCAAACCATATTGTTATGGCCGCGACTGTATACACTTGATTATGTCCATTATCTTCAGTGTAAATAAAAAAACCTTGAGGGTTTTAGCATATGAAACAAGGGTTTCATTTCCATTGAATAAATGGACCTCTCCACACCATGGCTATACCTGTAGACACACTGTATTGTGTTCGTTTGACTGTAGCTACAGAAAAAGAAAAGAGGGTTTCAAAATCTTGACATAGCTATTACTTTCTGTTATCTAGAAACTTGTCCTTCTGATTCTGTAGCTCCTTCAAATGATTATCTGGACATTTCTAAGCAATAATAACTGTCTTCTAGCTGCCCATACCATTCTTGCATATATAAAGCTTTACAGATTTCTTTTCAAAACATAACAACTTTAGACATAGCTACACTTCTCTTTGACAGTTTAAACTTTGATCATTTTCTTATTTCATGATTGTCACTTGCCAAAAAGACATTTCCTCTTTTGTATCAGTTATTTCACTTGACTACAACTATGGAATAGCAGAAAAGACATGAAGTCTTTTACTTGTGCATGATATAAGTAGTTTTTGTAACATGTAATCTTCACAAAACTTGAAACTGTGTCTTCATTTCACTTCTGTACACTTAGAATTTCTTGTAGCATATACTACATATCATATGTCTTCTCTCTTGACTTGAACATGGCACTGTATCCTTTCATTTTGATGATACATGTAGCATTCATTTGTCTCTTTTACATGATCTATCACCCTTCACTCATGGCTGTCAAAGTCAATAATGCGTACACCTATAATTTCAACTATATCAAATGATAGCAGCTTTGTGATTTGTCCTATCACTGTTCAAATGATACAAGGCTTTATATCTTGGAGACATGATTCTATTTCCTTTATCTTCATTTGGCTGAGAAACCTGAACACCTGTAACATGTTGTTATACTATGAATGCACTTTGTCAACTATTCCTGTCATTTGTTCATGTAAGATGAAAATAATACATGCATCCAAAAAGATTTTTGTACTTTAAAATAGCTCTTGCAGCATGTATATTATGTTTGATATGCATATGAGACTTAGTTGGCATTTGTCCTTGTCTGATGTAATCACTTGATTGTTCTTGGTTCTTCATCCTGATGCATTTGGGACCCCTCATCTTATGTGGAAACTACTTCTTCCTGTAGGATATGTTTGTCTCATTTCTGTATCATTGTTAGCTTTTCATGGACTTTGTATTTGTATAGTGCTACAGTCAAAGCAAAAATAGCTGGCACTTTGCTTCACATGTCATTATGAATGACAAATGGCCTCTTCTTTCTGTATAATTACAGATGAAGTATCAAACAATTGGACTATCATTGATCTTTGTAACAAGATGTTTATATAATCTGCAATATATGATATCTTGTTGATGCTTATGAACGTTTACATACTCTTGTCACTGAAGCATACTTATTTGATGTCTTTGAACCAAAACATGATAGCATTACTGAATGATGGCACCATAGCATTGTTTCTTTATCATGCAAGTGTATAACCTGATTGCTCTTCATGACTTGATATGATGAAATGCCAGTTGATCTACAATGCTCTCTAGTTGTTCCATGATTGTTGTTTTCTTGATTCAGTCTATGCAATACAATCTATATTCTATCCCACCATTGTGGCATGGCAACAGGCTGATCCATATATGCACTTATGATACCGTTTATTCAAAACATGCATACAAATGATTTCTATTTTTGGATGTTATGCTATCATCAAACAATCATATACATTTGTTTCATATTACTCACTGACAACTTTTGACATTCAGCTGATGCTATGTATCTTAATATTTTCATTCCTCACTGATGTATCAAAATACTATGAAAGATGTATAAATGAAATACCTGTGAATGTCACTTTCTAATGTCAACTGAAGTGATGATGACATCTACCATGTGCATTAAATGCAGTCTCCTTTTATAGTTCAGTTCATTTTCATGGTTGCATCTCATTACTTGAACTGTAATCATGATTATGTCTTGGAACACAACTGATGCATATGATTTCTTTTATTATTCCTTTAGCTTGTCATGTGAATGTGAATAATGATTCTTTCTTTTCTATTCATCCCTTCTGAGATTAAGGGGAAGTAGCATGATGGGCTCAACCCTTGTGGGAGCCCTTTTGACACCACATGCTGAATGTCTTTAATCATCTACATGACTTGTCCTATATCTGCACATGAAACAAACAGATTAGAATAAAATAGTGATGCTCCATGTTTGCTTCTTTTCAATTCCTTCTGCATATGGATGATGTTCATTTGATTGATGCACTATAACCAAAGTTTTATGCCTCTTCTGATAGATAAAGGATTTTCATAACCGGAACTTCTAATGGGGCCTTTCCCACATTTTTCAGGTACATGTTGAGATCAGGAGCAGGACAGGAGACTACTCTGAAGATCAACAAAACAAGGCAAGGATGGCTATGTCTCTCCTTTCTCATTCATTAGATGCATAGTATTTTGTTTATATCTTGCATGTGTTCAGCTATAACCCACGGCTTGTGTGGGACATCTGATATGTCATCATTTATTTCAATTCAATGCTTATTCCTTTATGTATTTCAACTTATAAATGAATAACCATTGTAATGGATGAAATACTTGTCTCACTTGACTGTTCTGCAATGCAATGATTGATCTAAAACTTTCCTTTCTTTCCTGAACAATTGAACTACATTTAACATTGAAAACATATTAACTATGCAACTAACTCACAACAAAAGTAAATCAAACCTCACTCAAAATGATAATGTTATATCTTCTCAGCCAATTTTGAGTTGTGGTCAAAAAATGGTAATAGATGCATAAATGCCACTTGAAGAAGTCTTCAATAGAAAAATAGACTTTTAATTAAACTAGATGTCTATTAAGTTCAACATAGTAAAGGCTCTAAGTGGAGTCATAAAATGTCTTAGGTGTCTTTAACAGAAAAAAAAAAAAAGAAATTGTCAATAAAGTCCATGATCATGTATTCCTAGATTTCTAGTGCCCTAAGATTCTAACACTGTTGACTTTAGTTGCTTTTAAATTACACTAGGCTCCTCATAAAACCTTGCATAAATACACAGACCTTTATACACGATCATGTCAACATTAGTGGAAAACTTCAATCAATTGGGAAACAAAGATTTGTACATTATTCTATCTAACTTAAACAAATGTTGCTTATAAAATTAGTAAATTGGCATGGTTTGGGTAATTGGGTAACACAAAAAGGGTTATATGATTTATTATGAAATGAGGTTAATTATACCTAATCACAAATAAGGAAGTATGTTGTTCAGCTAAAGGAAGCAGTCAACTTGAGACTTGCTTCATTATCTTGGATACTAGCTTAAGTAGAAAAGGTTGATCTAAAAATGAAAACTCCAAGTAGTGTGGAGGAAGCTGAGGACTTATGTATACAATTTAAATGTCAGAGTCATATTCTTTCCTCAACAAAAGAAAACTGGGTATCCACTCTTGTTGAACTCAAGGTAATCTATAAAAGCATTCTACCCTCCAAGTGAGTTGCAAGAGTATTGTAGATAAGATCATTTTGGCTTTGTATAGACTTGTGGAGGCTTGTAGTATTATTCTTGATGAAAATATTATGTACATAGCATCAATTTTTGGGGCATTTCCATCTCAAGGGGAGTATTGTTTGTAGAAATCATATAGTAAGGGCGAGTTCATACAGTTTTTGGGTTGATATAAGTAGAAGTTATTAGACCCTTTGTCATTGATGTCAAAGGGGGAGAGAGAGAAATGTACATCTAAGGGGTTGTGTTTGTGCACATCATTTTGGTTTTGCCATCAATGATAAAGGGGGAGATCGTTGCATCTTGATAAGATTAATTGTTATTGATGTCAAAAGTATGTGCTCCGGAGATAGTAAATATGTAATATCAATTGGTGCAAGTCAATAGTATGAGGAAGAATGGTAATCATCTTGATGTCTAAGTGTGATGCGGAGGTGAGTACACTTGTTCTAATATGTTTTCTATATGTCTACATTGATATATTACCATTTTGGTGTACCGCACTTAGAGATATGTTGCACAAGTTTTGCTAAGGCATTTACAGTGTATACTCTAAGGCAAAGTCATAGTATTTTGGTCTATATTCCTCCGCAGAGTAGGATTTAGTCTTGCAGTTCAGAAGATAAGTTGATTGGCATATGGAGGAGTTATATCCAAGATTTCAAGTCATTATACCTTCAACAATAAAAGTTAGAAGTGACATCGTTCCAGTTTGTGCTCTGGCAGAGTAAAGTAATGATCCAAGACTTGTTGGAATGCCCTGCATTCCTCTCAAAGTGAAGATTTGTCCATGCGGCTTTGTGAACATGTTCAAGGATGTTCAATGTATACTACTATGTAGTATCAAGTCATTTGGTAGTCCGCAAGTTTAGTTTCTCAAACAACATTGTATTACAGATGGTTCCAGATGCCTAATTATTCTCAGAACACATGTTTAAGTACTTGTACTAGTTGGAGAATGTACATATTAGCTATAAGAGTTTATGTAAACATTCTGCATATCTCAATATGTCTTAGGTTTAAAGTACATGCAAACCCTTCTTGTTTCCAATACCGCATAAAGTTTTCAACTTAGTTTGAAAAGAGTTTGCTCTCCAAATTATAGTACAATTGAGTTACGTGTCTCAGAATGCTCTGCATTCCTCCACAGTGTTAGATATGGTCGTACAATTTTGGATATATGTTCAGAATGATGCATAAGTTTATTCACAAGAGTTTCAAATGTTTTAGTGGTCCACAATACAATATCCTAAGTTTTGATTTGTCACAGTCAGTCTGGGATGCTATGATCTCATTAGTACAAGATATTTCTCTTCTTGCGATAGCACATAATGATCAAATACTTTAGGAGAAGAGTGTAAGGATAGTGTTGAAAATTTTCATTGTTCACATCTTGGTCCACATGATGTTTTTGGTTTCTCCCCGGTGATGTAAAGATGGACAATTTATCAATTTTAATGTTGTTTGGACCAACAGTCTAGTTTCCTTCATTTGCAATTTATCCTGATTAATTAATTTGACTTTGAAGGATATATTGTGATACATTTTGGGCCCTGTTATGAGGCGTTGTGATCCACAACTCATTTTCTCTTCATAATATATTTGTTTTGAGATAACCTATATAGTATCACATGTTTCATCTAAAGGATATCCTGGTGTCGACCTAATTGAGGTTTTGAGTTGTTACGGAGGGTATATATAGAAGAACAAAATCATTTTGAAAGAGTAGAGGTTGATAAGGGTGTTAAGCATGAAGTATGCCAAATCAAAGTAATGGAGTAATTGTGCAAAGCAAAGGATTGTAACATCAGCATATGATAGATGCCTTCTTTACAGAAGTTCATGTTCATGTTTGTTTTGTAATTCTCATGTATCCTGCTATTAGACAGTGAGTCTCTTCAGTAGGTCTTTGTATCTTATCCTAAGGTTGTAGCCTTAGTTTCAAAGTCCAATAGGGAGTAGTAGCTTCCTTGGGTTGTAGCCCTAAAAAAAAGTTGTAATTCATATAGCAGTGAGCTTCATATATTGTGAGTTAGTCTTCACCGTGGTTTTCCCCTCATTAGGTTTTCCACATAAAAATCTTGGTATCCTTGTGTGGTTCATGCTTTCCTTTCTATTCTTCTTATTTTGGTTAATGTGATTTGATGTTTAAAGCAGTAAATGGAATTAGTTTAAAGATTAAGAATAGACTGATTCACCCCTCCTCTTAGTCTTCGAGTGTGTTCAAGAGTATTATTGTGGAGGATTGTATGATGGTGGACCCATGGCTTGTGAGTGGATAGGGGGTCCATATGCTTGATGTTTTGGGGGCATGGACGTAGTGTTGGGTGGTTGGGTGTAAGTGGAAGAATAGTATGTTTGTTGTGATTGTAGTGGTGGTTGATGTTGTTGGGTGATGTTTTGGTGCTGCATGGATGCAACATTGGGTGTGTTGTTATATGGAGCCTAATTAGACTCAGAGGTTAAATTTTCCCCACTTTTATCAGCACGGTTTCCCCCCCAAATTATTTAACAAGGGTTTGGGGACAGTGCCCCCAAGATGGGGTCAAGGGGCAGTGCCCCTTGCGGGGTCCAGGGGTAGCACCCCTAGCGTGCTCCTTGTTGCGATACAGGGCGAGGTCGAGGGGCAGCGCCCTCGAAACCTCAAATGATTTTTATTATTTTATAAAGGCATCAGGAGTTATTTTTTCTATTGGCCAACATAAAAAACCCTATTTTGTAACCAACATAAGTCTTGATAAAAATAGCTAAGGGTTAGGGTTTCTGTTGACATTGTATTGTAACATTTTGTAGCGGTATTGAGTTGCAAGGATTACTGGTTGTAATTGGTTTGATTTGTTGGATAATAGTATTGGACTCTCTATTGGTGGATGTAGCCCAAGTTTGGGTGAACCATGTTAAAAACTTGTCTCTCGCTATTATTATTTCTGTGTATTTTCATTCCTCTTTATAATCTTTATTTGCATTTAATTGATATCTTCTACGTACAATCCCTAATAGGGTGGTTGTTGATGAGTGGTGTAATAGTAGGTATGTGGTGGTTGGGTATGTGTGGAATATGTATATCTCATTAAGGGATTTTGTGAATGATGTGGTGGTTGTGATGTGGATGGGTGTTGAGATTGGAGAAGTGTTTGTGAAAGTATGGTAGGCAGTAATGTTGTTTGAGTCATAATCATCCTTTGGGGGATGACTAAGGGTGGAAGTGTTTGTGAGATAATGACGACATTCGCTGTATTTTGAAAAATATTGGAGGCATTTGTATTGATGGGTGGAGTGGTGAAGATACTTGGATTAATAGTGATGTTAGTGGAAGTTGGAGGGTTAGATGGCATCATGTGTGGTGGCATGCCGTAGGGAGGGTTTGATGCTTGTGATTGCGGGATGGTACTACTCCCTATGAGTTGATCAATGGTGTAGACGGTGTTAGCGAACTTGGCAAAGTGGGCCCATGGATTATCATAAACCAGTTTGTTGGGATTAGGGACATGGCCCCATGGTTGGTCGTGAATGGGTGATGGTGGTTTGTCATGGATGATTGCTTTAAGCTTGTCTTGGTCAAATGAGTGGGGAAGATGTGCTTCATGATCAATGATTTGTTCAATAAATTTGTCTTTATGATTTTCAATGAATTGTTAGAATTTTTCATGTAGTCCCCTTTCAGGAAATTGATGAATGTAGGTGAATATATATGAGTGAGTATGGAGGTTTCACCTATCTCGGGTTGGTTGACAACCCCTCCATGTTGCTTGTCGTAGAGTCATGTAACCATTTTTCTCCTTTCTTGTGATCATGTGATGGGAGGCATAAAATAGAAAACTTGTGTTAGAGGATTGTTTGATTTGAAGGTTTGATGATGTGGGTGAATATTTAATCAAGAGGGTGGTGTGTAAGATTGGTGATTTTTTAGGATTTGGATTATGGATGATGATACTACCAAAGAGAGCCTAAGTACAAATCTAGATCTTTTGTGAACTTTATTGTGATTTTATCCTTCCTTAGGGTGGACAAAGAGCCTAAGCAAGAAGAGGATGGGATTGTCGTACTTGGGGTAGACAATACGCACCAAGAAAAATGGGATTCTTGAAGTCCACCAACTTAGGAGTAGTCTAAGCTCCTAAGCTAGCTTATCCAAGTGGTATGAGATCTAACTTACACTTAACTTAAGATAGACAAATTCTTAAGCCCAATGCAAACTAGAGAAGGATAAAAAGATCTAGATTCTAACCTTAGTGTATTTGGTAAGTGATGGTTTGGATTTTGATTTGGATGGTTTGATTTGATTGGAATTGGTTAAAGTGGAATGATCTAATTTGATGGGTGAATGGGATGGATTGATCAAGGTTGATTTTAGTGAAGGTTAAGGTGTGATAATGACAAAAATGTTTTATGTGAAATGGTTAATTGATCATAAAGCTAAGGTCTAAATGGATGTTATGGGTGATGATTTTACAAAAATGGAGATATCCTAATGGAGGTGTAAGGTCCTAATGTCAAGGGTGAAGGTGATTTCATGATTTTGGGGACATGGTGGATTGTTATATGATGTGTTGGAAGTTGGTTCAATTTCTAGTTTTGACTGTGAAAGGAGCTACTCTCAAATTTTTGAATTTTCTAGTGTAGGAACTGAGACAGAAGTCACAGGCACTAACAGACTATTTTAGGGCACTAAGATATAAGGCACAGGTGTCAATCTAATGTCGCAGGCACTAACATAAAAGTCAAGGGCACTGATAGACAGAGTGAAATTTTGGATGTTCATCTTAGGCTCTAAGATTTGTAGTAAGGTCACTAAAGTATGGTTTTCCTTAGTGTGAAGGTTTAAATCACAAGCGTTGAACCATCATAGGCACTGAATCTTAGAACATAGGTGCCGCGAGACAGGCACTGGCACTAAAAGGGTCTATTTTGCAAGTTGGAGGTGTTTGATAGGTCAACTTTTTGCAAGAGATGCAAATAATCAAACATAATGGTTGTTTTGACACTTTGGGAATAAGGTTGTATGGCTTTCACAGGTTTTGCACAAAGAAGACACACCAAGCACTTGATCACAAACCTAAAATTAGTTAATTAGGAGTGACATATCTTATGGATCTCATGAAATGGTCATGGTTCAATCTCAACTCAAAATAGATAAGTGATTCCCACCCCCCTTAATACCATAATTCTATAGTTTGTATGGATAGGGAATATATGGTCATGTACCACCATATACCCCTTACTTTGGAGACTTTTGCCTTGCCCAAAGTAGCCCCTATCTCAAGTATAACTAGTGCAGTCACGATTAGGAGGGTCCATAAAGTGAACAGTCCAGACCGTCCAGCAAGAGTAAACACAATGGAAACAACTCAATTATAGAATGTAAATGTAGATTCAGTTATTCAATATATCACATATTCAAAATGCAAACAGGTCGGCAACATGCGGGCTTATAATTAGGTCTTATAGGCCTAATTCTTTAGTTACTATGTATGCACAAGATATAGCTTTGAAGCACCTTGCCAAAGAATTCAACTATCTATCTATCTCTATGTGATTCACTATTTTCCTATGCATCTATTACATTAATATATATCATCTCTGGAACATAAGATTCCTCCACATCGGACAAGGATGGTCACAAACTCCAATGAAAGAGATGTAATGTGTGTACATGGATATGTCAAACCTAAATAGATGGGAATCCTCTACAAGTGAATGAAATAGCGTGTGGATCTCAGGAAAGATTAGCCACAAACCAAAGTTCCTTGAATGATGTGTCTTTGAGTTGCATAGGTCTTCTCCTTTAACTGATTGTCTAACACTGTTAGGATGCTCTGCTTTGAGAAAACAATCGATCTTCTGATAGTGGTATCTTTCCAGAAACCAATCCAAATGATCTAAATTTTGGATGTGATGTGCATGAAGATGTCTAGATGCTAAGTCTAGCTCCACAAGGTCTAAAATGAAACTGCGGAAGAATGCAAACCAAAATACAGAAATTGCTATTGACTGAATTGACTGTACTAAACTAGAAAATGAAAGAAAACAAACTGAAATGCAAATTGTTTTTGGTTGATGCAAGATTGATCTTGAACCAGGGATGCTCCTGCATCAGACATATGGGGTTGTTGAAAAAGTGAGTCCCTCACTTTGTTGGGGCTAGAGGAAAACCAAGGTGGTCTACCTCAACTTGAGAAATCCATGATGAATCTTCTTCTGATCTGCCTTTCCACTTCACAAGATATTCTTTGTATTGCTTACCTCTGGTGCTACGTCTAATTCTGATGTCCAATATGTCTTCAATCTACTCTGGTGCTTGTTTTGGTAACTTCTTCTTCAAGTCTTCTTTAATGCTTTCACTGAACTCTGCTTCATGATACTAATATAGGTTTGCAATGTTGAAAATAGGTGATATACCCAATGTCTCCAGTAGCTCCACTTCATATGCATTTCTTGAATCAAACTTCTTGAGTATCCTACATGGTCCAAACTTCTTCATCTTCAACTTGTTATATGTCCCAACTAGAAACCTTTCTTTTCTCAGGTACACCATGACTTCATCTCCAACTAAAATTTCTTTGTGTCTCCTCTTGTCATCTGCTTGCTCCTTATACTTACTATTCATCTCCTCCAAATGCTTCTTAACTTGATTATGCATTGTCTCCATGTGTCCTAAAAATTCTTCTACTTATGCACTCCTCATGTTCTCCATGCAGATATCTCTCAACTCTGCTACACCTCTAGGGTTAGTTCCTGTCACAATCTCAAATGGTGTTCTTCTGGTACTCCTGTTCACTAAATTATTATATGCAAACTCTGCTTGTGATAGAATCAAATTCTAGTTTCCTACCTTCTCTCCAACCAACCATCTCAACAAGCTACCCAAACTCTTATTTACTACTTTTGTTTGTCCATCAGTCTGTAGATGAAATGTTGAACTAAACTTCAAGTCTATCTTCATCTTCTTCCAAAGTGTCTTCCAAAAATATCCAATAAATCTTGTATCTCTATCTAAAATTATGATCTTAGGTAATCCATGCAATCTCACAATCTACTTTAAAAATAGGTCAGCTACATGAACTACATCAGTTGTCTTCTTACAAGGTATGAAATGAGCTATCTTTGAAAATTTTCCCACTACTACAAATATTGAATCATGTCCTCTCTGTGCCTTCGGCAATCCCATTATGAAATCCATGCTTATGTCTTCCCAAGGTCTCTTCGATACTATCAAAGATTTGTACAATCCAATATTCTAACTACTTCCTTTTGCAACATGACATACTCTACAACTCTGCACAAACTTCCTAACATCCTTATGTATCTAAGGCCAAAAGTAATTTTCACTTATCAAAGCCACTATCTTGTCAATGTCAAAATGTCCTGCCAATCTACCACTATGCTTCTCTTTGATCAAACTGTCTCTCATTGAACTCCTAGGTATGCATAGTTGGTTTCCTTTGAACAACATATCCTCCTAAATGAAATAATCCAACCACTTACTTCTATCTGTCACAACAAGTTCCTTACATGCTTTCCAAGGTTCTATAAAATCAAGGTCTTCTTCATACATGTTCTTCAGCTCCTCAAAACCTAACACTTCAACTCTCATCTCTGTCAGCAAGTTCCTTCTTCTACTCAGTGCATCAATAACTTTGTTCGATTTTCTACTCCTATGCTTCAGTACAAAAGTATAATTCTGCATGAACTCTACCCATCTCATATGTCTCTAATTCAACTTCCCTTGATTGTTTGGGTACTGCAAAGCTTGATGATATGTATACAACATAAACTCCTTAGGCAACAAATAATGTCTCCACTTCTTCAAGGATTGTATTATGGCATAGAACTCTTGATCATAAAATGAATATCTTCTCCTTGCATCATTAAACTTCTCACTAAAATATGCTACTAGTCTACTTCTTGACTTAGCACTGCTCCTATTGCATTTCTACTTGCATCACAATCTACTTGAAATACCTTATTGAAATCTAGTAATGCCAACACAGGTTGCTCTCTCACTTTTATCTGCTCTTGATGTCCACTTAAAGTCGTTTATGTCACCTCTCATTGTCTCTGCATAGGGTTACATACTGAACTAAATTTTTTGATGAACTTCTGGTAGAAACTAACTAATCCATGAAATGATCTGACTTCTCCAATGCTCTTAGGTGTAGGCCATTCAAAAATTGCTCTTTCTCAAGGTCCATCTTCAATACTTCTGCAAAAATCACAAATCCCAAATAGACTAATTCTTTCTTTATGAAACTACACTTCTTGATTTTTATCAACAATTTCTCTTCTCTTAACCTCTGCAATACTTGTCTCAGGTGCCACAAATCTTCTCCTTTTGTCTTACTAAAAATTAGAATATCATCCAAATATAAAATAACAAACTTACCCAAGAATTTCTTCAAAACTTCATTCATCAACCTCATGAAAATACTTAGTGCATTTGTCAATCCAAAGGGCATCACTAACCACCCATACAATCCTTCATTTGTCTTAAAAGCAATCTTCCATTCATCTCCTTCTCTGATTCTGATTTAATGGTATCCACTCTTCAATTCTATCTTTGTAAAATACTTTGCTCCACTCAGACAATCCATAATATCATCCATCCTAGGTAATGTGAATCTATACTTAACTGTGATCTTATTGATTTCTCTAGAGTCTGTACACATTCTCCATTCTCCATCCTTTTTCAGTGCTAACACTGTAGGTACTGCACAGGGACTCAATCTTTCTTTGATCAAACCTTTCCTCAACAATTCATGTATCTATCTATTCAATTCTTCATTCTCTATCAGTGTCATTCTATGTGCTACTTTATTAGGCAAACTAGCTCCAGGTATAAGATCCATGTTGTGACTGATAGTTCTGATTGGTGGCAATCCTTCAGGTACATTATCTAATATGATGTCTTCATACTCTTTTAGAAACTCAATTGTCTCCTCTAGTTGTGATTCTTTAGTCTCTATCTTTAGGGTTTCAAGTTTCTTAGGAATCAAAACATAACACATGTTCTCATGTCTCAAACCATCTAGTAATTTCCTTCCATCTACCAAACAAATTCTAGCATTCCCACATACTTCACTCTTAGGATCATCTTCCAAATGAATCAAAGTAATGCTCTTTCCATTTGATGTTATAGTATATGTATTATTTCTTCCATCATGTATAGCTTTTCTATCATACTGTCATGGTCTACCCAAATAATATCACACAATACTTCATCTTGATAAGATCCAATATGAAATTTCACCAAACATTGTTCACTCACCAGTACCTTATGGTCATCCTGAATCCATGCTATCTGATATGGCTTAGGGTGTTTCAATCACTCCAAGTTCATCTTATTCACCATCTCTTCTGAAACTAAATTATTTGAACTACCACTATCAATTACAATTTTACAAAATTTACCTCTTGATTTGCATCTGGTCTGGAACAAACTTTTCCTCTACGTTGGTTCTTCATTTGTCTCTTCTTAAAATAGTGCTCTCCTCATGACAAGTGATTCTCCTTTCTCAAGTTTACCAACCGAACTAGGTGATCCAACAGGTTCTTCTTCCACATAGGCTGCTCTTCCAATGTTCTCTATCTTCTTTCTTGTACCCCCTTGATTACATTTAAATGCTCTATGTCCTTCACCTCCACATTTAAAACAAGTCCCTCTAAATGTTCTCCTATCAGGTCCTCTTCTATCTCTTTGGTATCCTTCACTCTAGTATGAATTAGGGTTTCCTCTACAGTAGAAAGTTCTATCATCACTCCAGTATGCATTGTTTTCTCTGTCCTCCTTCTTGAATGTGCTCTCTTGTCTATTCTACTCCCCATATGATCCCTCTCCACTAGAAAATATTCTACCTCTCTAAAATTTACCTCCTCTACCTCTATGTATTTGCTCATGCTTCTTGTTCAACTTTTCTTCAACTTTCAGGGCAAACTGGTATGATTCTTCCAATATTGTCATCCTTACCAAACTTAGTTCTTCTTGAATGTTCAATCTTAGTCCATTGATGCATCTAGCCACTTTCTTCTTGCTTGATTCACTATGTCCTATCCTTATGATCATCTTATGAAATTCTTCAGTATACTCCTTCACAGATTTCTCCTTTTATCTCAGGTTCTACAATATTTTCAACAGTTCCAACTCATAGTCAACAGGTATAAACCGATTCTTCAATTTTGTCACCATTCTATCCCACTTTGTAATCTTCTATTTTCCTCTTCCATTTCTATCCAATTGAACTTCTTTCAACCAAATAGTAGCATGTCCTTTCAACTTTGTCTTTGCAAATTTCTTCTCTGGATCTTCAATTTCTTCATACTCAAAGTATTCTTCTAGGTCATTTATCCAATCACTCAACTCCTCAGGATTCAAATTGCCAGTATAGTTTGGTACATCAACTCTAGGTCTTTTCCCAATCTTTGAATCATCTTGCAAAATTTTGACTTGATCTGATTCTTCTTCTTCATCTCCTAAGGTTAATTCATTTTGATCAGCAAGTTGAAATTCTTCATCATCATCACTTTCAACATTAAGTCAAGGTGTCAATCCTTTTCTTCAATCTTCTTCAACATCTAAGCAAATGCACATTATTTTCATCATTTCCATCATCTCATCCATTCTTCCATCCATAGTACTAATAGCAGGTATTCTCCTTGGTAGCATCTCTTCCTCTGATCAAGTGTAACTACCTCAAGTTCAGCGATCGAGCTACAAGGTGGCAACTACCTCACAATTGGCAATCAGTTGACAACATAGTTAGTCTGCCTTAGATTTGGTGATTTGTTCATAGCAAGATCTTACGGATTGCCTTCACTCAATTCGCTCACTTTGCTCCCAAAGGATTCAAACTTCGCTCTGATATCACTTGGTGCAGTCATAGTTAGGAGGTTCCACAAAGTGAACAGTCTAGACTGTGCAGCAAGAGTAAACGCAACAAAAACAACTTAATTATAGAATGAAAATGTAGATTTAGTTATTCAATATATCATAGATTCAAAACACAAACAGGTCAGGAACATGCAGGCTTACAATTAGGGCTCACAGGCCTAATTCTCCAGTTACTATGTATGCACAAGATATAGCTTTGAAGTGCCTTGTTAAAGAATTCAACTATTTATCTATCTCTATGTGATTCACTACTTTCCTATGCATCTATTACATGAATATATATCATCTCCAAAACATAAGATTCCTCTGTGTCAACCAAGGATGGTCACAAACTCCAATGAAAGAGATGTAATGTGTGTACACGAATAGGTCGGACCTAAACATATGGGAATCCTCTGCAAGTGAATGAAATAGTGTGCAGATCTCAGGGAAGGACAGCCATGAACCAATGTTCCTTGAATGATGTGTCATTTAGCTCCGCAAGTCGTGAAATGCTCTATAGGCTTCTCCTTTAGCTGATTGTCTGAGACTATCAGGATGCTCTGCTTTGAGAAAATAGTTGATCTTCTGATAGCGGTCTCTTTTTGGTAACTAATCTAAATGATCTAAATTTTAGATATGATGTACATGAAGATGTCTAGATGCTAAGTCCAGCTCCGCAAGGCCTGAAATGAAACTGCAATAGAATGCAAACCAAAATATAGAAACTGATATTGACTAAACTAACTATACTGAACTAGAAAATGAAAGAAAACAAACTAAAATGCAAATGTTTTTTGGTTGATGCAAGATTGCTCTTGAACTAGGGATACTCCTGCATCAATAATGGTATGTGTGAGCTTCTTCCCCTCCTACTACAATGGTGCACCACAAGATATGATAGTTGAAGGTCTTAATCTAAGTTCAACAAGGATTCTAAGGAGTCCCCTATATACGCAAGGTATGTGGGGCCCAAACTATGAATAAGATTCCACAATGACACACTACAAATGTCACCAAACAAAGTCTTGGCAAACTAAGGGTCTCGGGGATCAATTTAGACATGTTGGGTTCACCATTAAGGTACAGCTTTCACTCTCCCCTCTTTATATACCCCACCAGTACATGTGGTTGAGGTCATCCCTAGGGGAGATGAAATCTCCTAGAAGGCCTCCTAAAGGGAAGGAATGTTACTCACTTTTGATCCCCAAGATCACATGAAGGGCAAGGAGAGAGCATACGTGAAGTAACACCCTAGGAATTAACAATAAAAAAAGAGAGTGAAAGAAAGCTTTTGATCCCCAAGATCACCCAAAGGTATGAGGGGAGAGCATACACCTTCTAGCACTTTAAGACAAAGCACACAAGTTAACTCCCTTCTAATTTAACTTAGTGCCTAAACTAGTGATAAAAATCAAAATTTTGACTAGTGGGGCTGCAAAACCACATGTTAGTTTTTTGATGGTCTTGGACAGTCGAAAGATGTTGCAAAAATAAAAGGTTAGCCCAATAAATGATATTAGCCAAAAACCTGAATTGAAATAGACATAGGCACTGACAAAAATTGTCCAAGTGCCAAACCAAGAAACATAGACGCTACTAGAGAACATAGGAGGTGAGATTCTTACCACAAGCTAAATAAACAGACGCAGGCACTAATGCGAAACTAGGTGCTAGTATAGAAATGAAAAAGCATTGAAATAAAATAGTAGAAGTGCTAAAGTTTGAGTCATAGGCACTAATCTAGAAAACTGTGTGCAAAAAAATAGAGATTATACCTAAGTGTAGGGTCACTGAACCTGACTGTACATGTGCTAAACTGATGTTGTTGAAAAGGATGACTTGCAATCATATGTTAAACCTGCAAAATAGAATTTTAGGGGTTGTTAGAGTTGTAAACAAAACTAATTAAAGTGTTTAAATATGAAAATTTAAAGCACAAATTAATTGGAAAATTGTTCAAGCACAAGCACTAACTGGGAGAATGCAAGCGCTACTCTGCAGAAAACCTACAAAATAGAGATTATCAGACATAGGTGCTAATGCGAATGATGTATGTGTTGATGCAAATGTAGGTGCTAATAAAAGAGACATAGACATTGATGCAAGATGCAGGTGTTGAAGCAGGAGATATAGGTGCGACTATAATCTACATGACAAAAACAAACAAGAAACTCACAAAACACAAGTTAGATTAGGTGGTGGGGTCCCACAGGCATGCCAAAAAGTATGCAATCAAATGTGAACTATACTAAACAAGATAGATTAAATCTAACCTATTTAATTCACAATTAACTACAACTTCAAGATTAGACTAAAGAGAAGCACATTTAAACTACTTTAATTGTACCCTAATAACTATGCAAAGCTCTTGATATGTCCTAATTGATTATGTTAATATGCTAATTTTTAATATATGTTAAGTGCTCAAAGAGGTAGAATTTCCTTGCATTCAAAAGTGTTGTGAAAATGAGGGAGGTGAACTCCAATTTATAGATTTTTAGAGGCCAAGATGGAGGGCTAGGATTTTATTGAAAGATTAAGAGCTTACATTGCTTGAGAGCTCTCAAGCAAGGAGAGGCGGACAAGTGTCAAAAAGAGGTTGTGTGAGAGGAGAGCTCTAAGATTCAAGGGGAGATCTAGGGTGGAAATTGCAAGTTTAAATGGATGGATGGATAGGGTTGAGTAGGTGGATGAGGTGTAAGGATTCATTTATGAAAAGGTAAGGCTTAGATTTTGTGGAGAATTTAAAATTGGGATGAAAGGGCAAATGGAATTTAAAATTGAAGGAATAGTGCCACATGGAATTTTTAATTTGGTGAATAGTGGCACATAGAGTGGGTGAGAGGAAAAATGGACTATTTGGAAGATTTGCCCATGCTTCCAAAGTACCACTTGTCATGTACATTCATGTACATCGAATGACAAGTGGACTTCTAGAAACATGGGGAGATGTAATCCCAGGTTAATCTTAATTAACCCATGTGCACATGGTTAGGAGGAAATTAATGATAATTACTAAAAGTAATCAAAAATGGATAAAATGAGGAATTAAATAAATAGGTATATTTATTTAATTTTTTGAATGGATAGAAACTATAGTCTTTAAGATAATTTTTTTATTTTTGGACTATAGTAGAAGAAGAATAAATGATTAGTGATTTTTGGTGATATGATAGGATGGGGAAGATATTAATTAAATTAATGTGTCGAAAGAAATGGATAATTGTTCAATTTAGGTTGACCAATTATACAGATGATGTCAGGAAATGGTGTGACCATTTTCAAGTGTCTACACTAATCAAAGAAAAAGATGAAAGTGTTGAGAATAGACAATGGAGGAGAATTTTGCTCAATAGAATTTGAATAGATTTATAATAAAAGTGGAATAGAAAGACAAAATACAACTCCATACACCCCACAACAAAATGGAATTGAAAAAAGAATGAATGGGGTGTTGACAAAAAAGGTAAGGAGTATGCTCAGTGGTGTTGGTTTAGAGAAGTTCTAGGAAAAAGAAATGAATGATGGTTGTTATTTGATCAAGAAATATCCTACATCAACCCTTGTTGATAAACCCCCTATGAGATTTGGAATAGTAAGAAGCCCTCTCTTCAACATCTCAAAGTTTTTGGTTGTGATGCATATGTGCATGTCCCAAATGAGAAGAGATATAAGATGGATTATAAGGAAGATAAATTTATCTTCATCAAGTACTAGATAGTGTGAAAAGATAAAACCTTTGGAATATAGAAACAAAGAAGATAGTTTACAACCATAATGTAATCTTCAAAGAGATAAGAGAATATCAAAAATAAGATCGAAGGAAAGAAGAACAAGAGGAGGTGATGTTTGAAACTAATAATAAGAAAACTTCATCTAAGGGTGAACTAAAGAGTAAAGTGAATTAAAAGAGGGAGGTGAACCAAAAGATAAATCATAAGAAGATTCTCATACCCTTCTCTTAAAGAGATCAACTCAAGAGAAAAGACAACTAGAAAGGTATAGCCTATAAAAACCTACAAGAGAAATAAATACAATGCACACAAATATATGCAAAAAAGGAGCAATGGAGTGTTTTATATTATCTCTACAACACCACTTCAAGGGGACAACCTCCCAATAGATAATACACTCTAATTATAAATATCCAAGATACCTTCCACATGAGAAGTCATTACAAGATAAAGACTCTTGCTAAAGACAACTACTATTATCCCATGCATGTGGGATAAATACTTTTATTCTAATTTACCATATGAGCAACTTATAAAGCATATGCACCCAATATAATACTAATTACTAACCAATACCTATAATAGAATGGGGGTTCATAACATTGCCTTTCCCTTCAAAAAACTTTATCCTCAAACCTTGAAAATAAGAAACTTCAAGAGAATGTTGGTTGGATCCTATTGGTATAAGATGAATGAGATAAGAGAAGAGGTTTGATCATCTTAGGAGGAGATGACAATCTTATATTATTTAGGAGCGTCTAATAATAGATAGCAATTACAAACACCATAAAGATGGTAGTTACAAATGATAAAAAGTAAAAATACAAGTGTAATTAGTTACACCATTATTGTCATTATATTAATATAATACTAATTATCCTAATACCCCCTTTAATGACTAAACTAGAAATAACACCAAGCTTGTCCAAAAATTTGAGAAAATGAATAAGATGAAGTGGTTTAGTCATTAAATCAACAAATTGCACCTAAGAAGTATAGAAATGAAGAGAAATATCTCCACACTCTACTAGCTACCAAATATAGTGATGATGAATCTTGATGTGTTTGGTGTGAGCATGATGCATAGGATTCTTCACCAACTTCAATACCCCCTAATTATCATAGAAAATTTGGGTTGGAGAATGTTGAGGAAGTTGAAAATCTTCCAAAGTTCTATGTATCCAAACTACTTCATAACCAGCACTCATAGCTACCTTATACTCAACTTCAATGGAAGATAGGTATTGTTTGCTAAATCTTACTTTGCCAAGAAATTACTCCTCATCCTAAACAAAAAATGTACCCAATAGTAGACCACCAAGTATCAACTAATCATGTCAAATCAAATTCTATATATCTAATCAAACTAGAATTTTTTGTCTTTTAAAGGAGTATGCCAAAGTCAAGAGTACCTTTGACATCATAAAACTTTCTTTGTAGCTATCCAAAGAGAAAGTGGTGCTTTTAACAAAAACTGAGAGAACTGTTGGAGTACGAGAGACACTGAGAGAGGGGGTGAATCAGTGTCTCATAAAACAAACTTGTTTTGGCAACAGTTAATAAAATTTATCAACCATAAACTTCAACCCTTCTATGATGAAATCAAAACATTCATTTATTAACTATAATGCATTGACAGATCAACATGAATGAACAAAACAACTATTGATGAACTATGACAAATGGTAGGGCAGTTTTATTTCTTTATTGGATATATTATGCATTTGTACTGACCCATAATGAGCATCATATCACATATGCAGCAATTAAATTATGAAACACTGAACAATGAATGTAATGGAAAGTTTAGACACAAGAAATCAATGGATCACACATAAAGAGACCATAACATAGAAAAATTGCATGAGTGGAAAACCCTCTTGGGGAATAAAAACCACTTGGGAAAGATGCCTCACTGGCTTAATATCAAAATCCCAATCATACAGTCTCATTGACTTCTTTTCTCTCACTGACAATTTTTATTGCCTCACTGGCTTTATACAACTTTGCCTCATTGGCTTTTTATACAACTTTGCCTCACTGGATTTTTATCCTGCCTCACTAGCAACAATGTTTAGAAGCACCAACTTCAAGGAGCACCAACCCCTAGCCTAGAAAGATAATTATAAATTACAAAGGGTTACTCTGTTTCTCTTTGTCCAGTACAACAACTTTGATCTAACATTAATGATAATGCACTTGGTCGTCTATCCTCAACATTACAATAGGTGTATACACAACACTTTACAATTCCTATTCAAAGCCCTTTTTATACATTTCATAATGTCTTCCTCTTCTCATGAAATAGTTTGAAGAGATAACCATTTCCATAAAATTATTTCAAGTAATAACTAAATATTAAACCATAGTTTAGGGTCAAACTAACCCTTCCAATTATAACTGACTTGTAATCCATAACTGTCATGTGACTAAGAAAAGAAGTAAACAATGTGTCACTATTGCCTCTAAATGTTATTATCATCAAAGTATGATCTATGTATCACATAACTAAAGTTAAGTTCTCAACACAGTTGTAACACATAACACTAGTTATATGATCACCATATTTAAAGCAACATAAAACTATTAACATTGTCCAAATAAAACATAAACCTTTTCCACTGTCTATAAATCAAACCAATGTTTATAAATAAATATAGTGCCATTGAATCATGGTTCTGACAAAATCATAAAAAATATAATCTAGCTATTTAAGAGAGCATCATAATAAACTGAAACATGTTTAAGAATCTTTCCCCAACAAACCAATGTAACTGAATCCACATTATCTCACAATCAGATATTACGACACCACAAGAACTATTACAGCAAATACAATTTCAACAGAAACCTCAAGATTGCAGGCATAACCAAAATGAAACCCTAATAAAAAAATAATACCCATAACTATCGCTGCTCAAGTTCAAACAATAAAGAAAGAAATTGAATGAAGAGGTCAAGTAACAATATCACCTAGTGGCCACGATTATAATAGCTGAAGATGAAGTCCAAATATTTACCACAATAGTCACATAGGCCAACGTTGTCTCTTCGACAAGATTCTCATAGAACTTTCAACGATTCATGGTGATTCCTCCATTTTGCTTCATAATTGCAAACCCTAGCTTCGAACATAAACTTCAACCTTGCAAAAATGAGAGAATAACCTAACTTTTTTGTTTTTTTCCTGATAATACCAAGTGACTTGTGCTCTTGGTGTGCCCTAAAGAGAGCTAGTGGAGTTCAAACAAAAAACTCTCCTTTTACCTGTCGAAAAGGTCGACAACCTGCCCAACAGGTTTATTCCATTACATGCCCGATAAGAATATTAAAAGTGTATTACAGGTTGTGCACTAGGAAATATATGTCATTTGTGACTAGTGAAGCCCCTTAAAAACTTAAAGAGTGTGTAGCTTTCAAAGCATGATAAACCAACTTATAATATCATCAAAAATGTCCTCCAAAACAAAAGATGAGAAAATACTTGTAGTGCCCCTCATTCACCTTTAAAGCAATATAATAAATGAATATCCTTTGAAGCAAACAAATGATATTGTGAAGTCTTTATGACCCTATCATGAAGATTAAACATGATGACATGTATCATGGGCATGAAGATATGTCAAAGCAATGCCAAAGTATAACCAAGGTGCATCAACTGTCAACATAATGATATGATACCAAACCAAGAACATGCCAATTATATAGATCACTTGTAGGTACCAACACTTATAACTGTTGTCTTGTAGAGCATGAACTAACAACTGTGAAGATCACTGGATACTATGTCATGAGTACAAATGCCACTGCAACTATGCTAGCATGATATAGAAAGATAATGTCATCAATGCCCACCATCACAACAACAACTGAAGAACAACAAAACAAACTAAACTGCAATGTGAAAGAGAATCAACTGAATTAAGCCTGGGCCAACAACATAATCATTGTATTTCCAACTGAGCCAACAATGCCAATATATGCCTTGCATTATGATGTCCAACATGTCACAGTGCCAACATTAGATATATGCCATCGAACACCATATCCAACTAAGAGAGATTGTGTCTTTGACATCAAGGACAACAACTGAGGACAAGAAACTCCCCCTTTGTTCATGATGGCAAAACACAGCTCGCTCTCCCCCTTTTTGACATCAAAGACAAAGGGAGGAAGGAAAGTGTGCCAATGCCTCCAGTTAATAACATAAATTTGAGATCTGAAATGAAAACTAAAAATCAGAATATGAAGCATACCAAATATACCATGAGAGTCCCACGAAGACGAAGCATCAAGACCATCTGTAACAGAAATGAGATGTCAACATCATAATGAAATATCTGCAGTATAATAGTCATGAAGATCATGTAGCAAAGATGGACAACAACTGAGAAGATTGTCATCACTATCCAAAATAGTAAAAATACCACTGAAGTAGGACCATATATTAGAGCTATAAAAGCATACAATACACTCCCCCTACATATGTCACTATTTCAAAAAGTATAGATGCCAGAAGTGAAAGATCAACATGTCTGTGATCAAAACAACATTCATTGTATGCTCCTATGTGATGCCAATGACATCTGATGAATGCATTGTTAACCATCAATATGTATGACATCACTGTATGTCAAATATGTATGTCAAAGACTAAAGACATCAAACCCAAACAAGGAATATATCACCAAATCAAATACAAGGAACCAATGTGCCAACAACTAAATTAATCTATACAAAGTCATGCTATGAACCATACCAACAATGTTCTCAAACTATACCAACAATACAAATAATGTCATAATAATCCCATGGACAAAAAGAACCAGCACAACACCATTGAACTGCTCCCAAAACATTATACAATAAGCAATAACAATGAATATGACCAATCATCACTGTTGGAATGATATATCACCATAAACTTCTCATAACAATATAATAACAATGCCTGTAATAATCACAAGTCATAAGAAAACTATTTTCCACAAGTTTTTATTGTTATTGGCTATAAATGAACTCTGTCACATTGTGTCAATAAGAGGTATGTAGCCTAGCATTGAAACCTTATTGCTCCATTGAGAAATATCACTAGGAAGATGTTGTTCCAAACCTATAACAAATATCTCTACATTATGCTATGATAACTAGTATTATTATTTCTTACCTTGTTGCACTTTCCTTCAACTCCTAATGATGCCAAACTGATAGAACAACATAGTTAGGTATGGAAACTTGAAAAGATTACTTATACAATAACACCTAAGCTTTGAGAATCAAAGGTATCACGACTATATAAGCTAGAATCATGCATCTGATCTAGGCAAAACTATCATTTGTGTTGTTTATAAATTGTTGACAAGAGGAAACTATAGTTCATATGTTCCATTGTCTGCTGCAAGAGATTATAGTCAGATCTGCCATCATCTATATTATTGTCATTGATCTCTCAAACCAAAAACATGTACCACTATCCTTTTATGATACATAAGAGCAAAAAAAACTCAATTCATGTCCATGGTCAAGGCATCAAATTTCAAAAGAGCTGTTATGACTACTACAGTATGCATCACCAATACATTTACTGTTATGAGTAACAACAAGTATGTTATCATGCAACTATGATGCCTTAATACTAGACTTGAAGTGAAGAATTACTATCCTGCATTCATACTTCATTAAAGTATCTGTCTTTGACACTCCTTGCACTCCTCAATGATCTTATGATGACAACTTGCAGTCAATGCTTTATAACTGTGCTCTATCTCTCTTAATGCTACTATCATAGACATTGTTAGAGATAAAAACTATAGAGCCTAAAAATTCACTGAACAATGACAGAGATCACTTTCAACCATCAAAGAATATTGTCAAGCCAATTGTTCTATCACAGTAACAATAACGTGTTTCACCTTCACATCATTGCCAAAGAAAATACCTAGCTTCCAATCCTATGTAGAACCAAAAACATTGACCACATAGTCTACGGTACTGTCTAATGTCAGGACTTACAATCTTTTATAACTTTGTAAATCAAACCAAACCAATTTCCTTGTCTTCTCTAGGGCCTAAATGGTAAAACATTAACCTACTCCCCCTTACCTCATGTTGATCTTTTAGGCACTTTGTGATGTCTCTTATGCAACATGCACAATATTAGGGTTTTGTTTTCTTCTCCAAACCTTTAAGGGCTCTTTCCTTTGCTTAATTAGGTCATCTATTTTCTTATTGTTTCTAGATGATTTCTTCAACTTACTTCTGCAATGTTGTGCCTTATGTCCAAACTTATGGCATCTATAGCATATCATATTGTTAGAGAAATAATGATATATGTTCCTTGAATTTCTATAATCATATCTTCCATGCATCCAATAGTCTCTTTTCATGTGCTCAACCTTATTGTAGTTATAGAAAACAACATTGTAGTTTTGATTTGACAAACCATAATAACTACAATTTCTAGCTCTATGACCATACTTATGACAGACATAGCAATAACAATGAAATTGAGAATAGTTAAACCTGACCGAATGATATTGCCTAGTAGATGAAGGTCTTGAATGCCTGTTTATATTGTTTCTATCAGTAAATTTATCTTTTTCTTCCTTCTTGACTTCACTCTTAGGGGTAGCAAAATGAAATGTCATATCTATCTTCTTCCTAGGAGCATTTCTTGTCTTAGAACATTCTCCTTTCTCATAACCCAAGCCAGTAGTATCCCTACAAAACTTTTGCTTGCTCAACATGTCATTCAGACTATTAGTACTCTTTTCAAACTAAATATTCTTTTGTAGCTTTAAGGATTCTTCTTCCAAATCCTTTCTCAAAGAGACTATTTCTTTCTCTAACTTTAGACATTCTATTATTTTTACTTATAGATTAGAATTTGTTACATTTATTATTCTTTTGGCTTCCTCTATTTCTGTCTTTAGTCTAATAGTTAGCTTATTTGAATCTTCAACTTGACCTCTTAAATCTACAATCAAGTTTCTTGCCTCTTCAAGTTCTAAAGAGACTTGTGCAAGGTCAAAAAGTACCTTTTTCTTGGAGTCTTCTTCTTGTTGAAGCTAGTCTTTTAAACTCTTGTTTTCTTTACTAAGTTGATTGATTGTATCTAGGGCACATAGAAGTTCTCCTTCAACATCAACTTCACAATCATTTTCGTCAAACTCCTGTCCATCTTCATCCTCAAAAAAAATCTTATTCTGCATCATCAATTTCAACTACAAAATCATCAAGTTCTTGTCTACTATCATTCACATTGTCAGGACTCTTAACTGCAAGACTGATTTCTTTATGACACTTTGTATCTACATTCATGGTTGACTCATGCAACAATTCATTGTAGGACTTAACTGAGGCTTGATTTTCAACTTTTTAATCAGCATTTTTCTTTTCTCTATTTGAGGCCTTAATTCTTCTACCCTTTCCCATGGTACTCCGCTATCAAGACCTACCCAAGTTAGTTAGACTTCAAATAGGGAACCTACACTCTGATACCACTTGTTGGAGTATGAGAGACACTGAGAGGGGGGGTGAATCAATGTCTCATAAAACAAACTTGTTTTTGGCAATAGTTAATAAAATTTATCAACCATAAACTTTAACCCTTGTATGATGAAATCAAAACATTCATTTATGAACTGTAATGCATTGACAGATCAACATGAATAAACAAAACAACTATTGATGAACTATGACAAACAGTAGGGCAATTTTCATTCTTTACTAGATATATTATACATTTGTACTGACCCATAATGAGCATCATATCACATATGCAACAGTTAAATTATGAAACACTAAACAATGAATGTAATGGAAAGTTTAGACACAAGAAATCAATGGATCACACACAAAGAGACCATAACACAGAAAAATTGCATGAGTGGAAAACCCTCTTAGGGAATAAAAACCACTTGGGAAAGATGCCTCACTGGCTTAATATCAAAATCCCAATCATACAGTCTCACTGACTTCTTTTCTCTCATTGACAATTTTTATTGCCTCACTGGCTTTATACAACTTTGCCTCACTAGCTTTTTATACAACTTTGCCTCACTGGCTTTTTATCCTGTCTCACTGGCAACAATGTTTAGAAGCACCAACATCAAGGAGCACCAACCCCTAATACATTTAGAAGCACCAAAATTCAAGGAGCACCAACCCCTAGCCCAAAAAGATAATTACAAATTATAGAGGGTTACTCTGTTTCTCTTTGTCCAGTACAACAACTTTGATCTAACATTGATGATAATGCACTTGGTCGTCTATCCTCAACATTACAACAGGTGTATACACAACACTTTACAAATCCTATTCAAAGCCCTTTTTATGCATTTCACAATGCCTTCCTCTTCTCATGAAACAGTTTGAAGAGATAACTATTTCTATAAAACTGTTTCAAGTAATAACTGAATATTAAACCACAGTTTAGGGTCAAACTAACCCTTCTAGTTATAACTGACTTATAATCCATAACTGTCATGTGACTAAGAAAAGAAGTAAACAATGTGTCACTGCTGCCTCTAAATGTTATTATCATCAAAGTATGATCTATGCATCACATAACTAAAGTTAAGTGCTCAACACAGTTGTAACACATAACACTAGTTATATGATCACCATATTTAAAGCAACATAAAACTATTAACACTGTCCAAATAAAACATAAACCTTTTCCACTGTCCATAAATCAAACCACTATTCATAAATCAATATAGTGCCACTGAATCATGGTTCTGACAGAATCATAACAAATATAATCTGGTTGTTTAAGAGAGCATCATAATAAACTGAAACATGTTTAAGAATCTTTCCCCAACAAACCAATGTAACTGAATCCACATTATCTCACAATCAGAGATTATGACACCACAAGAACTGTTACAGCAAATAGAACTTCAACAGAAACCTCAAGATTATAGGCATAACCAAAATGAAACCCTAATAAAAAAAATAATACCCATAACTATTGCTTCCCGAGTTCAAACAATAAAGCAAGAAACTGAATGAAGAGTTCAAGTAACAATGTCACCTAGTGGCCATGATTATAATAGTTGAAGATGAAGTCAAAATGTTTACCACAACAGTCATATAGGCCAGCACTGTCTCTTCGACAAGATTCTCAGAGAACTTTCAATGGTTCACAGTGATTCCTCCATTTTGTTTCATGATTGCAAACCCTAGCTTTGAACATAAACTTCAACCTTGTAAAAATGAGAGAATAACCTAACTTTTTTGTTTTTTCCTAATAATACCAAGTGACCTGTGCTCTTAGTGTGCCCTAAAGAGAGCCAGTGGAGTTCAAACCAAAAACTCTGCTTTTACCTGTTGAAAAAGGCTAACAACCTGCCCAGCAGGTTTATTCTATTACATGCCTGATAAGAATATTTAAAGTATATTACAGGTTGTGCACTAGGAAATATATGTCATTTGTGACTAGTGAAGCCCCTTAAAAACTTAAAGAGTGTGTAGCTTTCAAAGCATGATAAACCAACTTATAATATCATCAAAAATGTCCTCCAAAACAAAAGATGAGAAAATGCTTGTAGTGCCCCTCATTCACCTTTAAAGAAATATAATAAATGAATATCCTTTGAAGCAAACAAATGACATTGTGAAGTCTGTATGACCCTGTCATGAAGATTAAACATGATGACATGTATCATGGGCATGAAGATGTGTCAAAGCAGTGCCAAAGTATAGCCAAGGTGCATTAACTATCAACATAATGATATGATACCAAACCAAGAACATGCCAACTATATAGATCACTGGTAGGTGCCAATACTTATAACTGATGTCCTATAGAGAATGAACTAACAACTGTGAAGATCACTGGATACTATGTCAACAAGCCACTGTGTCATGAGTACAAATGCCACTACCACTATGCTAGCATGATATAGAAAGATAATGTCATGAATGCCCACTATCACAACAACAACAACTGAAGAACAACAAAACAAACTAAATTGCAATGTGAAAGAGAATCAACTGAACTGAGCATGGGCCAACAACATAATCACTGTATTTCCAACTGAGCCAACAATGTCAATATATGCCTTGCATTATGATGTCCAACATGTCATAGTGCCAACATCAGATATATGCCATCGAACACCATATCCAACTAAGAGAGATTGTGTCTTTGACATCAAGAACAACAACTGAGGACGACAAGAACTAGCTAACACCAAAGCAAAAATTTAGTCTAGTGGTTGTACGATAGATCAAGCTACCTATTGTTTGTAGAGGGATTCATTGATCGATGATGCATCATCAAAGGTTGATAACTTTAGTTTGACCTACATAGATGTAGAAGATGAGTTACAATTTGTCATCCATAAACATTCCAAGAGACTTGTGGCATATTTGAATTAAACCATGAAGATGCAATGATTAGATCACCAAAACTCAATTCCTAGGCAATAATGTAGGAGGCCTAGATCAAAAATGTCAAAAGTTGCACATAGGTCTGATTTCACTTGGTAAATTCCAATTTTTGTACTTCCCGTGATGGCAAGATCATCAACATATACAATAATTACAATATCATTACCATGGATTCTAACATAATATTTGGATCAAAAAAATTCTTCTAAATCCAAAATAGTTTACATGTTTATCAATTTTGAAATACCAAGCTCAAGGAGCATGCTTAAGCCCGTACAAGGACTACAAACTAGATGTTCACAACCAAGAACCTAAAACCTCAAGTTGCACCATATAGACCTCCTCATCCAAATATTTGTTTAGGAAGACACTTTTGACATCTATTTGATACACCTTCCAACCAAACTAAGAATCTACAAAGAGAAGAAACCAAAATGTGACCATCTTTGTAGTACGCGCAAAAGTTTCTTCATAATCTATCCCTTCCAATTGTAAAAATCCCTTAGCAAAAATACGGGCCTTGTACTTTTTCAAAAAACCATTAGCTTTGCACTTTATTTACCTTATAAACCCATTTGCACCCAATAGGATTTTCTCTGGAGGTAATTCTACAAACTCCCAAGTGTAATTTTTTAGCAATAAATCATACTCAACCTTCATAGCAGCTTCCTATTCTAGTTTTCCTGATCCCTTAGAGAAATTTTGTGGTTCGAAAACTTGAAAAATATCAAAAGAAAGAGAAAAATGAACATGCTTAGCAACTAAACTGAAGCTTAATTGTCTTGTTCTCTGAGGTCTATCATCTAGTTGAGGAAGTTCATCCTCATATACTCCTTCCAGAGTGGAATAGTACCATTTAAGCCTCTTATACTTCAAGAAAATTTTAAGAACGCAAAGGGTCATCTAGAACCTAAGGTGGAGTGGAAACAACATCATTCATGTGTTGCTAATATTCAAGTGAAGAACCAACCAAAGGCTAACTCACAAGCTAACCTGATGAACTAGGAGATTCAATTTTTAAAGGTAACCAAAGACTAGATTCAGGAACTAAGTTGACCTACTAAAAACAAGAAAAACATAGCTCTTTTTTCCTTTACATAAACATCTCGACTAACAATGTTAGTAGAATATCAATAAGCTTGTATGCCTTAGACTATTCACTATAGCTAATAAAGAAATATCTAATAAATTTGGAATCTAGCTTGTCTTTTCTATTCAAGAACCATTGTGTAAGAAGGTGAACCAAAAACATGAAAAGTATTTATCTTATGTTTGTGACCAAACCAAGCTTCCCCCAGTGTGATGTTTGGCAAGGCTTTGCAAGGACTCATATTGAGGAGACAAATCGTTGTGTTCATATTTTCTCCCCATACTATTAGGGCACATCCCTAACGTGCATCATGCATCATTCCATCTCCATGATAGTCCTATTTTTCCTTTCAACCACTCCATTCTATTGCAGAGTGTAGGTATCATTAGTTGTCACTAAATACCTTCTTTTTCATAGAATTCCTTGAATTTAATGGAGGTGAATTCCCCCTCATTATTGGACTATAAAGTCTTGATTCAACATCTTGTGGATGTCTCTTCCAATGCCTTGAACTTTAGGAATGCACTATAGCAATCAGACTTATTTCTCAAAATGTAAACCCACATCTTCCTAGAGAAATCATCCACTGATATCAAAAAATATCTCTAATCGAGGATAGTGGGAGATTTGTAGGAAGGCTCATAAATAATTGCATGAATGAGGTCCAAGGGCCCCTTAGCACCAGGTACTTTATATAGGAAATGATTTCCTCTTATGTTTTCTATCCAAACAACCAACACTCAACTCTTGTTTTTCTATATATGAGGTAGGTCTTGAGCCATATTGGCTCTATTGCGTTTGGCCAAATATTGAAGATTTGGGTGTTCATATCTTTTATGTCAAAGAACACTAGCATTATCTTTGATAGATAATGCATGCAAATTAGTTGTAGTAGGAACAATAAGGTTATACAAGCCACCTTACCCAATGGGCCTAAGGCAACAACTTTGTCCTATTTCACATCAAACACGATACACTTCTTTCCACAAAACCTAACTTGAACGTTGGGGTCCTCATTAAGATAACTAATATATAATTAATTCTTGTTCATAGAAAGAACATATCAAACATTGCGTAATAAAATTTTGAGAGAATCATTTAATACAACTCTAACATCTCATATGCCTTTAACCGCATGTGATCTACCATTACCAAGTCAAACTATATCCTAATGACTAGAATCAATAGTAAACTTTGCATACCAATCCTTGTGAAATGTAAAGTGTCTAAATGCCCTTGAATTAAAGAACCAATATTTGTTGTCAGTGTTATCAAAAAGAGATACCATGAGTGCAAACTCATCATCTAATCCATGTTCTTTCTCAACAGCAACCACATTAGCTTCACCATGCTTTTTTACAAGATAGATTGTATTGAATTTTCTTGCATTGTTCATTTTTCTATAATAAAAACATTTCATTTTTTCTTGGGTTGAGTGGAAGAAGTATTTCTAGAAGAATTTTAAGGTTTTCCCTTAAACTAGATAGCAAGAGCACTTTCAATGGTTCTTGATGTAGATTCCCCTATATGTTGTAGTCTTTTCTCTTTCTATAGTAAATATTGAATGACCTTATTGAATGTTAGGGTTTGAGTTTCATCCAATAGATAAAAAAGACTGCAAATGTCTCAAAGGGAGGTGGGTGACTATTAATGACTAGTGCAACCATGTCCTCCTTATCGACTGGTTTATTGATAGCGACAAGTTGATCCTTAAGGTCCTTTATTTTTAAGACATATTTGAACAAAGACCTCCTTTTGATAAAAATAACAATTTTTTGAGATACATAACCCCTTAAAAATTGATACTTTTTAAGCGATCACATAAGGTATACATAGATGTAACACTTCGAGCTTCAGATGATCGAGCTTTAGGAATTAGATCATCTGATACTAAAAATTTTAAAATCAGTAAGGCTTCCCTATGGCGTCTATCAAAGTCACTAGGATTATTAACAAGTCTGGTTTCTATGCCTAATAGGATTTGTGACATTCTCAATACTCAGTGATAGCTAGAATTTTGTGACTCCATATACTATAATTTTTCTGATTGATTTTTATAAGTTAGGCAATACTAGGTTCTGAATACCAACCATTCTACTTACCAACCCAAAAAATAATCTTTTCTTGAAACTCTAAAAAAATTGAATTTTAATCCCCAAAAAATTAAGTTTAGCTCAAAAAATTTCAATTCCCAAAAAAAAAAAACCCTCAAAAAATGCACTTTAAAAAATTCCCAAAATTTTACTGTAAATATATTGTACCCTAGTAATGACTTTTATTGTTGTGGCAACCTCCCACAAACTAGAAATGACTTGTGCAATTTTTGTGGTTGTACCTCAATTGGACACGTGCATGACTGCACAAACCCTAAAACTACAACTATAAATGCCTCAAAATCCTCATCATTTTCAACTAGAAATCAACAACGTGTCTACCCATGTCCTCCTCACTAATATTAAAAGCATCAACTTTTTGCTCATGCAACTCATGATTTTCTACCTTGCGACTACAAAAATTATGGGATAAATGCCCATGATTTTCTTTTACCCACACTTGTGTTTCTGCAAATGCCTACCAAACTTTCCACATGTGACTGAAATCCTACAAACGATAGGCAAGAACCTATGATTATGTTAGAACCTTATGCAACTTGTATTAAAAAAATGAGATATGAAGTAGAGCCAAAGGATCAAACACAATCAATCAGTCATCTTCAACAAATATGATTCAATACATTATGGATTTATAAAGCCTTTCAACTTACTAACTACCCAAACCACCCAACTTAACTACTATTATTAATTATTAACTTATGTTTAATAAATTAATCACACACAAATATTAAACTATGACATGCACTAATTTCCAACATTCCCCCCTTTAGTACTGACATAGGAGAAGGAACTTTATTCTAGCACTCCATCAATGATTGGTCTTGGTCAGTTGGTCCCTCCATCTTCTAGAACTACTAAGATTCACCTATTTCATATTTGTCCCCCCTCAATAAAAAAATCTTCAAACCTCCTTGGATGTCAGTTTCCACTTATACACATCCAATAGATTAATTTCCCTACTAGTTGCTCACACTTCCTACATGTTTTTATGGTGCATAAAAGAACATATGCAAGTTTCAACCAGAGAGTATAAATTCTAAATGTGACTTCCAAATAGAACTATCTATTAATTTAACTCACACACTAAAAAACTTTTATTTTAAAGTGGTTTTGAGAGATTGGGTAAAATAAAACAAACCCTAATAAATCTCCACCCAATAAAAGACCGTACAGATCTTCAATGACTTTCTACAAGTAGGAAATAGTTTGTTGGGTAGCTTTTGTAGGATCTCACATGTTGGTTCTCACATGTCATGCCAAATTATTCTTCCAAATCTTGCAGCTAGCAAAGATATGTGGTTGGATGATTAATCAGCAACAATGCATGAAAATAGATTACTCCTTTGCATGACCTTTACTTGCACATTCAAGTTTCTGGATACCACATGCACTATTACTATTGTATTTGAGCACTAATGCTCTCACCTTAGAATGTAGATCAAAAAATCTTCAACATACTTTAGTGATAGTATTGTTGTGCTTATTCCTTTTCCACATCATATTTGTTGTAGAGAAAATTACAAAAATATTGCACAACCTTTGAAAATTTAATAAATTACAACCTTTACGCACAACACAAACATGTTGGCCTTTCTGGCTAGTATTCCCTTCGACCCATTTCTTTGAGGCATTATATCAAATCTTTCATGTACCTTGTCTATGCTTCCACGTTTTTATTTCATACACACCTCCTAAGATAGAATTCCTCTATTCTACATGCTTTGATCAATGCACATACCATGTTCCTAGTTCCCATTTTGGTGTTATTAGGAAATTGCTACCAAGGGTTGGGGGTCACATTTACACCTACCATTGGCATTATGCAACCCCTACTCTTTATTTTGTGGTTGGCATTATTATAGGGCTCAACCCCAATATGCCTCTTCACCATGCTCTTCCATGTCAATGCCACCTCTACTCCAATTTGAGCTCTTACGAATGAATCTACATCTTACATTTCTAGTAATTTGTGTCCATTTAGTGAACACATTTATGTTGAATGATGGAGGATTGTGGACTACAAATTTTGTGCTGATGAGAAAATATTTCCTTTATTTCTGCCCTGTTGTACAAGTCTTCAAACAATTTCAAAAATCCCTCACCCAACGTTCACACTATGCCATTCTAAACAGATTGAATATGCAACAAAGACAAAAATTTGTCTCCATACATGTCTAATTGGCAGTGAATCTTATCTAAGCGCAAATATTTTTTTTGCTGATTTTTGGTATGAAAAACTATGAACAAAATGGAGTGTTGACAATGAAAAGAGTGAACAGAGTGTAAGAAGAGAAGAGAATGCAAGTGGATGATGAATGTTAGAAAGTTTGCATGTGGCCTGCACTGCAAAATTGTTGGCAAAGATGCAAGAGTAGTGGATGGACAAATCAATGGCTATTGAACATGGTCTACACTACATGGTTGTTTATGCTATTTTAATAAGCAACAATTAAGTGGAGGGTGAACAGAGAGGTCTCACAAGAAACCTTCTTTGATACCATATTAAAAATGAGATACAAAATAGAGCCAAAGGCTCAAACACAAGCAATCGATCATCTTCAACACATATGATTCAATACAATATGGCTTTATAAAGCCTTTCAACTTACTAACTGCCCAAACCACCTGACTTAACTAATATTATTAATTACTAACATCTATTTAATAAACTAACATTATGTTAATTTATTATTTATTATCACACACAAATATTAAACTATGTCATGCACTAATTTCTAACAACTTGCTATTAGACTTTGTGTAGCCATGTTGATCCATGGCATGAGGACTATGACCATGCAATTTTCTTTTCTCCTACATGGCCTATGACCTCTACAATTGTAAACTTCTCTAACCACTTCCTTCTATGAACCAAGTTGGCTCTAATACCACTATTGGTATAAGACAAAATGAGATGAGAGAAGGGGCTTGATCATCTTAGGAGGAGATGGTAGCCTTTTTATTGAGGAGCATCTAATAATAGACAATAATTACAAATTCCATAAAGATGGTAGTTACAAATGAGTAGAATCAAAAAGACAAGTATAATTATTTATACTATTATTATCATTATATTAATATAATACTAATTATCCTAATAGCTCTCATGTGCCATCTTTAGGTTGCAGATCCTTCCATTGGACTAAAACCTCCTCAATAGAATGAATGTGAAGTTGTGTGGTGCATCTATTCAATATAGCCTCTGGTTCTAAAAATATGGATCCCTCCTCATCTAATGTGGATAGTTCTATTGGGACTCTTGTAGTATGCCCAATCACTTTCTTGAGGCAAGAGACATGAAAAATTGGGTGGATTTCTAAAGAGGTTTGTACACCACCTCACCAATGCATTACACCTCCTGATAAGGGCCATAAAATTTTGGACCCAACTTATGACCCACCATGTTATAAAAGGATGTCTACTTGTAAAGGTAGAGATGGAAAAATATTAAATCACCAACTACAAAGGTATGCTCTATTCAATGTTGATCCACCTGCTATTTCATAATTTTGTGCCTAAACCAAATTGTCCTTAAAGACCTTAAGAATTTCCTCTCATTTGGCAAGGGAATTATCAACTGCTTCAACCTTGGAAGAACCTAGAATACAAGTAGCCAAAGAAGGTGGGACAGGACCATAGAGGACCTCATACAAGGTCATCTTGGAGGCATTGTGATAAGTGGTATTATACCACCACTCAACAAGAGGCAACCACTTAACACATTGCCCTTGTTTCTCAAGCACAAAAAAATGTAGGTAAATCTTTAGGAATTTGTTGACAACCTCAATTGGACTAGCAATCTGAGGATGATCAAGTTCAATTTAGTGCCTTTCAACTTAAACAATTCCTCTCAATAGTTTCTAGTGAAATTAGGATCACAATCTTTAACAATAGAGTGAGGCAATCCAAGAAGCTTGAAGACCAAGTCATGAAGTGGTCAACTAAAACAATGGCTATGTAAGGGTGAGGTAAGGCACAAAAATGAGAATACTTAGTCAATCAATCAACAATTACCAAAATGATCTATTTACCAACCAACTTTGGAAGCACAACAATGAAATCCACAGAAATATATGCCCAAGCCATGTCAAGAATAGGAAGAGGTTGTAGAGACCTTGGAAATTTGATGGTTTCCCCTTTATTGCATTGACACGTCACATTCTTCCACAAAGGTTATTACATCCTACTTAAGGCCATCCTAAAATAAATCTTGTGTGATACTCATATGTCTTCAAAAAACCTAAGTGACCTACTATAAGGGAAGAATGAAGTTCCATGAGCAACTAAGGCTTGTGCTAAAAGTAAGGGCATAAATAAAGGTGGTCATGATATTTTAGTATTTGTCCCTTCCATTGAAACCTAGCACAAACTAGGGGTCTTGTTTCAATTGATGTATGATAACCTAAATTTTTGGATTAGTTGTCCATCCCTAACTAATCTCATAGTCATAACCTTGCATTTTAGTCACCCGCATTTGTTGTTCATGGGAGGACACCCTTTGCTGCAAAAAATATTTCAAGCTATGATGATTAGTTTTTGTTATGGAGTAAAAAGTCGACACATGCCTTTTTACCTCCTAGTTTAGCTCCTAGGTCCCTATGTTAACACTCTACATGCAAAGTATTCATCCTGATGAGAAATCCCCTGAAACCCATGTCAAATGGGAACTAGGGGCCCATTTAATGACTAACCCCAGACCAAAAAGACTCCTTGGGACTTGGGCACCCACACCCAAGTCCTCCCTGATTGGTTAGGTCAGAATTTATTACATGGCGGCATAGGACCTTTAAATGGGTCTCTCCTTGCCGGCTCTTTCAATTAATTTATGAATGTTTAATGGAAATGCATATATAAGTGAGTGTTTGAATTCATTTTAGTAGAAGTTGATGATAGAAAACCTATGATATTGGAGAAAAGATCATTTAAGGTATTCATCTTGCTATTGTTGCAAATTTGTGTTTGTTCCAAATTTAGAATCATCATCAACATCCTTATGAGTTGAAGGAACTTCATTCTCCTAAGGACTTCACCTCCAAGGTGACATCATTATTGTTTGAATCATTTCATCATTTGGATTATCTTTAGCCTCTATCCTACAAGGACACACACTCTCTCTCTAACAACGGTGTTAGGAAAGCTTGAATGCTAACCCGAGATTTGACTAAGGCAAATCCCTAAACACCACAACCCCCAAACCTCTTTTCTTCTTGTGTGCAAGTTACAGGTGCGAGGACTGAAGAAGTGAAGGTATTGTTGGTAAGAGACACTGCTCTGGTATTGACTTGTATGTTGTCATTAATGGCAACAAGCCTTAGAGATCCTATCACCATGACAGGAAGAGATATCTCCAAAAGAACATAGTAGATTCTAGGTCCGGCTGACAGAAAATGGCTAAGTATGGAAATGCAGAGTAGAAGACAGAAAATCAGCTAGTATGCCTCCACAGATAATGATCTGGTAATACAGTCAGGTATGATTTCAGTTGGTGTTTGATAGTGTTATGCCTCAGAGATTAAGTCTTGATCTTCTCTAGAAGTCATCTTGAAGAAATGTCTAAGTCTAGGCAAGCAAAGGTTTAGTAGGAGCAGTGAACAAGGTCTAGTGCAGTGGTCTGCATTCCTCCACAGACAAGTATTTCTTTATGTGGTTTTGAGGTGTTCTAAATACTTATAAGAAGTGTCTTATTCCAGAGTTAGGAGATCTGAAGTTCACCAGAAGGATAGCTACAAGTTGCTAAGTATCAGCATAGTATTTGACAGAGCTTGACAGAGACAAAGTCTGAGTTCTGATGATCTTCATTTCTCCACAAGATGATATGATGCCTTGCAGTTCTGAGGGTAAGATTGGGAATGTGTAAAGAGTCCTTGACATGATTTTGGAAGTGTTTTGTGATCAGCAGTAGAAGTTGTAAGTCAGCAGATGAAGTTGTTAAGCATGTTCTTGAGGAACAGGCTGACTGGTGAGATAAATCATTGTGTGGAGAAGAGTTAATGTTTGGAGGATTTATGTAAGCAATTGAAAGATTAGAGCCAACCCATATGAATACACTTGGGAGAAGATTTAGGTCTGCTTGACATACAATACATTGGATTGAGCGACAAGGTACACCTTTCAATGTACATGTTTCACTTCTTGGATGCCGACCTGATTATGGATTAAATCATAATGCAGATATATAAGAGTGATGATCTTCGGTTGAGTGGGGGTGGTGTGCGAATATAGAAGTATGTGAGAAGCGAGCATGTGAATAGAAGAGCAGAGTTAGATGAGCAGTAGCAATCAAGGCTTGGGATTCAGAATTCAGTTACTAAATGACTGCACCCTGGCATAGTGGCAGATGCTTGAGCAGTATTTAATTTTCATGTGCAATATGATTGGAAGCATGTTTTTAGTCTTCAAGGCAGTAAGCCAGCAGTGAGCCTTCAACAGGGTTTAACAGCCCTCATTGTAATCTTGCTAGGTTTAGGGTTGAGGCAGTGAGCCTGCTAAATCTAGTTGTACTTCCTAGCTATAAGCCAGCATGTTCTAGGCCCGTGGAGTGACCAAGCCTGAACATCATTTCTGTAAAGATTGCAATATATTTATGAGAGCTAATCTTCTCTGTGGTTTTTCCCTCTTTGGGTTTCCACATAAAATCTTTGTGTTATGTGTCATGCTTTTGTGGATGTTGTTTAGTTGTATATTTTATTTCTATTGGATTATTCTTTTGAAATGGTTAAAAGTAAAAGTACATGAAAAGATTTATAGAACACTGATTCACCCCCTGCTCTCAATGTTCCTGACATTCAACAATTGGTATCAGAGCAAGGTTCCTTGGAAGAAGTTTAACAGCTTATGGAATATCTGGGATAGTGTAATCATGGCAGCAAGAAGGTATGGAAATTATGAGAGGTACAATCAACTAGAAGCAACTCTTATGGATCTTGAAAATTCTAAAGCAGAGGTCAGATATCTAAAGGAAAGTCTGAAACAAGCTGATGAATGCATCTTAAAGTTAAAGGAGGAAGTCAAAAAATTTAAAGACAAATACAAAGAAGTCAGTGGCCAATTGTTATCAGCAAATGAATCCCTAAATGATTTGGAAGCAGAAGTTACAGAAAGAACAAAAGTAGAAGATGATCTAAATTTGATTGTGAAGAATAGATCAGAAGATTGTGCTAAACTTGAAAAAGAAATTATAAGTTTAAAAATAGATCTTGAAAAAACCAGAAGTTTTGAAGAAAAATTCAAGATAAGTATTGCAAATCTTGATGAAATGATTGCTAGCCAAAGGAATGTTGATGACAAACATGGTTTAGGATTTGAGAAAGGAGAAAGCTCAAACTCTGGGCAAATAAGCACTGAGCCAAGGAAAAACAAAGGATACTAGTTCAGAAATCAAAGAAGAAGACCTAGAAGACCTCGAGTCAGACAACCAAATGCTCAAAGGTACCCATCTTTCAATGGTTAATTTAATTTATGCAATAAGTTTGGTCATAAGGCTACTCAATGTAGAAGTAGAATAAATCAAAAGACTCCATTATTCTCTGGTCAATGTTTCAATTGCAAGAAAATTGGTCATAGAGAAAATGAATGTAGAAATCAGATCAAGAAAAGTTTCAACAATGGAAGGAATGAATAGTCATTCAAAGGTAAATGCTTCACTTGCAATAGGATTGGTCACAGAGCTATTGTTTGCAAAAATAAAGTAAGTCAGAATCCTATTAGGTGCAATGCATGCTACAAAATGGGACACAGATCAAATGAATGCAGAACTAACTCTCAAAATATCAGGAACAGTCAATCATTCAATGGAAAGTGCTTTGCATGCAATAGATTTGGACATATGGCTAATCAATGCAGATCAAATTCAATGAATAAAAGGATTCAAGGAAAAAAGAGTGTGGTGTGCTTCAGTTGCAACAAATCTGGACATACTGCAAGATTTTGCAGAAGTAAAAATGTGAAGAAAAATTACTATTTTGAAAAAAGAGAAACAGAGCAGATAAATGACAAGGGAAAGAGAAAGTTGATCCAGTTGAAACAATGGAAAAAGTATGGATTGATAAGGAAGTAATTTAATTGACGATAGATCTGCACCAACATCTGATGTAGATACCTTCTTTGAAGAATGAATCTATGAGCACTGGCTCAGGGGAAGTAGTATTGGAAATCCAAACTTCCCAGCTAGGTAGTTGGTGCTAGATTTTAGCACAGAGATTCTTGGTAGAATTCGACAAGAAAAATCCTCTAAAAGAAAAGCCAGAAGGAAATAAGTTGATGCGGCATTTTGCGGAGAAATTCTAATTGACTATGTCCATCTAGGATAAGTCAAGTAGCTTTTTGAAAAATAGCACTTATGATAATTAGGCCAAGTGCGGAGGATAAAAGGCAAGTCTTTTGGTCTCAATTCACTTTGCATTCAAAGTTTTTTAGATGATAGAGAGATTGAAGCAAGAATTCAAGGTGCAACAAAGATTCAAAGATTGGATCGATTCAGGTGAAGGAAACCTAATCTTGGCTTCTCAAGATATTTATCGTAGAAACCCTCATTATGAGTCTATTGAATCTTTGCTATGGCCACTCCACAAATTATAGATATTACTGAATACCCTTGACCCAAGTTCAAGAAACACCCGCATAAAGCAACTGAAGTGGATCAAATGGGTGCATTTTGAAGTATAACCCACAGATTTTTATATGTTGAAGACGTTAGGGCATACATTCATGTTACCCTAGAGGAACTCAGAGGAACCGGTTTCATAGATCTATTTCAAAATCAACTAAGTAATGATCAGTTTAATTTGAAGGAAGAGCACATGATTCTGAAAGAAAAGAAATTCATCCAATACATTGAGTTCACCACATTTGCTGAAGACGAATGGGTGCGTTACGTGCTAAGCAGAATCCATGATGAATTTATGTGGCTGGGAAGGGAGCAACCCTTCAAGATAACAAAGATGCAATCCAAGCGGTTACCAAATTAAACTCTACTGGAGGTATGCCACTGCTAAAGGCAATTAAAAATCAAACAGTCACAGAAGCTATTGGAGCACAATTTGATAAAAGGGGAATGACAATAAAAGACATCATCGATCCCTCTGTGAAATTTCCTTCAATGGTCATAAGGTACAAGATCTATTTCTCTAGCAGAGAAAACTTTGTTTCAGGTATGGCAATTTACACTGCATATTAGATGATCAAAGAAAATGTTGATTATGACTTGTGTGAACTATTGAGGGTTTAGCTGATGGATAATCTAAAGAAAATCAAAGAAAGTAAGAGTTGTCCCTTCAAATTTGGTATGCTCATTATATGCTTGTTCTTTTACTTTCTGAATGAATTTCCTAATCACAAGGGTTTAATCTGGGTAAGAAATCAACCAGTAGCTACTCAAATAAGACAATGTCTTAGCAACTTAGGTGGTTGAAATGAACAAAAAGTAGCCCTATGGGGATTCTTCAAAAACTTTCAAAGCATGATGTAGTCTAGGGAAAGAATTCCAAATGGAATCATTGAGAAATACAAAGATAGTATATGTTTTATGGTCACCAAGGACCAATGTCTGATGGAGGCTGTTGAGCCCAAAATAGTCTGGATCATGCCCATGGGGTATGAAGTAAATGGTAATATACTAGACAACTATGCCAAACATATGCTGAGCAAGCCTAAGGATACAAAAGAAGAAAGATTTGGTACATACGAAGAAATATCTATGAAACTATATGTTGAACACAGGAAACTTGAATCTTCCAAGAAAGTGAGGAAAGAAGTAGAAGAGATCGCTGCAAGATATGGCATTACCAAGGAACAACTAAAAGAGGCAAAGGAAAAGGGAGAGAAAGCAACAGAAGAAAAGGAAAAGGATGAGCCAGTACAGATTCTAGAGGAAACTCAATTAAAGCAGAACAAACTAGAAAAGACTCAAAGGACCACCAGAAGCTCTATCACTCCATCTGGTGCTACATCATCATCAAACCTAGAGAAATATTCAAAGGAGTCTACTACCAAGAAAATGAAGAGGCAAAAAGTGAAAGGAAAAAGGTTATACGTTAGTATTGGTGAAAAGGATGAAGAAGAGACCAAGTCAGATGAAGAAGTCAAGAAGATGAAAGCTGAGGCTGTTAAAGCCTCTGAAAGCAACAAAGGAAAATTCTTTGGAGAAGATAAGTCCAACAACAGACAAAAAAAACTCCCAACTCTTGTAGAAATAGTAAAGGTTGTCATTATAGATGGGAATCTTAAACTCATGATTAAACACTATGATGAATATGGTAAAGAAGACAAAAGGAGTCTGGAGGAAGCCACTATAAAATATCTCAAAACTTTCAGTAAAGCCCTCATTGAGATTATCTTTGATCTCCCAAAATGTATAGCAAATATTCTAAGCATTAGAAAGGAGAATGTCAGGGCTAAAGACATTGAGCTAAGAAAACATGTGTTGACTACACTATATTCAGAAATCACTGCAGAAGAAGAAAATCTAATCTTCAAGGAGACCAAGGATCAGTTTAGAACTAAAACAAGGATGAATTTGTTAATGATAGGTGAAACTGACAAAGTAGTGAAAGAAATAGAAGCAATTATCTTAAAAGCCCTGAAGCAACACAATCTTCCCACTACAAGTATTGATGAAGAAACTAATGTTCCTGTCAATTAATCTTCTCCGGAAATAAACTTGGGTCAAGAAACTGATACAATTGGCAGAATATCTGAGGAGGAAAAGAAGCCCACAAATGAATCTCAAGTGAGAACTTCGCTGGCATAGCAGACTGAGGATAATACTTTCAGAAGAGAAACTAAGGAAGAACTAGTAAATCTTCCATTTGAACAAGTAGAGGAAACCAATAAGAATATGGAACTAGATGATCTAGAACAAAATTAGAAAGAAGATGTGTCTACTATGTCAAGAGACACTGCTACATCAGAGAAAGAAGTGCTAGAGAAAGAGAAAAAAGATGTAGATGAACCATATTTTTTGCATGACCCAATAAATCTAGATACAATGTCTCTGGCATAGAAGTTTAAGTGGATTTCAATTGTTCAGGCAATTAAAGGGTCAAGAAGAGATGTTGAAATCACATATTGAGGATAGTGAACTGATTGATGAAGCATCAGGAATCTTAGAAAAGCTATTGCCCACCTTCAAAAGGGATCTGTCCATGCCCTCATCAAGTCATCTGAAGGGGTTGATAAATTTGGTAAGTAAACAATTTGAATCTTTTGAGAAATCTGCAGAAACAAAGGTAAGACAAGAATTTGATGAGAAAAGATTAGAAGAATTGAAAATAATGATAGCAAAGGACAAAGTCACATTAAACAATACAATAGCTAGCATTCAAAAAGATTTGAAAGATGCTGGAGATATGTACAAGTTATGTTTGTCCTTGCCTAAGACTGCTCAAAAAAATGAAGAAAAGATCAAAGATTTGGAACAAAAATTGTTGGATATTTCTGAGAAATTTAATCTAGAAGCAGAGTCAGTCATAAGGACAGAAACAGAAGTCATTAATATTCACAATGAATTGACTGACTTAACAAATCAAAAATACCAAATAAAAAGAAGGATGGGACAAATCAGAAGGTTAGTTTGTCCAAAGCTAGACTCAATGATAAATCTTATTACACAAGCCAAGTTAGTTGTCCAAACGGACACAACTTCTGATCATAACAAGGCAAAAGCCTTAGTTTTTCTTCTTAGCGATCAAATTTAGATTCTAAAAAATGCAAAGAAAATCTAGGATACTGAGTGGACACTGATCAAAAACATATTTCATGATGTTCTTAAACACATGTAATATTAATAATGAAGATTGCACTTGTAAATATGCAGCAGAATATATAAATTTTTTGGGATTTTGACAAGTTTTTGGTTCTAGATGAACACCCTTTGCCATTGATGTCAAAGGGGGAGAAGAAGTTCAGTGAAAAATGGATAATCATCTCAGGGGGAGTAGGAAAACAAAGTGTGTACAGTAAGGAGGGGCAGTCAATCATTTTCCACTAAGTGTTGCCATCAATGCCAAAGGGGGAGATTGTTGGCAAGAGACACTGCTCTGGTATTGACTTGTATGTTGTCATTGATGGAAACAAGGCTTAGAGATCCTATCACCATGACAGGAAGAGATATCTTTGGAAGAACATATTAGATTCCAGGTCCAGCTGACAGAAAATGGCTAAGTATGGAAAGTATGCAGAGTAGAAGACAGAAAGTCAGCTAGTATGCCTCCGCAGATAATGATTTGGTAATGCAGTTCAGGTATGATGTTAGTTGGTGTTTGATAGTGTTATGCCTTAGAGATTAAGTCATGATCCTCTTCGGAAGTCATCTTGAAGGAATGTCTAAGTCTGGGCAAGCAAAGGTTTAGCAGGAACAGTGAACAGGGTCTAGTGCAGTGGTCTGCATTCCTTCGCAAACAAGTATTTCGTTATGTAGTTTTGAGGTGTTGTAAACACTTATATGAAGTGTCTTATTCCAAAGTTAGGAGATCTGAAGTTCACCAAAAGGATAGCTACAAGCTGCTAAGTATCAGCATAGTATTTGACAGAGCTTGACAGAGACAGAGTCTGAGTTCTGATGGTCTACATTTCTCCGCAAGATGATATGATGCCTTGCGGTTCTGAGGGTAAGATTGGGAATGTGTCAAGAGTCCTTGACATGATTTTGGAATTTTTTTGTGATTAGTAGTAGAAGTTGTAAGTCAGCAGATGAAGTTGTTAAGCATGTTCTTGAGGAACAGGATGACTCGTGAGATAAATCATTGTGTGGAGAAGAGTTAATGTTTGGAGGATTTATGTAAGCAATTGAAAGATTAGAGCTGACCCATATGAATACTCTTGGGAGAAGATTTGGGTCCACGTGACATACAGTACATTGGATTGAGTGACAAGGTACACCTTTCAATGTACACGTTTCACTTCTTAGATGCTGACCTGATTATGGATTAAATCATAATGCGGATATATATAAGAGTGATGATCTTTAGTTGAGTGGGGGTGGTGTGCGAATATAGAAGTATGTGAGAAGCAAGCATGTGAATAGAAGAGCAGAGTTAGATGAGCAGTAGCAATGAAGGCTTGGGATTTAGGATTCAATTACTAAATGACTGCACCCTAGCATAGTGGCAGATGCTTGAGCAGTATTTAGTTTTCATGTGCAATATGATTGGAAGCATGTTTTTAGGCTTCAAGGCAATAAGCCGGTAGTGAGCCTTCAATAGGGTTTAACAGCCCTCATTGTAATCTTGCTAGGTTTAGGGTTGAGGCAGTGATCCTGCTAAATCTAGTTGTACTTCATGGTTGTAAGCCAGCATGTTCTAGGCCTGTGGAGTGACCAAGCCTAAACATCATTTCTGTAAAGATTGCAATATATTTATGAGAGCTAATCCTCTCCATGGTTTTTCCCTCTTTTGGTTTACCACGTAAAATATTGGTGTTATGTGTCATGCTTTTGTGGATGTTGTTCAGTTGTATATTTTGCTTCTATTGGATTATTCTTTTGAAATGGTTAAAAGTAAAAGTACATGAAAAGATTTATAGAACACTAATTCACCCCCCCTCTCAGTGTTCCTGACATTCAACAGGCACAGGGAGGTTGTTCAAGAGAAAATGTTTCAAGATTTGAAGACAATTTGTAAGAATTCCTCTGCGGAAGACTTAGGCGCCCGCCCCAGTGTCCTATTGAAACAAACACTGGAACAGGCATCTAAACACTCTTTGTGACATCTTTCTAGTTCTAAGTTTTTGGAGATCCTGACTTCCAAGACTTGGGTACCCGCCTCAAAGTCCTTTGACATCTCAGCTTCCATGAGACAAGTTATGACATCTCACTGATCATCTTGGTACTTTCAAATCTTGAGTTTATGTTTTTTTTTTCTTGTTACAAGCTGATTATCTCATAACTAGAGTTTTACTCACACTTAGCCTAGGGTTTGATAAAAGGCTTGGTTAAATCACATCTTTCCACACGAAACAAGAGCACAAAATCAGTAGTTGAGTCCTCTTTTATCTTGTAGTGACTTGGCTCGGTTTTGTCCTTGAATGTTATAGTGAAAGAGGGTTTGATCTATGTACTTACATGCTTGAGTTCTCCTTTTCCCTAATTAACATTTTTGTGAACCCATAGCATCGAGCATTTGCATCTTGCTAAGTGTTGAAATCAGATCTTGCATTACTTCATATCATACTTATCATTATTCATTGAAATTTTTTGCATAAATTCGAAAAAAGTGAAAAAATAAGCATTCTAAGCTTGCATAAAGGCATAGTTTAGCATTATTTTCATTGCATATCATTGGAAACATTTGATTTTCTAATTTTTACATCAGATCAAAGTCATATTACAGCAATTAATCATTTCATGATATCACATCTCACATTTGAAGATCTCATTTGCTAGGTTTTTGTTGCAAACTTGCATATCTATTCCTATAACCTAGTTATTTGCAAAGCTAGGGTTTGTAGTCAAAATCTTCTTTTAGATTTTGTTGCTATCATAAAACATTCATTCAAATCTAATTTTGAATTGTAGTGTTGCTTCATCCTTGCATTAAAATCTCAATATTTGCAATTACACATAGTGTATTTCAACATTAAGGGCGTTTACAATCTCTTCATACTTCCTAGAACAAAGTTGTAAAATTATTCACATTGCCTTGTTGTGTATCACTATTTACATCATACTTACATTGTTTGCAATGAAATTAGTGTGTTTTGACCACCAAAAACCTGATTTCCTCAAACTAGTGCTTTGGTGTGAAACAATCTCACATACATGGCCTCTAATCAAAACAAGGGTGGTATGGTTCCTCCTCCAGTTACTAGGAAGAGGAAGATTCCTGAACCTGTAATATCATTTACACCACATGAGACCACAAATAGAGATATTGATGGACCTCTTTACATTACAACATGTATATGTGGGAATCCAACAAGAGGTGTCCTTATTGATCCTAATTGTATGACGAATGTGATAACTGAAGAGTTCTTATACATGCATGATTTGGTACAAGACACTTATGATCCTACACATATTATGATTAGGGCACATAATGGATATTCCATCTTGATTATGGGGGAGATTACACACTTGATTAAAGTGGTGGAAAAAGCTTTGGAACAACAATTTGTCATCATTCCCACCTCGGACCTATTTTGTGTGAAACTAGGCCACCCTTGGCTCAAGTTCATGAAAGCGGTCCCTTCTACAATTTATAAATGTTTAAAATTCCCTCATCAAGGACAGGTGCATGTTGTACATCATAGCAGATGAAACCTTTGGTCAATCTGGAAACTTTAACCTAGACTACTTTTGGCTACAGTCTATTGAACCAAATCAACCAAGAAAAGATCAATTCTTCTTGGCATATCAAAAATACAAGGCAAAGTTAATAACAATATTAGTTGGTCCCTCTCAGTCCTCCAAGGCTACAATTCCTCCTATCAAACAAATAGAGATTGAAAAATAGCCCAAGCTGAAGAAATCCCCTCGCCCACGAGGTAAAGGAATTTTACCGAGTTTCCTCCTCTGTCATACTTACAAGGATAGGGAGATAACCATAAAGAGCGAAGCATTTCATCACAAAATATCAACTTAGTACCAGCTTCTTCCTCTAAAATGTCAAAGAATATGGGAACTCATGACACTCCTTTTGCCAATATCACTAACAAGATAAGAAGGAACCAGAATGCAAGAAAAAGAAGGAGAAAATGACAAGCTTTAGCTCGACAAGCATCATTTTAGCAAGAAAACATCCCATTGAAAGAAATTGAATCAAAAGAAGAGCTAAAGGATGAAGAATTAAAAGATGAAGTTTCAAATTGGGCTATAGTACCTTATGTACCTATTTGCTCTCACATTCAAGATTGGGAGGAAGATGATCTACTCAAAGATGAACGCTAGTGTGGTTGCATCTTCTCATAGGTAAGTATTTCTCACCCTTTTATCCACCTTCGATATAGCACCTCTTTGAATTTCTCTCATGGGTGCCTTCCCTTATGTGTCATGTTGTGTCCCCCCGTGTTGTGTTAAATTTTGTATAGGTCTCCTTGGATGACCCTTGATACTCTTGTAAGGTCAAGGATACAAGGAGACCACTTCTATTGTGGCCATTCTTCTATTTGTCTCTCTATTCTTCTATTCCTCTCCTCTATCTTATTGTAATTGTTGTGTGTTGTGTCTTGGGGGCATAACATTATGGAGGATGTCTTGGGGGCATCTTCACATGTTGTAATCCTAAGTCACTTTTGTCTCCTCTCTCATTTTATCTTTTCCATTCTTCAGTGGCTCTACTAGTCGGCAGATGATGAAAACAAGCAAATACTAACAAGGACAGTGCGTTCCTTCAGCAAGAAAGCAAAAATGGACCTAGTCCATATAAGAAGATGGGGTTGATAAATATTAGTGACACTTCACTGGTAGAATCACTGTGTTGTGATTCGTACTATGAAATTTGTTGCAAAAAACCTTTCCAATACTCTAAATCTACTTCTATGCACTTTGGATGGTTTTGTATCTCACCTTGTCGCTCCACTCAGTTCTGAGATACTTGAAGTATAACCTCACAGCTATACTCGGTCCCGAACCTGCAAGTATAGTCTTTGTCTATTATGTGCTATGTTAAATGATTTCTATGTAACTTTCATGTATTGATTTGGTTGTTATCTTAGAGTAAGATTTTCTAACCAAAGCTTATGTGTTGTTGATTACGTTAGCAAAATAATATAGATGTGTTTGTGGGAACATTTGACAATCGTGGCACATGTCACTTTTGGGGCATGAGCTTTGTGAAAGCTCTTGTTCCCTTTCATGTTTTCACTTTACCTTAAATGTGCTTGATACTGGTAAGCGGGATCAACCACTTTAAGGTGGGGGCATATATCATGGTAACTGCTTGATTATTTTGACATTGACAAAGCATATTTGAGTACACTTCCTTTTCACCATAAAGCATCTCCGTGATGCGGGTGGGGTGGTGTACTTTGATCTATGGCGTATACTGGTGCAGGAGCACCCGCACATGATCAGGATATAGGTCCGCATGATGACATACATGATCAGGATGTAGGATAGTTATCATCATGCTGACGGGATAATCTATTTTTAGTATGTTTGACTTATCATGTAATAAGGTCCACTGTGACCGATGCTATGTAATAGTTCAGCATAGGAGTATGTGTAGGCAGTTAGAGATCGGGCTAAGAGAGTCTGAGCTGTCCTCTCTCCCAGCCGCTTGGAAGCTCCCAACCGCTGGGAAGTGCTGTTAGTAGTACTCGAAGGATTTGTTATATATACCTTCGATCTGTAGGGTTTAGAGATAGTTTGATATAGTTTTGATATTGATGTACTGGTGTTGAGTAGATATTCAGGAGAGCAGTTTAGACATTGTGAAGCTGTATTCAGGACACTGAATTTCAATTGAATAAGATCTCGTCTTTTGCATTATCTGTTTGCATCTGTGTTGATTTCCTTTCCGTTTTGCAAGCTAATGACCACTTTCAACCCTTCCACCGGTTGATCCTGCAAATCGGTGGAATGGACCTGTATCATAGCTTAGATTGCATTTGTGTTTTCTGTTTGTGCATTGCATTGTTCAGGAGATCTGTTAGAAGCATGCTGTAAATCAGCCTAGCATCCTCATGTGCTAGGTCTAGAAGATAAACTGTTAGATTTTGGTTTGGAGGTGATCTGGCCCGGTCGTCACATGATCTTTGTGAAATTATGCGGTTGTGAGTGTTTTCATGCAGTGGAAGGATATACAGAGGTCTGCATGTGCGTTTCCAGTCGGAACGAGCCGCAACATCATCTGCGAATCCATCGCCATCAGGATCGGGTCATGAAGTTGTTGAAATTTGCATGTTGCAGGTGCATCATGATGTTTTGAGTTGGATATATACTCAGTGTATATATCGCAGTCAGGATCATCTCTCGGGGAAGGTCATCATCCGCATATCGCTAACGGATGCGGATGTGAAAGTTGAGTTTTTGACTAAGTGTTGAAGAGTTCATCAGGATGATGTGTGACGTCATCGTCATCAGGATATGACGTCATCGTCATCAGGATATTAGGAAATCCCTCTATGCGGTTTTATCCTGTTGCCGCTAAGTGGAAAGGTATCGGCGTAGGCAGGAAGTTGTATTAGCATCATCAGGAGGTTTCGAAGAACCGGATGTTTAATATCATGATGCTGTTGCTTGTATCGTCGGGCAGTGAAGCATCGAAGGCAAGTTGTTGAAGTGGAACGTCATCAGGATATTTGGACAACCGGATATTTGGATATCCTGCTAACGAAGGTGATATTGAATATCATGATGATGCCGCTTGCATTTGGCACCCGATGAACAGTGCAACCGGAGGAGGTTCGCGCCCGTTGATTATCATGATGATGATGACAGGCGACAGTCGAAGGAGGTAAATAGTAATCGACAGGAGGATATTTGCGATCATCAGAAATATGATGATGCAGTTGGTGTTGTTAGGAAATATGATGATGATGTTCAGCCGATAGAGAATTTTATCATGCTGTTTGTTTTGTTGGCAGCTCCTTCCTGTTAGGTTGCCTCCGTTGCGTTCCACTCTGCATCATAGTGGTATCAGAGCAAAGGTTAGGATCTTTTGGAAAAGATAAGCAGGATGTCAGACGAAGAAGGAACATCTGAGTTCCCAACAAAGATGACCAACGCTGAGTTGGCAGTTCTGGTGAAGAAGCAGATTGCAGAAAGCAGGGCCGTGAAGGCTCAGAATCAGGAGTTGAAAGATGAATTAGCAAAGTTGAGGAGCAGAGTAGGTTCTGGTAGAGAAGATGATAGGGAAGAAGAGGATATCCCTAATTGGAGCGAGGAGGTCGTTCCTGCAGACCAGAGACCGCTGTTGAACGCCCTCAAGGCCATGGAGAGGAGAACCATGGATGTGAAGCTGGACTTGCCAGTGTTTACAGGTAAGATGGACCCTGATTCAGTAATGGAATGGATAGACTGTCTGAACAATTTCTTTGTGACAGAGGAGATACCAGAACAGCAGAGAGTGAAGATAGCACAGTCAAAGATGAAAGAAGCTGCCTTGACATGGTGGAACTTTGTTCAAGATGATAGAGTGCAGGAGGGAAAACGTAGAGTTGCCACATGGAAGAAGATGATGGAATTGGTAAAGGAGGCTTATATCCCTTTGGATTACAGTATCCAGTTACACAAGAGGAAGCAGAACCTGAAGCAGAAGGAGCTAGATGTCAGCTCATATACAGAGGAGTTCATGAAACTCTGTATGAAGACCAAGGTGAAAGAAAGTGAAGAAGAAAAGGTAGCCAGATACCTTAATGGATTGAGGTTTAATATTCAGGAAGATCTGAGTCTGCATAACCCAGATACAGTGCAGAAAAGTTTTCAGTTGGCACTGAAGGTGGAAGAAAAGCTGAAGAGAAAGCAAGATCAGAACAACAGGGGAAGAGGAAGACAACAAAGAGGTGGAAGAAGTCCTTTCAGAGGCAGAGGACAAGGACAGGGATATCAAGGAGAGTCTAGTCAAGACAATAGCAAGGGCAACAATAGCCAGAGTCAGAGAGAGAATTTCAGTCAGCAAGGAAACTTCAGAGGTAGAAGACCTTACAGAGGAAGATCCCAGGGCAGAGGATCCATCAGGTGTTACAACTGTAACAAAGAAGGCCATATAGCCAGCAGATGTCCAGACAAGGCCACAAGCTCAGCAGGTGAAAGGAGGACAAATCTGGTCAATGAACCTGATAATCAGAGTAGGACAAGTTCTAATGATTTTCAGAGTGTGAATGGTCCTGAGAATTATGGATATCCAGAAAGTGGAGAGTCCCTGATGATGAGAAGAACAGTAACTACCATGAAGGTACCTGATAAAGAAGCCCCTCAGAGGAAGTCCCTTTTCAGAACCACTTGCAAAGCAGGAGGTAAGGCTTGTAAAGTTTTGATTGATTCTGGTTCTACTGAGAACTTTGTGTCTGAAGAAATGGTGGTGAAGCTGAAGCTTAGGAGATTGCCTCATCCATCTCCATATAAAGTCTCATGGCTTACTCAAGGCCAGCAGACAACTGTAGAAGAGCAGGCTTGGGTAGAGTTTCAGATTGGTGGATATAAAGATAAGTTGTTGTTTGATATCACCAAGATGGATGCTTGCAACCTTTTGTTTGGAAGACCATGGCAATATGATCTGAAGGCACAGCATGATGGTGTTAAAAACACCTACAAAATCACTAAAGATGGTAAAGATGTAATACTACTCCCATTGAAGGAGAAAGAGGAGAAGTCTAAAGGCAAAGAAGTGAAGGTCATGCTGATGGAAGGCAAACAGTTTATGAAAGAAGTGGCAGCAGAAGATGCAGTTGCATATGCCCTGATCCCCTGTATGAGTGTGAATAAGGAACAACAGCAGGCAGGCAAGACAGAGAAGAAGCCAAGGTTGATAGACCCAGCTGTCCAAGAGTTATTGGATAAGTACAAAGGTGTTATCTCAGAGGGAATGCCAAGATCCCTACCACCTATCAGAGATATCAGTCATTGCATAGACTTGATTCCAGGGTCTACACTTCCAAATAAAGCAGCTTATAAGCTTACCCCAGAACAGAATGCAGAAGTAGCCAGGCAGATTGAAGAATTGATGAATTCAGGTCTGATTGGGAAGAGTCTGAGTCCATGTGCAGTACCAACTGTGTTAGCACCTAAGAAGGAAGGTACTTGGAGACTTTGTACAGATTCCAGAGCCATCAACAAGATCACAATCAGGTATAGGTTTCCAATCCCCAGAATTGAGGATTTACTTGATTGTTTGGGAAATGCTAAGTACTTTACCAAGATAGATTTGAAGAGTGGGTACCATCAGATCAGGATTAGACCAGGTGATGAGTGGAAGACAGCATTCAAAACAAATGAAGGTTTGTATGAATGGAAGGTTATGCCATTTGGTTTGTCTAATGCCCCTAGTACTTTCATGAGGCTGATGAATGAGGTTCTGAAGGAATTCATTGGTAAGTTTGTCATAGTCTATTTAGATGACATTCTGATTTTCAGTAACACCAGAGAAGAACATCTCAGGCATATAGAGCTGGTTCTCAAGAGGTTACATGAAGAGAAGTTGATGATAAACTTGGACAAGTGTTTGTTCATGAAACAGGAGATCACCTATTTAGGTTTTGTCATCTCACAAGGCAAGCTGCAGATGGATAAGGAGAAGGTGAGTGCCATTTTGAATTGGCCAACTCCACAGACCATGAATGAAGTCAGAAGTTTCCATGGGTTAGCAACCTTCTACAGAAAGTTCATCAGAGGGTTCAGTCATATTTGTGCACCCATGTTGGATACCATCAAAGGAGGACAAAAGTGCAGGTTTGTTTGGACTCAAGGAGCAGATGATTCCTTTGAGGCATTGAAGAGGAAGGTGGCACAGCAGCCAGTCCTTGCACTTCCAGATTTCAATAAGATCTTTCAGGTAGAGTGTGATGCCAGTCACATGGCCATTGGAGCAGTACTCAGTCAAGAGGGTAGACCAATTGCATTTTTTAGTGAAAAGCTCAATGATGCTAAGAAAAGGTATTCATCATATGATCTGGAAATGTATGCTTTAGTTCAGTCCCTAAAGAAATGGAGGCATTACCTGATGCCAAAGGAGTTCATAGTCTTCACAGATAATCAAGCTTTGAGTTTCATCAACAGTCAGGAGAAGCTGAACCACAGACATATGAAGTGGGTGGAAACACTACAGGCTTTCACTTTTACCTTGAAGCATAAGAAAGGGGTTAAGAACAAAGTTGCAGATGCTTTGAGCAGGAGAGTTCTCACAGTAAATCAGATTCAGTTAGAGAGTGTTGGCATTGACTCACTCAAGACCATGTATGAGTCTGATGAAGATTTTGGAGAAATATATCAGGTCTGTACTTCTTTTGGGGAGAAATACCATGCTGAGTTCTCTGAATACCTGATCCAAGATGGATTGCTATTCAAGGGTGGACAGTTGTGTATTCCCAGATGTTCTATGAGGTTGAATATAATCAAGGAGAAACATTGTGGAGCAATGGCAGGTCATTTTGGTCTAGACAAGACTCTTGATCTGGTCAGGAGGCATTATTTCTGGCCTAAGTTGCAGTCAGATGTCAGGAAATTTGTAGAAACCTGTGTAATTTGTCAGAAGGCTAAAGGCAGGTCAACTAATGCAAGGTTATATCAGCCCTTACCCATTCCTTCCAGACCATGGGAAAGTATCAGTATGGATTTTGTTTTAGGTTTACCAAGGACCAGGAGAGGATTTGACAGTGTCTTTGTTGTAGTGGACAGGTTCAGTAAGATGGCACATTTCTTGCCATGCAAAACCACTGCAGATGCCTCATATATTGCAGATTTATTCTTCAAGGAAGTTGTCAGAATTCATGGGTTGCCTTTGAGCATAGTTTCAGACAGAGATGTGAAGTTTGTGGGTCATTTCTGGAGAACCCTATGGAGGAAGCTGGGAACCAATTTATCTTTTTCCTCTGCATATCATCCTCAAACGGATGGACAAACTGAGGTTGTGAACCGTTCCTTAGGGAATCTACTTAGATGCTTGACAAAACAGCATGGAGAGAAGTGGGACAATATTCTGTCTCAAGCTGAGTTTTCATATAATGATACTGTCAACAGGAGCACAGGAAAATTGCCTTTTCAGGTAGTATATGGAATGCATCCCAGAGGTATTTTAGAGTTGCGAGAACTACCTGCAGCAGATCCTGTTAGTGCAGATGGAGAAGCTTTTGCTGAAGCAATCAAAGAAGTTCATGATCAGGTTAAGACCCAACTCCAGCACACCACTTTGAAATATAAGGAGTATGCTGACAAGAAGAAGAAGGATGTTCAATTTGCTGTTGGAGATTTGGTTTGGGTTCACTTGAAGAAAGACAGGCTCCCTAAGGGGAAGTATACTAAGCTCATGCAAAAGAAAGTTGGACCATGTCCGGTTTTGCAAAAGCATGGACCGAATGCTTATAAGATCCAACTACCACCTGATCTTGGTTTATCTCCTATCTTCAATGTATGTGACTTAACTCCATACAAGGCTAATCCAGATGCAGATCAGGATATCCTACAGGATACAGTTGCTGCAGACATTCCTCCACATGATCCTCCCCAGATACAGCAGATTTTGGACACTAGAGTGGTCAAGCAGACCAGGAACAAGAAGTACTTGGAGTACCTCGTCTCTTGGAAGGGACAACCGACTTCTGAAGCAGTCTGGATGACTGCAGAACAGATACAGAAACATGGTGCCGACCTTGATACTCTCATCTCAAGGGGACTTGAGATTTCTTCTTTTGGGGAGTATGGTGCAGGAGCACCCGCACATGATCAGGATATAGGTCCGCATGATGACATACATGATCAGGATGTAGGATAGTTATCATCATGCTGACGGGATAATCTATTTTTAGTATGTTTGACTTATCATGTAATAAGGTCCACTGTGACCGATGCTATGTAATAGTTCAGCATAGGAGTATGTGTAGGCAGTTAGAGATCGGGCTAAGAGAGTCTGAGCTGTCCTCTCTCCCAGCCGCTTGGAAGCTCCCAACCGCTGGGAAGTGCTGTTAGTAGTACTCGAAGGATTTGTTATATATACCTTCGATCTGTAGGGTTTAGAGATAGTTTGATATAGTTTTGATATTGATGTACTGGTGTTGAGTAGATATTCAAGAGAGCAGTTCAGACATTGTGAAGCTGTATTCAGGACACTGAATTTCAATTGAATAAGATCTCGTCTTTTGCATTATCTGTTTGCATCTGTGTTGATTTCCTTTCCGTTTTGCAAGCTAATGACCACTTTCAACCCTTCCACCGGTTGATCCTGCAAATCGGTGGAATGGACCTGTATCATAGCTTAGATTGCATTTGTGTTTTCTGTTTGTGCATTGCATTGTTCAGGAGATCTGTTAGAAGCATGCTGTAAATCAGCCTAGCATCCTCATGTGCTAGGTCTAGAAGATAAACTGTTAGATTTTGGTTTGGAGGTGATCCGGCCCGGTCGTCACATGATCTTTGTGAAATTATGCGGTTGTGAGTGTTTTCATGCAGTGGAAGGATATACAGAGGTCTGCATGTGCGTTTCCAGTCGGAACGAGCCGCAACATCATCTGCGAATCCGTCGCCATCAGGATCGGGTCATGAAGTTGTTGAAATTTGCATGTTGCAGGTGCATCATGATGTTTTGAGTTGGATATATACTCAGTGTATATATCGCAGTCAGGATCATCTCTCGGGGAAGGTCATCATCCGCATATCGCTAACGGATGCGGATGTGAAAGTTGAGTTTTTGGCTAAGTGTTGAAGAGTTCATCAGGATGATGTGTGACGTCATCGTCATCAGGATATGACGTCATCGTCATCAGGATATTAGGAAATCCCTCTATGCGGTTTTATCCTGTTGCCGCTAAGTGGAAAGGTATCGGCGTAGGCAGGAAGTTGTATTAGCATCATCAGGAGGTTTCGAAGAACCGGATGTTTAATATCATGATGCTGTTGCTTGTATCGTCGGGCAGTGAAGCATCGAAGGCAAGTTGTTGAAGTGGAACGTCATCAGGATATTTGGACAACCGGATATTTGGATATCCTGCTGACGAAGGTGATATTGAATATCATGATGATGCCGCTTGCATTTGGCACCCGATGAACAGTGCAACCGGAGGAGGTTCGCGCCCGTTGATTATCATGATGATGATGACAGGCGACAGTCGAAGGAGGTAAATAGTAATCGACAGGAGGATATTTGCGATCATCAGAAATATGATGATGCAGTTGGTGTTGTTAGGAAATATGATGATGATGTTCAGCCGATAGAGAATTTTATCATGCTGTTTGTTTTGTTGGCAGCTCCTTCCTGTTAGGTTGCCTCCGTTGCGTTCCACTCTACATCATATACCACCTTTTCAATGTAATGCATCTTCGTGATGTGGGTGGGGTTCTATACTTTGAGCAAATGCTTCCTCTTCACTATAAGGTGTCTCCGTGATGTGGGTGGGGTTGCATTTTAAAAGCCCTTTTGCAGAAGGTGGGGTGGTGTAACTCTTGAGCTAGTTACACATCCTTTTAACAAAGTCCTCATCATGAGTGGTGCAGGAGCACCTATCCTACAGTGGCCGACATGAGGCATTTAGTTGTTTTATGCTTAGTTTTATGTTTTCAATAAGGTCCTAATTGGACATTAAATGTAATAAGGTCAGTTTGGACCAATGCATGTTTAGTTAGTTGTATTTAGGATCAAGTTGTAAGTTCCAAGATCATGTGCTGATCTGTAGTTTGTTGGGACAATTAAGTTTATTAGATCGATGGAGGTACTTAGCTCTCCCAGGTGCTTGGAGACAAGTCTGTACTACCAGTGGTAACTAGATAAATACCCTCATACAGATCAACTGGGATCATTATGTTGTGAAAAGTTGTATTAGGTTGTCAGAAAATAGAGTACTATAATTGCATTTCTGAAAGCAAATAAAGATTCTATTTGTGTTTTGATCATTTGATTCGTGTAATCAACTAGTTGTTTTGTGGCCAGATGGATTCTTTTATCCATTCCACTGGTTGATTCTTTGAATCGGTAGAATGGCTGTGTATATAGTAGTTCAGGTTTTGTTTTCCATTTTTGTCTGTGCTAAAGTTTGCAGGATTGGGTCTAAGATGCATTGAAGAACCCTAGCATGGGTATGTGCTAGGTTTAGCAGAGTGAAAAGGTCTATAGAATAGTCGAAGGGACAAACCAGAGCAGTCACTAAGTATAAGACGGATCAAAATAGTGAAAATCCGCATGGGTTGGAAAGACATACAAAGTGTGAGTATATCGCTTTTGTATGCGAGATATACAATCCGTGTGTATATCACATTCGCATGTTATGTGTATGTCACATTTGTCCATCGCTGGTGTATCAGGTGATAAAACAGGTCGAGAATGCATGTTATGAAGATGCAAAGTTAAAACCATATTGGATATACAATTCCTATGTATATCGCTTTTGTATGTCAGGTTCAATTTGTGTGTATACCCCTATTGCATATGCAGACAGTTCATGTGTATCCGTCAATTGTACTTGGCGGGTTTGTATGTGTTGAATGTACATCGCAAATGTACATCGGGTTATACAATTTATGAGTATATGCCTTTTGTATGTCGAAGATAGTTTGTGTGTATACACTAATTGCATGTGAAGATAGTTACTGTGTATCTGTCAAATGTATCAGGCAGATTGTATGTGTTAAATGTACATTAGAAATATACAAAGGTAGTCAGCAGGTCAAACATACATCGAAGGCATATCCGAAGGAATATTCAGCAAATGTATATTTTGGTTTGTATGTGGTAAAGATACAACGAAATAGATGCATCGGGTTGATGCAAAAGGTGACTGGTCAGGGCGGTAGCCCGAATGTATGTTGGGTGGATTGTTGGTCTGCGGATACAAGGTGTGACCGGCAATAGGAGGTAAAGGCACCGGCAGAGTAGGTAAAGGTTTGTATGTATCAGTTGTATATGGAAAATATACAATGCGTAAATACAAGTTTTAAGATGCAAGCAGCGACCGATAGAACGGGTGGCGGTAACCGGCGATCGGAGGTCAGGCGTTGTATGTTTGAGTGTTCAGTATGAAGTAATGCATGTGGATTTGCAGGTGCAACTGGTAAGCGTTTGTATGTGCAAGTGCTACAGTGACCGGGTTTAGGTATTTTGTGAAGCCGATGGTTTTATGTGTGGCCGATAGGCGAGAGGAGGTAATTTTTATACAATGAAGTTTGTGTGCATATTTAATAATGCACGGACATACAATTGAGAATGTATGTTAGGGTTTTAGGTGGATGCTCTGCATCATAGTGGTATCAGAGCTCAGTAAAAGGTCTGGGTTGTTGTGTGTTGATTCTGTCACTGAGAAGACAGAGGTAGAGGAGTAAGAGGTTGACAAGATGCCTCCAAAAGGTAATGGTACTACACAGGAGTTACAGGAGATGAAGGAAAAACATTCCAGACAGATGAGGAAGATGAAGGAGCTTGCTGAAGCACTTCAAGCAAGGCTTGTAGCCTTGGAGAAGAACAAAAAGAGAGAAGTAGAAGACAATGAATCAGAAGAAGAGGAGGATGATGTTGAAGAGTATGAAGAGGTAGCTGAAGATCTGAATGCTAAAGATCATAGATTTGCAAAACTGTTAAAAGCAGTGCAGAGTGAGAAATCTAAGGTAAAGGTTGATGTTTCAAAGTATAATGGAAGTTTGGATGAAGATGAGTTACTTGATTGGATTGTTGCATTAGACAATCATTTCAAATGTGAGGATGTTCCTGAGGAGCAAAAGGTAAAGATTGCAAAGACCAAGTTGGGAGGTCATGCTTTGGTATGGTGGGATTATGTACAATTCGAGAGGAGAAAGCAAGGTAAGTCAAAAATTTCTTCATGGGATAAGATGGTAACAAGGATCAAAGGTAAATTTTTACCCCAGGATTATGAAATTCAGATGTTTAAGAAGCTTCAATTTTTAAGGCAAAAGGAAATGGATGTGAAGGCATACACTGAGATGTTTTACAAGTTGAGCACGAGATCTGGTCATCATGAGAATGAGATAGAAAAGGTGGCTAGATACTTGAATGGTTTGAGATTGAACATACAGGATGAGTTAGTTTTAGCTAACCCAAGGAGTGTAGAGGATTGTTATCAAATGGCAATCAGGATTGAGGAAAAGATGAATAGAAGACAAGATAAGTCCATGAGAGGAAGAGGTAGCAATGTAAGAGGAAGAGGATCAGCTCCTACAACAAGACAAGGCAATGAGAGTCAAGAAGACACTAGTAAAGGACAGGATCAATCTAATTTCAGAGGTGGATGGAAAGGTACCAGATTTGGAGGTGGTAGAGGTTCTACTACATTTTCTGGTAAGTGTTACACTTGTGGTGAATATGGGCATCCATCTTTCAAATGTCCAACAAAAGCAACAAGTTCAGGAGGAGAAAAGAGGGAAAATCTGATCCAAGAAGCTAATAAACAAGGTGAGCAAAGTGTGAAGGAGACTCCTAATAATTATGGGTATCCGAAGCAGGGAGAAGCATTGATGTTAAGAAGGACAATCTTGAAGACATCAAAGGATATGATGCAAAGAAGAGCTCTTTTCAAGACCACATGCAAGAGCAAAGGTAAAATATGTAAGGTTGTGATTGATTCTGGTTCTACAGATAATATGGTATCTCAAGAAATGGTGGATAAAATGAATTTAGAAAGGATTCCACATCAAAACCCTTACAAAGCATCTTGGGTAAGTGATAGTCAATCACTTTTGGTATATGAACAGGCATATGTTGATTTTCAGACTGGAGAATATCAGGATAGAGTTTTATGTGATGTTTTGCCCATGGAATGTTGTCACCTACTGTTGGGTAGGCCATGGCAATTCGATAGGAGAGCATTGTATGATGGGTATGCTAATACCTACACCATCAAGAAAGATGGGAAAACTATTGTGTTGGTACCATTGCAGGAAGAAGTTGCAGCACAGAAGGTAGCAAAAATCATTTTAGTGGGAGAGAAGGAGTTTGTGAAGATACCTACAGCAGCGGGCATAAAGGCAGTTGAGGATATTGCAGGGAAAGAAGTTGTTAAAGATAATAGTTTGAAGAAAGGATTAGTGTTGACTAACAGAGGTCAGCCACAGACCAAACAGCAGGTTTATGAGCAGCCACAAATTGATTGGCAAGACACGGATGTGATTGTAGTTGGGACTATTGTTTGTCCTATAAAAGTTGAAAGGAAGACAGATTTGAACATTGCAGAAGTTCAAGAAGCAATTCCTAAGGTTATTCAATCAGGTATTCAAATAGAGGTGTTGGTAAGACAAACTGGCAAACACAGGGTATGTATGAATAGAGCCTACATTGACAGGCATGAGAGTTTACTTCCAAGACAGCAAGTTATAGTTCTAAAAACTTGGAGCAGCCAAGAGACAGCAGAGTATAAAGCTGGAACAGGTCAGAACACTGAGATGACAAGGAGTAAAGGTGGAATTCTTCCACAACCTAACTCATGGGACATGAGTTCTTTTTCTGTTGGGGAGTATGGTGCAGGAGCACCTATCCTACAGTGGCCGACATGAGGCATTTAGTTGTTTTATGCTTAGTTTTATGTTTTCAATAAGGTCCTAATTGGACATTAAATGTAATAAGGTCAGTTTGGACCAATGCATGTTTAGTTAGTTGTATTTAGGATCAAGTTGTAAGTTCCAAGATCATTTGCTGATCTGTAGTTTGTTGGGATAGTTAAGTTTATTGGATCGATGGAGGTAGTTAGCTCTCCCAACCGCTTGGAGACAAGTCTGTACTACCAGTGGTAACTAGATAAATACCCTCGTATAGATCAACTGGGATCATTATGTTGTGAGAAGTTGTATTAGGCTGTCAGAAAATAGAGTACTGTAATTGCATTTCTGAAAGCAAATAAAGATTCTGTTTGTGTTTTGATCATTTGATTTGTGTAATCGACTGGTTGTTTTGTGGCCGGATGGATTCTTTTATCCATTCCACCGGTTGATTCTTTGAATCAGTGGAATGGCTGTGTATATAGTAGTTAGGGTTTTGTTTTCCATTTTTGTCTATGCTAAAGTTTGCAGGATCGGGTCTAAGATGCATTGAAGAACCCTAGCATGGGTATGTGCTAGGTTTAGTAGAGTGAAAAGGTCTGTAGAATAGTCGAAGGGACAGACCAGAGAAGTCACTAAGTATAAGACGGATCAAAACAATGAAAATTCGCGTGGGTTGGAAAGACATACAAAGTGTGAGTATATCGCTTTTGTATGCGAGATATACAATCCGTGTGTATATCGTATTCGCATGTTATGTGTATGTCACATTTGTCCATCGCTGGTGTATCGGGTGATAAAACAGGTCAATAATGCATGTTATGAAGATGCAAAGTTAAAACCATATTGGATATGCAATTCCTGTGTATATCACTTTTGTATGTCAGGTTCAATTTGTGTGTATACCCCTATTGCATATGCAAACAGTTCGTGTGTATCTGTCAATTGTATATGGTGGGTTTGTATGTGTTGAATGTACATCACAAATGTACATCGGGTTATACAATTTATGAGTATATGCCTTTTGTATGTTGAAGATAGTTTGTGTGTATACACTAATTGCATGTGAAGATAGTTACTGTGTATCTATCAAATGTATCGGGCAGATTGTATGTCTTAAATGTACATCGGACATGTACATCGGAAATATACAAAGGTAGTCAGCGGGTCAAACATACATCGAAGGCATATCCAAAGGAATATTTGGCAAATGTATATTTTGGTTTGTATGTGGTAAAGACACAACGAAATAGATGCATTGGGTTGATGCAAAAGGTGACTGGTCAGGGCGGTAGCCTGAATGTATGTTGGGTGGATTGTTGGTCTGCGGATACAAGGTGCGATCGGTAGTAGGAGGTAAGGGCACCGGCAGAGTAGGTAAAGGTTTGTATGTATCGGTTGTATATGGAAAATATACAATGCACAGATACAAGTTTTAAGATGCAAGCGGCGACCAATAGAACGGGTGGCGGTAACTAGCGATCAGAGGTCAGGCGTTGTATGTCTGAGTGTTCAGTATGAAGTAATGCATGTGGATTTGCAGGCACGGCAGGTAAGCATTTATATGTGCAAGTGCTACAATGACTGGGTTTAGGTATTTTGTGAAGCTAATGGTTTTATGTGTGGCCGATAGGCGAGAGGAGGGAATTTTTATACAATGAAGTTTGTGTGCATATTTAATAATGCATGGACATACAATTGAGAATGTATGTTAGGGTTTTAGGTGGATGCTCTGCATCAATGAGATGGGGTTGGATCTTGAGTCATTAACCCTTAAGCATGCCTTTGGTAGTTGTGGTAGCATAGCTCAACCATCAGGTGTGTTTGGTGTGTTTTAGATAGTGGAGTACAGCGATGAGCTCCTTCCCATCACCCATGTTTGTCATGTATAAATCATATAGTGTGTTGACGACATACTATATGGTGCTCATGTATTCTGTGTGTCTTCTATGTGTTTTATGTGTTTTCCTTGCATGTCTTGTGTGCTTTTGGTGTGGTCTAAATACGTGTAGTGATGAGCTCCCCCCACGTTGTGTGTGTTTTGTGTGTTTTTGCATGATTTAAAGATGTGTAGTGATGAGCTCCCCCCACGCTATGTGTTTTGCTTAATTAGGATTACATATGTGCATAATTATTTAAATCATGTCTTCTCTTCATGTCTTATCTATGTCTTGCGTGACTGTATTCATGTCTTCTCCATGTATTGTGTTCTTTCACTATCTTCTCCATGTATTTCGTGCTTCCTTACTATATCCTCTATGTTTTGTGTGGTTGTTAAGTGTTTTCTTATGTTTGCCTAAGCTTGTGGGCTAGAAATAGTCCTTCAAACTTAGGATGTGTCTTCATTCTAGTGTTTGATATGTTTGATGTGTTTTGATATGCTTTGATCGTACTTTAATGCATGTGTTGAATCATATGATCTCACACACATTAAAGTGGGGGCTAAATGTTATGGAGTAAAAAGTGGACACATGCCTTTTTACCTCCTAGTTTAGCTCCTAGGTCCCCGTGTTAACACTCTACATCCAAAGTATTCATCCCGATGAGAAATCCCCTAAAACCCATGTCAAATGGGAACTAGGGCCCCATTTAATGACTAACTCTGGACCAAAAAGGCTCCTTGGGACTTGGGTTCTCATGCCCAAGTCCTCTCTAATTGGTTAGGGTAGAATTTATTACATGTCGATATAGTACCTTTAAATGGGTCTCTCCTTGTCAACTCTTTCAATTAACTTATGAATGTTTAACAAGAAAGCATATATAAGTGAGTGTTTGAATTCATTTTAGTAGAAGCTTGATAATAGCAAACTTATGATACTGGAGCAAAGAGCATTCAAGGCATTCATCGTGCTATTGTTGTAGATTTGTGTTTGTATTTGTGTGTTTGTTGCATATTTGGAATCATCATCAACATCCTTATGAGTTGAGGGATCTTCATTCTCCTAAAGACTTCACCTCTGAGGTGACATCATTATTGTTTGAATCATTTTATCATTTGGATTATCTTTAGCCTCTATCCTACAAGGACACGCTCTCTCTCTAACAACAGTGTTGGGAAAGCTTGAATGCTAACCCAGGATTCGATTAAGGCAAATCCCTAAACACCACAACCCCCAAACCCCTTTTCTTCTTGTGTGTAAGTTACAAGTGTGAGGAATAAAGAAGTGAAGGTACAGGGAGGTTGTTCAAGAGAAAGGGTTTCAAGATCCGAAGACAATTTGAAGAAATTCCTTTCGAAAGACTTGGGTGCCTGCCTCGACGTCCTGCTAAAATAGACACTGGAACAGGCATTTGGACACTCTTTGTGACATCTTTCTAGTTCTAAGTTTCTAGAGATCTTGACTTTCAGGACATGGGCATCCACCCCAAAGTCCTCCAACATCTTAGCTTCCATGAGATAGGTTATGACATCTCGCTGATCATCTTGCTACTTTCAGATCCTGAGTTTCTATTATTGTTTGCCTGATACAGTTGATTATCTCATAACTAGGGTTTTACTCACACTTAGCCTAAGGTTTGATAAAAAGGATTGGTTAAATCACTTTCCATAACAAAAAAGAGTACAAAATTAATAGTTGAGACCTCTTTCATCTTGTAGTGACTTGGCTTGGTTTTGTCTTTGAATGTTATAGTGAAAGAGGGTTTGTTCTAGTGTACTTACATGCTTGAATTGATCCCCTTTTTCTCTACTTAACAGTTTTAATTTGGAAATTTTGGCCCAAGAGGTGAGAATGTCATTGCAAGACAACTTGGAGAAAAGCCATCATTTTTTCATATGTGGATTTGGATAGATTACACCCTATAAGTTGCTTGCTAGTGAAGGCTAGTGGTTGATATTCTTGCATTAAAACAACACCCATACCTATGGCTAATGCATCACATATTCAAGAACAACTAGTTTGTTGAAATAACATGATCAAAATTGGAGTGGAACACATAGCAACTTTGAGTGAAAGGAATGCCCAATTAGCTTCTTTAGTCCAAACAAAGGAATTTTTTTAGGAGTGTTATAAAGGCCATGTAATTTTACCATAATCATAGACAAACATGTGATAATACCTTATCAAGCCTAGGAAACCCCACAAGATTTTAATGGATTTGGCTATTGGTCACTCTTGGGTCACCTCAATTTTCTTAGGATCAACTTGCATTCCCTCTTTGTTACACAAATGGTTCATAAGGTTGTCATTGATGTCAACACTATCTTGATGTGTGATGGTGTTCATGGTTGGATGTCATGTTGAATATAATGAGGTTACTCAAGTTCAAGGTTAGATGTCATGTCCTATCCAATAGAGAAGATACAATTCATGGTTTGATGTCATGTTGAATATAATGAGGTTACTAAAGTTCATGGTTGGATGTCATGCCTTGATCAATGCAGAGTTTAGTATGAAGTTATATTAAGATGGGAATTAGAAGCATCAAGAAGATACATTAATATGGGAATTAGAAGCACTAAGATGATCAGATGTGTTTCCAATGTTGAGAAGATGTTACTGGTAGCCTGAAGCATATTGTATTATCTATCCTACTATTCCTAAGAATGCATGTGTTGATACAAAGATGGTTTGGCCTCTGGAAGTTGGTGACAGTTTCTGCTACAGGATGACTACCTTTGAAGACTATCTGAGAGATTTCTCTGCATTCCTCTGCATTAAGAGTTATGGCTATGTGGTTCTAGAACTATGTTCAAGGTGCAGTGAAGGTGATAATTCTAAAGTTTCAGATCATATGTCCTTCTACTATGAAAGTTATGCATGATAGAGTACCGACATGTGTTCTGACAAAATAAGATTGTGTTAAAGGCCAGTTGAAATGCTCAGCATTCCTTCGGATGTGAATGGTTTCCTTTGTGGTTTTGTGGAAATGTTTATAAATGTGAATTACATGCTTCCTTACAATTTTAAGCTTATTGGTGGTCTGCAAGCTCATTTTTTCAATGACAGTATGTTGCAGAGTGTTCCGGATGACTTGTTCTCAAATTTCATGGTTGAAGATGTGCGGCACAAAATCTTTGATGTGCAAAGGTAAAGGAGTGTTTGGGGATGTTGTATGATTCCTGTAGACTCATATGGAAAAGTTTCATGAAGATTTTTCTTGTTTCCAATACTGCACAAGGTTTTCAAGTTGTTGTGGTCGTTATGCTTCAAGTTTCATATGTCTTTGCTTAAGGCTATCCTATTTCAAATGAGCAGAGTGTGTAGATGTAATTCCTTGATGTTTGAAATTGTGAAGGATGTTTTGGATCTAGTTAAGCAAGTGTTGATGTATGCAAGGCATGGGTCTTCTGTTGGTGTAATGTGTAGTCTTGATTAGGACTTGTCCTCTACACATTTCATGTTGTGTGTAGTCTAGTCGACTTGTAAATGTATTTTCCATGTTGTCTCTAACTGAAAATAAATGTAATCAATGTAATATCTTGTATAAATTGTAAATCAAAATGAGTTAAGAGAGGCGTGATTGCAAGGTGATTGATAAGGTTCGCAAGTAAGATAAGGAGTAGAATGAATGCATTATGATGTGCAACTGAAGGAGAAAAAGCAGAACTTGTAGATTCATAATTCATCTTGAAGACATATATGTGGCATTGATCAAGTGTAGAGTGTGCCTAACTGATCTGATCATCAAAAGGAAGTGTGAAGACGCAGAATTGCAATCATCAAAGGTGTGAATTTCAATGTCAGTTTTTAGACAATAGAAGAACTATCATACTATAATCTTTTGTGATTTTTTTCTCAATTCAGGGAGTAGTAGCTTCCTTGGGAGTGACCGTAAAACAAAGTATTCATGGAGTAGTATCTTCCTTGGTAGTGACCCTTAAACACATTTTTAGGGAGTAGTAGCTTCCTTGGGTTGTATCCCTAAAAAAAATTCAGTAGGGGGTAGTAGCTTCCTTGGGTTGTAGCCCTAATGTTACACATATGGTTCTTAATGTTGTCATTGATGTCAACATTGTCTAATGTTATCATTGATGTCAATATTGTCATGGATGTGTGTTGGTGTTCATGGTTGGATGTCATGTCCTATCCAGTAGAGAAGATATAGTTCACGGTTTGATGTCATGTTGAATATAATGTGGTTACTGAAGTTCATGGTTGGATTTCATGCCTTGATCAAAGTAGAGTTGAGTATGAAGATATATTAAGATGGGAATTAGAAGCATCAAGAAGATAGATTAATATGGGAATTAGAAGCACTGAGATAATCAGATGTGTTGTTAATGTTGAGAAGATGTTACTGGTGTCTTGATCCAAGTTTCATGATGATTGGATTACCGGAAGAGTGTTTTGCAGTTTAAAGACTATGTTGAAGACAATTACTATATGGAAATAGAATGCTCTGCATTCCTCTGCATTTGCAAGTTATGGCTATACAGTTTTGGAACTATGTTCAAGGTGCAGTGAAGGTGATAATTTTAAAGTTTCAGATAATTTGTCCTACTATGAAAGTTATGCATGATTGAGTACCAACATCTGTCATGGCAAAGTAAGATGGTATTGAAGGCCTATTGGAATGCTCTGCATTCCTCCGTATGTGAATGCTTACCTTTGCGGTTTTGTGGACATGTTTATGGATGTGCATTACATGCTTCCTTGCAGATTCAAGTTTCTTGGTGGTCCGTAAGCTTGGTTTTTTTGTAACATCCGTGTTCTAAAAACATAGTAAAACCAGAAATTTACCATAGAGTAAATCAACAAGGTAAAAATGAGATAGAAAAAAATTTTCTTTTTTCTATTTCATATATAATTAGGTAACTACAATTACAAGATTTCTCTTTACAAATACAATAAACCGTATTATCTTTCTCAATTACAATGTTTACAAATGTAAATTAATTACATAAACAAATTTTGGAATAATTACTACATCTGAATATCTGACATCTTTATCACAAGTCCTGGCATGTTTCCTTCTTGGAGAGAGAGTATCTTTCCAGAGATTTACCTCCATCCACAGACCAACGATCTCCCACACATCTTCCACATAGGAAGTAGCCCTACCCTTCACAAGGGATATAGACCTTAGGTGACCAGTGGTAATTTGTCTTTCCTAAGTACATAGTGTTGTATCCTACACAAATCTATCAACCATACAACCCTAGATACCCTCTAGCTAAGTATGATTTATGATAGGTTGTGCAATCCATAAACAATGAACCGACAATGCATGCAAAAAATGAATGCATTACTTTGGCCAAAGTTTTAATATCAATAACATTCATAATGAACATGGTCATAGTATTCGCCCACCCCTACTCAACTTGGATACTGTCTTATTCTCGCAGTTTATTCATTTCAACTAAATCTACTTAAATAGTTTAAATTTCTTGTCATGATAATAGTTTCCTTGACTTAGATAAGTCTATATGACATAGCTATTTATTTGGTTCATAATTGACTCTAGGGTTTTTATATTAACCCTTGGATAATAAGATATTTCAATATAAACATATCTCATTTCTTTGAGACCTAGGTTCATACTTGACCTTTGGTTTAACTCAACCATGGTTAGGAATACTATAGTTCTTCTAAATATAATAACTCCTATTCAAAGGAATATGAATACTTTTCAATTCACTTATAAGTGATGTCATTAACCATCACTTCTTATACACTTATATATGATTTTATACAAGGTCATTTCAATATAGATAGTCTATTTCGACATATTGGTTTACTATAAAGCTATACTCAACAAGATCACTAGTATAGATAATAAAGAAGGTCCTACAACATTTATACATTTTCCAAACTATCCTTAGTTAATCTATCACTCAATAGGTTTACCGTAGTTATCATAGATCACCAAGAATCTAAATTCTTTTGATAAGGGAATCATTCTTGACAATTGTATTTAAACAATAATAGTTTTCAAAATCATAAAATATCCACTTAGTACTTTATACCATACTACTCATAGCTTGGTAAGTTTTTCCCCATCAAGTATCATTTACTAATTCAATGGAACTATATTTCAAGACTAACTTGTATCTATACAGTCAGCTGGCCTCATATGGAAACTCACTCATGGAGGTGATTGGTTAACTATTTTGTTGATAACTACGCTATCCTTCTTTAAATATATGATAATAGAAAACATTTGGTTCTCCATGCTATATTTTGAAAAGTATCATAGTTTTAAACAATAAGCACAGGGTTGGCCTGGTAAGATAATGAAATAGATTCCATTGTTAACACATGCATCGGCCTTATTAGGCTAAATCGATGCTCACTAGTTAATCTAAAATAACAAAACAGTCATATAATGACTCTATTTCCTCCAAACACAGTCGACTTAGTCAATCAAGCTAAATCGATGATAGTAAAAGTGACATAGTCAGCTCATCTCCTTTGGAACAATTACACAATAAACTTAAAGGATAACCAAATTGAAATGGACAATTACCCAAGACAAAGAAATCATTCAAATTATCATTATCTTTTTAAAGCGTATAATGCAGAGGTATTTACATGTAGGCAGCGGTCTTATACTGTGAAGGAATTGTAGATAGAATACTTCTATATTCATCCCAGACAATCACATTCTTAGCTTTCTCTAATTTCTTCTCTCATTGTCCACCGTGAACTCTCTCTCTACCCCCAATGACAAAGACAATGCCCAAAATAACATGCCAACAAGATGCGCCATGGACTAGCTAAGTCGTGGCTTTTAAGAGCTCAAACAGACTCATAAATGAGTCATCCCAACTATTCACTCTACTTCTTAGTAGTTAGAAACACATTCAAAACAAAACAGTTTTGTTTCATGATCAAATTCAACTGCTAGCTAAAATAATGCAATTGACAACATATGTCGATAATGCAAACATCATTGAGGGAAATCAGCGAATGTAGCTGGGTTATTCGCCATTCCTCTGCTAAGAGGCCACCAACACATTAACTAACTTGGAGCATCAATGATCAACTAGGGAAGATTTGATCCATCATGATGTTTACAATGAAGGCACTCCATATTTTATGCCTACGGCTGCTCAAGAGTAAGCATTATTACTTAACATGAGGTATTATCCTCATTCAATGAATATATAAACTTATTTAATTATATCAAATATGATTTACATAACATCATCTCTATTAGATAGTTATGATTTGATCAATAAAAATAATAGTAATAAAACAAAGGCTTACAGATAATGTGAATGGGTCGAGTTTACCTCCCCATCACAATCCTTCATTAAAATCACGTCGACTTGACAAGATCGACATTTGACGTTAAACGACGACAATAAAAACACTAAGTGACTTAATAATAATAACACCACCATTTTACAACAATAACATCGTAACTTTTACATTAAGCATAAATGGTCATAAATTGTACTTGAATGACGTCGTTTACATTACAAATGACTATAACGACACACTACGACTTGAAAAGATTTGAAAGATATCAACTACCTATCGATTGGGTTCAAAAGTAAACTAACAAGACAAGACTTACCTCTTACAACACTAGTTCACTTTTTCATTAACACTAATACTTGTTTGGAAAATCATCACTCGTAACCTGAGGTCTATATCTCTCTCCTTGAAAGATACTCTCACTTTTCTCTGAGAGTCATTTGAAAACTTGTAATCTTGTATCAAACTTGTAGCCAACAAATTATGATCAGTGCATCATTATTCAAATAATAAACCAAATCTCATAATGCAATATTAAATCAACAATAAAATATTCATTTCCATAATTCTATTTATGACATTCAATATAATCTATATCATTCATTGACATTAATCTAAACATCATAATAGATTTACTTATGTCCATGTAAAAGTAAAAAGTATAGCAAGACAAAAATTGGGGATGTAACATATCCTTCCCCTAAAGATTCATCGTCCTCGATGACATAAAGTATCAAAATGTGACTAAAATAAGTTCATTGATTTCAACTGGTAATAGCATTAAATAAATGAGGAAACTTTTGATAAAATTCATGGTAATCCTCCCATGTAGCATTTTCCTCCACATATTGGTCCCATTGGACCTTGCACTGCAAGACCTCTCTGTTATGCAAGCGGAGCTTGTGCGTTTCTTACACCTTGAGTGGCTCGATCGTGACCACCCCTGGGTCATGCATCTGTAAATTATTCCAATTCAAAATATGATTATCACCTACAATATATTTCTTCAAATAAGACACATGAAAAACATTGTGCATTCTAGACAAGGCTGGTGGTAGAGCAATTCTGTAGGCAACCGGATTGATCACTTCAAGCACTTCAAAGGGTCCCACATAATGAGGGACTAGCTTAGAAGACTTCCCAAACTTAATAGAACTTTTTTGAGGTTTGACCCTCAAAAGAACTTTCTCTCCAACAGAGAATTGCCTCGGTACACGCTTTGCATCCGCATAGCTCTTTTGCCTATCATTGGCTTCTGCCAATAATTTTCTGATTAGCTTAACTTTATCTTCCATTTCAGCTAGCATTTCTGGTTTGATGCTAATCCTATCTTCTAGGTTATCCCAGCTTATAGGAGTTTGACATATTCTTCCATACAATGCTTCAAATGCCGCCATCTTAATAGCGGAATGATAGGAATTGTTGTAAGCAAATTCCACAAGTGGTAAGTATTCCTCCCACTTATATTTTTGATCCATGCAATACATTCGCAACAAGTCTTCCAAGACCTGGTTAACTCTCTTAGTTTGCCCATCGGTTTCAGGATGATAAGTTGTACTCACATTGAGTTTAGTTCCTAGCGGAGAAAACAAAGTTTGCCAAAACCTTGATGTTATGCACGCATCTCTATCTAAGATAATCTTTTTAGGGAAACCATGCAATCTAAACACATCTTGCACAAATTTGCGAGCTAACACAGGTGCCCCATTAGTCAAATTCCCTGGTATAAAATGTGCTACCTTTATGAGTTTATCAACCACAACTAAAATGGCATCATGTCTATTCCTTGACATAGGAAGACCTTGAACAAAATCCATACTAATAACTTGCCATTTCCATTTTGGCACATCATGAGGGTACAACAATGTTGTAGGGAGTTGATGCTCTGCTTTTACCCTTTGACATTCTCAACAGCTTGCTACATATCTTACAGCATCATTCTTCATTCCTTTCCAGAAATAAAGAGGTTTAACATCCACTAGAAGTTTGGTCACTCCTAGATGTCCATAATATGGTGTGGTATGCACTTCTTTCCATACTAGATCCCTTAATCTAGCTGAATCAAGAACATACATTCTACCTTTATACCTCAATAGTCCATCTGACTCAAACAAAAACCCATCATACCTTGGATCTCTAGGATTATCTTCCAAAGCCTACTTAACCTGCTCATAATACTCATCACCAAACAAATTTTGTAACACCAAATCTTTAAAATTTCCATGAATAGAAACAATGGAAGCTATATGTCTTCTACGACTCAAAGCATTAGCTACTCTATTCTCTTTTCCCTTGATGTAGTTTATCTCAAAGTCATAGTCACATATCAATTCTAACCATCTCCTTTGTCGAGCATTCAGATGCGGTTGAGAGAAAATATACTTAAGACTTTGATGGTCTGACTTTAGTACAAAAGTCTTCCCCAACAAATAGTGTCTCCACATCTACAAGGCATGAGTTATTTCTGCCAATTCTAGATCATGCGGTGCATAATTTTCTCATAGGATTTCAATTTCCTTGACTCATATGCTATAACTCTCCCATCTTGCATAAGCACTCCTCCTAATCCTTCTTCTGAGGCATCTGTAATTACCTCAAATTGTCTTTTAGGGTCAGGAACATTCAAAATTGGAGCTGAAGTTAACTTTTCCTTTAAGAGATCAAATGCATCCTAACATTTGTCTGTCCATTCAAATCTCTTTCCTTTCCTTTGTAGGGAAGTGATTGGTGTTAGATCTAGGGCACACAACTGAGAGGGAGGCTGAATCAGTTGTACAAAAACTTGCTTCTACTTCAAGCACTTGATTCTTCTTTGTTAGTTAATAGCATATCAGTTAACCATTCATGAAAGCATAATGCATAAACACAGAAGCAGATAGACATCAACACATTGGACACCAAGATTTTGACATGGAAAACCCGGTTAAGGGAAAAACCACGGGGTGATTAACCCAAGGATTATTCTCTATTAGAAGAATAAGAAAAATGAATGGCACATGCCAATTAGGGCTCACTTCCCGAGCACACTGCTCACAAAGAGGCACACTGCCTACAAGAGACACACTGTCTACAAAGTGATAAGAATCACAAACTTGAACTGGAGATTGACATCTTTACCATGTCTGGATCAGTTCCATTTAAGCCCGAGATACTTCTACTCTGCCCTTCGCTCTTTCGCTGTGCCACACTCATCCACTCCACACACACTTTGAAATGAGCTCACAAACCTTTATTTATACAAGGCATCGACTTAGGAACAATCATCTAAGTCAGCAATCATCCACAAGAACATTCGCAAGATGAATAATTCATTTGGTCGGCCAGTCTAAACAAGAATATCTTCATCTGGAAGAATATCTTCAATTCTAGGCTCTAACACTAATGTAAACCAACAACACAACCTCAACATGATCCAAGAACCTTCACAAGCTTGCCTGAATGACCAGGTACATCCGCACTTCCTCTACTCACTAGAATCTCTTCTCCTCTTCATCTGGAACTTCAAGAACACAGTCTGTCGCGACTGTCAAACTGAAATAGGTTCTTCTGGACCTCCAAACTTTGTACAAACTAATATGACACATCACAAGGACATCCCAAACACTCCTTCCAATCCACAGAGTCTGACAATGCACCTCTGGATCTCACCGGACCTTTTTGTAACACTCTGTCCCTCTAGAGCATCTCCCAGAACCGGTTCTACTTGACCGATCACAACTTTTTCATATCTTCATGTGGACCTCTGAAATCTTAACTGGATCATCTCAAGACTCATATCTACAAACCCTTTAATCCACATCCTCTGATCCTCAACCTTTTGAGTACATTTTCCTTCTTCTCATCATTGTTCTTCATTGTTCCTGATTGAGACTAATTTTCTCAATATCCTCAGTACATAACTCATCCAATCCTTCTTACCAATGCAATATGAGTATGTTGACATCAATGACAACACTGGCTAACCTCATACTTGTAACAATCTCCCCCTTTGTCATTGATGGCAACATATGATGTGAAAAATCATCAAGACAAGAACTTCTCTTTTCTGTCACAGCTCCCCCTATCAGCAACAACTCTTCACATGTCTTCTCTTCCTTTACTTATCCCCCTTTGATTATCAACCACTTGTTTTTCACATGTCTTCTCTCCCCCTTTGACATCAATGGCAAAGGGCTCATACTTGCACTTGTAACACATCAGAATCATACCAGCTGCTCCCCCTTAGTAGCAGCTCCCCATCATCAATCCGGATCACAAGATATGATTGTGATATCCACCAGACTGATGCACATCAGTGCATCCTAGTTCATCACTGGAGGGGCCATGACCCCTAACTTCTCCCTAAGATACTCAAAAGAGTCTTTGGGAAGAGGTTTAGTAAAAATATCTGCAAGCTGATCCTTGGAGGGCACATACTCCAATCTAACTTCACCCTTGTTCACTTGTTCTCTCAAAAAGTGAAATTTGATAGATATATGCTTGGTCTTAGAATGCAATACTGGATTCTTGGAAATATTTATTGCACTTGAATTATCATAGAAAATTGTGATAGGCTCCTCATATTCTACTTTCATGTCTCTTAACATCTACTTCATCCATAAGATTTGAGTGCAACTGCCTGCTGCTGCAATATATTCTACTTCAGTTGTAGACAGAGATATTGCCTCTTGTTTCTTGCTTAGCCAAGAAACTAATCTCTTTCCCAAGAAGAATGCTCCACCACTGGTGCTCTTCTGGTCATCGACATCTCCTGCCCAATCTGCATCTGTATATGCATGAAGAGAGAAATCCTGATCTCTAGGATACCATAGGCCATACTCAACTGTCCCCTTTAGATATCTAAAAATCCTCTTGATTGCCATAACATGAGATTCTCTAGGGTTAGCCTGAAATCTTGCCACAAGACCAACAGCTTGCATTATATCTGGTCTAGTCTGACTGAGATACAATAATCCTCTAATCATTGATCTGTACTTGGTCTGATCTGTCTTAGGAGAGTCATCATCTTTGCTCAACTTACATCCGGTTGCCATAGGAGTGTTCATTGGCTTTGAATCTTCCATTCCAAATTTTCTCAACAATTCTTTCACATATTTGGTCTGAGAGATAAAGATACCTTTCTTTGTTTGAGTAATTTGCAGACCCAAGAACAAATTCATTTCACCAAGCATTGACATTTCAAACTCACTTTTCATTGATTTGCAAAGGTTTTACACAAACTATCTCTTCCTCCAAAAATGATATCATCAACAAATACTTCAACAAACAAGATGTTTTCATTATCTATTTGGAAATATAGATTACTGTCAGCAGTACCTTTGTTGAAACCAATTTGCACAAGATGCTTATCCAACCTTTCATACCATGCTCTTGGGGCTTGCTTCAATCCATACAGTGCTTTCTTCAACTTGCAAACCATATCATCATGATCAGACAGTTGAAATCCATTCGGTTGTTCAATGTATACTTCTTCTTCCAAAACACCATTTAGGAAGGCAGACTTGACATCCATCTGATATACCTTGAAGTCTTTGAAGGCAGCATATGCAAGAAATAATCTGGCTGCTTCAATTCTTGCTACCGGAGCAAAGGTTTCTTCAAAATCAATTCCTTCTATTTGAGAGTAGCCTTTGCAGACCAATCTGGCTTTGTTTCTGATTACTTCACCAACCTCATTTAGTTTGTTCTAGAAGACCCATTTGGTTCCAATCACATTCTTGTTTCTAGGTTTGGGGACAAGATCCCAAGTGTGATTTTTCTCAATTTGCATCAACTCTTCCTCCATTGCTTTGGTTCAATTTTCATCATTGCAAGCTTCATTTATTGTCTTAGGTTCAATCTTTGAAATCAGACAGTATTCATTTGAATTTTGAGCAATTCTCCTCCTTGTTTGTACCCCTTTGCTTTTGTCACCTATGATCTGATCTTCAGAGTGATTTAGAGTTACATACCTTAGAACTTTGGGAGTCTCTTGCACTGTTGTTTCTTGATCAGGTTCATTCAGACAAACCTCTTCTTCCTGATTTATCAGATCAGTCTGAATCTGACTTTCAGGAAGGGATTGAGTTCCTTGAACTAGAACACCATCCTGATCATCTTCATCATATTCATAAAACCTTGAGGGCTTCTTAATTCCTTCATCAACCATCACATTTGTACTTTCTATCATCTCTTTCAGTCTCTTATTGTAACACCGGTATGCTTTGCTTTGAGTGGAGTATCCCAAGAAAATTCCTTCATCACTTCTAGCATCAAATTTTCCTAGATCTTCATCTCTTTTGATGTAACACTTGCTACCAAATACTCTAAAATATCTTACAGTAGGAGTTATACCAAACCAAAGTTCATAAGGAGTCTTACCGGTATTGCTTCTTATTTGAACTCGGTTGAGAGTGTAGACTACAGTGCTGACAACTTCTCTCCAGAACATCTGAGGAACATTTTCTTCCATCATCATTGTCCTGGAAGCTTCTTGGATGGTCTGGTTCTTTCTCTCAACTACTCCATTCTGCTGTGGAGTCCTAGGAGCAGACAACTACCTCTTTATGCCATGCTTCTCACAAAAGTCTATGAATTCACCGGATGTGAATTCACCACCTCTATCAGACCTTAGACACTTCAGTTTCAATCCGGTTTGATTCTCTACCATAGCCTTGAAGATTTTGAACTTCTCAAAGGCTTCTAATTTCTCTTTCAGAAAGGTAACCCACATCATCTAGGAATGATCATCAATCAGTAACATGAAATATCTATCACCTTGCATACTCTTGATTCTTGTCGGACCACATAGATCAGTATGAACTAATTCTAATAATCCGGTAGAGGACTGATCTTTACTTTTGAAGGAGACTCTGCTCTGTTTACCTAGCTGACATTCTTTGCACAAACTATTTGTAGGTTTCACCAATTTTGGAAGATCTCTTACAGCCTGAATATTGCTTATCTTGATGATGTTATCAAAATTTACATGACACATCCTTCTATGCCATAACAAACTCTGATCAACTTGAACAAATAGACAACTTTTATTTGAACCAACCAGATGGAAGATATTACCTTTTGTTTGAGTACCAGATGCAATCTCAGTTCCGGAGCTTTCAAAGATCCTGCATCTTCTATTTTTGAACCGGAGATCATAACCTTTGTCTACTAACTGTCCAACACTGAGAAGATTGTGCTTCAATCCTTCAACATACAGTACATTACCAGTTTTGCTCTTTCCATCAAAAGAAATAGTTCCCCTACCTCTGATTCTACCTGTAAAATTGTCACCAAACTTTACCATTCCTCCTTCATACATTTCCAAATCTAAGAACTTGTTCTTGTCACCTGTCATGTGGTGAGAGCATCTACTATCAATAACCCAATCATCCTTTTCTTCAACTTGGGCAGCCAAAGCTCTTTCTACAACCTTATGATTGACAGATTCAGAGGATATTGGTTCTTCTTCCTTGATGGCAACAAACACCCATTCATTTCTGGATTTGTCTCCTATCTTGTTACTCCTTCATTATCAGCTTCTTCATGAACATAATAACAGTTCTTTTGGAACCTTTGTCTGTTGGAGTTTGACCTTGCAGATCTTTCCGGACATCTTGAAGAAAAATGACCAATCTTATTGCAGTTGAAGCACTTAAAAGGTAACTTTCCTTCATACTTACCGGATCCTCTTAGCAATCTCTTTGCAATGAGGGCTTCAAGATGAGCTGTTTCTACTTCTTCCTCTTCCATGTCTTTCCTTGCTTGATCATACCATGACAGCTTCCTTGAAGAGTTTTCTCCTAGATCAAATCTTTGTTTGCCTTTCATATAGGCACTAGCTTTGAATGCAGATTCAATCTTGGGGGGATCATCTCCAAACTCGGTCATTTCAAATGCAGCCAATTTGCCAGCCAATTGTTCTCTTGTGACAGTTGCATGGGCTCTGAATTCATCAATGGCAACAACCTTGATCTTGTAGGCAACAGGAAGGGACTTGAGAATTTTGCAAACAATCTCATTTTCATCCAGAACTCCACCAGCATTCCTAATTCCACACACCAGCTCATTTACTCTTGGCATAAAAGTAGTGATATTTTCATCATCTCTCATCTTCAATCTTTCAAATTTTCCTTTGAGACTTTGCAACCTTGCACTCTTAACAAACTCATCTCCTTCATGCAGAAGTTCCAGTTTAACCCAGATCTCATAGGCAGTTGGTAGATCAATAACATTTGAGAGTTTTGAGTCAGTCAATGCACTTAGAAGAGCCTCTTTGGTCCACAGATTGTTTTCAGCATCTGTGATTTCATTTAGAGTTATCGGACCACCCTGTGGAGGAACATATGCTTTTGTGACCATGGACAAGTATGCTTTTCCCATACACTCCAAGTGACATTTCATGCGGCCTTTCCAAAGAAAGAAGTTTGTTCCATCAAACTTTGGACTGTCCTTCTTGTATGACGACATCCTGGATCTCCTCAAGCGGTTAAGCTCCTTTCAAAGGAACTTAGCTCTGATACCAATTGTTAGATCTAGGGCACACAACTGAGAGGGGGGGTGAATTAGTTGTATAAAAACTTACTTCTACTTCAAGCACTTGATTCTTCTTTGTTATTTAATAGCATATCAGTTAATCATTCATGAAAGCATAATGCATAAACATAGAAGCAGATAGACATCAACACATTGGACACCAAGATTTTGACATGGAAAACCCGGTTAAGGGAAAAACCACGGGGTGATTAACCCAAGGATTATTCTCTATTAGAAGAATAAGAAAAATGAATGGCACATGCCAATTAGGGCTCACTTCCCGAGCACACTGCTCACAAAGAGGCACACTACCTACAAGAGGCACACTGTCTACAAAGTGATAAGAATCACAAACTTGAACTAGAGATTGACATCTTTACCATGTCTAGATCAGTTCCATTTAAGCCCGAGATACTTCTACTCTACCCTTCACTCTTTCACTATGCCACACTCATCCGCTCCACACACACTTTGAAATGAGCTCACAAACCTTTATTTATACAAGGCATCGACTTAGGAACAATTATCTAAGTCGGCAATCATCCACAAGAACATTCGCAAGATGAATAATTCATCCAGAAGAACATCTTCAATTCTGAGCTCTAACACTAATGCGGACCGACAACACAACCTCAACATGATCCAAGAACCTTCACAAGCTTGCATGAATGACTAGGTACATCCGCACTTCCTCTACTCACTAGAATCTCTTCTCCTCTTCATCTGAAACTTCAAGAACACAGTCTGTCACGACTGTCAAACTAAAACAGGTTCTTTCAGACCTCCAAACTTTGTACAAATTGAGATGACACATCACAAGGACATCCCAAACACTCCTTCCAATCCGTAGAGTCTGACAATGCACCTCCAGATCTCACTGGACCTTTTTGTAACAATCTGTCCCTCCGGAGCATCTCCCGGAACCAGTTCTACTTGACCGATCACAACTTTTTTATATCTTCATGCGAACCTCTGAAATCTTAACTAGATCATCTCAAGACTCATATCTACAAACCCTTTAATCCACATCCTCTAATTCTCAACCTTTTGAGTACATTTTCCTTCTTCTCATCACTGTTCTTCACTGTTCCTGATTGAGACTAATTTTCTCAATATCCTCAGTACACAGCTCATCCAATCCTTCTTACCAATGCAATATGAGTATGTTGACATCAATGAGAACACTGGTTAACCTCATACTTGCAACAATTGGACTAGCAATACTAGAGAAATTTAAAACAAATTTTCTATAATAGCCAGCCAGGCCCATGAAACCATGCACCTCATGCACTTTTATGGGTACAGTCCAATCCTAAATAGCTGTGATTTTTGCAGGATCAATAGATATTCCATCAGCAGAAATAATATGCCCTAGGTATTGGATTTCTTTCTGGAAGAATGTACACTTTGACATTTTTCCATATAACTTATGTTCTCTTAGCTGTTGTAGAACTATTTGCAAATGTCATTGATGTTCTTCTTCATTCTTTGAGTAAATGAGTATATCATCTAGAAAGACTAAAACAAACTTGTCCAAACAATCTTTGAATACATTATTCATGAGATTCATGAATGCAACAGGTGCATTCGTCAAACTGAATGGCAACACTGTGAACTCATAGTGTCCATATCTGGTTCTAAAAGTTGTCTTATGAATATCCTCATCGTTTAGTCTTAACTGATGATATCCTGATCGTAAATCAATCTTTGAAAACATAGCAACTCCATGCATCTGATCAAAAAGATCATCAATATGTGGCAAAGGATATTTGTTCTTTACCATTTCTTTATTAAGCATTCGATAATCTATGTATAACTAAAGGGTACCATCCTTAACAAAAATAATCGGAGCACCCCAAGGTGAAACACTGGGTCTGATCAAACCTTTTGCCAACAATTCTTGTAATTGTGCTTTCAATTCCATTAACTCCATATTTGTAATACGGTATGGTGCTTTTGATATAGGCTCAAATCCTGGTTTAATATCAATTGCAAAATCAAAAACCCTCTTAGGAGGCAGTCCTGGAAGTTCTTCTGGGAATACATCCTAAAACTCCTAACGAAAAGGATACTTTTCTTCAAAAGATGAACTAGGATTTTCTAACCCTTCCTTCACTTGTTCCATTTTGACTACAAACAACTGACAAGACATCCTTCTATCCCTTTTCAATTACTTGGCAGAGATAGGTTTGATTTTAACTTCTCTTTGAATCCCTTGGAATTGGGTCTGATTTCCCAAATCATCTAAGCATTCAATTATTTTTCAAAATAGTCAACCTTAGCTCTATGCTTCCACAGCCAACTCATTCCTAGGATTGCATCATAGGAACCTAAGGGAGCTACATATAGGTTTACTTCAATTGAGAAACTAGGGAGATCAATCTTGGCTTCAAACAAACATTTCTCTACCTGAGCCTTAGATTGGTTAACATATTCTACTAACCAAGGTTTAGACATGTAACCAGCTTTTCTAGAAAACTTATTCAAAATTCTAGGAGAACAAAGTTTTTAGTGGCTCTTGTGTCAATCAAAATAGATATAGGGACTCCAAACAAAGTACCTATCATCTCAATGGGTGTGATTTGATACTCTGCTTGACAATTGTCGAGAGCTACATGAATCCTTTGTTGGAATGCTTCTTGCTGAGTAGGTAGTGAAGTACCTCTTTGTTGGCCATTTTGATTCTTGTTAGGGCAACGATTAGCATAATGGTCACCCCCACAAGTAAAGCATCCTCCAATAGGTCCTTTCTTATCTATGGTCTTCCCATTGCTATCCTCATTTCTTTTGAAATTGCTATTCTTCTTCTCATTTCCAGATCCACCTTGCTTTTTTATCATCCTTTATCTTTTCTCTTGTTCTCATAACTCTTTTCATATCTTTTCTTGTATGGTTGATTGTTAGGAGTTCCATTAAACCTCTTGCAATTTCTATCACGATAAGCCAAGATAGATTTCAGCTTTTGCTCTTGCTTGATCGCCTTCTCATACACTTGATCCATTGTTGTGGGACCATGCGCATCCACTTCTCCACCAATTTGAGCATTAAAGCCCATGATGAATTTTTTGATCTTGAATCTCTCATCCTTTTGATACTGAGGAACATACTTCAAGAGTCGGGTGAACTTTTCTCCATATTCCAACACTGTCATATCTCCTTGACAAAGATTCTAAAAATCAGTCAATTTCTGATCAAAATAGAGTTGGGCTAGCCATCTCTTGTGAAAGAGCTCCACAAACTCATCCCAAGTTACCCTTAGAGAGGTTAAATTCAATTCCATCTTCTTATTCATCCACAAAGTGGATGCTTCTCCTGCCAGTTAGAATGCTCCCCAAACTGCCTTGGTCACTTTTGAGTAATTTCTTATCTCAAAATATTTTTCTATTTCTGTTAACCAAGCTTCTGCAGCATCTCCAGTTACTATCCCATCAAATTTTGGTGGAGTGACCTTCTTCATATCCTTAGAGAGCTTTAAGGTCAATCTATCTCTTGCCTCTTTATGAGGTTATGTACTCTTACTTTGATCTTCATGATTTTCTCCACTTTCTCCATGAGAGTTTTCACCCCCTCCCTCAGTATTCCCTTTATCATCCACCTTCTTTTCCAAATCACCCAGTCTTTTCTCCTCAAGCATGGTTATGATTTGGTCCAGCTTATTATTTGGCGGGTGGTTTTCCTCTTCACTTTCTCCTTGGTTAGTTCTTGTCCGATAATACATCCCATTAAATCAAAACATAATAAACTCAAATTAAACAATAGTTTGGTACAAAAACAACTCTTTTATTTTATTTCAAAAGTATAGAGTATTCTTCATTTATACATGAAATGAATTCAAAAGTTGTGCTCAAGAGGAATATATCCTTCAAATTCATTTTCAGATACATAATCTCGAGGTATATAACCCTCTGACTCACTATCGGACCTAACTTCTATGATCTCAACAGTTGGGGGTATGTGGGGATCTCGCCTAACCATAGTTGTTTCCTCATCTAACATATACTCTATGATTTTGGCTGTGATCTTAACTCTTTCCATATTTTCCCTTCTCACTCGCTTGATTTGAGTTAAGGTAGTCGCCAAAGTTTCAGTATCACTTAACCAAATGTCACTCTCATCATTGGTTCCCCAAAGGTTTTGATAATGGCCTCAAATTCTCTTTTTTCTTTAAGGAAATGTTGACTCGTATTAACAAACTTTCTTGCTATCTTCTTAAGACGTACCATCTTGGCACAAAAATTTTCAAACATTAGCTAACCACATAATGATGACTACAGGAAAGCATAGTGGTCTCATAATCCCTAGTGCTAAACCTAGTAGCTCTGATACAATATGTAACATCCATGTTCTAAAAACATAGTAAAATCATAAATTTACCATAGAGTAAATCAACAAGGTAAAAATGAGATAGAGAAAATTTTTCTTTTTTTTTATTTCACATATAATCAGGTAACTACAATTACAAGATTTCTCTTTACAAATACAATAAACCATATTGTCTTTCTCAATTACAATATTTACGAATGTAAATCAATTACATAAACAAATTTTGGAATAATTACTGCATCTGAATATCTTACATCTTTATCACAAGTCCTGGCATGTTTCCTTCTTGGAGAGAGAGTATCTTTCCAGTGATTTACCTCCATCCACAGACCAGTGGTCTCCCACACATCTTCCACATAGGAAGTAGCCCTACCCTTCATGAGGGATATAGACCTTAGGTAACCAGTGGTAATTTGCCTTTCCCGAGTATATAGTGTTCTATCCTACACAACTCTATCAACCATACAACCCTAGATACCGTCTAGCTAAGTATAATTTCTGATAGGTTGTGCAATCCAGATACAGTGACCCAACAATGCATCTAGAAAATGAATGCATTACTTTGGCCAAAGTTTTAATATCAATAACGTTCATAATGAATGTGTTCGTAGTATTCACCCACCCCTACTTGACTTGGATACTGTCTTATTCTCACAGTTTATTCATATCAACTAAATCTAATTAAATAGTTTAATTATCTTGTCATGATAATAGTTTTCTTGACTTAGATAAGTCTATATGACATAGCTATTTATTCGGTTCATAATCAACTCTAGGGTTTTCCTATTAACCCTTGGATAATAAGATATTTCAATATAAACATATCTCATTTCTTTGAGACCTAGGTTCATACTTGACCTTTGGTTTAACTCAACCATGTTTAGGAATACTATAGTTCTTGTAAAGATAATAACTCCTATTCAAAGGAATATGAATACTTTTCAATTCACTTCTACGTGATGTCATTAACCATCACTTCTTATACACTCATATATGATTTTATACAAGGTTATTTCAACATAGACATAGTCTATTTCGACATATTGGTTTACTATAAAGCTATACTCAACAAGATTACTAGTATAGATAATAAAGAAGGTCCTACGACATTTATCCATTTTCCAAACTATCCTTAGTTAATCTATCACTCAATAGGTTTACCGTAGTTATCATAGATCACCAAGAATCTAAATTCTTTTGATAAGGGAATTGTTCTTGACAATAAGCATAGGGTTGGACTGGTAAGATAATGAAATAGATTTCATTGTTAACACATGCATCGGCCTTACTAGGCTAAGTCAACGCTCACTGGTTAATCTAAAATAACATAACAGTCATATAATGACTCTATATCCTCCAAACACAGTCAACTTGGTCAATCAAGCTAAATCGATGATATTAAAAGTGACACAGTCAGCTCATCTCCTTTGGAACAGTTACACAATAAACTTAAAGGATAACCAAATTGAAATGGACGATTTCCCAAGACAAAGCAATCATTCAAATTATCATTATCTTTTTAAAGTATATAATACATAGGTATTTACATGTAGGCGGTGGTCTTATACTGTGAAGGAATTACAGATAGAATACTTCTATATTCATCCCAGACAATCACGTTCTCAGCTTTCTCTAATTCCTTCTCTCACTGTCCACCGCTAACTCTCTCTCTACCCCCAATGACAAAGACAATGTCCAAAATAACATGCCAACCAGATGCGCCATGGACTAGCTAAGTCATGGCTTTTAAGAGCTTAAATAGACTCATAAATGAGTCATCCCAACTATTCGATCCACTTCTTAGCAATTAGAAACACATTCAAAACAAAATGGTTTTGTTTCATGATCAAATTCAACTACCAGCTAAAATAATGCAATCGACAACATACGTTGATAATGCAAACATCATTGAGGGAAATCAGCGAATGTGGCTGGGTTATTTGCCACTCCTCTGCTAAGAGGCTGCCAACACATTAACTAACTTGGAGCATCAATGATCAACTAGGGAAGATTCAATCCATCATGCTTTTTACAATGAAGACACTCCATATTTTATGCCTGCGGCTGCTCAAGAGTAAACATTATTACTTAACATGAGGTATTATCCTCATTCGATGAATATATAAACTTATTTAATTATATCAAATATGATTTACATAACATCATCTCTATTAGATAGTTATGATTTGATCAATAAAAATAATAGTAATAAAACAAAGGTTTATGGATAATGTGAATGGGTCAAGTTTACCTCCCCATCACAGTCCTTTGTTAAAATCACGTCGACTTGACAAGATCAACATTAGATGCTAAACGACGACAATAAAAACACTAAGTGACTTTAATAACACCACTGTTTTATGACAATAACGTTGTAACTTTTATGTTAAACGTAAATGGTCATAATTCTTACCCGAACGATGTTGTTTACATTACAAACGACTATGACGACATGCTACAACTTGAAAAGATTCGAAAGATATCAACTACCTATTGATTGGGTTCAAAAGTAAACTAACAAGACAAGACTTACCTCTTACGACACTGGTTCACTTTTTCATTAACACTAATACTTGTTTGGCAAATCATCACTCGTAACCTGAGGTCTATATCTCTCTCCTCGAAAGATACTCTCTCTTTTCTCTGAGAGTCATTTGAAAACCTGTAATCCTATATCAAATTTGTAGCCAACAAATTATGATCAGTGCATCATTATTCAAATAATAAACCAAATCTCATAATGCAATATTAAATCAACAATAAAATATTCATTTCCATAATTCTATTTATGACATTTAGTATAATCTATATCATTCATTGACATTAATCTAAACATCATAATAGATTTGCTTATGTCCAAGTAAAAGTCAAAAGTATAGCAAGACAAAAATTGGGGTTGTAACATTTTTTAATGACAGTATGTTGTAGAGTGTTCCAGATGACTTGTTGTTCCCAGAGTTCATGGTTGAAGATGTGTGGCACAAATATTTGATATGTGGAGGTAAAGGAGTGTTTGGAGATGTTGTAAGGGTCTTGTAGACTCATCTGGAAAAGTTTCATGAAGATCTGTCTTATTTCCAATACCACACATGGTTTTCAAGTTGTTGTGGCCATTCTGCTTCAAGTTTCATATGTATTTGCTTAAGGCTGTCCTATTTTCAAATGAGTGGAGTGTGTGGATGTAATTCCTTGATATTTGATGTTGGGAAGGATGTTTTGGACCTGATTAAGAAAGTGTTAATGTCTGCAAGGCATGGGTCTTCTGCTGGTGTAGCATGTAGTCTTGTTTAGGACTTGTCCTCCACATATTTCATGTTGTGTGTTGTCTAGCTGACTTGTAAATGTATTTTTAATGTTGTCTCTAGCCAACAAGAAATTTAATCAATATAATATCATATATAAGTTATAAATCAAAGTGAGTTAGAAAAGGTGTGATTGTAAAGTGATTGATAAGGTTCGCAAGCAAGAAAAGGAGTAGAATGACTGCATTATGATGTGTGACTAAAGGAGAAAGAGTAGAAGTTGTTGATACTATCCGAATCCATCTTTAAGACATATCTGTGGTAGTGATCAAGTGTAGAGTGTGCCTAACTGATCTGATCATCAAAAGAAAGTGTGAAGAGGCAGAATTGTAATCATCAGAGGTGTGAATTTCAATGTCAGATTTTAGACAATAGAAGGACTAACATACTATAATATTTTTGTGAGTTTGTTCTTGACTCAAGGAGTAGTAGCTTTCATGGGAGTGACCCTAAAACAATATATTCAGGGAGTAGTAGCTTCCTTGGGAGTGACCCTAAAACAAAGTATTTAAGGAATAGTAGCTTCCTTAGGAGTGAACCTAAATCAAAGTTTTCAAGGAGTAGTTGCTTCCTTGGGTTGTAGCCCTAAAATAAAGTTGTTATTTTGAGCTTCATCTATTATGAGTTAATACTCACCGTGGTTTTTCCCTTCTTGGGTTTTCCACGTACATCTCGTGTTATGTGTTGATGTGCATTGTGTTAATCTTTCATTTCTATGATGATGTTGTAATGTTTAAGTTTTAATCTGCTCCGAAGAAGTTAAAATTTGATTAGATAATGATTCACCCCCCTCTCAGTATCCTAGTGTGTTCAACAATTGGTATCAGAGCCAATTTCCTTTAAAAGAAGATTAACTGCTTAAGGAAGGTCCGGGATGGCACTTAATGGATCTAGCAAGATACTTAGGTTTGATGGAACAAATTATGTTTTTTGGAAGCTAAGGATGGAAGCCTATATCAATTCTCTAAGGTGTGGTGTTTGGGACTCTATCAAGACTGGTTACAAAGTTCCTGCTACTATTCCTACAAACGCAGATGAAGTTAAGTTGTATGATAACAATGTCAAGGCAAAGTTTGCTATCATGAGTGGGTTAGTTGATTTAGAACTTTCAAAGGTAATGAGTTGCATAACTTTCTATTAAATAAGTTTGGGTTAAACTTGAAACCATTTATGAAGGAGATAAGAAAGTAAAGAAAGAAAATATGCAAATCTTCAAAAGCAAATTTGAGACCCTAAAAATGACAGAGGATGAAGACATTGTTGGATATATGCTCCAAGTGAATGAAGTGGTCAATGGCATCACAGGGCTTGGTGGAGAAGTGAAAGAAGATAAGATTGTGAAGAAGGTTCTAATATATCTTCCCAAATCTTACATTCATAAGGTATCTTCTATTGAGGAGAATGCGGACTTAGATACATACACTGTAGACAAATTGTTTGGTTCTCTTATTGCCTTTGAAATGAGAGAGTTTGGTAGTGATGCTCCAAAGAAAGAAGTTGCTTTCAAAGTTAGTATGAAGACAAAGGATGAAATTATTGATGAAGATGATAGTTCTAATGAAGTTGAAGCAAATTTTGTGAGAAGACTAAAGAAAGGCACTAGAAAATACAAAGGTAAGTTACCCTTCAAATGTTTCAATTGTGGAAAGGTTGGTCACTTTGCTTCCAAATGTTGTTTTAAAGAATCAAGGGATAGTAACAAGAGAGACAAGTTCAAAAGAAGTTTATATTCCATAGAGAGTAGTTTCTCTTCAGAAGATAAGGATCATGATGTTCAAATGATGAAACACTTTTCATGGCCTTGAGTGTTGGTGACAAAAAGGACAATGTTGGAAAATGTGAGAAGATTGATGCCCTGCAAGTAAATCAAAACAATGATAGATCAATGGTTGTATGGACTACTTTTTCATGCAAGAGAATCTAAGGCTTGGGTAATTGACAATGGTTGCTCAAATCATATGACTGGTGACAAGGAGAAGTTTATCATCTTTGAGAAGTGGGATGGTGGTGCTGTCAAGTTTGGTGGTGATGAGTCAGCACAAGTCTATGGAAAAGGTGCTATAACTATTGATGGGAAGAATAGGATTGAGGATGTCTTCTATGTCAAAGGGCTAAAACACAATCTTCTCAGTGGCAGTCAAATGTGTAGCAAAGGTTATAATCTCACCTTTCATGCCAAGGGTTGTGAAATCAGGAAAGCAAGGTTTGGAAAACTAGTTGCAGAAGGTATAAAGACATATGGTGATATCTATCATCTGAAGGAGGTAAATGGAAAAACATGTTTGTTGGCTCAATCCAGTGAGTGTTGGTTGTGGCAAAAAAGAAAGGAACACAACAATTTTGATAATATGGTAAGGATTAGCTCTACTCATGCATTGAGAGACATGCCCAAGATAATCAATCTTGCAAACACAGTATGCAAGGAATGTCAAATGGGAAAGCAAACAAAGACAAGTTTCAAAAGCAAGGAGTACTCTTCTTCAAATCCATTGGAGTTGATTCACACTAATCTATGTGGGCCTACAATAGTAAAGAGTCAACAAGGTAAGAGGTATTTTATGTTGCTTATTGATGATTATTCTAGAATGACTTGGGTTACTTTCTCAAGAGAGAAATTAGATACTCTTGATAAATTTAAGGTGTTCAAAGCTTTGGTTGAAAATGAAGTGGATGCTAAGATAAAGTGCTTAAGGTCTGATAGAGGAGGTGAGTTTACTTCAAATGAATTTGAAAAGTTTTGTGAAGATCATGGTATTAGGAGACATTTGTCAGCTCCTAGGACCCCTCAGCAAAATGGAGTAGTTGAAAGGAAGAATAGGACTGTGCAAGAAATGTCTAGGGCGATGTTGAAAGATGCAGATATGCCTGATATGTACTAGAAGGAGGAAATTCACACTATTGTCTATCTAATTAACAAAGTGCAATTGAGGATCAATAGCACTAAGACCCCTTATGAGATATGGTATGGAAGACCTCCCACTGTCGGATACTTCAAGATTTTTGGTATCAAATGCTATATTAGAAGAGATGAAGAAGACCTAGGAAAGTTTGATACAAGAAGTGATGAAGGAATCTTTCTTGGTTACTCAACCAGAAGTAAGTCTTACAGATGCTACAACAAGAGGTTGAGAAACATGATTGAAAGCACAAATGTCAAGGTAGATGAAGACCTGTATCAAATCTCACAAGAATTAGAGGACTCCGAATCTAATATCTTTCCATGCATTGAAGATGAAGAAGAAGTGAAAGAAGAAAGGGAAAAAGAACCAGAGCAAATGCCTAAAACTCTAGCAAAGTATGTTCAGAAGAACCACTCAATAGATTAGATCATTAGAGATACTGATGAAGTTTTGCAAACAAGGAGAAGGCTTGCTAAGACACATGAGCAAATAAACTTGTGTTTGTTATCAAAAGTAGAACCCAAAACCTTTGATGATGCTAGCAAAGATGATGGATGGATAAAATCAATGGAAGAAGAATTGGATCAGATTGAGAAGAACCAGACATGGGAATTTGTTCCCAAACCAGCCAATAAGAATGTTATAGGAACAAAGTGGGTGTTCCAGAACAAGCTAATTGAAGGTGAAGTTGTAAGGAACAAAGCAAGATTGGTATGCAAAGGATACACACAAATAGAAGGCATTGACTTTGAGGAGACTTTTGCTCCAATAGCCAAGATGGAGGCAATCAAAATGTACCGTGCTCTTGCTGCTCATAAGAACTTCAAGGTATGTCAGATGGATGTTAAGTCAGCTTTCTTGAATGGTCATCTAGAGGAAGAGGTTTATATTGAACAACCAGATGGTTTTCAGATATTAGAAGATCTGGAAATGGTGTGGAATCTCAAGAAGGCTTTGTATGGTCTCAAGCAAGCACCTAGGGCTTCATATGCTAGGCTAGACAAGTACTTACTTCAATAGGGCTTCAAGAAAGTTACTACAAATAGCAATCTTTACATCAAGGAAAAAGGAGACATGATATTGATAGTTGCAGTATATGTTAATGACATCATCTTTGGTGGAGATGATGATATGTGTAAGAGGTTTGCAGAGGAAATGCAAAAAGAGTTTGAGATGTCTATGATTGGTGAGATGACTTTCTTCCTTGGACTTCAAATTACTAAGCTAGATGGTGGTATCTTTATTTCACAAGCTAAGTATGTCAAAGATTTGTTGAAGAAGTTTGGTATGGAGGATTTGAAACCAGTGGGTACTCCCATGGTCATTGGATGTCACTTAAACAAGGATGATGAGTCTCTGGAGGTGGATCAGACTTCCTATAGATCTATGATTAGAGGATTGTTGTACCTAACTTCTTCTAGACATGATATTATGCATGCAGTATGTGTGGTTTCCAGATATCAATCCAATCCCAAGAAAACACATGAGAATGTAGTGAAAAGGATATTTAGATACTTGAAAGGAACTTCGGCTTATGGCTTATGGTAACCAAGAGGTAATGACTTTGATTTGAGTGCCTACACTGATGTTGATTGGGTTGGTTGTGTTGATGATAGAAAAAGTACAAGTGGTGGTGCTTTCTTTTTAGGAAGCAGATTGGTTTCATGGTAGAGCAAGAAGCAAGATTCAGTGTCCTTATCAACTGCAAAGCTAGAGTATATTACAATAGCATCATGTTGTACACAAGTGTTGTGGACGAAGCAAACCCTAAAGGATATCAAGGTATTATATGATGAGCATATTCCTATTTTGTGTGACAATACAAGTGCTATCAATATTTCCAAGAAACTAGTGATGCATTCTATAATCAAGCATATAGAAATCAGGTATCACTTTTTGAGAGAGAAGGTTGCAAAGAAGGAATGAAGTTGGAGTATGTTCCAACAAAGGATCAGATTGCATATATTTTCACAAAGGCTCTTGCAAAGGATACTTTTGAGTATCTCGAGCAAAGGTTAGGGGTAATTGCCCCTCCTTCTTGCCAGATGCATAGTGGTGCATCTGTCTAGGGGAGTTCATGTTATATCTTTTTTCTTGGACTAATGGTGGTTGCCTCTTAGGTGGAGCAGGTATTAGTTGATGATGATAGGGGGAGTTTGTTTGCTACAAGAAGAAGTTATGCCCTTAGAGAGAAGAAGTTGTCATTTGTCCTTGATGTCAAAGAGGGAGAAATGTGCAAGTATGTCTTGCCATCAATGCTAAAGGGGGAGATTGTTACACATATGGTTCTTAAGGTTATCATTGATGTTAACATTGTCACAAGCTTATCATTGATGTTAAAACTATCATGGATGTGTGAAGGTGTTCATGGCTAGATGTCATGTCCTATCAAGCAGAGAAAATATAGTTCATGGTTGGATGTCATGCTGAATATAATGTGGTTACTGAAGTTCATGGTTGGATGCCATGCCTTCACCATGTTGTCAAGAGACACTGCTAGACATGATAAGTGTACTCATTGATGGCAACTAAGTCTCTACTACACATCTGCATTGCATAATTTGCCCATACTAGAAATCAGATTGAAGATTTGTCTAAGTTCAGGAAGTCAAGAACAGAGTGTGTGACAGTGTCTGGTATCTTGGTCCAGATCTCTCCAATGGTAGATCATAATTTGTTGTGGATCTGAGGGAGTCATAAGCATTGTCAGAATAATCTAAATCCAGAGTGTTGGCCTCTGGTGATGAAGGATTCAATAGTTATCAACATCTGAGTATTAGGTTAACAATTTGACAGAGCAGACAGAAGAAGAATAGGCTAACCTTGTAAATGATCTTGGTTTTGGATGTATGGAATTTATTGATTGGGCAATTAGTGATGACCAGTGATAGTGGCCGACCTAGTTGATGATTTGTGACTACAAGTTTTGGTCCGTGACTCAAGTTATGCATGGATCTAGCCGACAGAGCAGAGTATTCAATAAAGTTCTAAGTGTTCTTGAAGTTGACTGAAAAGTGATTGAAGATCAGGATGCGGATATATATACCTAATGGATTTGAATAAATTGTGTGTGTGTGATGTGAATATAGAATAAGTGTGAAAAGAGCAGAAATCCAAGATTCAGATGTTAGCAAAACAGCAAAAAGGGCAGAGTGAAGATGAAGTGTATCAAGTCAATATTCTGTGCTTAACTAGAACTGAATCCTTGCATTGATAGATGTTAATTATCAGTTCAATTTCATTGTAACCTTCTTTCTATAAGTAGTGAGCCTTCTATAGGTTGTAAGCCTTCTTTTGAGCAGTGAGCCTAAATGCATGTTCATTCTCCATTGTAATACTTTTAACAGAGTATAATCTTTGTGGGTTAACCCCCACCGTGGTTTTTCCCTTAACCGAGTTTCCACATCAAAATCTTGGTGTCAAATGTGTTATTTCTATTTCTGCTCATGTGTTGTTGATTCTTGCTTTTCATGATAACATTAATGAAGTAATAAAGTAGAATTAACTACTGCAAGTATTAAAGTTTTAAGACAACTGATTCACCCCCCTCTCAGTTGTCACCTCTAATTCCAACAGATCAATGTGTTAGTGCCTGAATTGACTGGCAGTTTTTTGAGCAATTTTCATGCAGGCACTTTCCCTAAGTATCCAAAAAATGTTCTAAGTGTTGGACCTCCTCAGCATTTTTCAGCTGCAGTATCATATTTTCTTTGAAGAGGAGGTCATCATCATCATATTTTCTTCGATGGTGGTCAGCATCATCATGTTCTCTGTCGACCGGTTTCTCATCAGGATCATCATATTTCACTATCGGGTGATGTCTGGATATCATCCTGATCCTGCTGATGAACTACAGTGTGCCCTGATTTGCTTGCGGGGGTGATTTTTCAAGTATCCGGTGATCTTCCAATTATCACCTTGCCCAAACATGATGATGATGTTGCCCCGATATTCTGAAGGGGTTATTCTTTGAGTTGTTCAACCCGACCTATTTTTCTTAAGGGTCGTCATCATCATCATCATCATATTTCCAGTTATCACCGTGTTGCTTGCGAGGGTCATCATATTTTCTGCCTGCATGATATTTCGCCGGGGTGATATTTTTCTCATCGGGTGATCTTGATTATGATCATCCTGATGATGTTGTTGAAGAGTTCTAAGTGTGACCCGATATTCACTGGGGTCATCATATTTTGAACGTCAGGATGATCTTAGTCAATATCATCCTGATGATGTTGTATCACTTCATGTTCGTTGTTTTATCATCCTGATGATGCTGACGTCATTCTTATGTCAGGGTGATATCTTTTTCTCTGCCTATCTGCATCATGATATTTCTGAAGGAGGGGGTGATATTTTCATATCACCCGGGTGTATGTTTGTTCCAGCGTCATGATGATGCTGATATCAAGGAGATATCCGCCTGCCGGCTTCGTGCATTATCTAGTGGGGGTGATCTTTTCAAGCATCATCATATTCATCTATCGCCCCGATCTTATAGTGGAGCTACAGTGCAACCTGATATTTGTGCATCAGGATGATATTTCCAAATATCCAGTTATCTTCCGAATATCATCCTGATGTCGATATGATGATGACATCATCAAGGTCCGGGGGGGTCATATTTCTAACACAGATCATCTTGTGGAGATCTCCCGATATTTGCAAACATGATGATGACGTCATCCGGATATGAGGAGGTGCGCAGTAGGCAGGTATGATGATGACGTCAGTAGGATATGATGATGACATCATCAGGATGTTCATCGGCCAGACTTTTGGTATAGGCTCAGCAAGAGGATGTTCTTCCGATGGATCAGGTTGTGCGGATGAAGGCGATTATCATGCCGGCTATATTGCGATATGATGCTGACGTCAGGGTGATATTTCAAACGACAGGATATCATGCTGCTGGAGGATGATGATGATGAAGTCTTATACTAGTGTCGTCAGGAGCAAAAGCACCGACATCATATATGCTCATGACCTAGTATATAAAGTGTTAAAGAGGTTGTTGCAGGGTGCATGTGGGATAATTGTATCCTGCATATTTTCAAATATCATGATGATGAATCTCGGCAGGAAATGGTTGCGATGCAGAATTGACGTTTTCCCGAGGCCGCGGGTTGGTGCGCCATTAATGGCGAAGGTTGCAGAGGTATGGGCAGATCTGGTACCCGATTGAAGGTGTACATCAGTGGCGCAGGGCTCGAGATATCTTCCTGTCTCCTCCCCTACCTGCTGCATTCATGTTTGGGCGCCAATCTGGTAATGCGTTGAGCGCCATTTTGCTGATACTGTGTATCTGGCGGGATTTTTGGTCAACCATGTAATTAATTGCTATGGTACACTACCTGGCTGTTATAAGCAGGAAGTGTTACTCATTTGTGGTTGTTGAAAGTTGAAGATTTTTGGCTCTGTAATTCAAAACAAGCTGATCTGGTTGCTCTGTACAGTTTAACTTGTGAGTTTATGTATCTCCTGTTGTACGATTTGGCATGAATCCACTGATTTCATGGTTAATCTTATATGAGAAATGCTATTTTAGCATGTGTTGTGTTAATTCTGTCTCCAGTATTGCATGTATTCTTCTTCTGAATCTGGATATTTGGGTAATGTTTAGATTCTAGAGCATAGAATTCCTATGTTGAATGTCTGATCTTTTAACTTCTGCTCAAGGGGTAGATTAAACTATTTTCAGGTTGAACATTGGGAAGGGTATACTGCAGTAGGGATGCCATAAGTAGAGATAACTTAACACTCTTTATTGGGAGATATCTGTAAGGCAGATATCATGTGTATCCCCCTGAAATCTAGTTTTAGCTATTCATGCTGATCATTCACAGGTGTATGTCTACCGACTCCAAGCCCTGGATAGGCACCAATCTAGCTCTGTGTTGAGGTTATACACCATGTCCAGCTTTGCATCCAAAATTCAAACTAAACCATTTCATACTTCCACCTGTTAGTTGTAGGAGTAGGATTAGGAACCCCCTGCATGCTCTCATACCCAACCAGACATCATGTCCAAGAATGTTGCCAGCCTTGTGATCTATCATACAGATCTTGGTCCATGCATGAGAGTATTCTGCCTGTTGTTGTCAAGTTAGATCTTTCTATCTTTGAGCTAGTCAAGGTTACATCTTGAGTAATAGGGATACCCCCCTTGGTGCGGCAGAACCAGAAGTGAAGGGGAGGCAGCTCACGCAACCTCCTGTATTTAGTTGGCTGAATCTGCCTGTGCATTAGAAGTGGCAAACCCTAATGCTGATTCAGAAGAAAAACCAACACAATGTAGAGTTGAGTATGAAGATATATTAAGATGGGAAATAGAAGCATCAAGAAGATACATTAATATGGGAATTAGAAGCACTAAGATGATCAAATGTGTTGTTAATGTTGAGAAGATTTTATTGGTGCCCTAATCCAAGTTTCATGATGATTGGATTACCATAATAGTGTTTTGCAGTTTGAAGATAGTATTGAAGACAATTACTATATGGCAATAGAATGCTCTGCATTCATCCACATTTGTAGTTATGTCTATGTGGTTTAGAACTATGTTCAAGGTGTAGTGAAGGTGATAATTCCAAAGTTTCAGATCATTTTTCCTTTTGTTGTGAAAGTTATGCATGATTGAGTACTAGCATGTGTTCTGGCAAAGTAAGATGGTATCGAAGGTCTGTTGAAATGCTCTGCATTCCTTCGGATGTGAATGCTTGTCTTTGCAATTTTGTAGACATGTTTATTGATGTGCATTACATTCTTCCTTGTCATTTCAAGTTTCTTGGTGGTCCACAAGCTTAGTTTTTTCAATGACAGTATGTCACAGAGAGTTTCGGATGACTTGTTGTTCCCAAAGTTTATGGTTGAAGATGTGTGGCACAAATATTTGATGTGTAGAGGTAAAGGAGTGTTTAGAGATGTTGTATGGGTCCTGTAGACTGATCTAGAAAATTTTCATGAAGACCTTTCTTGTTTCCAGTACCGCACAAAGTTTTCATGTTGTTGTGGCCATTATGCTTCAAGTTTCATATGTCTTTTCTTAAGGCTATCCTATTTTCAAATTAGCGGAGTGTGTGGATATTAAGCAAGTGTTGATGTCTGCAAGGAATGATTATTTTTCTAGTGTAGCATGTAGTCTTGTTTAGGACTTGTCCTCTACATGTTTCATGTTGTGTGTTGTCTGGCCAACTTGTAAATGTATTTTTCATGGTCTATCTAGCTGACAAGCAATGTAATCAATATAATATCATATATAAATGTAAATCAAAGTGATTTAGAAATGGTGTGATTGCAAAGTGATTGATAAGGTTTGCAAGCAAGAAAAGGAGCATAATGACTACATTATGATGTGTGACTAAAAGATAAAAAGCATAAGTTGTTGATACTATCCTGATCCATCTTGAAGACATATCTGTGATAGTGATCAAGTGTAGAGTGTCCTTAACTGATCTGATCATCAGAAGAAAGTGTGAAGAGGCAGAATTACAATCATTAGAGGTGTGAATTCAATGTTAGTTTTCAGATAGTAGAAGGACTATCATATTGTAATCTTTTGTGAGTTTGTTCTTAATTCAAGGAGTAGTAGCTTCCTTGAAAGTGACCCTAAAACAAAGTATTCATGGAGTAGTAGCTTCCTTAGGAGTGGCCCTAAAACAAAGTATTCAGGGAGTAGTAGCTTTCTTGGGAGTGACCCTAAATCAAACTTTTTAGGAAGTAGTTGCTTCCTTGGGTTGTAGCCCTAAAACAAAGTTGTTATTTGAGCTTCATATATTTTGAGTTAATCTTCACTGTGGTTTTTCCCTTCTTGGGTTTTCCACGTACATCTAGTGTTATGTGTTGATGTGCATTATGTTAATCTTTCATGTTTATGATGATGCTATAATGCTTAATTTTTAATCTACTCTAGAGAACTTAAAATTTGATTAGATACTGATTCACCCCCTCTTGTTGCAAGAATGTGCTAACTGGTATTGTCATTGATGTCAACATTTTTTTGTTGTCATTAGGGCCAACTGTATCTTCTAATATTGTTGTTTGTTGATTGATTCAAAAACATTATCCGAGTATTTTACTCCACATTATCTCTGTACTAAAGACTAGAGTATGACATTTGGATATGATTTAGAGAAGTGCTTGAAGATGCTAAATTCAAAATTTGGAGGTCTGGATCGTTCTGCAGAAAAAGTTCTATTCCCCATTTTGAAGATTGTGCCTGGCAATGTTTGCAAAGTGACAGGGAGATAGTATTTTTCTCTGCATTTCTCCATAGGTTGGAATTTGGTCTTGCGATTCTAGACTTAAGCTTATAGGGTCCTTAACTATCTTCATTCCAAAGGATTTGTTATTTGGTGCTCCGAAAAGCAAGTTACTTATCAGCAGAGTTTAACAATGTATGTTGAGAAGCAGTATGTGAAGTATCTTCAAGTGATATCTATTATCTTCAAGTGAGATCTGTTGCGGTTGGATTTGTCAACTCCCAAGTGATTCTATACTATTCTTAGATGTCTCTAGAATGTATTAAAGGCATGTGCTTGATCCACAAGCTACAATGAAGATCTTGGAAGCATGTATCTAAGTGTTCTCGATGTTGTGCACTTGTTCTGGCCGACCTGGTTAGTTACACTTGTTGTAGAAGTGATTGATGGATTGTAGAAGCATGTCCAAGAGTGTGAAGATATATTTGGGTCTGATCTAAGCCATGAAGTGTTCATCCTTCATTCATTTGCTCTGCAATTTTGTCCTAATTTGATTTATGTATGTATGCCAACCTTGGAGATAGTTCCAATGGTTGTAGAATGTAATGCCGACCCTGATGTACATTCCAAGGTTGATAATAGGTATAAATGTATGTAATAAATTCATGATTGAGATGTGAATGTGAAGATGTGAAGATGAAGTGTGAGTTGTAAAAGCAGAGTAGAGCAGAGGAGATAAATTGCACTTCAATGGAACTAAACTCTGATATGGTGTAGATGTTACTGTTGGAATTAGACTGGACAACTGAGAGGGGGGTGAATCAGTTGTCCCAGTAGTAACCTTTTCTTATCCTTTTAAACTTCTTTCACCATTTCCAAATTGATTAATGATGTAAACATTAAAGCATGAAACAACATCACATAAGCAGAAACATGATCAACACATTTGACACCAAGATTTTGACGTGGAAACCCAGTTAAGGGAAAAACCACAATAGGTGTTAGCCCACAAGATTCGTACCCTGTTAAAAGTATGTAAAAGAATGGGAAGGCACTTGCCTTTGGGCTCACTGCTCAAAAGAGAGGCTCACTACCTAAAAGAAATATATGTTTAATACAGAAAGAATTGACTGAGAAATAGCATCTACTTCATGTCTGATTTAGTACCATTGAATGCTCATAAAACTTCTGCACTGCCTTCAAACTCTTCTTCACCAACTCTTTACTCTATTCTACTTTTATTCTTTTGTTCCTCTTCTTCTCTACTTTGCTTTTGATCCTTTCTTTGGATTAGATTATTCACTCAAGGATGATTTTCCTCGGCTCAACAAAACTCCTTTATATACTTCATCAACCTTGGAATAGACATCAAGGTCGGCACTCCAGACACTCAACTTAAAGCGAAACTCCAAGCTATTGGCAAAACACAGCTAGGCCTTGAATCAGCATGCCACACTCTAGAGAATTGTTTTTTGAACATCCACAACACACTTGGATCATCCGATCGGCCAAGACTGGGAAGAACAGAAACACCATGAAGGAAAACTTCATCAACAAGATCAAACTTCAATGCAAACCTCCAACATAGCAGCCACATGATTCAGAGACCACCACAAGCACAATGAATTCAACAGAAACATTTGTACTCCTCCAAATCGCTAGAATCTCTTACACCTTCATCTAGAACCTCAAGAACACTATCTGTCATGATTGTCAAACTAGAAAGATTGCTTGTGGACCTTTAAACCACAAACCACTCAAGTTGAGGGAACACACCAACATCCCAGACATGCCTCTAGATCCCTAGATCATAGAATGCTCATACCAGATCAATCCAGACCAACTTCTTGCCACATTGTTATCACTGAACAACTGCAAAAGCCTATTCCACTCAGAAGACCATAACTTCACCAAATCTTCATACAGACCTCTCAAATCTCAACTAGAGAAACAATAGACAATCCTATACAAACCCTTTAATCTACATACTCTAATCTTCACTTTACTAGAAATATGATCATTCCTCTATACTGCCTTCATTATCTTTGATATGTTGACATCAATGACAACACATCAGGTACATATTTGCAACATCTACTATATTAGTTCATCCTGGCAATGAGACAACCCTTGGAAATGAGCCAACCCTCAACAGTGAACCAACCCTCAGCAGTGAGCCACCCTCAACAATGAGCCACCCTCGGCAGTGAGCCACCCTTTTGGCAGTGAGTCTTTCATTTGGGCAGTGAGCCCTGGGTAGTGAGCCCCTTTGGCAGTGAGCCTCTTTGATATTTGGTATTGTTACTACATTATATTGTGAGATAACACTCACCATGGTTTTTCCTTGTTTAGGGTTTTCCACATAAAAAAATTCGGTGTTCATATGTGTATGGTGTTGATGTGTTCAGGTTTTGATTCTGCTATTCATGCTTAATGTTCATAACAGAACAGGAGTTAAATTAAGTGAATGTGAAATTGTTTTTGACTAGATAAGTGGCAAAAAAGGGTATCAATCCCATAACAAAATAGCCAACAGAGGCTCACCAAAACTCAAACAGTTTAAAACAAACCATTAAAGTTTATGCATCATAACAAAAAGATAATAGAACTAGTAAATAAGCAAAAGACTAAAGATATTGAATGCCATAGTAACAGCAAATTGGCCACGAACCGATATTAGACTAGCACCAAGCCACCAATGGCTACTCAAACATCTTGTCCCAGTCATCAACTAGGAACTGGAACACATCCTCGTACTCCATCTTTTTGTCTGTCTTCTCTTGACCTTTGGGAACCATCTTCTGGAGAGCCAACAGAGTTGTGGAGGACCTGTGCATGACTCTGGGTGAGAATTTTGATGCAATACAAGGTGGAAACAACTTGGTTTTACAAATTTTCACAAACTTATGCTCTTGATTGGCTTCACAAACTCTCACAATGACCCTTCAAAACTAGGTTATTTCAAACCAGTTTTAGAAAAATAGGGATATCTCCCTCCAAACTCAATGAAATTGAACCCAATAAAAAACCTATTTGAGTTAATAATTCCCTCTAAAATAGGTTTCAACCATTTATGTAGAAAGTATTCTAGGAGGCCATACCACGCTCTGCAATAGGACTGTTACCCTAGATGGGGGTTTTTGGTAGTTTAAAATAGTTTTTACAAAAATGGCTATAACTTTTGCAAAACTCAATAAAATTTTATAAAATTAGAATAAAATGAAAGGTGATTCAAATATATTTCCAACAAATCTAATTTTATGTTATTTGGAGGTTGTATGAGGCCGTACCATCCTGGAGAACATCAACATTGCAGGAAAAATATACAAAAAATCCAAATTTTATTCATTATTTTTATCACCATTCTCCTTCCCCCACACCTTTGATTGTTGAAGGCCTATTTACATGTATGGAGTGATTCCCAATCAGTTGCAACCATATTTGAAACTTGGTGACTATTGGGAGCCTTAATTATCATAGTTTGTTAAGTTAAAACCATCTTCTAAAGAGCCAACAGAGTCGTGGAGGACTTGTGCATAACTCTGGCTGAGAATTTTGATGCAATACAAGGTGGCAACAATATATTTTTACAAAGTTTCACAAACTAATGCTCTTGATTGGCTTCACAAACCCTCACAACGACCCTTCAAAACTAGGTTATTTCAGACTAGTTTTAGAAAAACAAGGATATCTCCCTCCAAACTCAATGAAATTAAACCCAATAAAAACCCATTTGATTTAAGAATTCCTTATAAAATGGGTTTCAACCATTTATGCAAAAAGTATTCCAGGAGGTGGTACCATGCTTTGCAACAGGACTGTTACCCTAGATGAGGGTTTTTGGCAGTTTAAAATAGTTTTTACAAAAAAGTTTGTAACTTTTGTAAAACTCAACAAAAATTTATAAAATTAGAATTAAATGAAAGGTGATTCAAATATATTTCCAAAAAATCTAATTTTATGTCATTTGGAGGCTATATGAGTCCATACCATCCTCGGGAACATCAACATTGCAAGAAAAATATACAAAAAATCTAAATTTTATTCATTATTTTTATCACCATTCTCCTTCCCCAACACCTTTGATTGTTGAAGGCCTATTTACATGTATGGAGTGATTCCCAATCGGTTGCAACCATATTTGAAACTTGGTGACCGTTGGGAGCCTTAATTATCATAGTTTGTTAAGTTGACAAAGCAACTTCTTTATACAACTTGCATTATTTTATTTTATTTTTTACAACCACCTATATTATGACTCTAAACACATATGGAATTGGTCATTGTGACCTTATTACATGCCTCTTGGTCTATGGTGACCTTATTCAATGCAAAATGACACAAAAAAAATACTTAGACTCTAATAAAGGACTTAGTTTGCCAATTTGACACAAAAGAGATATTGGGTGCTCCTACACCAAATTTTGCTAGGGTATTAAACTTCTACTCTAGATGAGTCATCCTAGCCTCCAGCGTATCTTCAGCCTTGCCCTTTTTGTTTTTAGCACCTTTCTTCTTCTTACCAGTCTCTTTTATCTTTTCCTCTGAGCTGTTAGTATCCAAATCCTACACATTAAAGTCTGGGAAATTGCTGGGGCCTTCTTCACTAGCTTCCAGCACCTCAATCTTGTTACCTTTGTTAACTAAAACATCACCAACCATCTGTTCAGTCTCCTCCACCACTATGTCTAACTTGATAATAGCCCCAAACCCCGACCCCTAAAGCTCAGCAGAACCCTTCTTGTTATCATCCTCGGAGTCTTCTTCTCCCTGCATATTCACAACAACCTCAGTATTCTTCTCCTCTGATTGGTCCTCTTCTTGCATCTCCTCACCTTCATCCTTCTCAATCACGGCAGCTTTCCCCTTGGGCAAGGAGGCTAGTTTAGCGGCAAGCCTAGACAACCTCCTAGTAGTACGGATACGAGATTTTCTTTTCGTGGGGATGTAAACCTCATCCTCAACATTGTCTGAATCCCCATTATCTTCATCAGTACTGACTTCTTCAACCACCGGGGTAGCTTTAGCGGTCCTAATCTCACTAACAGTGTCATAACCTTCTTCCAAGGTTCCCCTTCTCTTCTTACTGGATAGGGAAGGGCTTCCATGGAGGATTTTTCTTTTGGCCAGGGTAGTAGTCAGAGAAGTGGGGGTGAGATCTTCAGTGGTGGGTTCGAAGCTAATGGACATCGAGGGTTTTTTTCTTGCCAATTTTTAAGGACTTGGCATAGGAATTAGGAGTAACTTCAGTTATGATGACCGGGCCCTAGCTCACTAGGGGAGGATTATGCAGCTCAATCCTAACGGGAGTGGGGGCTTTTGGAGGATAGAGAGCTAGGTGGAACTTATACAGTCTCATGATTAGACCTTGATGAAGTGGAAGCTCAAGTTTACTAGGGTCAAGGGCATGTTGTTCCTTAGCTGTCACAATGGAGGTTTCCAAGGAAGAAAGTAGATAGAAGGGAAAATTGATATGCTTACTATGCCTAAAGTGGTTAAGCAAAGCGAAATGGTAATGAAAGAACCTCCTGAACCTCCCCTCAAGGGTAAAATACTTCATAATCATGAAACATACCTCATCCAATGGTGGAGGTAAGAGTTGGTGGTCAAAACCCCCTTGCAGGTTGTTCACAACTTCCCCTTTGTTGAGAAAAAGCTTCATGCCTTCAGGATCCAACACCTTTCTCTTCCTAGGATGCTTCTTCCCACCCATAGGCAACCCAGTAGCCATCCTAATCACCTCCTCAGAGATCTCAACTCCCACATTGCCAACTTTAACCTTTCTGCCATTATAAGACTATAGAAACTGAGCCGAGAGATTCTCATCGTAGCCTTGAAGGTATACCAGGTAAGAGGTGGCACCACCCTCATGACAGATGTGCCATAGAGTCTCATTATTTTTAAACTCCTCACATGTCTTAGGTTCAGTGCACAACCTATCTCCACCCATTATGCTATACTCCAACAGGTAGACAATGTAGTCAGTTAACAAAACAAACTCAATGCAGCAAAGAGCAGACACAGTGTAATTCGAAGATATCTCCTTGTTAATGACTAATAACACTTTAGATTTTAGGCTGATAGTAATAATGTTTCCAACCTTTCCCATGCTGAAGGTGGCATACTTGCTATTAATCTGCATGCAGAAATAATTAATCCCTTTCAAATCATCATTCAGGAGCCTTATAAGATCATCATTAAATCTTATGTCTAACATTCTTGAGATGTCAAGCTGGGAATTCACGTGGCTAGGCGTGTGAGAGGCTTCCTCAAGATGCCATCTCATCATGTTAGAAATGTAGCAGCTTTTGAAAAGACAAGTTCAAGCATTAACTAGCTAGCACTTAACCTTCATGGCCTCCAATAACCTGTACCCGTAGTCTAGCTGGTCAAAGATACTAGAACTCTGGTGGCTCCTCACTCTCTCCCAAAGCTTAAGATAAGATCTCATGAGGAACCTAGAGCTGGGCTTAACTCCTCCTTAATAAGGGTTTGAATCTGACGTGGGAGATTCTTATCAAATCTCCAGCACCGCCACGTGTCTAGACTTTGACCCAAATTAGCCATCGCGTCTGCCACTTTATTGCCCTCCTGATAAACATGACTGATAACCATCTGATTGAAGCTAGATAGTAAGCCGATGATGTCTTTGATTAAGCTCTTCATTCTCCAACCACTGTTAGACCTTCTCATGGCCGCATCAATAACTAACTTAGAATCTCCTTCCACTTGTAGGTTATCAATACCCAAGGCATGGGCTATCTTTAGACCTTTTAGGAGTGCCAAGCCTTTAGCCATATTGTTGGATTGTTGACTGATGCCGCCAGCATAAGCAGCAATGGGGGTGCCAAGATAGTCTCTAAAGATCCCTCCTCCACTAGCAAGACTAGAATTCTTTTTTCTGCCCCATCAAAGTTAAGTTTGATCTAGCCTCTGGGGGGTGGTTCCCAATGGGTATTAAGTCTGGCCATCTTCTTAGAGGTGTCCACCTTGTTCATATCCTCCTTTAGGCACCAGTTCTCAGCAATTTGAATTTTAATCAGAGAGGGGGGATACTCAGCAACTTGTAAGGAATAGGTAGAGGTGTTTTCTGCAACCACTTTGCAAAAGGATTAAAAAACCTCATTAGTATTATGAGCAATTTCTCCGAAAATGCGATTGTTTCTTTCTTTCCAAACACTCCATCTCAAGTGCAGGGGAATCTATCTCCAGAGTTCTCTTATCCTGGGGTGAGTGAAAGGGGAGGTCCAACTTTGGGCAAAGTCCACCAAGTTTTCCTGTAAGACCCACTCCAGATTGAGCTTCTACATATTTTTCTCCCAAATTTGTTTAGAGAACTCACAGTGAAGGAGCAAATGTTGAATGGACTCTTGTTCTTTATAGCATAGCACACACCTGTTAACCAATTGGAATCCCCTTTTATTAAGGTTATCAATGGAGAGAACTTTGTTGTGTTCCACTACCCACCAGAAGAAGTTAACTTTGGGTAATAACTTGTTGTTCTAGACTTTTTTCCAGAGCTGATTCAGCTGACCCCTATTAGTCAGCATATGGTAAGCTGACTTGACAGTCAACTTACCTTTTTGGTCTTGACCCCACAACATCTCATCTTCCCTTTGGAAAACTAGAATTCTGTACCTTTCTAACTCCTGTTGAAGAGACTGATAATCTTGTAACTCGTTTTGATTGATACAACATTCAGATAAGTTCTTCCACCTTCTTTGACTATGGGGATGACTAGTAATATAGTTGCTCACCTTGGTACCAAAAAATCTCACTGCTCTTTCCATCATAGAATTCATTCATTTCCCCAAGGGATCCTCCCTCAGCTAATTATCCTCCTAGAACCTAATTTTATCACCTCTTCCTAGATTCCATTTGATGCCTTATGAGAGAGAGTTCCTAGTTTTGGTCATTTTGCTCCAAATGATAGAGCCTTTGGGAAGGGAGTTTATAAATAGAATATCAAAATTGGAATCACTCTGTAGGTACTTGGCTTTCATGATTCGAACCTAGTCCTTCTCTTCTTTAAGGAAAATCCAACCAATTTTGGTCAGCAAGGCTTTGTTCATACCTTGGATTTTTCTAATCCCCAATGCCCCATTAGCCTTGGGCTAATAGACTCTATCCCATCCTACCAGTGAAAACCTCTTCTTTTCCTCCACTCCAGTCCAAAGGAAGGTTCTTTGGATCCTTTCTAATTTTTCTGCCATATATCTGAGAATTTTAAACATAGAGAGGAAGTAAGTAGGAATGCCTTCTAGGGAGGCCTTCAGAAGTTGATGTTTACCTGGTTGGCTAAGGATTTTTCCTTTCCATCCCTCCATTTTCTTATTGATACACTCCAGAACCGTGTTCCAAAAAGTTTGGGTCACATCTTTGACCGTGAGAGGTAGACCTAGGTAGGTGGCCAGGAGGGCTACCTGATTGCATTAGAGGATGTTTCTAACCTTGGCTTGCAGATCTATTTTAGTGTTAAAGAAAAACACGTTACTCTTGTCATAGTTGATGCATTGACCTGAAACCTCTGCATACATGTTGAGAAAAATTTTCTATCTCTTGCCCTCCACAATAGAAGTCGCCCTGAACAACATGGTATCATCCATGAACTGTTGGACAGCCGATGGTCCAAGGGTGGATGTCACTTTAACACTAGAAAGGGAATGTCTGTCCAGGTGAGCCATAATATTTCTACCCAAGACTTCAGCTAACATAATGAACAAGTAAGGGGACAGGGGGTCCCCCTACCTTAAACCCCTTCCAGCCTCAAAAAACCCCCGTTGCATGCCATTAACCAACACCAAGTACTTAACGGTAGTGACACACTCCTTTATTAGTTTGAGAATTCTGTCATTGAATCCCAACTTCCTAAGAACCTTGAACAGGAAGTCCCAAGAGACTATATCGTAAGCTTTTGATATGTCCAGTTTTAGGGCCATACTCAGACTATTGTTTTTATCCATAGAGTGAATGATCTCACGAGTCGAGAAAGACACATCTAGAATCTGTCTCCCAAGGACAAAGCCTCTCTGACTATCAGAGATAAGGCTATCCAGAAGCAGTTGGATCCTAAGGACTAGTGTTTTAGTAATGATTTTATAAATAGTGTTGCACAGACTAATGGGGCGGAAGTCAGCCATGACTTCTGTGTTGGTTTTCTTAGGGATCAGCGCAATGAATGTGGCATTGATTTGCTTGAGGAACTTCCCCATTCTGAAGAAGTCTTTAACAGGATTCGTAATATCATAGCTCACTATATCCTAGAATTCCTCGAAAAAAGCAAGGGGGAACCCGTTCGGCCCGAGCGCTTTGAAAGCCCCCATCGAGAACACCACCGCCTTGACTTCTTCGTTCGTAATAGGCTTCAGCAATCCTTCATTATTTTCCTCAGATAGGAATGGAGGAATACAATCCAGAAGGAAGTTTTCTTTCGCACTGTCAATTCTATTATTTTGCTCAACCAAGAAGTTTTTGAAGTAATTAGAGGCCAATCTACCAAGATCCCCATCATCTTTCACCTCCATATTCTGTCCATTCAGAAGTTTGGTGATACTATTCCTCTTTCTGTGTTTCATGGCCAATTGATGAAAAAAGGTCATGTTCCTATCTCCCTCTTTTAGTTATTGGACCCTAGACTTCTACTTCCAAAAGATTTCTTCCTTGCTAATTATGTCCTTTAGTTTATTGACTAACTCCTCAGATTTATATGTGCTCTCACTCCCATCTCCCTTGGCCATTTTTTCTTAAACCTCTAGGAGACTATCCAAGAGGTGTTTCTTGGTGTTCATCACATTACCAAAGCAAAATTTATTCTAGCCTTTGACTTTGTTTTTGACATGTATCAGTTTTTGGGTGAGCCTGTACATAGGAGATCCATGAATCTGGACTTTCTACCAATCAGCAATGCAATTTTTAAAATCCAAGTGGGAGGCCCATATGATTTCAAAGCTGAACAGGAAGGGGCTCTTATTGTATTTCTCAGTCCAGTCCAACAGAAGGGCATTGTGGTCGGATATGGTACGAGGGAGAGTAGACAAATTAGCATACTGAATTAGGTCCCAGTTGGAAGAAACCAACACTCTATCTAACTTAACCTGGATCAACTGTTCCCCCAATCTTCTATTAGTCCAGGAAAACCATTGATTGATGACTTCCAAGTCCATTAGCCCAGTTTGGCCCAAGAAGTCAATGAGGTCCACCATGCTATCTGAAAAGTCCATATTACCCCCAAATTTTTTTGAGGGGTAAAGAGGGGTGTTGAAGTCTCCCCCGACAATACACAAAGTTCTTCTATCTTCATTGATTTTGGAGCTTAGCCCGTCCCAAAGTTCCTTCCTGGCACTTTTAGTGTTGGGGGCATAAATGTTGAGCATCTTCTAGGTTTTGTTATTCATCTTACAGATAATTTATAGAGTATTCTTACTATGCAAGCAATAACTTCCCGAAGCATTATACTTATTCCACATGGTAACAAGCCCCCCAGAATCTCCAGTCGAGGGGTTGATGATGAAGTCCGCCATAGGCTAGATATTGTTAGCTATTTTTCTAAAGTTTTCTTCAGACATTTTAACTTCTTGGAGGAGGATGAAATCAATCTTATTGTCATAGATGCAGCTCTTAATCATGAGTATTTTTTGTGGGCTATTGAACCCTCTCACATTCCAAGTGATAATCTTCATTTGCATGATTTTCTGGAGAGGGTCTCCAGTGTACTTTGTCTCCCATAGGCAATCTCCTTGGTTGCTTCCCTAGATCTAGTTTCTCTTTGGGAAGGCCTCCCCGCTCTTCCTTCAATCCCCACATCAGCTACTTTCTTATTATGTCCTTTCCCTTTTCTCTTGGGGGTGATCCATCCTCCTTGGTTGTTGGTACTAGCCCCTGGGGAAAGAACTCTGTCGGGAGAAGTCATAGACTTCTCTGTGATTCCCCATCCCCTAGTTAGCAAACCTATCGACTTGGAGTTCTCCAGCACTCCCAGTTGGTCTCATCTATCCCTTTGATCTCTAGATTCCAGAACACCAGACTTCTCCAGGATGGGGGAGCACACTGCTGGAGTTAGGATTTCTCCTTCTTCCATTGCATCCGAATCAAGGGGGAAATCTATAGATTGCTCTTGACCACCACCAACCAAATCCAGCCGTAGCTCAACCAGGGACAGTGATGGGGAAGGAACGAGGATCTCCTTAGATCAAAGATTATGCACCTAGTCTTCAACTAGATCCTGGGTCTTGATAGGAGACTTTATTAAACCTAACAGATCTTCTTTGAAAGGGTATTCATCTGCTATGTTTTCTACTTCCGGGGCCTACTTATCTTTAGGGTCCTCAGCTTTTTTACACTCACTGATTAGATGTCCATTTTTTTACAGTTTTGGCAATAGGAAGTAGAGTATTCATACAATATTTACTACTCCCAGCTACCATATTTGGACTTTAACTTAACTGTATTAGGAAGAGTCTAATGAATGTCTACACTAACACAGAATCTAGCGAAAACCAACCTAGTTTTATTTTTGTTGGTCTTGTCCATGGAAATGAAGCATCCAAAGGAGTTGCCTATCCATGTGAATACTTCCTCATCCCAGTACTCAAGAGGGAGTCTAGGTAGTCTGACCCACATAGGAGCTAACCTGCTGAGTTCCATTGCTACGTCAAAGCCCAGCTTCCAACATCCTAAGCTAAGATTATGCTTCCCATACATCCAAGGTCCTCCCGCCAAGACAGCAACTAAGTCCTCCCTAGCCATGAACTTGAACAGGAAAAGGCCACCCGACATCATACTAGTCGACACACTACCTTTGAGGTGCCATCTAGCGGTTACCCAACATCTAACCATGTCGATGTTGGGTCTGAGGGCTTGGAACTTTCCAACTAGGGAGAGTTCCAAGGAGGAGGTTATTTTGTACATAATTCTATCTGGAATCTGGAAGTCCATTCTATCCTAAACTTCTAGTTGCACCTGGGTATCAACATCTTCCACAGGCCTACTAGACTTCCCTAATAGGGTCTGTTTCCAAGCCTTGGGGTCTAAGCCCAAGGTAGAGGGAGAGGTCTCTTCAGTACTAACCGAGGCAGTACTGACATCAGCAAGGAGCTCCTGCAGGCCTAAAGGGGGGGCAGGGGGCCCCCCTGGGATAACGACCTCCATGACCGCAGCAAGTTTAAACACCAATCAGAGCAGGAAAGTTGCAAAGAAGAAAAAACTCTGAAAAATCCTTCTTAATGTGAAAGTTTTATTGTGTAAATAAGTTAAAGTTTTTGACACAACTAATTCACCCCCCCTCTCATTTGTCTTATGCTTTTGAACAATTGGTATCAAAGTGAGGTTCCTTGGAAGAGAGCCTAACAACTTAAGGTAGATATGGGATGGCACACAAGAAAGACATTCCTTAGTTTGATGGATCTGACTATGCCTACTAGAAGGTACAAATGCAAAGTTATCTTGTCTCTATTGGTTACCATGTTTGGATAATGGTTAAAGATAAGTACACAGTACCTAAAGATGGTCCGCAGTCTGAAGAAGAGATTAAAGATTTTGAGGCCAATCATAAAGCTAAAAATGCTCTATTAAATGCCATGTCTAACACTGAAATGGCAAAAGTTGTGGATCTGGAGAATGCTCATGAGATTTGGGACAAGTTGAAGAAAATTTATGAAGGTGATGCATCTGTCAAGAAGGCTAAGTTGCAAAACTTAAAGACCACTTATGAAACCATGCGAATGGCTGAAGATGAGAACATAACAAGCTATATACAGAAGATTGATGAAGTTGTCAGCAGCATCAAGGGTCTTGGTGGAAAATCAAAGGATGAGGATGGGGTAGATAAGATACTCAGAACTCTCCCCAAATCTTATAGTCATAAGGTATCTACCATTGAAGAATTGTTTGATATGGGCAAACTTTCAAAAGATCAATTGCTTGGTAAACTAACTACTTTTGAGATTAGAGAGTTTGGTACTACTGATGGCCCTGTGAATATTGAGACTGCTTTCAAGGCCAAAGAAGAAAAGATTGCTAGATCAAAGAAATATGTTGTGAAATCAGATGAAGAAGACTTTGCAGAACTTGAGGCAAAATTTGTAAGTAGAATAAAAAGGAGAAGCAGAGGAAGTTCAAAGGTAAGTTACCTTTCAAATGTTTCAATTGTTGTAAAATTGGTCACTATGCTTCAAGATGTCCTGACAGAGCTTTGAAAATTAATGAAAGTAAAGCCAGAATGGTAAGAAAGAGTTACTATGTTAGAGATGATGATAGTGTAACTAATGATGAATCTAATTTTGATGATGGTAATAGTAGTGAATGCTTGTTTATTGCACTTAGAGAAGAACCTGTTTTAGCTAATCTTGCAAGTTGTGTGAAGGAAGAAAGTCCAGGAGAGTTGTCTACATTTCATGTTGAAAAGGAAGATGAATGGATCATTGTAGTGAGCTGCCCCTATTTGTAATAATTTTTTATATCTATTTATTTGTATTATTTTATTATTATTGTGGTCTTTCAAACTAGACAGAAGTTGCAAAAGGGTTTTTTTGTTTTGCATGTAATTGTTTTGCCAGATAACAGTGTAATATATGACATGCAACAAAAACCCAAAAAAACTATAATAGATATGAGTAAAATATCAGTGATCTAGATCATAAAATGACTCAAAATGAATTATAGTAACATACCCATTTTATTTTTCTTCAGTTTGTATTTTTGTTGTACATGAACCAGCAATCAGTTTGAGACAAAATATGTTTCCTGCACAATAGTCTTCGAGAACTCCAACAATAAATTGATTGCAATAATATTTGAGGCCCTAGACATTCACCATGAAGGAGACTAAAGACCAAAATGATAGGCATTTCCAACATACAAGACTTCCATGTCCTCCTTGCTGATGTACAACCAATATGGAGGTTGCTACAACAATTTAAATCTGCCCAAAAATCTTTGTTCTGATGTAAACTTCCAATCTACTCTTTATCAGCAATAAACCCTTTCCAAATCAACCCCAAAGTTGATATAAAAGCTAACAAAAACACCTTATAAGTAGTGGTAAATGTACATCTAGTCTACGAAGGTGTACGATCTACCTTAGTTGCTACAATATGCCTTGAAATACTCAGAAATTCCCTTCCAATTTGATCTGAAATGATTGTTCTTAGCTGCTACATAAAATTAGAATAATACCATTGTGAATTACCTATAAGATATCTCCAACAAATACTAGCTAGAGTAGATCTTTCACTATCGTAGCTAGTCTGCTTTAAGAGGGTTTCCGTCCTCAACAAGGATGAGATGAACCAAGTTCAATCTCCATAACCACAACTTCAAGCGTTTAAATTAGAGAAATAGAATAGAATGCATAATCCAAATGAGCCCCTCAAATGCCTTTTTATACTTTTTTGCCAAACTCTCCAGAAGCTTCTAGTTTAAAATTCACTTTTTAAATAAAACTCCATTTTAGCTCCGAAAATGACCTTTTAATTAAAATAATGATAATTTGACACACAAGGTCCATGTTTAATGCATCCATAATTCAAAACATTTCATCCCGATTCTAATGACCTATAGCACTAAGGTGCTTTTAAAACATTTTAAATAATATTTAGCAACCTTACTAAAATAATTAAAATAAAGCCATTAATACACTCATTTTGTGGAAACTACCAGAATGCATCAAAATCAAAAACTAACTACACTAGAGTGATCCTGATGAAGAATAATGATAAACGGAGCCAACCGGGTGACTTACTATAAATAGATGCCCTTTCCAAAACTCTTGGAGAGCACGCCAGAAGCTGAAAATCACCCCGAAAAGTGGAATATGAGTCCTCTAGACCAACTAGGCTCATTGGAGTCCTTAAATAATCCCTTTGATAGCGTTGACACACACCCACAAGGTTAGTACCAACTATACTACAAGAGAACCTGAAAATGGGGGCATTACAATCATTGACAGTAGATGTTCAAATCACATGATAGGAGACAAGAGTAAGTTTGCTAAGTTTGAAAAGTATGATGGAGGACTTGTTAGGTTTGGTGATGATGCAGCTGGTAAGATTTGTTGAAAAGGATCTATTACTTTTGATGGCAAGCATAATACAGATGATGTTCTCTATGTCAAGGGCCTAAAGCATAATCTTCTAAGTGTTGGACAAATATGTGACAAAGGGTATAATCTTGTGTTCAAGGGCAATGGGTGTAAGATAAAGAATAGCTCCAGAACCTTAATTGTTGTTGGTAAGAAGACTCATGGTAATGCCTATCATTTGAAAGGTTCTGAAAATTGTTGTTTGTTGACTAAGACAGATGAAAGTTGGCTATGGCATAGGAGAATGTGTCACATTAACTTCAATAATCTAGTGAGAATAAGCATTGTTCAAGTTGTAAGAGACATGCCTAAGATTGTGAAGCTTGCCAATGTTATATGCAAAGAATGCCAATTTGGAAAGATGGCAAAGACTACTTTCAGAAGCAAAGAACAATCCTCTACCAGTTTGTTGGAGTTGGTGCATACAAACCTGTGTGGTCCTACAAGAACAAGAAGTCTACAAGGTGAAAGGTATTTTATGCTTCGTATTGATGATTTTTCAAGAATGACTTGGGTTACTTTCCTTAGAGAAAAAGAAGAAGAACTAGATAAGTTCAAAGCATTCAAAGCTATGGTTGAAAATGAGTTGGATTTGAGAATCAAGTGCTTAAGGTCTGATAGAGGTGGTGAGTTTACGTCAAGTGAGTTCAATGCTTTTTGTGAAGAACATGGAATAAAGAGACATTTGTCTGCCCCCTGGACTCCTCAACAAAATGGAGTGGTTGAAAGGAAGAATAGAACTATTCAAAAAGTTGCCAGAGTAATGATCAAGGAAGCAGACCTACCAGAAGAATATTGGAAAGAAGTAATACACGTTGTTGTCTACATTTAAAATAGAGTGTAAATCAGAGCAAAAGAAACAAAGACACCTTATGAGTTGTGGTATGGTAAAACTCCTACTATCAAATAATTCAAAGTATTTGGAAGTAAATGCTACATCAGAAGAGATGAAGAATTAATAATGTTTGATGCTAGATGTGATGAAGGCATATTCCTTGGGTACTCTACTAAGAGCAAGGCTTACTAGTGCTATAACAAAAGACTGAGAAAGATCATTGAAAGTGCAAATGTGAAGGTAGATGAAGATATCCAACTAGATGGATATGAGTCAAATGGACCTGCTGATACAGAAAAGGTTGAAAAAGGCAAAGAAAAGGAAGTTCAGATTGAAGAGCAAGCTGCTCCAGAAGAAGAAGAAACTCAAGATGAAGCTCCGATAAGAATTACAAAAACTCCTAGGTATGTGCAAAGAGATCATTTTGAAAATCAGATCATTGGTGACAAAAGGAAAGGTGTGATGACAAGAAGCAGGGCTACAAAAGAACAAGTAAATCTCTGTCTGCTTTCAAAGGTGGAACCTAAAACAGTGAATGAAGCATGCAATGATGAGCATTGGGTTAAGGTAATGGAAGAAGAATTACTACATATTGAGAAGAACAAGAATTGGGAACTTGTCCTCAGACCTACAAACAAGAATGTAATTGGAACAAAGTGGGTTTTTTGGAACAAACTAAATGAAGCTGGAGAAGTTGTGAGAAACAAGTTGAGACTTGTGTGCAAAGGCTACTCACAAGTGGAAGGAATTGATTATGAAGAGACCTATGCTTTGGTGGTAAGAATGGAAGCTACCAGACTATTTTTAGCATTTGTAGCACATAAAAATTTCAAGGTATATCAGATGGATGTGAAATATGTCATCCTAAATGGTGAGCTAGAAAAAGAGGTCTACATAGAGCAACCAAATGGGTTCCAGTTATCAGACAAACCAGACATGGTATGCAAGTTGAAGAAGGCTTTGTATGGATTGAAGCAAGCTCCCAGAGCTTGGTATGCAAGACTAGATAAGTATTTGTTTCAGCAGGGTTTCAGTAAAGGGTCCGCAGATAGCAATTTGTATATCAAGGTAAGCAATGATCAAATCTTGATTATTAAAGTCTATGTAGATGATATCATATTTGGTGGAAATGATGAGATGTGCAAGAATTTTGCAAATGAAATGAAAAAAGAATTTGAGATGTCTATGTGTGGTGAGATGAACTTCTTTCTTAGACTGCAAATCAATCAGACAGATAGAGGCATTTTCATTTCTCAATCAAAGTATGTCAAGGAATTACTAAAGAAGTTTGAAATGGAGGACTCTAAACTAGTATGCACTCCTATGGCTACTAGTTGTAAACTAAGCAAGAATGATGAATCTCCTAAGGCTGATCAAAGCAAGTACAGATAAATGATTGGAGGACTACTTTACCTGACTGCTACTAGACCAAATATCATGCATGCAGTCTATCTTGTGGCCAGATTTCAATCAGATCCTAGAGAATCACATGTGATGGTAGTAAAGAGGATATTCAGTTATTTGAATGGCACTCCTGATAATGGCTTGTGGTATCCTAAGAATAATCTTTTTCTTTAAGTGCCTATACAAATGCAGATTGGGCTGGATGTACTGATGACATGAAAAGCACAAGTGGAGGTACATTCTTCCTTGGAGATAGGGCAGTGTCCTGGCATAGCAAGAAACAAGAATCAGTCTCCTTGTCTACTACAGAGGTAGAATACATTGCTGCAGTATCATGTTGCACTCAGGTGCTATGCATGAAACATACCTTGAAGGATATCAAAGTTGAGTATGATGGGCCAATCCCTATTCTTTGTGATAACACAAGTGCCATAAATATTTCAAAGAATCTAGTGATGCATTCAAAGACAAAGCACATTTCAATTAAGTATCACCTTTTGAGAGAGAGTTGCAAAGAATGAGGTGAAGCTTGAGTATGTGCCTACAAAAGATCAAGTTGCTGATATATTCACTAAGGCTCTTCCAAAAGACACATTTGAGCATCTCCAGGAGAAATTAGATGTTATTTCCCCTCCTTCCCTGAACTAGATGCATAAGAAGATGCATCAGTCTAGCGTGCTTCAAAGTACATTTTTTCTTTTTGGACTGATGTTGGAGGCTACCTCTCAGGGGGAGCAAGTAGTGGTTTGAGATAATTGTTGCATTCAGGGGGGGTAAAAAATGATTTCAGACTTATCATAGTAGTAGTGTGCAAGTATGTGCAGTGGAAGAGATGTGGTACCCTTTGCCATTGATATCAAAGGGGGAGAGAGATCATGTGAAAAATTCAGGGGGAGAAAGAGTTCAGATGTGTAATAGGAAAAGGGGAGTCCTGATACAGAATTGTGTCTTGATGAAGGAACATGTTATTTAGTTGTTAACATCTTATGTTTCCATCAATGACAAAGCGGGAGATTGTTGCAAGTATGTGCCAAATGGTGTTGTCATTTATGTCAACATGTTTGTGTTGTCATTAGTGCCAACTATATCTTCTGATATTGTTGTTTGTTGATTGATTGAAGAACATTGTCTGAGTATTTTACTCTGCACTTTCTCTATATTGAAGACTAGAGTATGAGATTTTGATATGATTTAGAGAAGTGTTTAAAGATGCTAAATCCAAAATTTGGAGGTCTAGATCACTGTGCAAAAAAAGTTCTATTCACCAGTTTGAAGATTGTGCCTGGCAATGTTTATAAAGTGACAAGGAGATAGTATTTTGCTCCGCATTTCTCTACAGATTGGAATTTAGTCTTGTGGTTCTGGACTTAATCTTATAAGGTCCTTAGCTATCTTAATTCCAAAGGATTTGTTATTTTGTGTTCTAGAAAGCAAGTTACTTATCAGTAGAGTTTGACAGTGTCTGTCGAGAAGCAGTTTGTGATGTGTCTTCAAGTGAGATCTGATCCAGTTGGATTTGTCAGCTCCCAAGTGATTCTATGCTATTCATAGATGTCTCTAGAATGTATTGAAGGCATGTGTTTTCTCCACAAGCTACAATGAAGATCTTGGAAGCATGTATCTAAGTGTTCTTGATGTTGTGCACTTGTTTTGGCCGACCTAGTTAGTTACACTTGTTGCAGAGGTGATTGATGGATTGTAGAAGCATTTTCAAGCATGTCAAGATGTATTTGGGTCTGAGCTAAGCCATGAATTGTTCATCCTTCATTCATTTTCTCTATAATTTTTTCCTAATTTGATTTATGAATGTATGCCGACCTTGGAGATAGTTCCAATGGTTGTAGAATGTAATGCCAACCTTGATGTACATTCCAAGGTTGATGATAGGTATAAATGTATGTAATGAATTCATGATTGAGGTGTGATATGAAGATGCGAAGATGAAGTGTGAGTTGTAAACACAGAGAATAGCAGAGGAGATAAATTGTGCTTCAATAAAATTGAACTCTAGCATGGTGTAGATGCTACTATACCGGTTTATCGTGGCAGTGAGCCAACCCTTGACAGTGAGCCAGCCTCGGTAGTGAGCCACCCCTGGAAGTGAGCCACCCCTTTGGTAGTGATCCTTTCATTTGGGTAGTGAGCCCCTTTGGCAATGGGCTTCTTTGATACTCGGTATTGTTACTACATTATATTGTGAGCTACACCCACCGTGGTTTTTCCCTGTTTAGGGTTTTCCACGTAAAAAAATCTAGTGTTCATATGTGTATGGTGTTGATGTGTTCATGTTTTGATTCTGCTATTCATGCTTAATGTTCATAATAGAATAGGAGTTAAATTAAGTGAATGTAAAAGTGTTATTGTGTAAAGAAGTTAAAGTTCTTGATACAATTGATTCACCCCCCCTCAGTTGTCTTGTGCCTTTCAACACCTCTCAGTATCCTGGTGTGTTCAACACCTAAAACAAAGTTGTTATTTGAGCTTCATATATTGAGTTAATCCTCACCGTGGTTTTTCCCTTCTTAGGTTTTGCACATATATTTGGTGTTATGTGTTGATGTGCATTGTGTTAATCCTTCATGTTTATGTTAATGTTGTAATGCTTAAGTTTTAATCTGCTCTAGAGAATTGAAGTTTTTTTAGATAATGATTCACCCCCTCTCAGTATCTTGGTGTGTTCAACAATTGGTATCAGATCCAAGTTCCTCTGAAGGAAGATTAACCACATGAGGAAGGTCTGGGATGGCACATAATAGATCTAGCAAGATACCTAGGTTTGATGAAACAAATTATGCTTTTTGGAAGCTAAGGATGGAAGGCTATATCAATTCTCTAGGGTGTGGTGTTTGGCAATATGTCAAGTCTAGTTACACTACTCCTGCTACTACTCCTACAGATCCAGATGAAGTTAAGGAATATGATAACAATGCCAAGGCAAAGTTTGTTGTCCTGAGTGGGTTAGTTGATTTAGAACTTTCAAAGGTAATTAGTTGCAGTTCCTAAAGAAGTTTGGGTTAAACTTGAAACCATTTATGAAGGAGATAAGAAAGTAAAGCAAGCAAATATACAAATCTTCAAAAGCAAATTTGAGACCTTAAAGATGACAGAAGATGAAGACATTGCTTGATATATGCTCCAGGTGAATGAAGTGGTCAATGGCATCAAAGGTCTTGGTGGCAAAGTTGAAGAGGATGAAATTGTAAAGAAGGTTAGAGATCTCTTCCCAAATCTTACAGTCATAAGGTATCTATTATTGAGAAAAATGCAGACTTGGATACATACATTGTAGACAAATTATTTTGTTCCCTTAATGCCTTTGAAATGAGAGAGTTTGGAAGTGATGCTCCAAAGAAAGAAGTTGCTTTCAAAGTCAGTATGAAGGCAAAGGATGAAGTTACTGATGAAGATGAGAGCTCTGATGAAGTTAAAGAAAATTTTGTGAGAAGACTAAAGAAAGACACTAGAAAATACAAAGGTATGTTACCCTTCAAATGTTTCAATTGTCAAAAGGTTGGTCATTTTACTTCTAAATATCCTTTTACAGAATCAAGGGGTAGTAACAAGAGAGGCAAGTTCGAAAGAAGTTTGTATTTTAGAAGATGAGGATCATGATGATTCAAATGATGAAACACTTTTCATGGCCTTGAGTGTTGGTGACAAAAAGGATGATGTTGGAAAATGTGAGAAGACTGATGACTTGCAAATAGACCAAAACAATGATAGATCAATGGTCAAATATGGATCGCCTTTCATGCAAGAGAAGAAGCCAAGGCTTGGGCAATTAACAATGGTTGCTCAAATCATATGACTAGTGACAAGGAGAAGTTTATCAGCCTTGAGAAGTGGGATGGTGGTGTTGTCAAGTTTGGTGGTGATGAGTCAACACAAATCTATGGAAAAGGTGCCATGACTATTGATGGGAAGAATAGGACTAAGGATGTCCTCTGTGTCAAAGTGATAAAGCACAATCTTCTTAGTGTTAGTCAAATGTGCAGCAAAGGTTGTAATCTCACCTTTCATGCCAAAGGTTGTGAAATCAGGAAGGCAGGGTCCGGAAAACTAGTTGCAGAAGGTATCAGGACATATGGTGATATCAATCATATGAAGGAGGTAAATGGAAGAACATGTTTTTTGGCTCAATCCAGTGAGTATTGGTTGTGGCAAAAAAGAAAAGGACACAACAATTTTGATAATATGGTAAGGATTAGCTCTACCCCTACAATAAGAAACATGCCCAAGATAATCAAGCCTGCAAACACAATATGCAAGGAATGTCAAATGGGAAAGAAAACAAAGACAAGTTTCAAAAGCAAGGAGTATTCTTCTTCAAATCCATTGGAGCTGATTCACATTGATCTATGTGGCCCTACAAGAGTAAAGAGTCAACAAGGTGAGAGGTATTTTATGTTACTCATTGATGATTATTCTAGAATGACTTGGGTTACTTTCTTAAGAGAAAAATTAGATGCTCTTGATAAGTTTATGGTGTTCAAAGCTATGGTTGAAAATGAAGTGGATGCTAAGATCAAATGTCTTAGGTCTAAGAGAGGAGGTAAGTTTACTTCAAATGAATTTGAAAGATTTTGTGAAGATCATTATATTAAGAGACATTTGTCAGCTCCTAGGACCCCTCAGCAAAATGGGGTAGTAGAAAAGAAGAATAGAGTTGTGCAAGGGATGGCTAGGGTGATGTTGAAAAATGCAAATCTACCTGATATGTACTAGAAGGAAGCATTTCACACTATTGTCTATCTAATTAATAGAGTGCAACTAAGGGTCAACAGCACTAAGACTCCTTATGAGCTATGGTATGGAAGATCTCCCACTGTCAGATACTTTAGAATCTTTTGCAGCAAATGTTATATCAGAAGAGATGAAGAAGACCTAGGAAAGCTTGATTCAAGAAGTGATGAAAGGATTTTCTTGGTTACTTGACCAGAAGCAAGGCCTATAGATGCTACAACAAGGGGTTAGGAAAAATTCTTGAAAGCACAAATGTCAAAGTAGATGAAGACTTGTATCATATCTCACAAGATTCAGAGGACTCTAAATTTGACATCTTTCCATGCATTGAAGATGAAGAAGAAGAAGTGAAAGAAGAAAAGGAACAAGAACCAAAGCAAATGCCCAAGACTCCAGCAAAGTATGTTTAGAAGATCTACTCAATAGATTAGATCATTGGAGCTAAGAATGAAGATGTACAGACAAGGAGAAGGCTTGCTAAGACACATGAGCAAGGAAACTTGTGTTTGCTATCAAAGGTGGAACCCAAAACCTTTGTTGATGCTAGAAAAGAAGATGGATGAATAAAGGCAATGGAAGAAGAATTGGATCAGATTGAGAAGAATTAGACATGGTAATTGGTTCTAAGACCAACCAATAGGAATGTTATAGGAACAAAGTGGGTGTTTCAAAACAAGATGAATGAAGAAGGTGAAGTTGTAAGGAACAAAGTAAGGTTGGTATGTAATGGATACTCACAAGTTGAAGGCATTGATTTTGAGGAGACTTTTGCTCTGGCAGCTAGGATGGAGGCAATTAGAATGTTCCTTTCCCTTTCTACTCATAAGAACTTCAAAGTATATCAGATGGATACTAACTCAACTTTCTTGAATGGTGATCTAGATGAAGAGGTTTATATTGAGCAACTAGATGGTTTCCAGATATCAGAAGATCTGGGCATGGTGTGCAGACTTAAGAAGGCTCTGTATGGTCTCAAGCAAGCACCTAGAGCTTGGTATGCTAAGTTGGATAATTACTTACTTTAGCAAGGCTTCAAGAAAGGTACTATAGATAGCAATCTTTACATCAAGGAAGAAGGAGATATGATATTTATAGTTGCAGTATATGTTGATGACATCATCTTTGGTGGAGATGATGATATGTGTAAGAGGTTTACAAAGGAGATACAAAAAGAGTTTGAGATGTCTATGATTGGTGAGATGTCTTTCTTCCTTGGACTTCAAATTACTCAGGTAGATGGTGGTATCTTTATTTCTCAAGCTAAGTATGTCAAAGAGTTGTTGAAGAAGTCTGGTATGGAGGATTCAAAACTAGTGAGTACTCACATGATCACTGGATGTCAATTGAGCAAGGATGATGAGTCTCCAGAGGTGGATCAGACTTCCTATAGATCTATGATTGGAGGATTGTTGTACCTAACTACTTCTAGACCTGATATTATGCATGCAGTATGTGTGGTTGCCAGATATCAAGAAAATCCCAAGCAAACACATGAGAAGGCAATGAAAACAATATTCAGATATTTGAAAGGAAGTCTAGATTATGGTTTATGGTATCCAAAAGGTAATGACTTTGATTTGAGTGCCTACACTAATGCTAATTGGGCTGGTTGTGTTGACAATAGAAGTACAAGTGGTGGTTCTTTCTTCTTAGGAAGCATATTAGTTTCATGGCAAAGTAAAAAGCAATATTCAGTGTCCTTATCAACTACAGAGGTAGAGTACATTGTAGCAGCATCCTGTTATACACAAGTGTTGTGGATGAAGCAAGCCCTAAAGGGTATCAAGGTATTGTATGATGAGCCCATTCCTATTTTGTGTGACAATACAAGTGCTATCAATATTCCAAGAATCCAGTGATGCATTCTAGAACCAAGCATATAGCAATCAGATATCACTTTTTGAGAGAGAAGGTTACAGAAAATGAAGTAAGGTTGGAATATGTTCCAACAAAGGATCAAATTGTAGATATTTTCACAAAGGCTCTTGTAAAGGACACTTTTGAAGATCTCTGACAGAGGTTAGGGGTAATTTTCCGTCCTTCTTGCTAGATGCATAGTGGTGCATCTGTCCAGGCAGAGTTCATGTTATATTTTTTTTCTTGTACTAATAGTGGCTACCTCTCAGGGGGAGTAGGTAGTCGTTGCTAATGATAGGAGAAGTTTGTTTGCTACAAGAAGAAGTTATGCCCTAAGAGAAAACAAGTTTCCCTTTGTCCTTGATGTCAAAGGGGGAGAATGTGCAGGTATGTGTTGCCATCAATGCCAAAGGGGGAAATTGTTACACATATGGTTCCTAAGGTTGCCATTGATGTCAATGTTGTCACAAGGTTGTTATTGATGTCAACACTATCTTTATGTGTGATGGTGTTCATGGTTGGATGTCATGTCCTATTCAATAGAGAAGATACATTTCATGGTTGGATGTCATGTTGAATATAATGAGGTTACTGAAGTTCACGGTTGGATGTCATGTCCTATCTAGCAGAGAAGATACAGTTCATGGTTGGATGTCATGTTGAATATAATGAGGTTACTGAAGTTCATGGTTAGATGTCATGTCTTGATCAATCCAGAGTTGAGTATGATATTATATTAAGATGGGAATTAGAAGCATCAAGAAGATACATTAATATGGGAATTAGTAGCACTAAGATGATCAGATGTGTTGCTGATGTTGAGAAGATGTTACTAGTGGCCTGAAGCATATTGTATGATCTCTCCTACTATTCCTAAGAATGCATGTGTTGATACAAAGAAGGTTTGGCCTCTAGAAGTTGGTGACAGTTTCTGCTACAGGATGATTGCCTTTGAAGACTATCTGGGAGATTGCTCCACATTCCTCTACATTAGTAGTTACGGCTATACAGTTCTAGAACTATGTTTAGGGTGTAGTGAAGGTGATAAATCTAAAGTTTCAGATCATTTGGCCTTCTACTGTGAAAGTTATGCATGATAGAGTACCAACATGTGTTCTAACAAAATAAGATTGTGTTGGAGGCATGTTGAAATGCTCTCATCATTCCTTCGAATGTGAATGGTGGCCCTTGCGGTTTTGTGGACATGTTTATGGATGTGCATTACATGCTTCCTTGCAATTTTAAGCTTCTTGGTGATCTACAAGCAAAGTTTTTCAATGACAATATGTTGCAGTGTGTTCCAGATGACTTGTTCTCAGAGTTCGTGGTTGAAGATGTGCAGCACAAAATCTTTGATGTGTAGAGGTAAAGGAGTCTTTGGAGATGTTGTATGAGTTTTGTAGACTCATCTAGAAAATGTTTAGGAAGATTTTTCTTGTTTCTAGTACCGCACAAGGTTTTCAAGTTGTTGTGGTCATTATACTTCAAGTTTCATGTCTTTGCTTAAGGTTGTCCTATTTTCAAATGAGTGGAGTGTGTGGATGTAATTCCTTGATCTTTGATGTTGTGAAGCATGTTTTAGACCTGGTTAAGCAAGTGTTGATGTCCGCAAGGCATGGGTCTTATACTAGTGTAGCGTGTAGTCTTGTTTAGGACTTGTCTTCTACATATTTCATGTTGTGTGTAGTTTGTCTGACTTGTAAATGTATTTTTTATGTTGTCTCTGGACAACAAGCAATTTAATCAATGTAATATCTTATATAAATTGTAAATCAAACTAAGTTAGGTGAACTGTGATTGCAAGGTGATTGATAAGGTTCGCAAGTAAAATAAGGAGCAGAATGAATGCATTATGATATGCAACTGAAGGAGAAAGAGTAGAACTTGTAGATGTCCTAATTCATCTTGACGATGTTGTTATATGGAGCCTAATCAAACTCGGAGGTTAAATTTTCCCCACTTTTATCGGCGCAGTTTCCCCCCAAAATATTTAACGGGGGAGTTCAGGGGGCAGAGCCCCTCCAACGAGGCCCAAGGGGCTTATCCCCCCAGGGGTGGAACTTGTGGTGGGGGTCTAGGGACAATGCACCCAATGGGGGCTGCTGGGGGCAGCACCCCCGAAGCAAAAATTGCCTATTATTTTATAATGGCGTCGGGAGTTATTTTTCTATTGGCTGACATAAAAGAAAACCCTATTTTTGTAACCGACATAAGGCTTGATAAAAGCAACCAAGGGTCAGGGTTTTTGTTGATGTATTGTAGCATTTTGTAGCGGTATTGAGTTGCAAGGATTGCTGGTTGTAATTGGTTTGATTTATTGGATAATAATATTGGACTCTCTGTTGGTGGATGTCACCCGAGTTTGGGTGAACCACGTTAAAACTTGTCTCTCACTATTATTATTTCTGTGTATTTCCATTCCACTGTTTAATCTTTATTTGCATTTAATTGATATCTTCTATCGGCTAACCCTAACAAGTGGTATCAGAGCAGGTTGTGTTTGATTATCATCTGCAGAAAGGTCTCACGGTTGAGTGGGAGCAATGGCGAATGAGGTTAAATTGAAGGTCGATAAATTTAATGGGCAGAACTATCAGTTATGGAAGATGTAGATGGAGGATTACCCCTATCAGAAGGATTTATGGAGGCCATTGGAAGGAGTATCCAAGAAACCGATAGGAATGACAGATGAGGATTGGGAACTTCTAGACAGAAAGGCACTGGGAATCATTTGATTGTGCCTGGCACCATCCGTGGCATTCAATATAACAGAAGCGAAGACAACAAGTGAACTGATGAAATCTTTGGGTAAATTGTATGAAAAACCCTCAGCCTCAAATAAGGTATTTCTCATGAAGCGCTTGTTTAATCTAAAAATGATTGAAGGTGGATCTGTGAAAGATCATTTAAACGAGTTTAATACGATTGTCAATCAGTTAACTTCTATAAAAGTGAAATTTGATGAAGAGGTGAGGGCTCTCTTGGTTTTATGTTCTTTACCAGAAAGCTGGAATAGCTTGGTAATGGTTTTAAGTAACTCTATCTCTGGTTCAAACACTTTAAAATTTGATGATGTTGTTGGTGTTATCCTTAGCGAGGAAATGTGATGGAAAAGCTTAGAAGGGTCTGCATCAGGTAGTGTTTTGAATGCAAAAAGTAGGGGCAGATCAAAGGAGAGGGAAAAGGTTCTGGAGGTCATGGGAAGTCACGAGGAAAATCAAAGGACAAGAGATCCCAATCCAGAGGATAGAAGGATTGTTGGTACTGTGGGAAACCAGGTCATCTGAAAAAAGATTGCTGGTCTCGGAAGAATAAAGAAGGAGACAAACAAGAAGGCAATAAGGAGGCAAATGTGGTAAGTAATAAATCTAAAGATGATATTTTTATTCTTTTCCTAGATAATGCTAATGATTCATGGGTTTTAGATTCAGGAGCCTGATTTCATGCTACGCCCCGTAGAAGTTATTTTCTTGATTATGTCCAAGGGGATTTTGGGTTGGTTTATTTGGGAGATAACGAACCCTGTTAGATTGTTGGAAAGGGAAGAATTAAGATTAAGTTGCAGAATGGGAATCATTGGCTACTACAAGAGGTAAGGGACATTCCAAGGCTCAGTAAAAATTTAATTTTAGAAGGGCAGCGAGCTGAAGAAGGTTGCATTGTTACATTTACTGATAAAAATTAGAAGGTTTCAAAAGGTGCCTTAATAGTAGAAAAAAGTGTGAAAGTAGGCACCTTATATCTTTGTACAGGTCTTACTGTTCCTTCTACTCTAGTTGCAGAGAAAAAATAAACAAGTTCAGGAACAGTTGCTGCAAGTTCGCGGGAAGAGACTAAAACAGTTGTTGCAAGTTCTGAGACAACGTTGTAGCATAATAGACTTGGGCATATGAGTGAAAAAGGTATGAAGGTACCTCATTCTAAGAAAGTTTTACCAGGTCTGAAATGTATTAATATGGATTTCTGTGAAAGTTGTGTGTATGGAAAACATAAGAGAGTTAGTTTTCTCAAGGATGGGAAGCAAAAGAAAGATGAGAAGTTGGAGCTTGTACATACAGATGTATGGGGACCAGCTTAGGTATCTTCTCTCAGTGGATCTTGGTATTATATTACATTCATAGATGATGCAACTAGGAAGGTATGGATTTATTTTCTTAGGTAGAAATCTGATGTATTTGAAATATTTAAGAAATGGAGAAGCTTGGTTGAGAATGAAACGGGTAAAAGATTAAAATGTCTCAAATCTGATAATTGTGGTGAGTATTGCAGCAAATAATTTGAGGATTATTGTTCCTTTAATGGAATTCGTAGGCAGAAAACGGTTCCAGGGACTCCACAGGAAAATGGAGTGGCTGAGCGCATGAATAGGACAATAATGGAGCGTGCAAGGACCATGAGATTGCATGTTGGGCTGCCTTTAAACATGCAGGTAGAGGCTGTCAACACTGTTGTATATTTAATTAATAGAGGTCCTTCAGTTCCTTTGGGTTGTGGTATTCCAGAGGAAGTATGGATAGGTAAGAAGGTGAGTTATTCTTTTCTCAAAACCTTCGAATGTGAAGCATTTGCACATGTAGATTCTGAAAATAGAACCAAGCTAGATGCAAAATCAAAAAGTGTACCTTTGTTGGATATGGCATTGATGAATTTGGTTATAGGCTTTGGGATTTTAAAAATTACAAAAATTGTGAGAAGCAGGGATGTTGTATTCAATGAGAAGGTGTTGTACAAAGATCAGTTGCAGCAGCATGAGAAGAAAGAAAAGGATTATGTGGTGCTGGATGATACTCCAAATAGTGATGTTCCAGTGGTTCCTCATGTTCTGCAACAGCAACCAGAAATACCACAAACTCCAGTGAATGTTAGACAGTCAACAAGGCTAAGTAGACCTCCTGAAAGGTTTTCTCCCTCTTTGTATTCTATTTTGTTAACAGATGCTAGTGAACCAGAAGGGTATGATGAAGCTTTGCAGGTGGATACACAGATTCAGTGGGAGCTTGCAATGAAAGAAGAAATGGACTCCTTGCTAAAAAATTAGACTTGGGAATTATGTAAATTGCCTACATGTAAAAAGGCTTTACCAAACAAATGGGTTTATCGATTGAAAGAGGAAGATGGAGGTAAGACAAGATTTAAAACCAAGTTAGTTGTAAAAAGATTTGCACAGAAAAAGAGCATTGATTTTGATGAGATATTTTCTCCAGTTGTCAAGATGACTTCTATTTGTACTGTTTTAAGTATTGTGGCTACTAAAGATTTGCATTTGGAACAGCTAGATGTGAAAACTACCTTTCTCCATAGTGATTTGGAGGAGGAGATATATATGGAACAGCCCCAAGGATTTGAGGTCAAAGGTAAGGAGAAACAGGTGTACAGATTGAAGAAGAGTTTATATGGCTTGAAACAAGCACCTCGGCAATGGTATTTGAAATTTGATAGTTTTATGGCTGAGCAAGGCTACAGTCAGTGTAATTCTAACCATTATGTTTATTTTAAGAGGTTGGATAATGACAGCTACATTATTTTATGTTTATATGTTGATGACATGCTTATAGCAAGGTCTAACATAGATCACATAAGAGAGTTAAAACAGCAGTTAGCACAGTCATTTGCTATGAAGGATTTGGGGGTAGCAAAACAAATCCTTAGTATGAAAATTTGCAGAGATAGGAAGAACAAAAAATTGACTCTATCTCAGGCTAATTATGTTGAAAAGGTGTTGTAGAGATTCCATATGGAGAATGCAAAAGCTATCAACACACCTTTGCCCAGTCATTTTAAATTGACTAAGGAGATGTGTCCAAAGACACAAGAGGAGGAAGAAAAAATGTCCAAGGTACCATATGCTTCAGCTATAGGAAGTTTAATGTACACCATGGTATGCACGAGACCAGATATTGCACATGTTGTAGGAGTCATAAGTAGGTATATGAGTCATCCTAGATTGGAGCATTGGTATGCAGTAAAATGGATTCTTAGATATTTGAGAGGTACATCTAATAAACACTTATGTTTTGGGGCTGTAATATTGATTTAGCAGAGGATATTGTTACCAGGTGGAGAACTACAAGTTATGTCTTTACTGTAGGTGGGATAGCGGTGAGTTGGATTTTCAGGTTGCAAAAGGTGGTTGCTTTATCCACCACAGAGGCAGAATATGTAGCTGCAACAGAGGCAAGCAAGGAGATGATATGGTTGTAATCTTTTATGGAAGAATTGGGCAAATAGCAGGCTAACAGTTATTTGTTTACGGATAGTCAGAGTGCCATACATCTTGCAAAGAATTATGCCTTGTATTCAAAGACCAAACATATAGTTGAGGTATCACTTCATTCAGTCAGTGTTGGATGATGGACAGTTAAGGCTGGAAAAGATACATACAAATGAAAATCCAGCGGATATGTTTACAAAGGCATTGACAAGGGAGAAGTTGAGCTCCTCTTTAGCTTCAGTTAGTCTTCAAGATTGAAAAAAAATCAGAACAGCAGAGTCCAGGGTGCTTATTTCCAATGGGAGCTACAGGGTCAGTGGTGTTATGATCAGTCTCCAAGTGGGAGATGATATGGTGTGGAGTCTGATCAGTCTCCAAGTGGGAGATTGTTGTTATATGGAGCCTAATCAGACTCAAAGGTTAAATTTTTCCCACTTTTATTGGCGTGGTTCCCCCCCCTAAATTATTTAACGTGGGAGTGCAGGGGTGGCAAAGCCCCTCCTACGAGGCCCAGGGGGCTTATCCCCCCAGCGAGGGCCCGAGGGTAGAGCCCACGATGGGGATCTAGGGGCAACGCCCCCAGCGGGGGCTGTTGGGGGTAGCGCCTCTGAAGCAAAAATTGCCTATTATTTTATAAAGGTGTCGAGAGTTATTTTTCTATTGGCCGACATAAAAGAAAACCCTATTTTTGTAACCGACATAAGGCTTGATAAAAGCAGCTAAGGGTTAGGATTTATGTTGATGTATTGTAGCATTTTGCAGTGGTATTGAGTTGCAAGGATTGCTAGTTGTAATTAGTTGAACTTACTGGATAATAATATTAGTCTCTCTATTAGTGGATGTAGCTCAAGTTTGGGTGAACCACGTTAAAACTTGTCTCTCACTGTTATTATTTCTATGTATTTTCATTCCTCTGTTTAATCTTTATTTGCATTTAATTAATATCTTTTGTTAGCTAACCCTAACAGAAGACATATATGTGGTAGTGATCAAGTGTAGAGTGTGCTTAACTGACTCAATCATTACAAGGAAGTGTGAAGAGACAAAATTGCAATCATCAAAGATGTGAATTTCAATGTCAGTTTTCAGATAGTAGAAGGATCGTCATACTGTAATCTTTTGTGAGTTTGTTCTTAATTCAGAGAGTAGTAGCTTCCTTCGGAGTGACCTTAAAACAAAGTATTCAAGGAGTAGTTGCTTCCTTGGGAGTGACCCTAAAGCAAAGTTTTCAAGGATTAGTAGATTCCTTGGGTTGTAGCCCTAAAACAAAGTCAGCGAAGAGTAGTAGCTTCCTTAATGTTGTAACCCTAAAACAAAGTTGTTATTTGACCTTCATATGATGTGAGTTAATCCTCAATGTAGTTTTTCCCTTCTTGGGTTTTCCACGTATATCCGGTGTTATGTGTTGATGTGCATTGTGTTAATCCTTCATGCTTATGCTAATGTTGTAATGCTTAAGTTTTAATCTGCTCTGAAGAAATTAAAGTTTGTTTAGATATCGATTCACCCCCCCTCTCAGTATCTTGGTGTGTTCAACACTCTTATGACATAACATGGCCAAGATACTCCTATTGGACTTCAAAGGCACATTTAGAGTGCTTAGCGAAAAGGGACTGATCCTATAAAATTTTGAGGGCTATCTCGACATGCTTAAGATGAATTGTCCAATTGCAACTGTAAATGAGAACGTCATCAAAAAATACATTAGTCAATCCAAAGGATGTCACCATGAATTCATAGTGACTTTCATGCATCCAGAAAGTCATTTTAAGTATATCCTCTTACTTGACTTGAATTTGATGATATCTAAAGAGAAGATCCAACTTGGTAAAAAAATTTCCCTAGAAAGCCCATCCAACAAATCATCATTAACTGGAATAGGGAACTTGTCCTTGATGGTCAATTCATTCAATTCCCAAAAATCAAGGCACATCCACCATCCACCATCCTTTTAGTGACCATTAACACAAGGGAGGAATAAGGACTAGTACTATGTATGATGAAACTTGCCTCATGTATCTCATTAACTATCTTTTTAATTTTATTCTTTTGCTCAAAAGATTAAGTTTGATCCCATAATAGTGTGTCTCACTTGTGGGACATCCTAATTTTTGCCTAAAATCATAGAGTTTTTAGAAAAAATAATGATTTAAGCTTAGAGGGGTTCCATCTAAGGGGGTTTGATTGAAGAGGGTTAGATTAACCCCCCTAGGATAGAAACCCCCAGGGATTAAATCAAACCCTCAGTGGAGTCTCTTTTGCACCTATCAAAATGCTGACAAAAAACAATTTTGCTTCACCTTTTATGGAATCAAACGAAGTTATTTAAAAATGTCATTTTATAAGTAGCCATTAGTATTAGCTTTAGAAAATTATAATATATATATTATGTTCTCTTCAATACTATATTATTTTTAATTTTATAAAGAATGTAGGTCCATTATAAAAAGCAATGACCTCTATTCAAGAAATTAGGAAAATAAAATTGTTAAAAAAATCTCAAAAAATGCACTGCACTACACATAGATGTCCTTATTTCAATGAAAAAAGAAAAATTTAATTTTGATATATATGATAAGAGACAGTGTTACGAAATAATATAGTCTAAGATTTTTGTTAATACTAATTCAAAAATTAATAATAAATAGAATATTTAATAAAAATTTACCAAAAATTATCCATGCACTAGACATTGGAGTTAATGATCTAATTCCAATAAATCATGGGAATTATTTATTTGTGAAAGTTATGCATTATGGAATAATGTCACTCAATAAAAAATAATAGAAAAAAATAAAAAATTATTGAAAAATAAAAGTAAAAGAATGATAAAATTAATTCTTTAAAAAAAATAAAAATTATAACTTGAATCTACATAGAAAATTCCACAACTCATAAGTTTACATCATCCTTAAATTCTTGATTGTTTGTTCCATGTAATTGACATGAAATAAAGAATACTAAAAAATATTGATTTTGATTCTACCACTTAGGCCAAAAAAGTGGGATACACTATTGTGGGATCACCCATAGCGATAGAGGCAAATATTCAGTGGTTGACTACTAGAGATGAGGGAAATGGCATGGTCATGTGACCTTTAAGGAGGCAACCCAATGGATTCTACAAACACTTGATATTGATCCAAGAGTCCTTAAAATCTAAAGGTGGAGAAGGTTGTCAAGTGATTTGAGCCTCAATAGAGTGGAACTAAGCAATACTACCAAAGCTACCTTTCTTTAACATCTCCATGCAGTGAGAACTGACAATTTGAACAGCACTTTCTTTCAAACCTTGCAAAGTATAGTCCTTCCCTTGTTGACTAAATGTTATCCATAATTGGGAATGGTCACAATTGAGTGGCCCTAATGTTTGTAGCCACTAGATGCCGAACACCATATTTGCACCTCCCTAAGAAAGAGCATACATATCAAAAGTCAAGAGAGATTCCCCCATAATGAGTTTGACATTATGACACATGCCCCCATAAGACATGGTATTCCCATTTGCCAACATAATTTTCAAATTATTGCAAGAATGGACATAAGAATGAAGTTGGTTAGCCAATCTTTTGCTAATGAAATTATGGGTATTGCCCCCATCAATCAGTACCACAACCCTTTAGTGTTTGATGTAGCAAATGACTTTAAGGGTTTGAGAGGAAGAGAAACTTGCTAGAGCATGAATGGAGATGTGAGCATCCTTGGCTACCTCATTATCTAGTCGCATTGCCTCCTCTTCCTCTTCAAAAGACTCCTTGATGTCATTGGGCACCTCTATAAAATCAATGAGATACAATGGTTGTTTGCAACATTTATGTCCTCTCTCCCACTTTTTATTGCAATTGAAACATATCCCTTTTTCTTGTTTCTCCACTAACTTATCTCAAGATCATTTGTGAACAGTAGGTGGTTTATTGCCTCAATCAAAAGTTTCCTTCCTTGCTTGAAGGATTGAGAAGATAATCCCAAAGATTTTTGGTGTGTTCCAAGCTTGTCTTCAACTAATCTAGTTATGGTAATAGCATTAGCCATAGAGAGGGGGAATTCATCTTCAACTCTACCTGAATTTTAGGTTTCATCTAAAATAAAGCAATTGTGAAGAATGGAATTTGAAAGATCTACTATCAAATTAAACACCTAAAATTCAATGTAGTCTCTAATAGTGTTTTTTTGGACCAACTTGAATAACTTGCCTTCTAGGTTCTCATATAGCCCATTGTCAAGGCAGGTTAGAAGGGCTTAGGAAAATTTAGGCCATCTTTCTATTCCTAACAAGTTATGTGTACACCAAAGATACCATTGAGCTACCACTTTTAAAGCAAAGATCACAGTTGTGACATGTTCATGTTAGGGAACTCAATGCACATCAAGGTAACGCATCATCATACCTAACCAAGTTGCAACACCTCCATGAAATTTGGGCATGTCAATCTTTGGTGGCTTGGGAGAGTTGAAAAAATTATCACAATGGTGAGGCCTTCTATTTTATGAATTAGAACCAAAGGGAGAGAGTTCCAATTGATCAAGCTTAGCCATCATGTATTGAAAGTTGACTCTTGCAAATTGTTGTTAAATACTATTAACACTTCAGTGAGGTAAGCCACTTTAGTCTGAATGTCTTAGAGGCATGTTGCTACTATTGAATATGACTTTTGGGGGTGGATGAAGTTATATGGAAAAATGATTAGTGCCAAGTGACGATCACAATGGGTTAGGTGCTTGGATGAGGTGAACAAAGACCATAGTGACAAAAAAAAGGGTTTCTAGAATTATATATCAAAACAACCGGCTTGGAAAGAGGATTGCAACAAGACAATCACCCAAATATGGTAAAAATTAGCCCAAACCTTTTTTTTAATTAGGGATTCTTGGGATTTTAATACCTTGTAGGTGGGATTTGCATTCAAATCTATTGAATTATTCCCAAATTGAGAGAAATTAGCTTCGAAACTTGCAAATTATCTTACAAACTATATAGGACTTGAACCTGTTGCAATAAATCACTCAAGAACTTGTAACTTGAAGAATAGCTTCTACTTTCTAAATAATCTAGCATGCTATACTAATGGTGCAATATCATAAAACTATGCAATGGTCTCAACTTTTGACTATCAATGCCCAAATTTAACTACACAGATAGGGTGTAAGAGGGAAGCCTTCTATAGTGTGTGTCTAATCTATTAGCTTGCAAATATATTGATCTCAATCAAAAATAGTGTATATGCTCAACATTTCAAAGCACCAACTATGGAGGATATATCATTTTCATAGCCCACTATCCCATCTCCAAGGTACAACATCAGTAACTTTTCAAGGCTAACCACTTAATGGTACATCACAAATTTTAAATGGCCAAAGGCCACCTCAAGTTAGGTTTCAAAAACAATCCTACAAGGGTCTTTTAATACACCAAAGGGTTTGTGGAAGCTCACAACCATAACAAAAGGATGTCTGAGGCCTAGGTATTTGAGTTAAAGCACTCCTCACTTCACTAGAACCTTTATGGGGAATCTATCTTAGCCAAGAATGGTAGTTCTTATGAGGATATTTGAAAACCCTTGGCATAAAGTCTTAACCTTTTTTTAACTACTTCAAAGGGGAAAAAATGGACAAATCTCAAACAAGATTATTTGTGCCGCTACTTTCTAGCCACTTTCTAATCACCAAGATCCCAAGAGCATGACATGAGAGCATACAATGGATAGTCACAAAAAACTTTAAACTTATAATGTTACCAAAAAAAATGACACTAGAAAGATCTTGGATGCCACTTGTAAGGAACCTACAAAAAAATAAACACACACACACACACATATATATATATGCACAAAGAGAGGAAAAAAATGGTTTATATTACCTTCATAGTGCCACTTTGAGGGGGCAACCTTCTAATTGAGCATACACTTGGTGTAGTCATGACCAGAGAACCTTATCAAGCAACCCAATCATGCAACTCAACAACACAATAGAGAGATATAAACTCATAAACAAATATGAAACTATTTTATTAAAATTCACAACACCAGCAATTACAAACTTATTGGCCTTCCAGGCCTCAGCCTCAGGCTTTACAATGCAATACCTAATTGATTATGTGCTTACAGCACCAAATCACTTTCCAGCAATACAACAATAACCCCCAATCAACTATCGTTCCACCTCTATTCTGCAAGGAACAACGATAACCCTTATGTGCTGAGTGAAACCCTCAATTCACAAAAATCACACTTATGTTCCTCCCCTCCCTGAGGAATCCCCCCTCCTGAGGAATCTACTCCAAAAAATCTTTCTAAGAAATCTCCCTATGAGAAATATGCCCAAACAAGAATGGCAATCGCCTTTTTTCTTCCTGTGTGGAAGTTGAATTGGTTATGGAGTTATTCAATTATGGAACCAAACAGGTAGGCATTCAAATAGTCTTTAACGTTTCATATTAATGATAATATTGTTTGATGAATAAAATAAAGTCCCATACATCAACAACGTGGAGCCTTTTCAAACTTTACATCTCATGGTAATAGCTATCAGAAAATAAACTTTAAAGATATCAGCAAAATAATTATTTCACAAACTAACCACTTGCCAGTGTAAACCTTTTTCCATCGATAAATTATAATTTCCTCGAACCTTGGAATATTTTATCGGTGGAACTAAACTTTACAAAACTTACATGTTATCGGCAAATGTTCAGTTTTCTGAACCTTAGTTATAAATGTCTATCGGCAAAAGTTTGCTTTCCTGAACTTTAGCATATTCCTTCGTTATCAGCAAAGTGACAATTTCTCAAACCAATTTCTTGTCCATACAATCCCTTTACTCACCATGCCCTTTGTCAGAAAAATCTAGCTTTCTTGAACCCAGTTGGCAAATCGGCAAATTTTGGAAGTCATGAACTAGTTTGAAAGCATGAAAGTTTGTCGACTAAGCGATCCACTCCACATCGGCAAGAACGACTCCTTCTCCTTCTTCATCGGCAATTTCACTTCTCCATGCACTAAAGAATTTTGATTTCAACTTGGCAAGGCTTATCGGCAAAATGGACCATCGGCAAACTTATGAGTTCGTGAACTAGGAAAGTTACCAACAAAGTTCTAAAATTTTATACTTTGTTGATCGAGATTTCCTTCAACACTGGGAGTCAATTGTGAAATCTTTGTATTTAAAAAGAGAAATTTTTATAAAGGCCTGTCGACAAAATCACCCATCGATGATCTGATTCGTCGGCAAAATAAGCCGCCAGTGAACTTAAAAGTTTGCAAACTCAGGATTTTTCCGACTGGCCAAATTTTGCCCAATTTTCACCAAAAGAAACTAGAGATACCCAATTGGCTCTTCTACATGATGATTCTCTTAACTTGGCCAAATAAGTCTACATTTGCTCCAAAAACACAAAACCAACACAAAAAGAAGCCAAAGCACAACAAAAACTGAATTGAAACAGAAACTGAAAACCTGATATATTTTTGGGTGATGTTGATTGCTTGTGGACCCGGATGCCCCTGCATCAACACTCTAATTACAAATGTCCAAAATACCTTACACTTGGGAAGTTATTACAATATAAAGAGTCTTGCCAAAGACAACTATTATCCCATGAAGCATGTTTGTTGCAAACAAGTGTTTAAAAAGAAGTTTAATTTAGAGAGCCAAGTAGAAAAATACAAAGCTCAATTGGTAGCAAAAGGTTAGTCCCAAGTTGAGGGAATTGATTTTGGTGAGATTATTTCCCGATTGCTAAGTCAAATTATATTAGATTTCTTTTATCTATTGTTGTTGCTTTTGATCTTGAACTGCTACGAATGGATGTTAAGACAATGGTCTTACATGAAGATCTTGAGGAAGAAATCTACATGTTAGTCTAAAAATTTTGTAGTCAAAGGAAACGAAGATTTGGTTTGCAAGTTAAAGAAGTCTCTCTATGGCTTAACATAGTCACCTAGGATGTGATATCAAAATTTGACACCTATATTATCAAACTTGGATTCGTTCATAGTAAAGTTGATCATTGTGTGTATTTTAAGTAGATTGGTGATTAGTTTCTAATCACTATTTTATATGTTGATGATATGTTGTTTATTGATAACAATAAGGGTATGATTAAAGATATAAAATCTTAAATCTCATCATAGTTTGACATGAATGATCTAGGTGTTGCAAAGTTTATTTTAGGCATAGAAATTAAAACACATTATGCTAACATAAACTTTGGTTGAGTCAAAGGAAGTATGCTAATTCCATTTTGAAGAGGTTCACAATGCAAGATTGCAAATATGTTAATGTTCATATTCGTGTTGGTGGAAATTTGTTTATGGAACAATGTACCAAATGCAAGAGGATGTTGATGACATGAACCATGTTCCCTATGTGAGTGTTGTTTGAAGCTTGATATATGTTATGCTCTAATTAGACTGAGTATTGCCCATGCAATGGGAGTTTTGAGCAGGTTTATATTTAAACCAAGAAAATAACATTGGTCTACAATTAAGAGGGTCCTCAAATACTTGTGTGGCACTTCAAACTATACGATTTACTTCCAAGGAAGACCTAGGATGGGCAGGATGGTGAAAATACAAGGACTTTTCAATGATGATTGGGTTGGAGACATTGACAGTTGAAGCTCTACAAGCAACTATGTGTTTTCCTTGTTTGGTGGTGATGTTAGTTGGATGAGAAAAATGCAATTAGTTGTTGCCCTTTCGACTATAGAAGTTGAATACATGGAAGCTACTCATATTTGTATAGAAGTTGTTTGGTTTCAAAGACTATGTTCAAATGTTATTGTGACAATCAGAGTGTAATTAGTTTAGCCAAGAACCTACTTAACATGATTAGACAAGACACATTGATGTGTAGTATCATTTTATTTGAAATATGGTTGAAGATAATTAGGTAGTGATGAAAAAGATTGATACTTTAGAGAATGTTGTAGATTCTCTAACAAAATTAGTGAGCCTTAAAAAAATTTCTTGGTGTAAGAAAGTTATGGGCATTGTTGTACCTAGCTACTAATTTATTTGTTTTGTTGGCCCCCATATACAATGTATACAATAAGTGGAAAACTATTAGGAAGGTGTGTTGTACACCTTACATGACAATTTAAAACTATGGTAAATTGGCCCTAAACAAGAAATGGGGCACCACACTTAGAAAACTTGAGATTTCTCTTGTGATAATGTTCTCACCACACGGACAAGCATCTTGTTAGAATATTGTAATTGATTTCAAAGGAAACCTTCTATGTTAGTGCCACAATTTAGTTTATGATTTATAGCAAGGGAAAAAGGCTAGCAAGTGAAAAAGGATAACAAGCGAAAAAGGATAGCAAGCGAAAATGATAGCTAGTAAAAAGGATAGAAAGTGAAAAAGATAGCAAGTGAAAATGATAGCAAGTGAAAAATATAGCGATGCAAGGGAAGGAATGTTCTAACACAACTTTACTACCTTTATCCTCTTCACACAATGGTTCATCTCAAACAATACCTAAAGGCTTCCTAGTGCACCTTGAAACATGGGACAACATCCTAAAGGCACTCCATCATTGAGGACAACATGGAACATGGGAAAATTGGTTTCTTCAAGCCTACTACAACACATTCTAGGGGATTCCAAACATTCATGACCCCAACCCAGGGATTAACATAGTGGTTCATGCAAATTTAGACTTGTTGTCACTAGGTGCATTCAAGACAATGACTTCAAACAAAGGAAAGAATATATATCATATGGATTCCCAGGGTTGTTCAGGCCTCCAACAATATATCACCATGATTCTTCACCCTTCCATCAACAAACAGTGCTTAGATTAATTACAGCAATAAAGAACCTAGGGTTTTATAACTATTTTCCTACAAAATTAGACACACGGTCATGCATAATTCCCTCACACGTGCAAACCAAGGAGTTTCCTTCTATAGGAATGTGTATGGACATGAGACAGAGCATTCCACCAATTTTCATAATTTTTCCAAAGTTAAAATAAAAGTTATGAATTTATTACTCGTTGGAAACCCTAGTTCTGAAACAAGGCAACTAGTAGTAAATTTTCCATAACTTGAGAAAAAATTACAGAAATCATGAAAAACTAATTGCATTTGAACCTTAATACATTCCATTATCATTCTATGCCATCACAGACCTGAAAATATTTTGTGCAAGGTCATACCAATCTATTTTTTGTTGTCTTTTCAGTAAAAATCTGCAACTATCAACACTAAAATAGCCATAACTTCTTCAAACATAATGAAATTCACTCAAACCAAACACATTTGAAAGATAAAAACATTATTCAACTTTTCCAATCAATTGCAGGTTCATACCACTCCGTACAAGTTCATATAATACAGTTTTTAGTCTATTTTCACAAAAAATGCAAGTAAAAATGTGCAAAAATAAAGTGTTTCTCATTCAAAACTCTCTTTCTGCCTTGGTTGGTGTGTGTCCATGTCTTTTACATTGAATTAACATCATTGATAACTTCTCAACCGACTACTAACTCCCTCTAACCAATATTGTAAAGTTGATGCACATTTTGTTAACAATAATGCCACTTTTTTGCAACTTTGACAAAATTTGACCCAAACATCAAAAAGGATCCCAAATGACTCCAAAGGATCCAAGGTGGTCAAAAATGACCTTATTGATACAAACCAAACTAAATCAAACCAAAATTAAACATCTACCATATGCACCCAAAGGATGCTCCTGCATCATACTCCCCAGGAAAAAGAAATTTGAGTTCCATCTTAAATGATGGTCGGTGTTTCTTTCGCTTCTTCCAATTGTGTTGCATGCTTAGGTATTCTCTGGCTTCCACTTGATCCTCCCCATGCTTGGTTTGATCTGCTCCATGTTTCTTGGTCTTCACTCTTTTGTTTCGTGCTTTCTTTTTGTACCTCCTCCTGAGGATCTTCTTCTCAACCGCGAGACTCCAATAGTCTATGTCACTTTCATATGCCACATTTCTATTGTCCATGTCTTCATCCTCATCAGTCTCTCTATGGTCTGCATCTATACAAACATTATTATCAACATGCAATAGATAAAAACCACAAGGGTAATTTACCTCTTTACTATCTCCTAGTGCTTGTTGTCTTGGTTCTTCCTTGATCTTAGCTATACCCATCTTCTTGTCAACTATCTAATTATCACCAACCTGTTAGTTTCTTGGATGTATCTCTTGCCAATGGACCTTTGCATTTGTGTGTGCTTGAGAACATTGCTCTTCCATGATTTCTACACTTTCTTGAAGAAACTTTTGATCTTTCTTCATGCCCATGCCAATGAATGTCTCTTCTTCCTTTGTTTTATCTTCTCTTTTCAAAGTAACCATCTTTTGCTTTCTCCCTTTGTGAACAATCATCTTTATGGGCCATTTCACTTTCTTATGTATTGGCCAATGCCCAACATATCCTTGGTATACTTCCTCAAGACACTATTGTACTATATTTTTAATATTTTTTCTGAACTCTCCCATTCTTCTATCAAACTCTTCATCTGATCTTATTTTATTGACTTTCATCTTCTCCTTCTAAGTTTGTTGTTGCATCTTACTATCTCTTCTCTTTTCTTGGATTCTTCTTGTGATACCTCACCTAGGTTTTCTTTCCTTTTCCTCACTACCTAGTCTTTTGGCATCCAGGTTCTTCACTTCAACCTGTCAAATGCAATGTACAAACTTCCAAAACTTCCCTTGCCCAGATCTTTGGGCTCTAATACCAAAAATAATGCAAAGAAAGGACGCAAACCCCAAATCACTTGGCATATTTCTCACAATGACCCATTACAAGCAATGTTTGTTGCATCCTAATACAATTTGGTACTTTGCTCATGAAACCTAATGACACTCAACAAAGGGAAAAACAACAAGGAACATGACAAAATTGGATTGTTTAGACCTCTTACAACACATATCATTGATCCATCACACATTCATGATCAAACCTTGAATTAAGCCCTCATGGAACTAAGGTTTTATGATTGTTTTCTTGCAAAAGAACACATACAGATTAGCATAACTTTTGCATACATTTGTTCGGTGCAATTTCCTTTAATGGGTATCTGGACAATGGCCTTAAGATGCATTTCACCAAGTTTCATAACTTTCCCACAGTTAAAATAAAAGTTATGAATTTAGTACACTCGTTGGAAACCCTAGTTCTGAAACAAGGCAACTAGTAGTAAATTTGCCATAACTTGAGAAAAACTCAATGAAATCACGTCAAACCAATTGAATTTGAACCTTAATACATTCCATTATAATTCCATGCCATCACAGACCTGAAAATATTTCATACAAGGTCGTACCAATCTATTCTTTGTTGTCTTTTCAGTAAAAATCTGCAACTATCAACACTAAAATGACCATAACTTCTTCAAAACACAATGAAATTCACTCAAACCAAAAGCATTTGAAAGATAAAAAATTATTCAACTTTTCCAATCAATTACAGATCCATATCATTCTATACCAGTCTGTACAATACAATTTTCAATTTATTTTCATAGAAAAGGCAAGTAAAAATGAAGTGTTTATCATTCAAAACTCTCTTTCTGCCTTGGTTAGCATGTATTCATGTCTTTTATATTGAATTAACATCATTGAATTATGGTTAAGCATGGGATTCGTATTTGCAAGGCTTCCCATAGTTATGAGATTGTGTGCGATGTTATTACCTACATTATTAGCCTTGTTCATGTTAGTAATTCTCCTATAAAGATGACTAAGGAGACTTGGGGTTTATGTGGCATGCACTATAATTCCGCCATGGGAGGAGATAGAATTAGAACCGAACCCATCTCGTGTTGTGAATTCAAGGACAATTTGGTGGTTTGTCATTACTGCAAAGAGGGTAGGATTAGTCCCTATTTGGAGAGGCTTAATGGGTACAATGAAGCTATTTCTGAATAATTTGCATGGTCTTAGCAGAACAGATGGGTTTCGGTGGGTGGAATTAGCTTTGAAGTCTCTGAACGCATGATCACTATGGCCACTGGTATGTCTACTCAGGGCTTGAAGCTGCAGAGGAAAACTAAAATTGTGGACCTCTCCAGTCAGAAGCTCTTCCTCGGTGATGGCGAAGAATTAGTCCCTTACCAGGGCGGTTTTGACAAAGCCAAGTTGCTGAAGCCATGGGACGCTATGTGTTTTATCCTCATGAAGTATTTCACCCTGGAGGGGCGCTTCACCAGGTTTTATAACTATCATCTCCCCCTTTTAAATCATTTCTGTCGCAATGCTCAAATTAGTTTTCTGTTTTATCTGCTTTCTTCCCTTGAGCATTCTATCCTTAGGGTTAGGGCGAAACTGGCTAAAAACCCTGCTAAGAAGCCTATCCCTCTTCATCAGGGCCTTATTCTCTGTTTGTATAATCACCATCTTGCCCTCGAACCCTCTAAGTCCATTCCAACTAATAGTGGGGAAGAGGAGCCCTCCTCTAACCCTAAGGATATTCCTGATGTTGATGAACACGGCCCCTCCCCTGTTCCTATCAAGACTAAAGAAGTTTCCTTTTGCACTCCTGAGGAAATTCCTATTGATACTCCGGGCCCTACTGCCACTATGAAGGGTAAAAAGCGGAAGGTTGCTGGCGAAATAAGCACTGGGAAGACAGTGGTTGGGACCCCTAAAACTCTTGGTAGGACCCCGGTGGGCCAGAGAAGTAATTCTTCTGTGAAGGTTTGTAGGGAGGGGCTTTCTTCTAGAGTTCGGCGGTCAGGGCGTATTGCTAGCAAACTGGCTCCTCTAGCAAAGCTCATTGACTATTCTGAGAGCGGTTCGGATGAATCCACCCAGAGGGAGGACGACAGGGATATGGAGATTTAGGACATATCTGGTGATGATGAAGACAAGAAGGAGACTCATGATACGGGGCTACCACTGAGGATGTTGCTGACTCTGCTGGAAAAGCTGACAAAGCGGGTGAAATGTTCGTGGAAGAGGCTGAGGATGCTATGGAGACCGATGATGGTCTGGGGGCTGAACTTTCGGGCCTGCGTGTTCGCATTGCGAAGCTAGAACAGAATCTCTCCATTGTGCTCAGGACCTCTATTCTCCTCAACCTCTCTGTGCTAAAGAATCTGGGGGTAAATGTCAATGCTGACAATGATGATCTGGCTAAAAAAGTGGATGATATTATTAAATCTATGGTCTAGTAAGGAAAGATGTTACCTCCTTAGTTTTTATTGTTATACTGCTGATACTCTGTTACTCTATTTTTATGACATTAGTTTTTAGCGGCTGGTTTTGCTGGTTATGCTGGAAATCTGTAATTGATGTATTTGTTGTTTCTGGTTTAAGGCACTGTTGATGCTTGCTGCCGTCAGGCCTCTCTATTTTTTGTAAGGGTTCGGCCCCTTGTTTAGCCGCCTTATATTATCAAAAACTTCCCAACCAACTACTAACTCCCTCTAACCAATATTGTAAAGTTGATGCACTTTTTGTTAACAATAATGACACTTTTTTGCAACTTTGACAAAATTTGACCCAAACATCAAAAAGGATCCCAAATAACTCCAAAGGATCCAAGGTGGTCAAAAATGACCTTATTGATACAAACCAAACTAAATCAAACCAAAAGTAAACATTCACCATATGCACCCAAAGGATGCTCATGCATCATATAGCAAGTGAAAAGGATAGCAAGTGAAAAAGATAGAAAGAAAAAAGAAAGCAAAGATAGAAAGCAAAAAGATAGCAAGCTTTATATATTATTTTAAAGCTTTATATCTATTTTAGAAAGTGCCTTATTTTAGAAGCTTTACAATTGTTTTTAAAGGAGCTACATAAAATAAGATAAAGTCGTATTTAAGTATGATTTATGCCATGAGTTTTGTTGGGTCTCAAAAATGCTGGCTTTAGACCATAAGAGGGTGCCAATCTCTTGATACATTTTTGGTCAACAAGACAAGGTTTATGTAATTGGAAACCCCCTACTCTTTAGGTTCTGCTAGACCTAGGCAGGTGTACCTAAATGATAAGGTAGATTTGAAATTTGAGTGGATTCTAACTTGGACAATTTTACTCACTTATGGCACACAAATGTGAGATAATTACAGGGCTTGCTAACTAAATCCTAATAAAAGCTTGAAGTATGAAGGATGTGAATTAAATTTGTATAAAGAGTTCTAAAATTGATCAGTGCCTAATCTATTGGGTGGATGGAGTCAATGGAGAAATGATGATTATGGAGATAGATATGTAGGTTTGGTAGATTTACTTCTCATCTGAACTCTAACAGTTGTGCACTTTTAAATGTCTGCACCTTATGCAGACATGCAAGTATGTCAGTCATAGTACTTTTCTTACTAATCCCAATGCTATTTTCCCAAATTACTGTGATATTATGAAAGGATATTTAATTCTTGACTTGAGGGAAACCAATCAAAATAATTAGTTTAAAAGGATTTTAATCCTTGGCAGGAACCAATTAAGATGAATTACTTGAAAGGAATTTAATTCACTCTAGGCAAAAACCAATTAGAATAATCACACAGCAATAGTAAATGTGTTGTAACAAATTGTGTTAATTTGAATAATAAGGAAAAACCACTTTGGAGATAGTACAATAACATATAAGATTTAATCTCGACACAACAGTTGAACACTGAAAGTGAATCACCAGATCTGGGCAATCTTCTCCATTGATTATACTTCAAAATTTATACATTAATAGCAGAAGTTTTCGAAATGAGAGCGGATGAGTGAAAGGTGACATATGGAAATTATGACTGAGCAGATGAGCCTATCTACTACTACTAATCTTTTTACCTACTACTACTGATGATTTTTTTTATTCTCTGATTTGCATCTCCCATATATAGTTTGTGATTTTTTAGGGTTACAACCCTTTATACATCTGTTCAGTGCAACCTTTCATTGTTTTAATTATCTTTGGCAATAATACAAATATTTATTTAATCTTCACCTTTTTCTTTTCTATGAGGATTAATTTCAATAATAATTATTATTACTTCTCCCTTTTTTGGCATCCTTCATGCTCATATTTACTTCTTGGTTAAACATTTTACCCGTAATGCATTCCCTAGGTAAGACACTTACTTGCTCGGTTTAATTCTTCTAGGAAAGCATTTTATCTCCAAGTGGAAATATTTGGTTATATTTACTAAATCTTCACTTGGAAAATCAATTGTATGCCCTGAGTGAAATAATTATTCACCTTGTAATTCTTCATGAGATTCACCTTTTTATTTACACCTTGTATTTGAAATCTTATTCTCCCTTTAATGATTTTCTTTATCGAAGCAACTTGTATAGTCGGAGAGATATTGAGAACTCACTCCGATCACATATGTCTCATCGATGCAAATGTTATCCTATCTTATCGATGAGAGTGTATATGTTTCTCACCGAAATGTATCCATCAGTAAGACATATGAGGTCGGTGTGATTTGAGTTTTTCACTCTGACTGGCTTATTCTTGCCGATGAGTAGTGTTGCGTGGTTTTTTAGAGTTTCTTCTATGTGTTTTCAAATTTTGCCCTAACTGTTTTGGCTCGAACACGGAGGATATTGGCAATGATTATGGCTATTGGTTTTACATTTGCAATCTTGGTATTCTGTGCAATCACATACGGTTCATGTGTTTAGTCCAGGCTTCCCCTGAAATTTTAGATATTCCTAATTTCGAGCAAGGATAGAGATCTCCTGGCTGACCATTGATGAGGAACGCTTTTAGATATATTAGATGCACCTACATTCTGTGCATATTCCGCCATCATTAAAATCCATGGAACCACATTTCCTTGAAGGATTCTCAACAAATAGTTCTGGTTCTTTGTTCATGCTTCTACATCGTGGATACATGTTTATTAGGGCATTTTCATTCATAATATTTGACAAGAATTACCCTTCCATTACACATTGATGGCGTGGTGGAAAAGATGCATTCACTTGAAAGTTTTTGAGTCCTCTGCAATAATTTCATCTTGTGCATGTTCTGCAATCATTTCATTTCATTTGACTGGGTTACGCTTGGAGATCTTTTGAAAGAGATTTAAAGTATCCCCTATGTGTCCATTCTGCATGTATCCTGAAACGATCGCATTCCATCATACCTCTATTCTTACGGGCGTCTCATTCACAAAGTTCATGTGCCTTTCGTATTCTTCCATGATCATGGATTTGCACATAATATCTTTAGAAGCCAAATCCTTGGCAGTTGGAGCATATCTCTCCATAAATCTCTCACCTTCATTATTATGCAAAATCCCTCCTTCACCACATATTGGACTTCCCTCCAAATTTGTTCATAGAAATAGCCAAAGTTGTATAAGCCTCTAATGAAATTGACTCATAACTCATAGCACCTATGCAGAATGGCTTCACAATCTTATTAGTTGGTTCAACTTCCTCCAAAGAATGATTTATTAAATTTCAACATGCCTCGCAAATTACAATGTTTGTTTAAATCCTAAACTATTTTCAGAATATTGGTTATAAGCTACAACACTATTTGCTTGTGCCACCTCTCGCAGTTTTACGATAGCAAATGGATCATTAAGATGCACATCACCATATATATGTCAATGATAATCACCAGGATTAGGCAAAGCTTAGGCATCAGTATTCCTTATGGGTAAGAGTTGGCTAAGGAATGCCAAAATTACTTGCTTTGAAATATTTTGAACCATTTCTTCTTTGGAATGTACGATGCCATTTTCTTTGAAGGGATTTTACCATTGATTTGTAGTCTCCACATCAATTCAATTACCAAGTATGGGTATATCGCATCTGAACCAAAACCTACTAGTGTGTAGAAATGATGGACTTCGCGGGGCTCCCCAGACTTTACAACTAATTCAATTTGAGTATGCTCAAAGTTGAGACAAGGTGATGATGTATTGTACCCACTACCTTACAAACTACAGACGGTGCAGTGAATTCTAAAATCTCCATTTTAACCCGATAATCTGCATAAGGCTTGTTACTCTCCTCATCTTGAAAACTGAGTGGCCACAACTCATTAGCTGCCTCCATAAGAGTTTCTATTGTTTCAGGCTCTTCCTTGACAACGGGATATCCTTTATAGAGAGGCATTGGGTTGCCCAGGTTGCCTTGGGTAGATAATGATCCCCATGCAGTAGTCTACTCAACATAACTGGACGGACCAACACTTGACATAGATGAGGACTCCTAATATGCTAGTGGATTGAATTCATCATTGTAAGCCACATTAGTATCCTCTGTGTTCAACATATAATCCATAGGTCCATGAATAAATAAGTGTGGCTGACAGCTAGCATGAATATCTAATGGCACAACTTCTGACTTAACTACATCATGACTCCATTCTTGACTAGCTTACATAGGAACAGGTGATGTGAATGCAGGTATGGATGCCACTTCAACGGCATTAGATTCCACACAAACAGTTATTCCCATTGCAGAATTGTTTGAACAGCATTGAGCCATATTGTCGCACATTGTGAAGGTCTTACTTGTGATTCATCTTTCAAAGGAGTACCTAACATAATATATTATGAATTGCATAGCAAGTCCTGCTCACTCCCTAATGCATATATGTTTGCTCCTTCACTGTAGTTAGGTAAAAATTAGGAGTTGGTTGCTGATGAGGTTCAAGTTGCACCTTACCATCTGAGGATTGGATGAGTCCTCTGCTTGAAATGAGAAACTCCTCTTTAGCAATTAATGAGCTCAACATCAAATGACCATCTCTAATAGACTCTCTAGGTTCACTTGTTTCTTCCTTGTATCTGGTGCTTAAAATTAGTTCATCAACATTGTCCTTAATATCAACAGTCAAGGAAGGCATTAAAAATGCAGCGTCACCTTCCCAATTTCTGATACCTGGCTGTGACAAAATGCCTGATGTAGAAGTGTTTTTCTTCTAAAACCTTTCTGCAGTATTATATCTAACCGGGATAGATTTTATAGGTGTAGTTCTAAGTATTGTAATGGGAACCTAAAATTTTGCCAAAAAATGGTAGGAAATTTTAGGTCCCAACAAGTTTAAAATAGAAAAAGACAAAGATCAATGTGGTAATTGTAGCAACTTCATATTAAAGAGTTTTTCCAATATAATATGTATGTGAATGTAAACACTATAAGGATAGATTTTTACATGGTAAGGTGTGTGTTGAAAAAGAAGAATGACTAAAAATTAGTACAATGAAGCAAATTTGAATTGCAAATTTATAACAAGAAAAGAGAAGCAGATTGGCATTAGAATATGATGAGTGACCTATGAGAAGAATATCAGTTGAGTAAAAAGGAAAGCTTGTAGTTTTTTATGTGATTATTTTTCATCTTTCATTGAAGAAAAGTCACAAGAAGATATTGTGCCTACTGTATCGGAGGTTGGTGCCTCTTACTGAGTTAGTGCTCAGAGGGAGTTGGTGCTTCCAATGAGTTGAAGCTCACTTTTGTAACCGAAGATTGGTGTCTTCTATAGGTTGTTGCCTACGTAATTAATATAAGCAAATACTTTGTCGTGGTCTTTTCCCATAAGGTTTTTCTATGTAAAACCGGTGTTCATTCTACTTATGATCCATTTGCATTATCAAGTGTAGAGTATTCAATTTTAAAAAGGGATTAAAATTATTTTATACTGACTCACTCTACCTCTCAGTATAACCGTGTGATCTTCAATTGGTATCAAAGCCAAGTTCCTTCAGAGAATAGCCTAACAAGATTGAAGGTAGATCTTGAGAAGCACACATGGTTGATCATGATGGATATGGTTTCTCCTTGAATAGGGCTCTTCTGTTTGATGGAAGTAATTATGCATTTTGGAGCATATGAATGGAAACATATTTGAGTGCTCTTGGGTTTGATATTTGGCAAGTTGTTGGTGATGGTTATACATCTCATGTAACTCCTCCAATTGATGTTGTTGGAAAGAAGCTTAGTGAATGTAATGCCAAGGCCAAAATGCTATTCTTTGTGGGTTGTCTGAATCTGAGTCCGTGAAAGTAACGCAATGCAAATCTACAAAAGAAATGTGGGATAAGCTGAAATATATTTATGGAGACGTCAAAGTTAAGAAGGCAAAGCTTCAAACTCACAGAGGAAAGTTTAAAGGACTCAAAATGGAAGAAGAAGAAGAAGAAAATATTGCTCAATACCTACTTCATGTGGATGAGATAGCCAATACCATTAGAGGTCTTGGTGAAGAGATCGAAGAATTAAAAATTGTGAAAAAGGTCCTACAGTCCCTGCCATTGTGATTTGATGCAAAGGTTTCTTCCTTTGAAGAAATGAAAGATCTTGAAAGCTAACGAAAGATGAGTTGCATGGGATCTTAATCGCCTATGAGATGAGAACTATTGATCAATCATCCAAAAAGGAGGTAGCCTTCAAAGCTTCAAGGAAAGGAAAAGACAAGGAGCATGAACCAATGACAGTTTAAATGATGATTCAGACAATGAAGAAGCCCATTTCATGAGAAGGATGAAGAAAGGATCGGGAAAGTACAAAGGCAAGTTACCTTTCAAGTGCTTCAATTACAAAAAGGTGGGACATTTTGCTTCTAAATGTCCATATACAAGGAACGAGGACAGTGAAAATCAAAAGCCTAATTACTTGAGAAAGAGGTATCAAGAAAAGAAGAAAAAGTTTCAAAAATCCACAAAGAGTCTCTACTCCAAAAATCACAGTAGCTCATTAGATGATAGTAATGGAGAGTCTTCTATAGAAGAAATCTTATTCATAGCTAAAGAGGAAGACATTCCTGAAAATGAAGTCAAAAAAGAAGGAGAGCAATATGATGAAGACGAAGGAGAAGTGGACCTCGAAGCCAAGATCATAAGTGCTCTAAGTGAAATCAAAAGATTTAGAAAGAAGAGTCAGAATCTGAAATTGCAGCTGCAAGAATAAAATGAATCAAAGGTCAAAGCATCACAAACTTTTAAGGAAGTTGAAAAGAAAATTGTAGATCTGAAAATTTAGATTGAAAAGGCCAAAAGGGTTGAGGAAGAAGTGAGAAATCTTTTGAAGATGAAAGAACAAAACTGTTAAAAACTAGAATTTGAAATTGTTTCTTTGAGGAAGCAATTGGACAAAGTTGTGACTCAAGCAAACAGGGAGTTGAAGAATAAAAAGAGTGCAGAAAATTTGAACAATATCATCAATTCGCAAAAGTATACATTTGAAAAAAGTGGCATTGATTATGAAGAAGGCAAAAGTTCCATAGCAACTAAAATATCCAAGAAAACAAATGAAGATAAACAGAACAGTAATGCAGATAGTCTCAAAAATGAAGGAAACAAGGTAAAAGAAAGTTAGAAGGCAAGCTCACATTTTGAAATTAGAAATAATGTCTTCAGAAAACCTCTTACATCCAAGCAAGCTCAAATAACCAGGTTTCATAACTCTTTTTATGGTTATTTTTTTTCATGTAATCATTTTGGTCATAAGGCTATGGATTGTAGGGTACGTGCAAGAAATAATTTCAGTCATAGAGGTAGGGATTATGGAGAATATCCTAGAAACAATTCTACATGGAACAAGAACAAGAATCAAGGTTTCATAAATAGGAATCTGAATCCTTTTTCCCCTTTAATGAATTTTAATGTCATATGCTACAAATGCAATAATTTTGGTCATACTACAAGGGTTTGTAGAAGTAATTTTGTAGTCTTCTAAACAAAATGAGAAGGAAGAGAAAAAGGCCAAGGAAAAGGAAGAAAATTCAAAAGTTTGGAGAAAGAAGAAAGCAGAAGAAAAAGAAAACTCTATGATCGTTCAAACAACCCTGCATGCACAGAATGAATGCGATCAATGGTACATTGATAGTAGCTGCTCAAGACATATGATGGGTAACAAAAGTAAATTTCTCACCTTGAAAAGAATGAATGGTGGAACAGTAAGGTTTGGAGACAATGCTTCAGCTAAGATTTCACGTAAAGGCACTCTTGTTCTAGATGATGGAAGAACAAAAATTGAAAATATTTTATTTGTTGAAGGTTTGAAACACAATCTTCTTAGTGTGAGCCAGATGTGTGACCAAGGACACACTCTTACTTTCAATTTTGAAGGATGTGAAATAAGTAAAGCAAACAGATCCATTGCTGAAGCTTGTAGAGAAAGCAACGGTCTTTACATTCTTAATAATATCAAAAGTGAGAAGTGTTGTATGACTCAAGTAGATGAAAGCTGGTTGTGGCATAAGAGATTGGGGCACCTAAGTTTTGATAACCTTGTTAAGATCAGCCGCAAGGAAGCAGTGAGAGATATGCCAAAGCTCTCAAAACCTTCAAACATAATCTGTAAAGAATATCAATTGGGGAAGCAAACTAGAGGAAGCTTCAAGTCCAAGGAGTATTCTACATCAAATCCACTAGAGCTAATTCATATATATTTATGTGGGCCAACCAGAACAAGAAGCATGCAAGGTGAAAGATATTTTATGCTATTAATTGATGATTTTTCTAGAATGACTTGGGTTGCTTTCTTGAAGGAAAAATCTAAAGCCCTTGACAAATTTAAGGCATTCAAAGCCTTAGTGGAGAATGAGACTGGCAAGAAGATCAAATGTCTTCGTTCAAATAGAGGAGAATTCACTTCAAGTGAATTTAAAAATATATACAAAAAGCATGGCATAAAAAAATAGTTTTCAATGCAAGAACACAACAAAATGGTGTAGTTGAAAGAAAAAATAGGACAGTTCAAGGGATGGCTAGAAGCATGATGAATGAGTCCAAATTTCCTAATTCTTTCTGGAGAGAAGCAGTTCATACTATTGCTTATATTCAGAACCGTGGTCTAATCAGAGTAAATGGTAACAAGACTCTTTATGAATTATGGAAAGGTAGGCCAGCATCTATGAAGTACTTTAAAGTGTTTGGTAGTCCATGCTTTATTAGAAGAGATGAAGACAATCTAGGAAAATTTGATCTTATAGCAGATGAAGGAATTTTTCTTGGATACTCTTCAAAGAGTAAAGCCTATAGATGCTATAATAAAAGGTTACACAAAGTTGTTGAAAGTACAAATGTAAAAGTTGATGAAGAAAGAAATCTTCCAAAAAAGATACATGAGGTTGATGAGGAGTGCAAAGAAGACAAAGAAAATGAAGAAGAAAAAGAAGTTGAAACAGTTGAGCATAAGACACCACCAAAAGCACCAACAAAGATACCATCTAAATTTATACAAAGGAATCATCCAAAAGATTTGATAATTGAAGATGGTAGGATAAGAATAACAAGAAGGATGGTAAATTATTCAGAAGATGAAGATATATCTTTGTTGTCCAAAATTGAACCCAAAAGCTTCAAAGAAGCAGCTGAAGATAAGTATTGGATAGAGGCCATGGAAGAGGAGCTTGATCAAATTGAGAATTAGAAATAAAATGAATGAATATGGGCAAGTTGTAAGGAACAAGGCAAGACTTGTATGCAATGGATGCGCTCAAGTTGACGGTATTGATTTTGAAGAGACTTTTGCTCCAGTTGCTAGGATGGAAGCAATAAGAATGTTCTTAGTTCTTGTTAGTTTCAAAAATTTCAAAGTCTATCAGATGGATGTGAAATCATCCTTTCTTAATGGAAACTTGGAGGAAGAAGTTTACATTGAATAGCCTGATGGATTTATTATCTCAAAAAATTAGAACTATGTTTGCAAGCTAAAGAAGGTACTCTATGGGCTGAAACAAGCCCCCAAGGCTTGGTATGCAAGATTAGACAAGTATCTATAGCAGCAAGGCTTCAAAAGAGGTATTGCGGACAGCAATCTCTATGTCAAGAATGAAGGTGATTACATGTCGATTATTGTTGTTTATGTTGATATTATTTTTGGAGGCAGCAATGAAAAGATGTGTCAAGAATTTGCCATTAACATGCAGAAGGAGTTTGAAATGTCTATGCTTGGTGATTTATCTTAATTTCTTGGTTTGCAAATTTTACAATTAGATAAAGGCATATTTATTTCTCAAACCAAGTACATTAAGGAGATGTTGAAGAAATTCAGGATTGAGAACTGCAATCTTGTGAGTACCCCCATGGTTACAGGATGCAAGTTGAGAAAGGATGATGAGTCTCCTAAAGCTAATCAAACTTTGTATAGGTCTATGATTGGAAGTTTATTGTATGTAACAGCTACACAACTTGATATTATGCAAGTTGTTGGGTATGTGGCTCGATTTCAGGTTGTACCAAAGGACACTCATGTGAATGCAGTAAAAAGGATATTCAAATATCTTAAGGGCACTATGGATTTTGGGTTATGGTATCTAAGAGGTGAATATTTCACCCTCACAGCTTACACAAATGCAAATTGGGCCGAAAGCATTGATGATAGAAAGAGCACAAGTGGAGGTGCATTCTTTCTAGGAGATTATCTTGTTTCATGGTTGAGTAAGAAACAAGCATCTATTTCTTTGTCTACATTTGAAGCTGAATACATTGCAACAGTTTCTTGTTGCACACAAGTTTTATGGATGAAGCAAAATTTGAAGGACATTAAGGTAGAGTATGAACATCCCATCTCTATTTTATGTGATAATACAAGTGCAATTAACATTTTCAAGAATCCAGTGATACACTCTAGGACAAAACACATTCCAATTATCATTTTTTAAGAGAGCAAGTTGTTGATCAGTAGATGAAGTTAGAGTATGTTACAACCAAAAAATAAATTGTAGATATCTTCACCAAGCCACTTCCAAAGGAAACTTTTGAGTACTTACAAAAGAATTTGGGAGTGATATCACTTTCCTCCAATCATTGAGTAGAAATCTAGTTTTAGAGAGAGCTGATTATTGTCATATCATACAGCTCTATGAAAAAGAAGTTTCAAAATAGTAGATTGTTCCTTTGCCATTGATGTCAAAGGGGGAGAATTGGAGATAGGGGGAGTAGTGAGACAGGGGGAGCAGTTTAAAAAGTATGAAGTTGCCATCAATGACAAAGGGGGAGATTGTTAGAATATTGTCATTGATGTCAATGGAAACCTTCTATGTTAGCACCACAATCTGATTTATGATTTATAACAAGCGAAAAAAGGATAGCAAGCAAAAAAGGATAGCAAGTGAAAAGGACAGCAAGTGAAAAAGATAGCAAGTGAAAAGGATAACAAGTGAAAAAGATAGAAAGCAAAAAGAAAGCAAAAAAATAGCATACTTTATATCTTATTTTAAAGCTTTATATCTGTTTTGGAAAGTGCCTTATTTTAGAAGCTTTACAACTATTTTTAAAGGAGCTACATAAAATAAGATAAAGTCTTATTTAAGTATGATTTATGCCATGAGTTTAAAATAGAAAAAGACAGCGATCAATGTGGTAATTGTAGTGACTTCAAATTAAAGAGTTTTTCCAAGATATTATGTATGTGAATGCAAACACTATAAGGATAGATTTTTGCATGTTAAGGTGCATGTTGAAAAAGAAGAATGACTAAAAATTAGTACAGTGAAGCATATTTGAGTTGCAGATTTATAACAATAAAAGAGAAGCAAATTGGCATTAGAATATGATGAATGATCTATGAGAAGAATATGAGTTGAGTAAAAAGGAAAGCTTGCAGTTTTGTATGTGAATGTTTTTCATCTTTCATTGAAGAAAAGTTACAAGAAGATATTGTGCCTACTGTATTGGAGGTTGGTGCCTCTTACTAAGTCGGTGCTCAGATGGAGTTGGTGCTTCCAGTGAGTTAAAGCTCACTTTTGTAACTGAAGATTAGTGTCTTCCGTAGGTTGTTGCCTACGTAATTAATAAAAGAAAATACTTTGTCATGGTTTTTTCCCGTAAGGGTTTTCCACGTAAAACTAGTGTTCATTCTGCTTATGGTTCATTTGCATTATCAAGTATAGAGTATTCATATTTAAAAAGGGATTAAAATTGTTTGATATTGATTCACCCCCCCCTCTCAGTATAATTATGTGACCTTCACATCTATAATATTATAAGATGTGTAAGAGCATCTATGATGCATAAGATATGTAAGAGTAACTATGATGCAAGAGTTACGTTGTATGAGCATCAACAATTGGGGTTACAAAGTGCATTGAAAGAAGGCATCTTTGGCCAGCTAAAAATATTTGACGTAAGGAATCTTGTAGGAAACATTTATTTGCATGGGTGGAGTGTTTGGATTTGAGTCCATGGTATTAGAAATCCACCTAGTGGTTTCTTGTATGCCTTATGCCTATAAAACAAGCATGCGATTTTGTTTTAGAACAAGTTTTTGGTGAACACATAAATGTTAGATTAGCACTAGATTTAAGATACAAGATCAATACAAGAGAAATCTATGTATATTGTAAACATTATATTTGTCAATATATTGAGTGGTGATGTGTTTCTTATGATTTTTTCCAAAGGGGTTTCCAAGGTATATCTTGCGTTAACTTTTTGTGTGCAGTTGATTTACATTATGTTGCACTAGTTTGGGTTATGTATCATGTTGTCACTTGGATTTGCACCCTGTGTTGAAGCACCTATGTTGTAACAATCCAGTGAAACATTGGAGTAATTTCCAAGTGTAGGACCCTGCAAAGGAAATCAGACCTCCAGAGAAAGCTGGTTCCTTTTCTGAATATGAGATTTAGAGTGTGCTAAGACAAAACCTAATCTAATCAGTGTGGTGTAAAGGGGAAGAAGGAGAAACTGAAAATGTAAAGGTGATTCACTAGGTTTGAATATAGAACACCCACAGAGCTAAAATGCATAGAATAATGAAATACAACTGATAAACTCACACAAATCCTACAGATCTTAACAGAGTTAAAGGTAAGAAAAGGATTGAAAGGAAATAAGCACTCACAAACAATAACCAGTTATAAATCTACATAGAGTTAAAAAATAGCAAGAAAAGGTAAAAACACAGTATTGTATTGATTAAAAGGGCATGATTACAACATAGGAGGGTTTTGTTTGAAAAAAAAAAATGGCTTTGTATCCAACCCTCATTACATCTTCGCTTCATGTATATATAGCATTCCATTCACTAACCTAAGTCACCTACTACAATAAATTTGCCCCATGGGTCTGTTAGAAGATATTTCTGCCAAAAGGAATGTCTATATGCAAAACATAAATGCAGAAACAATCCTGATCTTGATCTGATCTACAGCAATTAATACGGAAATATATGGGAATGAAGTAGCTGAAGAAAATATCTACATTGAAAGAATGCTCAATAATTATTTCCAGCTGGTGTTGTGTGATTGTACATTAATGGCTGAGATAGATATTCAAATATACAATCCCGCCAAAATCCCTATGCAGAGCTTTTTCAACACTTTAAAATATTTAATTTCAAATATTTTAAAGCTAACATTACATTACAAGCTTTATTTTCACTGATTTTCAATTTACTTGAAACTCTGGCCTTTATTTTTCCCTATCGACAAAATCTCTCTTTCACAAACCGTTTTGTCTTTGCCTTCCGTTTATTTTCATCTTTTCCCTTTAGTCAGCAAAATCACTATTTTGCAAACTATCTGAATCTTCCTGCCTTTGTTTCTTTTCTTTTGATGTCGAATCGCCCTATTGGCAATTTTGAGAAATTTCAAACTTTTCGATAAGTTTTGCTTTTTACCGATTCGCCGACAAGGCCTCTTCTTTTCTTTTGCCTTACTTTTCGGCTTCTTATTTTGCTTTTATCGGCAAAATCTATCTTTCACGAACTTTGCCTTATTCTCACCTTTTTCTAATTTTGCCCTTGCCTTTGATTCTCCTTTATCGGCAAAGTTCTACTTTTATGAACCACCTTTGTCTTCATTACTTTCCTTCTTTATCGGTGATCTCTGACTTTTGCAAACCATCCTTTCCTCTTCCCTTGTCGGCAAAGTCCTAGCCTTATGAACTTTACCTGCTTAGCTCCTTTTTTCCTTTGGTCAGCGATTCGCCTTATCGGCGAACCTTTGAAATTTTGAACTATTGGACAAGTTTGAGCTTTCACCGATTCACCAATAAAGCTTTTCTTTTCTCTCTTTGCCTTAGTCATTTTTAAAGTCTTCCTTCAAACTCTCTCCCATCCATCGTTGAATTCACCTATCAACAAACTTATCGATTGGCGAACTTGTTGATCGGCGAACCGGCGAGTTCGCAAACTTTGAAATTTGCTGACAAAGCTTCCCCTTTATTTTTGTTTCTTTTTCTTCCTTAGTCATTTTTTGCCTTTCTTTCCTTCCTTTAGTTGGCAAACCGGCAGGTTCGCGAAGCTGACAATTTGTCGACTAAGGCAGAAAAACTAAGGCAAAAGACTTGTAATTTCTGGGTTTTTTTGGGTTTTTTCAGGAGATTTTCCTTAGGGAATTTTGGGAATTTTTACAAGGAAAACACCCTAAAATCTGAAGAATACTAGGCATTTAAGGAATTCAGCAAGATTTTCAATATTTTCAAACTGGTCTATTTTACTCTGGGAAGGAAAAAATAGGTCAACATATCATTTTTAAGAGCTTCTCTTGTATCGATTATTAGATCCATTTTTCCTTTCACATACATGGTGGGGAGCACATAGATTCCAACTCTACAATTGCCCTATGTGTCACAATCACTTTACACCACTTGCCATGTAAGATCCCTAACTAGATCTACCCTAAAAAATTATTTTTATTTTTGTCAAACCTTAGGCATGAAGTTTGATTTTGCTATTTATGAATTGTAAATGGTTTTGGACAGTGAATATATGTATGCCAATTGCTCAAATATAAATGTCATTCATGAACCTTTTGTGAAGATAACATCAACCATATATTCTACCACATAATATGACCATTCTAATGCAAACAAATGACATAAAGTTCTGATTTCTAAATATGATTAACTGTTGTTACAAATCAAATTGCTCAGAATTGAAATTACATCAAGTTTCAAGGCTCAAACATGCCCAAACATAACTCAAATCTCTGTTGTTACAAAATCAGACCTTTACATTGATAAACAAAGGTTGATACATACCAAAAATAGTGGAGAATGATATATTATTTCAAACCCTAGATGGGAGATCTAATTTGGCACTTGCTTATACACCCTTAGGACTCAAAAGACCCTCGATTCCTCCTCTAAATTAGGCAGTGTTGCCTTGTAGATGGAAAATGGTATGCTAAGTGAAGGGTGGCGGCTAGGGTTTGTCTTCAAACCCTCCACAAACATGAAATCGACTCCCTTGGAGAAGGCGCTCACCCTAGGGTAAAACCCTAGCAATAATCTTCAATCAAATCACTCAAAATATTGTGCTCCAATCTGATATAAAATTTGAATATAACTCTCAATCTCGAAAAATTGTATTTGGTCACAAATCTCACAAATTTGGCCCTAGGTCTTCTCCATCCAATCTGTAGAAATAAATGTCTTTGAAGCTCAATCGTCTCCTCTGAATCGCTAATGAAGTGCAAATGTGAATTCCATATGAATCCACCTCGAGATGGAATTGCCTTTTCATCCAATCCACCAATATTCCTAAGGGTTTTCGTCCTTGGAATATGTTGAACCTATGTTGCTGCCACAAGAGAAAATCTTCAATGAAAATGACAAGATATGAATGATGCAAAAGACTTGCTTTTTACTTTATTTTATAGCCACCAAATAAACCTCCTCTTGGTCGACCTCCTTTTTGGCCGACCACCCTGTTAGCACTCATTTTGACCTGGAGGTTGATTTTTCATGTTTAGGGGGTTTCTTCATTTGAACCCTATATCTTCTTGCCCATTTTCCTAAGTGTTGGACCTCCTCGGCATTTTTCAGCTGCAGCATCATCTTTTCTTCGAGGAGGAAGTCATCATCATCATGTTTGCTTCGATGGTGGTCAGCATCTCATGTTTTCTGTCGACTTGTTTTTCATCAGGATCATCATATTTCAATATCGGGTGATGTTTGGATATCATCCCGATCCTGCTGATGAGCTACAATGTGCCTTAATTTTCTTGCGGAGGGTGATTTTTCAAATATCCGGTGATCTTCCAATTATTACCCTGCCCTTTTATGATGATGATGTCACCCCGATCTTCCGAGGGGGTCATTTTCTAAGTTGTTCAACCCGGCCTATTTTTTCTTAAGGGTCGTCGTCATCATCATGATCATATTTCCAGTTATCGCCGTGTTGCTTGCGAGGGTCATCATATTGTCTACCTGCATGATCTTTTGCTGGGGTGATATTTTAACATCGAGTGATCTTTGTTAAGATCATCCTGATGATGTTGCTGTAAAGTTCTAAGTGTGACCCGATTTTTCATCGTGGTCATCATATTTTGGACGTCAGGATGATCTTAGTCAATATCATCCTGATGTTGTTGTATCACTTCATGTTCGTTGTTTTATCATTCTGATGTCGATATGATGATGACATCATCCGGATATGAGGAGGTGCGCAGTAGGCAGATATGCTGATGACGTCAGCAGGATATGACGATGACGTCATCAGGATGTTCATCGACTAAGCAGGAGGATCTTCCTCCGATGGATCAGGTTGTGCCGATGAAGGCGATTATCATGCAGGTGATATTGCGATGATGATGCTGACGTCAGGATGATTTTTCAAGCAACAGGATATCATGCTGTTGGAGGATGATGATGAAGTCTTCTACTAGTGTCGTCAGGAGCAAAAGCACCGACATTATATATGCTCGTGGCCTAGTATATAAAGTGTTGAAAAGGTCGCCGCGGGGTGCATGTGGGATAATTGATATCCTGCATATTTGAAATATCATGACGATGAATCTTGGCGGGAAATGGTTGCGATGCACAATTGATGTTTTTCCCAAGGCCGCAGGTTGGTGCGCCATTAATGGCGAAGGTTGCAGAGGTATGGACGGATCTGGTACCCGATTGAAGGTGTACATCAACGGACAGTGGCGCAGGGCTCGAGATTTCTTCCTGTCTCCTCCCCTACCTACTGCATTCATGTTTGGGCACCAATCTGGTAATGCGTTGAGCGCCATTTTTCTGATACTGTGTATCTGGCGGGATTTTTGGTCAACCATGTAATTAATTGCTGTGGTACACTACCTGGCTGTTATAAGCAGGAAGTGTTACTCATTTTTGGTTGTTGAAAGTTGAAGATTTTTGGCTCTGTAATTCAAAACAAGCTGATCTGGTTGCTCTGTACAGCTAAACCTGTGAGTCTATGTATCTCTTGTTGTATGTTTTGGCATGAACCCACTGATTTCATGATTAATCTTATATGAGAAATGCTATCTTAGCATGTGTTTTGTTAATTCTGTCTCCGGTATTGCATGTATTCTTCTTCTGAATCTGGATATCTGGGTAATGTTTAGATTCTAGAGCATAGAATTCCTATGTTGAATGTCTGATCTTTTAACTTCTGCTCAAGGGGTAGATTAAACTATTTTTAGGTTGAACATTGAGAAGGGTATACTGCAGTAGGGATGCCATAAGTAGAGATAACTTAACACTCTTTTTTGGGAGATATCTGTAAGGCAGGTATCACATATATTCCCCTGAAATCCAATTTTAGCTGTTCATGCTGATCATTCACAGGTGTATGTCTACTGACTCCAGGCCCTGGATAGGCACCAATCTTGCTTTGTGTTTGTGTTACAACCATGTCCAGCTTTGCATCCAAACTTAAAATCAAAATCAAAATCTAAAACAACCATTAGGACATTAGAATTAGTTTTAGGATCCTCAGTCCTCTGTCTACAACTGCAAATAGGCCCAAAGCTAGCCCCTTTGCTCTTATCTTTCAGTTTTGGTCTACTCACAGGAGACTTATCTGCTTTCTGTCAGCATCCCAGCCTTGTATGCATATCCTCATGGATGTTGAGTAGGGAATACCCCCCTAGGTCTTGCAGAGCCTAAAGAAGAAGAGGAGATAAAATATAGAGTCTATCTCCTACACTGTTGGCCCCTGGCCCAGAGATCCTGTTGATCACTGATGGCTACCTTGTAGGGAAATCTAGGAATAAGCATCCAGTCTGGGAAAAAGTCAACAGAAATTGGCGACTCCGCTGGGGAATTTGTGAAAGAACCCTGGTTTTCAAAAGAAAATAGTTCCTAGTAATAGGTGGCGACTCCGAAGTAATCTCCCAACCGGTCAAAGTAAAATTTATATGCAGGGGAGAAGATCCCAACAAAATCCTTTATTTAAAGAGTTACCAGTAACAAGAAGAATGATGTACAGAAGAAAGGGAGCTGTCTCAGTTAGTCATGAGGGTTCCCCCAGAAAAGGTGATGATATGCAAGATAACCCTAGGCCATCAGGACAGCATGTGCCTTACTTTTCAAATGCAGAAGCTGATATTCAAGGTGCATATGAGAAGCAACAGGGTGGTAGCATGAGAATGAGGTCAGAGGTGTTCCAAGAACGCCCATTTCTAGACCCTAGTGAAAGGTTTGAAGAGGCAGAGTCTCTGAGGGATGATGAAGATGATGACCAGAATGGTATGAGACCATCTACCTCCATGCCTAAGGATGAACAGTTAGCTGAAGAAATCAGAAATCTAAGAGCAGAACTAGAATATCTACAAGCCATGAAAATCAGAGATGATATGAAGCAGAAAGTGCAGGCCTTAAGAACTGCCCAAAATGATTCAGTTCCTACCCTAGAGAATGCAAATGTGCAGAGACATCAGCAAAGAAATGAAGTGCAACATCAGCATAATGATGAGAGACAAAATGTGAATGATGCTAGGATACCACTGAACAATGTAAGAAACCAGAATGCAAACAGAAATATTAATGTTAATCAGTTAAACAGACAGCCCATGCAGTTAGATAGATTCAGGCAGCTGGTGTTTGATGGTATTCCTGGGTATCCTAACCCCATTGATAAGCATATGAGGCTGCAAGTGCCTAAATTTTCAGGAAACAACACAGTGTCAGGAGAAGATCATCTAAAAGCCTTTCAAAATGTCATGGATAACTTTGAGGTTGAACATGAGGATGTTTTCATGAAGTCATTCATGCAATCCTTAATAGATGAGGCAAGAGAATGGTACAAGAATCTGCCTGACCGGAGTATTTCATCATGGGATGATTTTAAAAGGATGTTCAAGGAGCAATATGGTGACAAAACTGACCCTAGCTTTTTTGTAAATGAGTTCACCAGTATCACTAAAGGGTCAAATGAGCAGGTTGCAGATTTTAATGCAAGATTTACTAAAGTGTTAAACAAATTGCCACATCACATGAGGCCAAATGAACCAATGTGCATAATATTGTATATTAATGCCTTTGATGCAAAAACTGCATATGGATTAAGAGATAAAGGTCCTGCTACTCTCAGGGATGCTTTCAGAATTGCAGTGAATATTGAAAACAACAGGAAAGCATCGGGCAAGACAAATAGAAGGGATGATATAAAAATTCTGCAGAATCCAAACAAGCCTCAGAACACTCAAGGTAATACATCTGCCCCTGAAGATAAGATAGACAAATTGGCAAATGTTGTTAAGGACCTAAGCTATAGATTAGCTAGAAGTGAAAAAGGGATGGGTCCTGATAGGCAAGTCTATCAAAGGCAGGAAAAGAGGCCATCATTGCATGATATGCCTTATAATACCAATTGGCATGATGGTAAGCCTATTTTCCCACGTAACCACACAAATCAGAGAGCTCAACATGTCAAAGAAACTCCTGATCCTCTAAAGAAAGCTATAAATATTGTTGATGATGCTCCATGGTGTATAATTTGTCAGATGCCACATTCACAGTCACAGTGTATGATTGCTCAATCCTTGTATGATAATGCTACATCTTGTAATGAATGCAATGAGCCACATTATGTGCAAGATGATGATGTTAATATGATGTCCATAGGCAATGGATACACCCTTTATGAAGCTGATGAGAATACAGATCATCAAATTCAAGCCTGCCAACAGTTCCCATATGATGAAGATAATGAAGATAACTATGTGTATGCTCAGAGCTCACACAATTTTCTGAGTAACTTACGACGACCTTCTGATGAGGAAATTAGAGCCTTCACAGCTGCAGCAGTTGCTCAAGTCAAAAGCAACTACAATCTCAGAGGTAAAAATCAAGTAGGCAGCCCACATCAGCCAGAAGATATTTCTGCAGGTCAGCTAGTGCATGGTCATAAAGGAATTGAACCACAAAAAAGGCAGTGGGTAAATAATAAACAGAATTTTAGACATAGAACAGGTCATGAATCTCAAGGACCAGAAAACAAAATCCCTCAGGCTGAAGATCAAAGTAAAGGTTCCCAAGACAAGAATGATGATCAGGGAACTATGAAAGTAAAAGCTAAATCAGCTCAGGATAAAAACAAGATTGTGGAGCAAGCTACAACTGTTATACAAAATTATGCTCCATTTGATATAGCTCAGGTCCTCTCTCAGGTAAAAGTCTCTGTTCCACTTATGGAACTCATGAAAGTGGAAGAGATCAAGAATAGGACAATATCCCTAATTTCAGGGGTGCCCTTTCAAGCTAAACAAAATGTTCAGATCCAGGCTGAGAAACATGTCATGTGTAATGAAGAAGATGAGACTCCTGAAGTCTATTTAGGAGTGACTATGACAAAGTGTCATTCACAGGTGGAACCATTTTATGTTTCCCTGGTTATAAATGGAAAAATAATTAGAAATTGTATGCTTGACTCTGGAGCATCTACAAATGTCATGCCTTTGGCCATCATGCAACAAGCTGGATTGAAAATTGACAAGGCATGTGGAAAATGTTATGCTATGGATGCCAGAGAGGTACCAGTTATTGGAATCATGAAGGATGTAGATTTCAAACTGGCAGCATTTCCTGAAAAGAGATATAAAATGAATATAACAGTGGTTGACATCAAGCCACAGTATGGTATGTTGTTGTCAAGAAGATGGGCAGCACTAATTGGTGGAAGTATGCAGCTGGACCTGTCATATGCCATGATTCCAATGAATGGCAGGGATGTTAAGCTAATCAGAGAACAAAGATCATCAGAGACAGTAGAAGATCAAGAAGCAGAGGAACAGGTATGCTTTGTAGACACTGACTGTGATAACTTCAAGGTTGTCTCAGATGATACAGAAGATAAAAAGAAAAATGCCTGCATTGAAGAATTGGATCAGCGAGGTTTGTGGACCATGTTTTTTGATGGAGCTTGTGCAAAAGAAGGCTCTGGAGCTGGAGTTATTTTCCTGTCTCCAACTGGTAAGCTCCTCAAATTCTCTTTCTTGCTGAGGTTTGATTGCACAAACAACATTGCAGAATATGAGGCTTTACTCTTAGGCCTAAATATTGCTCTCAAACATGGAATTAAAATGTTAAGAGTATTTGGGGATTCTGAGCTGATTGTATCCCAAATTAGAGATAAGTATGCTTCAAAAAATAAAAGATTGAAACAATACAAGCATGCTGTTTGGGATACCATTGAACTATTTGATGCATTTTCAATAGGCTGGGTAGAGAGGTCAAAGAATGTTATGGCTGATTTCTTAGCCAATGTTGCAATAAGGCCAGATGACATCACTCTGTCAGATGTTACAAATGTAGAAGTTAAAATTAGGCCTGCAGTACCAGAAAATATATGCAGTTGGCAAGTGTTTAATGATGATAGGGACTTGTTAAAATTTTTGCACTGCATAGATGAATATGAGAATCAAGAAATTGATTTCCAAGCTTTTGTAGAGACTATAGATGGAAAAGAAACTCTTGTGGGAAAAGAGATAATTCAATTGAGGACTAATAAAATCCCTAGAGGGTTGGTAGCTTTGCAAAGAGCTTTTGACAGTAAAGATAAATTGGTCACAAGGACATCTCCCACAAATAAGGAAGATTTAGAAGAGATAAATTTGGGGACATCTCAGGCCCCTCAGAAGGTATACATTGGTAAACAGCTCAAACCACACATTAGGAGTATGCTGATTGCATTACTGAAAAAGTATAAACATGTTTTTGCTTGGTCATATGAGGACCTAAAAGCCTATAGGGAAGATTTATTCCAGCATGAGATCCCATTGAAGCCTGGAGCTAAGCCATTTAGACAAAAGCAAAGACCTATTAATCCTACCTTAGCTCCCAAGATGCAAGAAGAACTCAAAAGGCTTAGGGAAGCTGGAATAATTGTGCCAATCAGGCATTCAACTTGGGTGTCTAACCTTATCCCAGTCAGAAAAAAGAATGGTGATATTAGGCTTTGTGTTGACTTCAGGAACTTGAATGTATCCTCTTTAAAGGATAACTATCCACTGCCTAATATGGAAGCTATGTTGCAGAGAGTGACGGGTTGTGAACTCTTATCCATGATGGATGGATTTTCAGGTTATAATCAGGTGAAGGTAAAGGAATCAGAACAGTATAAGACCGCCTTTACCACTCCATGGGGAACTTATGTGTATGTTAGAATGCCCTTCGGACTAACCAATGCAGGTGCTATATTTCAAAGAGCAATGGATGTTGCTTTTGCAGGGCTGATTGATTCAATTCTGGCTGTATATCAGGATGACTTGACTGCTTACTCAAAGAAAGAAGAGCAGCATTGTTTGCATCTGGAGCAGATTTTCATAAGAGCACTAGAGTATGGTATTTCTTTAAATCCAAAGAAGTGTGCCTTTGGGGTAGTTGAAGGAAAGCTCCTGGGACATATTGTTTCCAAGGATGGAGTCAGGATAGATCCAGAGAGAGTGGCTGCTATTGACAGAATTCAAATGCCAAAAACTGTAAAAGGAGTTCAGTCCTTCTTTGGACAAATAAATTTTGTTAGGAGATTTGTTCCCAACTTTGCAGAAACCACAAGGAACATTTCCAAGATGATGAAGAAGGATGCAACTGTCCACTGGGAAAGTGAAGCAATAGAATCATTTCAGAGTATCAAAGAGGCAATCAAGATGGCCCCTGTTCTTAAATCTCCTGATTTTTCTAGGCCATTCCAAGTATTTTCATTTGCTTCCTTTCATATTGTTGCTACATGTTTGCTACAGAAAAACGAAGATGGTTTTGAACAACCCATCGCTTTCTTCAGTATGTCCTTGCAGGCCTCTGAGTTGAAGTATGATATTATGGAAAAATAGGCATATGCACTAGTCAGAGCCATCAAAAGTTTCAGACCATACTTGGTAGGATCATATATAATTGCATATGTACCCCATGCAGCAGTCAAAGACATATTCACTCAGCAGGAGGTGACTGGAAGAAGGTGCAGATGGATAAACAAACTGCAAGAGTTCAACATAGACATACAGATTACCAAGTTGATAAGAGGACAAGGATTAGCCAAGATGATGGCACAGTCAAACTTGGAAGCATGCCAAGTTAATGCAGTCCAAAGTGAGAGTGTAAATGCATCAGGATCTGAATGGTACAAGGATATTATCTACTACTTGCAAAATCTGAATTGTCCTTCCCATTTCAGTGACAGTCAAAAGAGGACTTTAAAGTTACATGCAATCAGGTATGTTATTGTTCAAGGTGAGCTATACTGGAAAAACCCTGATGGTGTGCTGCTGAGATGTGTGGATGAGGATATGGCTAACAATGTTTTGATTGATATGCATAAAGGATTGTGTGGTGGAGATTATACTGCCCAAACAACAGCTCATAAAATTCTCAGAGCAGGATATTGGTGGCCCACTCTCTTTTCAGATGCACAAAAGTTAGTGAGGAAGTGTGACCCTTGCCAAAGATTTTCAGGAAAGCTGAAATATGATGGTGCTTTACCCCTCGGAACTGTAACTGTGGATGCTCCATTTCAGCAATGGGGAATTGACTTCATAGGGGAAATTGCAGACAAATCAAGTGGGGGACACAGTTGGATTTTGGTGGCAACTGATTACTTTACCAAATGGATTGAGGCCATTCCAACTAAGAGAGCTACAAGTAAGGTGGTGACAGATTTCATGCTAGAAAATATTATCATCAGGTTTGGAGTACCATTCAAGATAGTCACTGATAATGCTATGTGCTTCAGATCAGGTGAATTTGTTGATTTTTGCAACAGGTATGGGATAAATCTATCATATACATCACCATATCACCCACAAGGGAATGGTCAAGCAGAATCAAGCAATAAAAGCATCATGAAAATTATCAAGAGGATACTGGACAAGAACAAGAGAGCTTGGGACTCAAAATTGAACTTAGCAATATGGGCTGACAGAGTGACAGTAAAAAGGGCTATTGGGACGTCACCTTTTGAGCTAGTATATGGTGCATCAGCCAGATTGCCCATAAACAATCTCCTACCAGTTTACAGATTCATTCAGGAAAATGATGAGGAGATTGAAGATTCCATGACAGAAAGAGTGAACCAGCTGGTTGCATTAGATGAAAACAGAAGGAAAGCCCACCAGATCAATCTCAAAAGACAACAGGATGTGAAATATCAGTTTGACAGGAGAGCTATAAAAAGGAAGTTTCAAGTCAATGATCTGGTGCTCATTTGGAATGCAAAAGGTCAAGAAAAGGGTAAACATAATAAATTTGAACCCTTATGGATGGCCCATATCAGATTTGCAGTACTCATGGGGAGGATTCTTATTTCCTCCAGGCCCTAGATGGTGAAGTTCTGGAATTGCCTGTGCATGGCCAATTCCTTAAGTTCTATTTTGCATAAATGACTTGTCGCTGTGCACATTTGTAAAAACATGTATGTAGTGTAAATGTCTTGTGCAGTTCGTGCTTTTTGGTTTTTTGCCTGGTCTGCCCGGAGATCTGGTTCTCGCTGCAGGTTTTCACCTGCACGTCCCCATTCGGAGCCAGTGTTAGCACTCATTTTGACCTGGAGGTTGATTTTTCATGTTTAGGGGGTTTCTTCATTTGAACCCTATATCTTCTTGCCCATTTTCCTAAGTGTTGGACCTCCTCGGCATTTTTCAGCTGCAGCATCATATTTTCTTCGAGGAGGAAGTCATCATCATCATGTTTGCTTCGATGGTGGTCAGCATCTCATGTTTTCTGTCGACTTGTTTTTCATCAGGATCATCATATTTCAATATCGGGTGATGTTTGGATATCATCCCGATCCTGCTGATGAGCTACAATGTGCCTTAATTTTCTTGCGGAGGGTGATTTTTCAAATATCCGGTGATCTTCCAATTATTACCCTGCCCTTTTATGATGATGATGTCACCCCGATCTTCCGAGGGGGTCATTTTCTAAGTTGTTCAACCCGGCCTATTTTTTCTTAAGGGTCGTCGTCATCATCATGATCATATTTCCAGTTATCGCCGTGTTGCTTGCGAGGGTAATCATATTGTCTACCTGCATGATCTTTCGCTGGGGTGATATTTTAACATCGGGTGATCTTTGTTAAGATCATCCTGATGATGTTGCTGTAAAGTTCTAAGTGTGACCCGATTTTTCATCGTGGTCATCATATTTTGGACGTCAGGATGATCTTAGTCAATATCATCCTGATGTTGTTGTATCACTTTATGTTCATTGTTTTATCATCCTGATGTCGATATGATGATGACGTCATCCGGATATGAGGAGGTGCGCAGTAGGCAGATATGCTGATGACATCAGCAGGATATGACGATGACGTCATCAGGATGTTCATCGGCTAAGCAGGAGGATCTTCCTTCGATGGATCAGGTTGTGCCGATGAAGGCGATTATCATGCAGGTGATATTGCGATGATGATGCTGATGTCAGGATGATTTTTCAAGCAACAGGATATCATGCTGTTGGAGGATGATGATGAAGTCTTATACTAGTGTCGTCAGGAGCAAAAGCACCGACATTATATATGCTCGTGGCCTAGTATATAAAGTGTTGAAAAGGTCGCCGCGGGGTGCATGTGGGATAATTGATATCCTGCATATTTGAAATATCATGACGATGAATCTTGGCGGGAAATGGTTGCGATGCACAATTGATGTTTTTCCCAAGGCCGCGGGTTGGTGCGCCATTAATGGCGAAGGTTGCAGAGGTATGGACGGATCTGGTACCCGATTGAAGGTGTACATCAACGGACAGTGGCGCAGGGCTCGAGATTTCTTCCTGTCTCCTCCCCTACCTACTGCATTCATGTTTGGGCGCCAATCTGGTAATGCGTTGAGCGCCATTTTTCTGATACTGTGTATCTGGCGGGATTTTTGGTCAACCATGTAATTAATTGTTGTGGTACACTACCTGGCTGTTATAAGCAGGAAGTGTTACTCATTTTTGGTTGTTGAAAGTTGAAGATTTTTGGCTCTGTAATTCAAAACAAGCTGATCTGGTTGCTCTGTACAGCTAAACCTGTGAGTCTATGTATCTCTTGTTGTATGTTTTGGCATGAACCCACTGATTTCATGATTAATCTTATATGAGAAATGCTATCTTAGCATGTGTTTTGTTAATTCTGTCTCCGGTATTGCATGTATTCTTCTTCTGAATCTGGATATCTGGGTAATGTTTAGATTCTAGAGCATAGAATTCCTATGTTGAATGTCTGATCTTTTAACTTCTGATCAAGGGGTAGATTAAATTGTTTTTAGGTTGAACATTGAGAAGGGTATACTGCAGTAGGGATGCCATAAGTAGAGATAACTTAACACTCTTTTTTGGGAGATATCTGTAAGGCAGGTATCACATATATTCCCCTGAAATTCAGTTTTAGCTGTTCATGCTGATCATTCACAGGTGTATGTCTACTGACTCCAGGCCCTGGATAGGCACCAATCTTGCTTTGTGTTTATGTTACAACCATGTCCAGCTTTGCATCCAAACTTAAAATCAAAATCAAAATCTAAAACAACCATTAGGACATTAGAATTAGTTTTAGGATCCTCAGTCCTCTGTCTACAACTGCAAATAGGCCCAAAGCTAGCCCCTTTGCTCTTATCTTTCAGTTTTGGTCTACTCACAGGAGGACTTATCTGCTTTCTGTCAGCATCCCAGCCTTGTATGCATATCCTCATGGATGTTGAGTAGGGAATACCTCCCTAGGTCTTGCAGAGCCTAAAGAAGAAGAGGAGATAAAATATAGAGTCTATCTCCTACACTGTTGGCCCCTGGCCCAGAGATCCTGTTGATCACTGATGGCTACTTTGTAGGGAAATCTGGGAATAAGCATCCAGTCTGGGAAAAAGTCAACACACCCTTTTGTATTATTTTATTTTCTTTATTTCAAAGTGGCTTACTTTTATAATAAAGTCATTTTATATTACAAATAGGTCCAGCTTAATTAATTAAATATAAATAATTCAAATTTGACTTAGGATTACATAGTATTTAATTAATTAGATTATTCCCTTGCAACTCCAGACTTAGCCTACGGGAATAAAATAGGCCAATTGACTTCGTTGAGTGATCACTCAGAAAAAGGGGACATTACAGTCCTCCCTTCTTGGAATTGCTTGCCCTTAAGCAATTGCAAACCTAGATGCTGTAAAATGTGTTCACCTTCCCAAGTAGCATCCTCAAGGGGCAAGTCTCTCCATCTAACCAAATACTCCTTGATCACCCTATTCATCAACCTGCGCTCCCTAACATCTAGTATAGCATCATAAACAAGTATGAGTTCCCCTCCTCATCCAATGGTGGAAGCTCTGGGGAAGATGTAATGTGCTGCCCAATTGCCCTTATGAGGCAAGATACATGAAATACATTATGAATTCGGCTACCCTCAGGAAACTCCAACTCATATCCAACCTCTCCAACTCTCCTCACAATATTATAAGGGCCATAGAACTGAGGCTTTAGTTTTTCTGCACCACTCTTCTTCAGTGTGGATTGTCGATATGGTTGTAGGTGCAAGAAAACTAGATTACCAACCTCAAATATCCTCTCCACCATGTGCCTATCTGCATACCTCTTCTGTTGATTCTGAGCACGATGTAGATTATCCTTAAGTGCCTTAAGTATATCCTAGCTATCATGCATCATCTCTGTAACTCTGGGAGATTTTTGTCATTAAATGCTAAGTCTACAAAAGACAGTGTCCTAACCATACAAGGCTCTGAAAGGAGACATCCCTATCGACGTGATAAGTGGTGTTATAACAATGCTCTCCTAAATACAACCACCTGATCCAATCCTTCTATTGCCTCGCAACATAATTGTGTAGATACCCTTCCACCCATTTGTTCACAATCTCAGTCTACCCATTTGTCTGAGGGTGGTAGCTAATGCTCGAGGACAACTCCGTACCAACCAATATGAATACCTCCTGCCAAAACACACTACGAAATCTACTATCCCAATCGCTAACAATGGTCTTTGGAAGTCCATGAAGTCTAAACATCTCTCTAAAGAATAATTCTGCAACCTGAGGTGCCTTATACTCAAATGAAATAGCAAAGAAATGTGCATACTTAGTCAATCTGTCAACAACCACAAATATGCAGTCTTTGCCTTGGACCTTTGGAAGACCTGTAATGAAATCCATATATATACTCTCCCACTTATGGAATAGGCAATGGCTAAAGTAAACCTGTTGGGAAAGTATGCTCTGACTTGTTTTGCTGACATGTCATACACTCTCAAATATGTCGCAAGACATCATCCTGGAGACCCTTCCAAGAGAATCTCTCACACTTGCATGTAGGTCTTGAAGAACCCTAGATGTCATGCTAAAGGAGTGCATTAACAGCCCTCAAAATCTTATCCTTCATTTTAGATTCAAGTACCAAATAGATTATGTCCTTGTAGTAAATCACATCGTCAATCACCTTATACCTGTCATCCTGAATCTTGTCGTCCATGAGCTCGCATGCAAATGTATTCTTGGAATACTCAACCAAAAGGTGAGCTTTGCAATCAGCTGAAATCTCTGACATAGAGCAAAGTGTGGGTCTCCTGGATAATGCATCGGCAACAACATTCTTCTTCCCCTTAACATACTCAATATCAAAATCATATGCCTAAATCTCACTCACCCACTTTTGTTGCCTCTCATTCAAATTCTTCTGCTCTAGAAAGTATTTCAAGTTGTGGTCCATCCTTACCACAAATTTTCCACCCACCAAGTATTGTCTGAACTTTGCCAACGCATCATGATGGAAAGCATCTCCTTATCATAGGTGGAATACAACCGCTCCGCATTTCTCAACTTCCTACTCTCATAGGCTATGGGATGTCTATTCTACATGAGGACGACGCCTATCCCTTTACCTAATGCATCTGTAATAGGTTGCCCTAATTTTTTTTAAACAAGATGACAACAATGGAATGTTATGAGAAATGATATCTTCCACACTCTATTGATCACCCAGATCATGATGTGGGCAAGGTGAGAGCATACAAGTGTTTCAGAGTTAGCATTCAAAATCATAAACCAAGAGTAGAAACAATCTTCCACTTATTCAGTGGGCATCCACTTACTCAGTGGGAATGAAACATGAAAGGAAACATCCACTTATGCAGTGGGCAACCACTTAGTCAATGGGATACAAGAAAGTAAAACCAAGTGCATCCACTTATTTAGCGGTAACCTAAGCCATGGAATACATGAAAGGAAATAGACACATCCACTTATTCAGTGGGAAGCCATTACAGAGAAAATAAGCAATCTATCCCCACTAGCGGTATGACCATTCAGGGTTACAATAAAACTTCATCAAATGTAAGAAATTACAATGAAGGAACAATATGAGTGTTAGATCACTACCCCTAAGAAGTATAGGTCACAACTGCAACCAAAGAGCTTAACAACTCTATGAACTGAAAGTTGAGCAATAAGGAAGAACAAGGATCAATATGCAATTACCATAGAAAGAGTCCCAATGAAATGCTAATGGAAAACCTTTGTTCTATTGTTACTGTTGTTGCATTGTATACATGATGACAGCCATGAAATCAAACCCCTAATCATGCTCAACACAACATCAACCCTTCATCCAACATGAAAGTTTATCTTCAACCATTCCAAGCACCCTTGTATGAAGGATTTCCCATACCCAAACATCAGTGACTCCGCAAGGCTGATTCAGACACCCCTACAGTAGTACGACCAGGTACAAGTACAGACAGCCATATACCACACAAACTGTAGCCAAAACTCAAATAAAAACCAGGTCTATTGTGGCGTCTAAACTAGGCATAAATGTTCAAGGAAGAACCATGCATTATAAACTTCAAGCTCAACACCAATACTCAGCATTAAGGAGCAGTATGGATAGGTACATCAATGGTACGGCCATAGAATAAGCAAGTCAAAAGAGCATATAACTCTCTTAAAACTGCTCAGAATTGAACACCATCACAATACAAATAAGATGCAATCTTCAACCAAACACTACACTTGAATTCCATTCACCACGCAACCAAAACCCCATGCTATGGTACGCTAGATGTACGACCAGCAAGGGAAAAGCAAGAAACTACAATAAAACTCACACTACCACTCCAAAATCCACACCAAACTCTAATACAATAATCACAATCACATCCAAACCAAAATCCATTAGAAAATATCAAACTCCATGTTGGCTCTATGCAACTCCTAAAATGAAGTCACCTTCTTCAGATAGGGTGGATATCCCACCACCAAAATTGAACCTCTCCAAGAGGGTTTTCGTCCTCAAGAAGGAATGGAAGAACACGCAGGTTCAATCCAACAGCATAACAATACAATCTCAAACATAAAGAGCAAAATAAACTCTCAACCCCTTTATATAGGCATTTTTTAGGAGTTTGCACAATAAAATGAATTATTAAATAGAAAAATAGACTCTTTCCACTCAAACTCCAATATTCCACCTTTTTCACCACATTAGCTCACTTTTATGTGCCTAAATTAAAGAGTGATTTTTCCCCTTTCCAATGAGTTATAATACCCTTGCACTTTATAAATATTTCCAACTTATAAGACTGAGTGCAAATAATTAATTGTTAGCTCAATAAAATTCTTTTATTTTTGTGCAAAATCCCAAACTTCACTAAAATGCCAAATAAATTGTACCAACATACTCCATAAGATTTGGGATGAATAACAATGCCTTCTGAGAGACTTTCTAAAAATAGACAGCTCCTCCAAGAATCTTGGAGAGCTATCTGGGAAACCGAACAAACTTCTGAAAGTTGCATAGTCATCTTGAACACTATCTAAACTCAATGCCAAAGCAAGACATCACAAATAATTGAACCTGTGCTCTCCAAGAATTAAGGAGCTCCCTAACCATGGCCAAATAGCCTACGGAAGCTCTAGAAATAGGCTATTGGTCACAAACTTGGCTAAACGCCAATTGGGGACATGACAGCATCACACTCCAACACAAATGGCTGAGAGAAATTAGGTAGAGCCAATACTGGACAAGTGATCATCACCTCCTTAAGTCTAACAAATGTTGATTGAGCCTCATCTGACCATCTGAATGTGTCCTTCTTAGTGAGATCTGTAAGAGATGTTGCCAGCTGTGAAAACCCCTTCACAAACCTCCTGTAGTAACTGCATAGCCCAAAGAAACCCCTCAAATCTGAAATGTTCTTCGGTGGCGGCCAATCTAGAATAGCCTGTATCTTCTCCTAATGTACCTTAACTCCACCAACGCCAATCATGTCCCAAATATAGAATCTTTGTCATCCCAAACTCACATTTGGAGGACTTAGCAAATAGGGATTATGCCTCCATGATGCCCAACACCTCGTCAATATGCCTAAGGTGATCTTCCCATGTCTTATTGTATATCAAGATATCATCAAAGAATACCAATACAAACTTTCGCAACTGCATATTGAAGATATGATTCATCCAAGACTGGAAAGTCGCAGAAGCATTAGTAACACCGAAAGTCATAACCAAAAACTCATAGTGCCCATAAATACATCTGAATGCGGTCTTATGAATATCCTCATCACGGACTCTAATCTAATGGTACCCTGAATGAATATCAATCTTAGAAAAATAAACTACTCCATGTAACTCATCCAATCATTCATCGATCTTGGGTATGGGGTACTTGTTTTTTATGGTCCTCTTATTCAAGGCACGGTAATTAATGCACATCCTCATCGTGCCATCCTTCTTCTTCACCAAGACCACCGAAGATGCAAAGGGACTGGACTAGGCCTGATGTGTCCCATATCCAATAACTCATTAATCGTTTTCTCTATTTCTTCCTTGAACCTCCTAGGATGACGGTAAGGAGTCGTGATGACGAACTTGGAGCCTTCCTCTAACTCAATCACATGCTCAAATCCACGATTACGAGGTCTACCAAGAGGAATCTCTCCAAATACCATGTTGTGCTTATCTAGCACTAACTAGATATCCATATGATATTGTTGGTCACTGCTAGAAGAGGGTTTAGAAGACACAAAACATTGGGTTGTCTATGCAACATCACCATGTCTAAACAATGTTTCCATCCTCTTTGTTGTCACTACCCTTGGTGCTCCATCTGCCAATGCTCTCAACACTATCTTCCTCCCATCTGACATAAACTCCAACTCCATCTTCAAAAAATCCTGAATGTACCTGCCAAGTGATGTAACCACTGGATTCCCAGAACATCGGTATCACCAATCCCAACCACATAGAAATCATCGGTAACCGTAGTCACCCAACTAGATAGTCAACTACAGAATCTTCTTAGTGCAACTCATCTTGAATCCATCCACAACCATCACACTGAAACTTGAAAACTCCTCTGCCTACAATCCTCTCTTCACCACCAAACCCTCATCAATGAAGTTATGAGTGGCCCCGTTGTCAACCAAACATGTGACCCGATGTGCCTTCAGGACTCCTCTCACTCTAAAAGGATGATACTTAAGAGCTCCTAACAACGGAGCAATAGTACCATGTATTGTATCACCTATAGCTGTAGCATCAAGCAATAACTGTTGCTCCTCATTCTCACTTTCCCAACTAGTGTCTTGGACTCCACCATCATCAATATTGGAAGTGACCTCTATGTAATGGGCTTTGCCTTTCCCAAGGCATCTATGACTGGGCTCCCAAAGTTCCTTCCATGAGAAACACAATTTCTTCCTCCTTAGTTCATTTTTAGCTTCTGTCTAAAGTCATCCTTCTATGCCATTCCTTCTAAAAAATTTTCTTGGGATCCTTTCTTGACGAAGAGAAGGGTTTGCTTTGAAATTTGTGCTTGAAAGGTGCTGAAAATTGCATGCCTCTAGCCCTCTTACTAACATCCTGCAATGAAGATAGATCTAGGGCTTTCACCCAACCACAAAGAGGCTCCTCTAAACCCTCAATTAAAATATATGTCAATCCGCTCTCAGAAACATTTGAAACCAAGACTGCAAGCTTTCGAAATTCAGATATATAGGCATCCAGTGAATCCTTCTGTTTGAGTTGGGCCAAGTCTCTGAAAAACTATTCAGGATTAGTTTTGTCAAACCTATTAATCAACCTCTGAGTGAAATCAACATAAGTAGTGATAAGGCTATGACCTTGTGTAACTATCCCATTATACCACCAATCATGTGCATCTCCTTCCAAATGTAAAGTAGCAAATTGAATTGCTTCCTTCTCAAACATAGGGTTTAAAGTAAGATAGTTATCCATCTTCTGAATCCATGCACATGTTGTGCATCTACCCGAACCATCAAAAGGAGTAATAGTTACATTTCCCAATTTTCTTTGCAAATCATGGTTGTGATTCCTTTCTTCTCTAGGTTTGTTTCTATACTTCAATTGACAAAAATCATGTAGAGACATTGCAGCTTGAAACTCATCACCTAGAGATTGTCATTCCCTCATGTAATCATTAAAACTCTCACCTGCAACCTGTTGTCCACCCTCTTGTGCTCCTTGTTGTTCCAAGAAAGTAGGCATAAGAGGCCTAATTATGGAAGCTTGAATGGTTCTGGCGTGAGTGTTGGTATTATTTCTTGAATTGCTAGCCTCCGCATTCTTTCCATTGTTTCCACTTGCATGCTGATAGTCCCTGTTATTATTATGATTTCCATTGTTGTTTGCCATGTTATGCTACACAAAATGAGACAAAAGTTGCATTAGATCACGTTGTCCTCTAGCAATATCATTGAAGATGTCTTTAGTGTTGGGATCCTCATGATTCCTGTCACCCATGATGTCTTCTTCAGAATATGAGCCAATAAAATATTGCCTTCTCCTGTATGTAATGTATTCTTTGTTGGCAAGATACACTGTGTGGCTTCATGAGTGTTGTCATTGATGGCAACAAAGTCTATTCTACACATTCGCAGTACATAGTATGCTTTTACCGGAAGTCAGATTGAAGATTGTTTTGGTCCAGTGAACAAGAACAGAGTATGCAACAAGGTCCAACAATCAAGTCCGGATCTCTTAGATGGTGTAACTCAACAAGTTACGAACTTGGATAAGTCAAGAGGAGTATCATGACTCCTATATTCCAAAGATTTAGCCTCCGGTGAGAAAGCATGAAAAAGATATGAGCATCTAAGTGTTGGGTTCCAAACAGGTAGAGCGGACAGAGAAAGAACTGATCGGCAGAGCATTAGACTTCAATCCAGATGAGTAAAAGGTGTTGATCAAGCTATTTGGGGGATTATACATTGTTGGCCGACATGATTAAAGACTTCTATGCCCATGTTTTGATACGCATCACAAATCAAGCATGGATTTTGCCGATAGATCAGTAACTTGCAAATATCTTGAAGTGTTCTTGTTGCCGACTAGAAAGTTGATGTAATCCTTGATACAGATATATATACCAGATGGATTCCAGTATGTAGGTGTGTGTGTGAAGAAGGGATGAGATAAAGTGCAAAGAAAAGAAGGGATAAGTGTGAAAGCAGCAATTCAAGTTCGGAATGTGACAGAGCAACAACACTAAAATAGAGGAAGAATGAAGTGCTTCAGATCAATGTTTTGTGCCTAACCGGAACTGAACTCTTGCATTTGTAGATGCTTCTCATCAATTCAAACACCTGATTACCTTCTGTAAGTTTTGTAGACAATGAGTCTCTTGTAGGCAGTGTGCCTCTTGTGAGCAGTGTGCTCGGGCAGTGAGCCCTAATTGGCAAGTGTCATTTTGTACTTCTTTATTCTTTTAATAGAGAATACAATCTTGGGTTAATCACCCCGTGGTTTTTCCCTTAATAGGGTTTTCCACTAAAAATCCTTGTGTTATGTGTGTTGATTTTATTTCTGTTCTTATGATAACATATGCTTATATGTTTTGATGTTGCACTAATTATTAAAGAAGAAAAGAAAGTTAAAGAAATTTGAGATAACTGATTCACCCCCCCCTCTCAGTTATCTGCCTTATTTCCAACATTCTCTATCCTCAAAATTCATAAATCAACATTCCTTAGATAAACCTGTCATATAAACCCTTTAGGCTGGCAAGATCTCTTGCTCTAATACCACTGTAAGATCCCTAGCCAGGTCTGCCCTAAAATTTCTGATTTTTATTTTTGTCAAACCCTAGGCATGAAGTCTGATTTTTCTATTTTTGAATTGTAAATAGTTTTGGATAGTGAATATATGTATGCCAATTGCTCAAATATAAATGTCATTCATGAACCTTTGTGAAGATAACATCAACCACATATTCTACCACATAATATGACCATTCTAATACAAACAAATGACATAAAATCCTGATTTCTAAATATGATTAACTGTTGTTACAAATCTGATTGCTCAAAATTGAAATTACTCAAGTTTTAAGGCTCAAACATGCCCAAACATAACTCAAATCTCTGTTGTTACAAAGTTGGACCTTTACATTGATAAACAAAGGTTGATACATACCAAAAATAGTGGAGACTGATGTCTTATTTCAAACCCTAGATGGGCGATCTGATTTGGCACTTGCTTATACACCCTTGGGACTCAAAAGATACTCGATTCCTCCTCCAAATCAGGCGACTCTCCCTTGTAGATGGAAAATGGCATGCTAAGTGAAGGGCGATGGCTAGGGTTTATCTTCAAATGCTCCACAAACTTGAAATTGGCTTCCTTGGAGAAGGCGTTCACCCTAAGGTAAAACCCTAGCAATAATCTTCAATCAAATTACTCAAAACATGGTGCTCCAATCTGATATTAAATCTGAATATAACTCTCAATCTCCAAAATTGTATTTGGCCACAAATCTCACAATTTTGGCCCTAGGTCTTCTCCACCTCAATCTGTAGAAATAAATGTTTTTGAAGCTCAATCCTCTCCTCTGAATCACCAATGAAGTGCAAATGTGAATTCCACATGAATCCACCTAAAGATGGAATTGGGTTTTTGTCCAATCCACCAATATTCCTAAGGGTTTTCATCTTTGGAATATGCTAAACCTATGTTGCAGCCACAAGAGAAAATCTCCAATGAAAATGACAAGATATGAATAATGCAAATGACTTGCTTTTTTATTTTCTTTTATAGCCACAAATTAAACCTCCTCTTGGTCGACCTCCTTTTTGACTGACCACTTTTTTGTATTCTTTTATTTTCTTTTTTTCAAAGTGGCTGACTTTTATAATAGTCATTTTATATTACAAATAGGTCCTGTTGATGATTGTTTTTAGACAACACAACAATAGAGTAAAACACTAGAGTATCCCACTCTCCCTTGAATAAAGCTCTTCAAAGGCTGAACTATGTGATCTAGTGAAGTAACTCCAAGGTTCCTTTTATGATTCATGATGGGTTAACTCAGTGATTACATGTCATCTTGCTGATAATCACAAAGGGACTTACATTAGACTTCTTCTTTCATTTAGCTTACTTCTCCTTTCAGTGTGGATGATGCATGTACAAGGTTTCAATCTAAGGTCAATGAAGCAATGATGATGTATGAATAGACAAACTCTTGAATTAACCTTACTCCACTTCGCCAAGGATGCCTACAACTACATGAAGTTGGTGCAATCTCCTAAGGTTATGCGAATGGTTTTCAAATCGTGAAGGCTTATACAAGCACCCATCGGATGGCGCAGCTCAAACAAACATCCATAATCAAACTTAAACAAATTACAAGGCTCAGACTAGCTTTACACAACACTTCACCAGCGATGAATGTTAAAAGCATGAGCTAGGAGTTGATCAATATCCAATACAAACATACATTACATCAAAGAGCTTCTAATCTACTTTGAAACATCTCTCAACTTCATCAAGATACAAGAAACCATGTCATTCCACAAGACAACACTTAACACCAAATGAATTCCAATGTCTTTGCATTAATCTTGAGAAATATTTACAACAATTTCAAGTCCTCTCAAAGAATTTTGAGAGTCTCTCCTATTCTACTCCTACAAAACTATATCTTACAAATGAGGCAACAAGGCCTTTATATAGTGTCCAGATTACAATGAATGGCTAAGATCAATTCATGCAGCCAAGGGTCCAGATCGTGCCACCTCAGTAGGTAGTTACAACAACTGCTATTTTTAGTACAAAAGAGAGAGGCAATGAAGGCACATTTTCTGATATGATAAGGTAAGATGAAATCATTTAAAACATCTTCCACATAGGCGTCCCTTTGGCTTTTTTTATTAAATGATACATTGAATGTAGTCATATGATGTAGCTGATTATGATTGAATGATAATAGGTACATGCCACGTAGATGCCACCTCAGCATATTCCCAAATTATATCATCTTTGTATGATGTCTTTGATATGATTGCTTGAACTTGTATGCTTGGGAATGTATCTTCAATGATCTTGCCTTGTTCATTGTAGATTGAATATGTATGATACTTGTAGCTCATTTGACTAACTCCATAATGTTTCTTCTTCTTGTAGGTAAGTTGATGATCTTCTTTGATGCTTCTTCATGAAGAGTAGATGATGATGATAATGTGGCTTCCTTCATGTAAGAGTAGATAACGATGCTTCATTCATGAATAGGAGTAGGAGATCTCTCTTGGACTTGAAGGTTGAATGAAACTTGAAGTTGAATAGATGAAGTATCTCTGACATGATGCTATTCAAGATGAAGTAGTGCACTTGAAATGATGATGATCCTAACATGATGTCATTGATGTTTCCTCTACAATTTGAAGGTAACTCAAGTGCTTGTCCTTCAGATGATTCCTTGTCTTCACCAACACTCCTCTCAATGATGCAACTTGAAGATGATCTTGAAGTGATCTCCAAAGGGTGGCTGGCATGATGTTTCTTCTTGCAATGACAACTTCTTGACTTCACTCCTTGGATGAAGGTGACTCCAGGCGCTTGCTCCTTAGGTTTGTTGGTGTTCCTACAAGACAACAAAGAGACATTATCAATCACTTTAAACATGTAAATAACCCTTCTTCAAGTCTAGGCGCACATATAGGTAAAAAGAGGAGCAAAGTGCGCCTAACACATAATAGCTTCATACTTGTTATTTCAAATGATTTCAAACAATTGTAATAGCTTAAAATGATTTCTCCTTTCAAGGCACCTACTTCAAAAGGTCAATTGATGTGATTCTTCCCAAGGCGCCAATTTAGTTGGTATGAAGGCAAAAAGGCGCCTTAAGTTGAAAATAGGCTTACTTCATTCCTTAAGGATCTAAATACTAGTGAAGTGGTGCAGGAGCACCCCTACAAGATAGGATATAGTCCGCATGACAGGACATTAGTCTATTTTTAGCATGTTTGACTTCATAATGTAATAAGGTCCATTGGACCAATGCATATGTATTAGATCAGCCTAGGAGAGTGTGCAGGCAGTTAGAGCTCGTGATCAGGTTGTCTGAGCTGTCTTCTCCCAGCCGCTTGGAAGCTCCCAACCGCTGGGAATCGAGTTGGTAGTACTCGTAGGATATTGCTATAAATAACTCAGATCAGTTAGGGTTTGATATCAGATCATATCATATCAGAGAGTAGTAGTTGTGTTATGTTGTACTGGTGATTGAGTGAGATCCAGAGATCAGTCCAGACATTGTGAAACATTGTTGTAGAAACAGGACATTTGTGTTTCATCTAAATAAGATCTCATTAATTGCATTATCTGGTTTACCAGTTGTTTATGTTTTGATTTCTGTTCTGATTACAAGTTGATGGATTCTTTCAACCCTTCCACCGGTTGATTCTGTGAATCGGTGGAATGGTCATGTATGATAGTTTAGTTTGCATTTTAGTTTTCTGCATTTCATTGTTTGAGAGATCAGTTGGTAGCATGCTATGAATCAACCTAGCATCCTCATGTGCTAGGATTTAGGAAGATAAACTGTTAAGTTTTGATCTGAAGGTGATCCGGCCCGATCGTCATATTCTCTTTGTGAAATTGTGCGGTTCTGTGAGTTTGCATGCAACTGACGAATATACAGGGATCTGCATGTGCTTTTCCAGCCGGAGTGAATCGCATCGACATCTGTGAGTATATCGCTATCCGAATCAGGTTATGAAGCTGACAAAGATTGTATGTTTCAAGTGCATCAGGATGATATAGGTTGGATATATACTCAGTGTGTATATCATCGTCAGGATCATCTTTTGTGTGTACCCATCATCCGCATGTCGCTATTGTATGCAGGAGTGAAAGTTCACTTTTTGGCTAAGGACCGGAAAGGTCATCATCAGGATATTGAAAAGATCACCCGATATTTCATTATCATGCTGCGGAGCATATAAGGATCTTATATTCGGATGACATCATCATCAGGTGCATTGACATCATCATCAGGTGCATGTGACGTCATCGTCATCAGGATATTGCGAATATCACCCTATGCAAGTTTATCCTGCTGTCGCTAAGTGTTTTGGCATCGGCGTAAGTCATCGGCATAAAGTTTGGGTAACATCATCAGGATGTTTCAATATGACCGGATAAGTCATATCATGATGCTGTTGATTGAGTAGTCGGATATCGGGGTGACGTAAGCATCGAAGGAAAGGTGCTTGAAGTTGTCGTCATCAGGATATATCGGAGGAACCGGATATTTTATATCCTGCTGATGAAGGTGATGCTGAACATCATGATGATGAAGATAGAGTTTGGCGGTAAGATGAACAGTGAACATCAGGAGGATGTTTGCGCTTGCCGAATATCATGATGCTGCTGACAGGCGAAAGGCGATAAGGAAGTGAACAGTGGTTAGCAGGAGGATATTTCATGCCTCTTCGAAATATGATGATGCTGTCTGTGTTAGCAAGAAATATGATGATGATGATAAGCTGATAGGTATTATAACATGTTGGTTGTGTTAATGACTCCTCCTTCCCATTTGTAAGCTCCCGTTGCGTTTACCTCTGCATCATAGTGGTATTAGAGCAAAGGAAGGATCTTCTGGAAAAGATCAGGATATAGCAGGATGTCAGGTGACGAAGGAACATCTGAGATTCTGGCAAGGATGACCAACGTTGAGTTGGCAGTTCTGGTGAAGAAACAGATTGCAGAGAGCAAGGCCGTGAAGGCTCAGAATCAGGAATTGAAGGATGAGTTAGTGAAGTTGAGGAGCAGAGTAGGTTCTGGTAGAGAAGAAGATAGGGAAGAAGAAGAGATCCCTAGTTGGAGCGAGGAGGTCGTTCCTGCAGACCAGAGACCACTGTTGAACGCCCTCAAGGCCATGGAGAGGAGAACCATGGATGTGAAACTGGATTTGCCAGTGTTTATAGGAAAGATGGAGCCTGATTCAGTGATGGAGTGGATAGACTGCTTGAACAATTTCTTTGAAACAGAGGAGATACCAGAACAACAGAGGGTGAAAATAGCCCAGTCAAAAATGAAAGAAGCTGCCTTGACATGGTGGAATTTCGTCCAAGATGATAGAGTACAGGAAGGAAAGCGTAGAGTCGCTACATGGAAGAAAATGATGGCATTAGTAAAGGAAGCTTATGTCCCATTGGATTACAGTATCCAATTACACAAGAGGAAGCAAAACCTGAAGCAGAAGGAGCTAGATGTCAGCTCATATACAGAAGAATTCATGAAACTTTGTATGAAAACAAAGGTAAAGGAAAGTGAAGAAGAGAAGGTAGCCAGATACCTTAATGGATTGAGGTTCAACATTCAGGAAGATTTAAGTCTGCATAATCCAGATACAGTTCAGAAATGCTTTCAGTTGGCATTGAAAGTGGAAGAGAAGTTAAAGAGAAAACAAGAACAACACAATAGAGGAAGAGGAAGACAACAAAGGGGTGGAAGAGGTCCTTTTAGAGGTAGAGGACATGGACATGGATATCAAGGAGAATCCAGTCATGACAATAGTAAGGGAAACAATAGTCAGAACCAGGGGGAAAATTATAGTCAGCAAGGAAACTTCAGAGGTAGAAGACCTTTCAGAGGAAGATCCCAGGGCAGAGGATCCATCAGATGTTATAACTGTAACAAAGAAGGCCATATAGCCAGCAGATGTCCAGAAAAGGCCACAAGCTCAACAAGAGAAAGGAGAACAAATCTGATCCAAGAACCTGATAATCAAAGTATGACAGGCTCTAATGCTTTTCAGAGTGTGAATGCTCCTGATAATTGTGGATACCCAGAAAGTGGAGAGTCTCTAATGATGAGAAGAACAATGACTACCATGAAGGTACCTGACAAAGAATCCCCTCAACGAAAGTCTCTTTTCAGGACTATTTGCAAAGCAGGAGGTAAGGCATGTAAAGTTTTGATTGATTCTGGTTCTACTGAAAATTTTGTGTCTGAAGAAATGGTGACAAAGCTTAAGCTTAGGAGATTGCCTCACCCATCCCCATATAAAGTCTCATGGCTTACCCAAGGTCAGCAGACAACTGTAGAAGAGCAGGCTTGGGTAGAATTTCAGATTGGAGCATATAAGGATAAGTTGTTGTTTGATATTACCACGATGGATGCTTGCAATCTTTTATTTGGTAGACCATGGCAGTATGATTTGAAGGCACAACATGATGGTATTAGAAATACCTATACAATCACTAAAGATGGTAAGGTTATAACGTTACTACCATTGACAGAGAAGGAGGAGAAATCTAAAGGAAAAGAGGTGAAAGTAATGCTGATGGAAGGTAAATAGTTCATGAAAGAAGTAGTAGCAGAAGGTGCAGTTGCATATGCCCTAATCCCATGTATGAGGGTGAATAAAGAACAGTAGCAAGAAGTCAAGGAAGAGAAGAAACAAAGGTTCATAGACCCAGCTATCCAAGAGCTATTGGATAAGTACAAAGGTATCATCTCAGAAGGAATGCCAAGATCCCTACCACCTGTCAGAGATATCAGTCACTGCATAGACTTAATTCCAGGGTCAACACTTCCAAACAAAGCAGCCTATAAGCTAACTCCAGAACAAAATGCAGAAGTAGCCAGACAAATTGAAGAATTATTGGATTCAGGTCTGATTGGGAAAAGTTTAAGTCCATGTGCAGTACCAGCTGTACTAGCACCAAAGAAGGAAGGTACTTGGAGGCTTTGCACAGATTCCAGAGCTATTAACAAGATCACAATCAGGTATAGGTTTCCAATCCCTAGGATAGAGGATTTACTTGACTGTTTGGGAGGTGCTAAGTATTTTACAAAAATAGATCTAAAGAGTGGATATCATCAGATCAGGATTAGGCCAGGAGATGAATGGAAAACAGTATTCAAAACTAATGAAGGGTTATATGAATGGAAGGTTATGCCTTTTGGTTTATCTAATGCACCTAGTACTTTTATGAGGTTGATGAATGAGGTTTTGAAAGAGTTCATTGGTAAGTTTGTCATAGTATATCTAGATGACATTCTGATTTTCAGCAACACAAAAGAAGAACATCTCAGACACATAGATTTGGTTCTTAAGAGGTTACATGAAGAGCAGCTGATGATAAATTTAGACAAGTGTTTGTTCATGCAAGAGGAGATCACATATTTGGGTTTTGTCATTTCACAAGGAAAGCTACAAATGGATAAGGAGAAGGTAAGTGCCATATTGTCTTGGCCAACCCCACAGACTATGAATGATGTCAGAAGTTTCCATGGGTTAGCAACCTTCTACAGGAAGTTTATAAGAGGGTTTAGTCATATTTGTGCACCCATGCTTGATACCATCAAAGGAGGACAGAAGTGCAGATTTGTTTGGACTCATAGAGCAGATGATTCTTTTGAAACACTGAAGAAGAAGGTGGCACAGCAACCAGTCCTTGCACTTCCAGACTTTAACAAAATCTTTCAGGTGGAATGTGATGCCAGTCACATGGCCATTGGAGCAGTACTCAGCGAAGAAGGTAGACCTATTGCATTTTTCAGTGAGAAGCTCAATGATGCTAAAAAGAGGTATTCCTCATATGATTTGGAAATGTATGCTTTAGTCCAGTCACTCAAGAAATGGAGGCATTACTTGATGCCAAAGGAATTCATAGTATTCACAGATAACCAGGCTCTGAGTTTCATAAACAGCCAGGAAAAGCTGAACCACAGACACATGAAATGGGTAGAAACCTTACAAGCTTTTACTTTTACATTGAAGCATAAGAAAGGAGTCAAGAATAAAGTTGCAGATGCTTTGAGCAGGAGAGTTCTAACAGTCAACCAGATTCAGTTAGAAAGTGTTGGCATTGATTCACTAAAGACCATGTATGAGACTGATGAAGATTTTGGGGAGATATATCATGTATGTACTTCTTTTGGAGAGAAATATCATGCTGAATTCTCTGAATTTTTGATTCAGGATGGATTGTTGTTCAAAGGTGGACAGTTATGTATTCCAAGGTGTTCTATGAGGTTAAACATCATTAAGGAGAAACATTGTGGAGCTATGGCAGGTCATTTTGGTCTAGATAAGACTCTTGATCTTGTCCGAAGGCATTACTTTTGGCCTAAGTTACAATCAGATGTCAGAAAGTTTGTAGAGACATGTGTGATATGTCAGAAAGCTAAAGGCAGGTCGACTAATGCAGGTTTATATCAGCCCTTACCCATTCCTTCCAGACCATGGGAAAGCATAAGTATGGATTTTGTCTTGGGTTTACCAAGGACAAGGAAAGGGTTTGACAGTGTTTTTGTTGTAGTGGATAGATTCAGCAAAATGGCACATTTCTTGCCATGCAAAACCACTGCTGATGCTTCATACATTGCAGATTTATTTTTCAGGGAGATTGTCAGAATCCATGGATTGCCATTGAGTATAGTGTCAGATAGGGATGTGAAGTTTATTGGTCACTTCTGGAGAACTCTTTGGAGGAAACTTGGAACAAATTTGTCTTTTTCCTCTGCATATCATCCTCAAACGGATGGACAGACTGAAGTAGTGAACCGTTCCTTAGGAAATTTGCTTAGATGTTTGACAAAACAACATGGAGAAAAGTGGGATAATATTCTATCTCAAGCTGAATTTTCCTATAATGATACTGTCAATAGGAGCACAGGGAAATCACCTTTTCAGATAGTTTATGGTATGCATCCAAGAGGAATTTTGGAATTGAGAGATCTACCTACAGTAGACCCTGTTAGTGCAGAAGGAGAAGCTTTTGCAGAAGCCATAAAAGAGGTTCATGATCAAGTCAAGACCCAACTGCAGCAAACCACCTTGAAGTATAAGGCATATGCTGATAAAAAGAAGGATGTACAGTTTGATGTTGGAGATTTGGTATGGGTTCATTTGAAGAAGGACAGACTTCCTAAGGGAAAATATACTAAACTCATGCAGAGAAAAGTTGGACCATGTCAGATTTTGCACAAGCATGGACAGAATGCTTATGAGATACAACTCCCACCTGATCTTGGTTTGTCCTCTATATTCAATGTATGTGATTTAACTCCATACAAGTCTTATCCAGATGCAGATCAGGAACTCCTACAGGATACAGTCGATGATAACATTCCCCAGCATGATCCTCCACAGTTGCAGAAGGTTTTGGACACCAGAGTGGTCAAACAGACCCGGAACAAACAGTACTTGGAGTATCTAGTTTCTTGGAAGGGAAAACCTAATTCTGAAGCAGTATGGATGACTGAAGAGCAGATCCAGAAACATGGTGCAGATCTTCATACTCTCATCTCAAGTGGACTTGAGATTTCTTCTTCTGGGGAGTATGGTGCAGGAGCACCCCTACAAGATAGGATATAGTCCGCATGACAGGACATTAGTCTATTTTTAGCATGTTTGACTTCATAATGTAATAAGGTCCATTGGACCAATGCATATGTATTAGATCAGCCTAGGAGAGTGTGCAGGCAGTTAGAGCTCGTGATCAGGTTGTCTGAGCTGTCTTCTCCCAGCCGCTTGGAAGCTCCCAGCCGCTGGGAATCGAGTTGGTAGTACTCGTAGGATATTGCTATAAATAACTCAGATCAGTTAGGGTTTGATATCAGATCATATCATATCAGAGAGTAGTAGTTGTGTTATGTTGTACTGGTGATTGAGTGAGATCCAGAGATCAGTCCAGACATTGTGAAACATTGTTGTAGAAACAGGACATTTGTGTTTCATCTAAATAAGATCTCATTAATTGCATTATCTGGTTTACCAGTTGTTTATGTTTTGATTTCTGTTCTGATTACAAGTTGATGGATTCTTTCAACCCTTCCACCGGTTGATTCTGTGAATCGGTGGAATGGTCATGTATGATAGTTTAGTTTGCATTTTAGTTTTCTGCATTTCATTGTTTGAGAGATCAGTTGGTAGCATGCTATGAATCAACCTAGCATCCTCATGTGCTAGGATTTAGGAAGATAAACTGTTAAGTTTTGATCTGAAGCTGATCCGGCCCAATCGTCATATTCTCTTTGTGAAATTGTGTGGTTCTGTGAGTTTGCATGCAACTGACGGATATACAGGGATCTGCATGTGCTTTTCCAGCCGGAGTGAATCGCATCGACATCTGTGAGTATATCGCTATCCGAATCGAGTTATGAAGCTGACGAAGATTGTATGTTTCAAGTGCATCAGGATGATATAGGTTGGATATATACTCAGTGTGTATATCGTCGTCAGGATCATCTTTCGTGTGTACCCATCATCCGCATGTCGCTATCATATGCAGGAGTGAAAGTTCACTTTTTGGCTAAGGACCGGAAAGGTCATCATCAGGATATTGAAAAGATCACCCGATATTTCATTATCATGCTGCGGAGCATATAAGGATCTTATATCTGGATGACATCATCATCAGGTGCATTGACATCATCATCAGGTGCATGTGACGTCATCGTCATCAGGATATTGCGAATATCACCCTATGCAAGTTTATCCTGCTGTCGCTAAGTGTTTTGGCATCGGCGTAAGTCATCGGCATAAAGTTTGGGTAACATCATCAGGATGTTTCAATATGACCGGATAAGTCATATCATGATGCTGTTGATTGAGTAGTCGGATATCGGGGTGACGTAAGCATCGAAGGAAAGGTGCTTGAAGTTGTCGTCATCAGGATATATCGGAGGAACCGGATATTTTATATCCTGCTGATGAAGGTGATGCTGAACATCATGATGATGAAGATAGAGTTTGGCGGTAAGATGAACAGTGAACATCAGGAGGATGTTTGCGCTTGCCGAATATCATGATGCTGCTGACAGGCGAAAGGCGATAAGGAAGTGAACAGTGGTTAGCAGGAGGATATTTCATGCCTCTTCGAAATATGATGATGCTGTCTGTGTTAGCAAGAAATATGATGATGATGATAAGCCGATAGGTATTATAACATGTTGGTTGTGTTAATGACTCCTCCTTCCCATTTGTAAGTTCCCGTTGCGTTTACCTCTGCATCATGAAGGTTCAACAAAGGTACCTTAAGACTAGAACTCTTACAAATTGCTTGATAAATACCCCTTTGAGTTTAGGCGCTCAAACTCATATACCCAAGCATTATACTTCCTAGGTGGAATTTGATGATCAAAACTACTAGAAGTGGCGCCTATAATACATGAGAGGTTGATAATGCTCTGAGTATGAAATGGCGCCTATCCTCTCTTAGTGATATTGGTCTCCTTAAAGGGCGCACTTGATGGTGATTTAGGTGTAACAGGGCGCCATAGCTCAAGATAAGCAATTCAACATGTTAACCATCCTTATGAACTTCATGGAAGGCTAAGTTTCTTAAGGCACTACCTTGTATAAGTTTAGACACTCTCTTCATACTTAGGCGCCATAATAGGTTTATAGAGGAGTGAAAGGGTGTAAGGTTCAAGTGGCTTCATACTTGTCATTTTAATCATATCTCTCAAGGCGCCTAAGATGTTACTTCTCCTTGCTTCAAGGCGCAATCTAGAGGTTGTCTGAATGGTGAAAGGCGCCCGGAGTTCTAGGTGGAGTTTTGAGGTAGCACAAGTGGAAAAATGTGCCTAGCTTCCTAGAGCGAATTCGCGCCCAGAACTGAAAGTCTAGAGGGTAAGGTATATTGAAAAATATATTTAAGTATAAGAAATTTCTTATACTTAAAATATTTTTCAGTATACTGTTGTGTGGTTACACAACACGCCCCATTTTGAATTGGCAAATCAGGGACCCATTTTTTTTTGGTTGGGCTTGTGCGTCTGCTTCTGGGCGGTTTGGTAAAAGTAAGTCGAGTGCATCATCATGCAAAACCAGGATGAGGTAAGTCACCATGAGGTCAGGTTGTCAAAGTTTGTAATTCATCTCTGTGATCTCAGATTTTGAAAGAGCATTAAAATTCGGGCAGGTTTGCCTTGTACATCACCTTGACATTTATCAGGATGTAAGAGTTATGAACAGTCAAAGTTTCGGTCAAACCTGATATTCGCAAGAGGAAGGTCATATTTTTATATCCTCGGTCTTATTGTTGAGGTTCATCATCATATTTGAAACATTCCCCCCCGATATGTCATGCGGTTCAAATATCCGGACGTCAACTTTAAATGGTAGCAAAATCTTCCGGTCAAACAGTTTTATCTATCGCGAGCGTCATACTTCGCATGTAACCTAATATGTCTTTATATCCTCCTAACGCAAATATCACCCTTAGCAAATATCCTGATGACATCATCCGAATACGATAAACGAAGGAACATACATAACGATGACATCATCATCACATTTACATTGCCACAGGATATTTTCTAAAACATGATCATGTTTGCCTAAATATGATGATAACGTCATGATGCACTTCTGATACAAAGAGCAAATATCAGGATGACGTCATCCCGATATTTCAAAAAGAGAGACATGTAAGTTTGTCTCGTCATCATCATATTTAAAAAAAACATCACCCGATTCACCGAAATATCCTCCTGATGTGCTAAGCATAAACAAAGGTGCTTTTGTCACCCGAATCTTGTCGCGATAACAATGTCAATACGAGGGAGGAGGATGATATTGAAACTCAACCCGATATTTGCGAATATCATCCTGCCCTCATGATATCATGTCATAGGGATATTCCCCGCTCCCGTTGCCGCCATTATCATTTAATGCGCGCAGACATGGTAGGTAGTTCCCGCCGACCCTGGAACCCAATGAAACACCTGGCGAGATCCTGCATTTTCGCATGAATAATCAAGGAACATGATCCAATCTGTCAGAGTTGCCCTAAATGTACCCTAAATGCGAGGTTAAAAGGTAATTCAACTGCCATTTTCACATTTACCTTGTGATAAACTTGTTTTACAGAGCACCAGCTTCCATATCTGCATACCAGCTACCTTTGCGCGATTTGAGCTCACGGGCAGAAGGAAAGAGGTGATCATCAGCTGAATTAAGAATGTCTCAGCAATCTACTGGTATAAAAGGAAATCTGTATAACCAGGTAAGTGACTAAAACCCTCATCATATTTTTTATGTTCTGGTACGATGATGTAAGTTCTGGTTTATGCAACCGTATGATTAAGTAGTGTTGGAATTGATACAGTAGGCATAATGATTTATAAAGTCAATTACAATATGCATGCATATATGTACCTGTTGTGAGATAGGATTGTCGTTAATTACAGGTACTCATGGCTGAGAAGCGATTGGTCAAGTGTCAAGAAGAATTCAGCAAACCCATGTTCTCTGCTCAGAGGGGGATCCTGTTTAAATATGGAGCAATTACAGACACCCATCAGGGAAGCACTAATTTGGAGGCCTGGTCAGCCAAGCTGAACAATGGACATGACAAGAGTCCTGTGCTGGACGTAGTGTTCGTGTCGGGAATGTAGAATGCCGCCGATTTTCCATACTCCATGGAATCTCCGGAACTCGTCATGGAGTGTGCCCGGAATTATAACCCTCAAACAAGGCAAGGTGGAAGGAAAAATAGAAAATCAAGATGAAGAGTCCGCCATTAAAGCTGTACACAGCAACTTCCAATCAGAGACAGATGGTCCACCTGTCCCTTTGACAGAGGAATTGATAGATAAAATAATGAGGATCAAGGTCCAGATGGAGAAATACAAAGAGACACTGCAGGACAGGAAAAATAAGCTTGATAACAACAGAGACAAATATGAAGCACATAAGCACGCCATTGTCAAAGCAAAGACTCAAGATGGTGGAGGGATAGATCAGGTTGTGCGTTCATACGAGCAGGTCCGTAGTAGTATGCAGCCCCATATGCAGCAGCGTCATCATCAGGATAGTGAAAGTTCGGAAAGTGATGCACATGATGATGACCCGCATGAATCAGCTGAGGAGCATGATGAAGATACATCATGAAGGGGATAATAGCATAAGTAGTATAGATAGTTGCCAGCTGGCAACTTGTGCCATTTTGTAAAGATTGACAAAATCAAGTGAATCATGACCATAGATTTGTATTGATAAATCAAGATCGTAGATCTTTTGTAACGGATTCCTCACCTTATTCTATAAAAGGTGGTGGAATGCCCTGTTGAAACATTCGAAACTTAATTGAAATCTGTTTGCTGAAGTATTTAAGGCTTATTTAAAGTTATTGCATATGTACATGTCTTTTGCATGCTTAATGAAAGAGAAGAGTATTTCGATTACAAATCTTCGTAAATCTTGAGTAATCTGTGTTTGAATTCTGGATATGTGCTTTGATTTGCTGCGTCCCTTGGAGTGCTCATCATGTTGCATGTATTGTTTTCATTCATCATCCTCTAAAGTTCGCATCAACTGTATCTAGCTGTGGAATATCCTGGTGAACATGTGGTTTGATTTCTTCTCGTCATGACAGTATCGAGTATGTATGTGGATCAATAGCTGAAGGTTCAACTTTAAATTGTAGTATTCCTTTAATTTCTTTCAATTTCAGAACATTTCATTATCAAAATTGCGAATAACGGATAATCCTAAGTAAATAACGCAAATATGCAGACATCTCGTAGGTAATCGCAAATATTTAGCATATTTGAATGCAACGCATGCACAATTGAAAAATATCATGCAAAGATTGAGGTATTTCTACATCTTTTCATCTAATAACTGCATAATATGACTTCTCTATAAAGAATTTCTGCAAGAATGTCATGATGATGGCATAATTTCACGTAAGGCCCCAAAATGGAAACAACAACACATATTAACCTCTGAGTAACTTCAGACGATTAAGACCTAATCACCGGAGACTTGGGATCCTGAATTCTTTGAATTCACAGTATCTTTGAAGATGAATAAAGGTTAATGCGTACTTTTATTCTATGCTTGCTTATGACTAACATCATGACCAACATAAATTGGCGCTAGAAGGAGGGCATGATCTGGAATACTACGCTCATCATCATTATTTTCAGGTTCTATGATGCAGGGAGTAAGGTAACCTCAGATCGTCTGTGAATTTCAAATATTACGTAAATATTTACTGTAAGAAGCTCATATATGCTCATTTCGTGTAAAGATTTCCAGATCTTACATAAATATTGCAAGCTTTACAGTAGATCATTCTGAATTCACTAATATTGGCCAAAGATCCATAAATCTGTTCGAGCTTTGAAGAATTTAAGCTTTAGATACTTGAGATCTCATGCTAGGGGTCATTATACCCCAAATATCCTGTCATACTTGCAGTATCTTCATAAATATTTCGTAAATATCTAGTTTGATTAGCCATCTGACTGCAAATATCACCTCATTTGGTGAAATCCAGCCAATATTTGCAAAGTTTAAGCCAATTCGCCTCAAAATTGAGAAATCCTGGCTCACATGATAAATACCAGGTCTAGATCTAGTGGAATCTTCGAGGAACTACCTGTTAGAGGTTTCAGAGCTAGAACCGTAGACATTCATCATACTCCAGGGTCTAGTGCATCAAGAGCTTCACCAGAACCTCCTCCTGTAACTCCTGTTGGTTTACAAATACCTTCCGGGATATCTGTGACACCTCCTGTTCAGCCTCAGGGTGTACCTTTAGTCCAACCTCAGTCAGCTCAACCTCCTCTAGTTGCAATGTCTTTCTTTGCAGCGGAGTCACCTTTGACCTTTACTGCATATCATGAGCTACCAAAGAATCCGGATAAACTTTGTCCAAAATATCATCCTTATCAAGATGCTGATGATCATATCAGGACATTTAAGGAAGCTTGCTGCAGAGCCAGGATAGAACATCAAGATGTGGTGTGCAGGTTATTTCCTTTTTCCTTAGGGGAAGATGCTTATAATTGGTTCATTAGTCTTGGCCAAGCCTCTGTTGGTTCATGGGCTGTCTTAGAGAAAGCCTTTCTTGACAGTTTCAAGGTCCTTATTGATCCATCTATGAATTACCATATGTTTGCCACGATCAAAAGATTTGAGCATGAACCTATCGCCAATTTCAATGCTAGGTTTCAGAAAATGTTGTCCAAGTTAGTTGCCCCATATGTAGTATCTGATGCCTCTGCCCGGAGTATCTATTATTCAGCTCTGGATCTATTAACTTCCATGTTCATTAGGAGAACACATCTTGATATCACTACATTGACAGGAGCTTTTCAAGAAGCTATCAAAGTGAATCAGCAGTTGATACCTACTCCTACTCCAAATATAGTATTTCCTACCTTGCCTGGCATGCATTCACAATATCCCGCATCATATCCTACAACATATTCTCCACAGTATCCTGCACAGTATCTTAATGGAACAGTGATACCTCCAGCAGTCATGCCTGCACCTTTGCAAGTACCTCCACTGAGCATCATGCCCCCTCCTAATGGAAAAGGCCAAGTGCCACAATACCCTGCACAAGCCCAGATACCTCAGGGTGCTGATCTATCCAATAATAACCATGGATCCTCTTTCTTCAAGCCTCAGACTGAAAATGTAGTGGCCAAAGCTCAAGAAGAAAAGGAGGAAATCAAAGAAATTTCTGCTCAATTAAGAAAACTCACCACAGAAGTGACACACTTGAGAAATCAGGGTTTTTATTCCCAGTCAAGTCAGAACAGAAATTATTCCAATGACAAACCAAATTACCCTGATAGAGGATATAACAACAATAATTTCAACAATAATGGTGGAAATAACAATAATCCACCTAGACAGCCCAGAGTATGGAATTCTAGGCCAAATAATGGTTCATTACCATCACCCCTGGACAATCAGCCTCCTGGTGAAGCCAAACAGACTACTAGAGTCAATCTTGCTGAGGCGGCTCTTACTAATTGGTGTAGGATCCACAATACTAATGCACATGCAGAATTAGACTGTCCACAATTTAGAATTGCTGGTAGCATCTTTCAGACTGAAGTGTCTAACACTTCTGGAAATCCACCTCATGCAGAAGGAAATGAGATTGTTCCTTGTGGATACGACTCAGCTTTTGTGCTAGAAGCCTATACAAATGAACCTCATCAGAGTTATAACCAGGCATATGAAGAATCGGCCTTAGCTTTTGAAACAAACTATGTTTTCCCCTTTGAAGATGAAAATGAGCCTACAAGGGAACGTGAAGAAGTACATGCATATCAGCAGCAATATCCTAGTAAGCACAATTATAACTGGAGGAGTAATGCCAACAGACCTGCTAGTCCATTGACATCATCTCTACCTCCAAACAACTTCAATACACCTCCTGATCCTAAGGCTAGCAATAACCCAGGGTTCCCTAAGGTGAATGCTCAGTACTTGTCACCTCAAAACACAGTATCAAAGATTGTGAATACACCTCATGAATCCGACAAATTGGTCAGCTATCTCGCTGATGAAATGAAGAAAATTAAGATCAGCCTGTCCCTGTCTGAGTTACTAAAAACTCCTGCCATCAAAAGGGCATTCATGAAGTCCTTAGATGATCCTGCCCCTAAAGAGGATAGTCATCTTTCAAGTCAATCTAGCGGCAAGGATCACGCTGCTAGGGATAATATTGTCAAGCCTAAAGTGTCAGCTACAGTCCAAGCTGTAGAAACCTCCCACATGACCTTGTATAGGGATAAAACCGAATCACCTCCGTTCCTCCTTACCATAAGAATGTTCAGCAAGAACCTGCACAACTGTCTGGTGGATTCGGGAGCCTCAACGAATGTTATGCCCTTGTCAATATGCAATGCTTTAGGACTGCATCCTGCTAAATCCTTAAAGAAGGTCACACAGTTGGACAAAACAGAAGTAAGTGTAGTAGGGGAATTAACTCATATCCACATGCAGCTAGCATCTAATCCTAGGATCCAGTATTACATTGATATCCAAGTAGTTGACATACCTGATACGTATGGGATGTTGCTCAGCCGCGATTGGTCTAAAACGCTTAATGAATATATGTCTACAGATTTCAGTCACATGTGGTTACCATGGAAGGGTATACCTAATTAGATCAGGATTGATGCTGAACCTAGAATGAAACATATGATAACTGAGTACAACAGAACAAATGAGATCATGTACGTAAACGTAGAACCTGGGGTTTATTGCATCAGGCCGCAGACTGTCAAAATAGAAGAGATCCTGATGCTTAAGCTGCATCATCATCATGATGATGATGATCAAGAGGACATGCCAGTCATAGAAACTGATAATAATCCCGATAATGAGAATGAAATAGATCGCTTCAAAGATTTTGAGATACATCTGTCTAAACAGGTAAAATGTTGTCAATTGTTAAATATACCTGCTAATGATATTTTGATTGATGGATGGTGCAGATTACACGACGAGGCACATTCAGAAAAGACATGTGAAACATGCTTAGGGATGATGATGCTAGAGCGAACATACAGCGAGGCATCATCATCATATTCTGAGGTAAATGTTACATTTGATGATGATGACAATAATAATTCTTATGTCTTTTGTAGGAACTGAAGAACCGACAGATCATGATGAGCGTCCTATCCTGGAAACAGAAGAAATTTTAGTCTCTCTCCAAGTAAATAATGAAATGAAAGAAAAGATCACCCCAGGGAGTGATTGCTTTATGGAACCAGATTATGAATTGTCCGATGAGGACAAAGGTAGTGACCTGACGAAGTTCAAAGAATTTTTGGAAAGGAAAATAGAGAAGGTGACACGGCAGTATAAATCTCCTCGGGAGGTCTTAATTAAAAATTGGTGTAGGCTGCATGAGGCACCTCACTCAGAAACAACTTGCTCACTATGTTTACACATTTTGAAAAAGCATGCAGCTGCAAATTCAGAAGATCATCCTCCTGCTGAAACGAAAGAGAGAATAGAAAAGCCATCAGGCTCACGAGAAAAAGGAAGGAAGAAACTTAAGGATGATGATGTCCCTAAGTTAAAATGGATATCAGGCGGAGCAGCAGCCAGAGCTGCAAAGGGAAAAGGAAGTTCAGCTGAATGTCCTGCTGAAGATAAACCTTGGATCCTGAGGTTTGATGGGTCCAAATCTAAGCAAGGTGCTGGGGTAGGAATCGACCTGATTGATTCAACTGGGAAATCCTATCTGGCAGCCTACAGATTACAGTTCCCCTGTACTAACAATGTAGCAGAGTATGAGGCTTTGATTCATGGAATGTTGTTTGCTCATAAGAAGAAAGTAAAGATTCTGCATGTCTTTGAAGATTCAGAACTAGTTGTGAAGCAAGTAAGAGGAATTTACTCCTGTAACTACAGAAAACTATCAAATTACAGACATCGTGTATGGGACCTGATGGAAGACTTTGACGCCTTTAATATCACTCATGTACCAAGAGAACAAAACCATAGGGCAGATGCACTAGCTCAAGCTGCCAGTACATTGGAGCCACTGTCTATATCTGGTCTAAAGAGATTTTCAATAGAACTGGTGTTAGTACCATCAATACCTGACAATGTGACTAATCTCCAGGTGTTTGATGATGATCAACACATTCTGGACTTCATTTCAAATAGAGACATATTTGAGGCTCAGATTATAGATGAGAATGGTATGGAGGATCATGTCTGGGAAGAAGATGAGATATTAGAGTTGCCTAGCAACAGGATCCCCAAAGGTATGATTGAGTTGGAAAGAGCCTTTGATTTGGATAATATGCTTAAACATAAAGATCTGCCTAAGGCAGATGGAGGTCAATATTCACAAGTGAATATTGGACAAGCTGATGATAAGAAAAACGTCTTATTGGGTAAGGTTTGCACACCAGAAGAGTTAGAAGGAATAACTCAGGCCCTCAAGGATTACATACATGTAATTGCATGGACTTATGATGAGCTGAAGACATATGACACCTCTATCATAACTCATACTATACCTCTCAAGCCGGATGTAAAACCTTTCAGACAGAAGCAAAGGCCAGTAAATGCTTTGCTCGAACCAATAATTCTTAAAGAAGTCAAGAAATTGTTAAATGCCAGGATAATATTTCCTGTCAGGCACTCCACTTGGGTGGCTAATCTTGTGCCAGTCAGAAAGAAGAATGGAGACATCAGGTTATGTGTAGATTTCAGGAACCTGAACAGAGCATCAGAAAAGGATAACTATCCTTTACCCTTATTGGATGAAGTTCTACAGATTGTAAATGGGGCTAAAATGATGTCCTTCTTAGACGGCTTTTCAGGATACAACCAAGTAATGGTTGACAAAATTGACAGATTGAAAACTGCCTTCACCACAAAGTGGGGGATATTTGCATATAGACGTATGCCCTTTGGACTCATAAATGCTAGAGCTACATTCCAGCGAGCAATGGACATAGCTTTCAGAGGTTTAATAGGAAAGTGTATAGTCATCTACATGGATGACTTGACGGTATTCTCCAAGGAAAGGAGGAATCATGTTGCTGATCTCAGAAGTGTACTGAAGAAATGTGAAGAATATGGAATATCTTTGAATCCTAAGAAGTGCATATTTGGGGTCACAATAGGAAAATTACTAGGCCACCTGATCACAGAGGATGGAATTATCATTGATCCTGACAGGGTGGAATCTATTATGAAGTTACAACTTCCAGGAAGCAAAAAGAAACTCAAGTCTTACTTTGGTAAGATAAACTTTGTGAGGAAGTTCATCACCGGCTTTGCTGAGATTGTCAGACCTTTAAATGCTATGTTGAAAAAAGATGCACAAATTGAGTGGACACCAAAAGCCAGGACTGCATTTGAAGATATAAAAAGGGCCATTTCAGATGCTCCTATCCTCATTAGTCCAGACTACACCAAAGATTTCTACATCTATTCATTTGCTTCAGAACATACCTCTGCAGCAGTGTTAACTCAAAGAAATGAAGAGAAAGAAGAGAAACCAATTGCTTTCATGAGCTGTCCTTTCAGGGATGCTGAGTTGAGGTATGTAGATGTTGAGAGACAGGCACTTGCATTAGTCAGGGCAGTAAAGAAATTCAGACATTATATACTCAAAAGCAAAGTGATTGCTATGGTGCCTGATGCAGCAGTGAAGATGCTGCTGATGCAAAGTGAGCCTGGTGAGAAAAGAGCTAAATGGATTACTTTATTACAAGAGTATGACATGGAAATTACACCAATGAAGCTGGTAAGAGGACAAGCTTTGAGCCAGATGATATCTGAGATTGATCCAAACATCACTAGTCAGCAATATGTGATCAATGAGAAAGACAATAAAGAGTGGTATTCAGATATCAGGCACATCCTGATTACTGGAAGATGTCCATCAAGAATGCAAGCTTCACAGAGAAGAGCCTTAAAGATAAGATCCCAAAAGTATATGATGAAGGGAGGAACCTTGTTCAAGAAGAATTACGAAGGAATATACCTTAGATGCTTAGAGAAGCCAGAAGCAAGTAGAGTCCTGACAGAATTACATGATAAGTTTGGAATGGCATATGGATCAGCATTGGCCACAACACATGCAATCCTCCGAGCAGGATATTACTGGCCTACAATTTTTAAAGACACAGCTGATCATGTTAAATGTTGTCATGTTTGTCAGGTTGCTGCCAACAGAGAAAAATATGCTGCACAACCATTGCAGCCAGTAATGGAAGAGCGCCCATTTGCACAGTGGGGCATGGACTTCATAGGACCAATCAATCCTCTGTCCACCTCAGGGCATAAGTATGTTTTAACAATTACTGACTACTGTACTAGATGGACTGAGGCTATTAGCAGCAAAACTTGCACTGCAGATGATGTCATTAAATTTCTAGAGAGCAACATTGTCACCAGGTATGGAACTCCTTATGCATTGGTAAGTGATAATGGGTCCGCCTTCATTTCCACCAAGTTATCCAGTTGGGCTTTTGACCATGGGATCATACTTAAGTTTTCATCTAACTATTATCCTCAAGGGAATGGTTTAGCAGAATCCACCAACAAGAATTTACTGAGTACCATAAGAAAACTGATAGAGAAGAACCCCAGGGAATGGAACTCATTTCTAAAGTATGCCTTATGGGTTGACAGAACTAGAATAAAAACTGCAGTAGGAAACTCACATTTCCAACTAGTATATGGAGTGGATCCCATCCTCCCTGTAAACTTAAAAATTCCTACCCTACAGTTTGCCCAAGAATACCTAGGCATAGACAATAAACAAGAAGTCAGGTTGCTTCAGTTGATGCACCTGGAAGAAAAAAAGAGTCAAGCAATCGATCAATTTGCAAAACATCAGGCTGTTGTCAAACGCTGGTTTGACAAGAGAGCCAGAATTAAAGCTTTCAGGATATCCGATTTGGTCCTGATGTGGGATAAGGCCCATGAAAAGAAAGGTGACCATGGTAAGTTTGATAGATTATGGATAGGTCCCTTTCAAGTTTCTGAGATACTAGGAGATAGTACTTATAGGCTTAAGAACCTGACAGGTGAGGATGTCCCATTGCCAATCAATGGACAATTCCTCAAACATTATTTCCAGGCCTGAATGACTTCATAACAGTCATGTGTATCATATTGTATATTTGTATAGTTGTTTGTACAGTGTGTCTGTTTTGCTTGTTTCGTTTTGTTGGTTGGGACCTTGTTCTGGTAAGTCAGGATTGTGCACTTCATCACCCCGGAAAATAACTAAATTGTTTAAGGTTCAAGTAATGAGATCACATTTACACATAGGTTATGATTCATTGTAAGAAGTGTTCATGATCAGGTTTCTGATATCTTTTCATCAGGGTGCCTTTTCTTGGTCAAAGTGAATCAATCACAATGAAACACCTAACAGCCTTGGGTTTGTTGAACACACAAGTATAGGTGTTAAGTGAAAAATCTAAAGGGACTCCTTTGCTACCAATACAATCTCCAACCTAAAGCTGTGAGTGACTGTACCTTGTGCAAATAAGCTAACATGATGATATCAGATACAAATTTTAAAGAGAAAATTAGAAAAGAAATAAAATTAGGCCATCCAAGTAACTCTACTGGGGCTATAGACGCCTGCTGGCAATGGGGCTCTACTTAGGGAGATTGTATAGATAACCTTGCCGGGGCTATAGACGCCTGCTGGTAGCAAGGCTCTATCCAGGTCGGCTATGAGGGATGATCCCCAACTATGTAGTTTAACACCAGTTACTCATGTTTTCAACTTGCTTTCAAGATGAGGATAATTAATCATATGCACACACTTGATCCTTCGCTAGCATTGTTGTCATAATGAAATTTTATCATTCAGAAGATCATGATACTTATGCTTATATGGAATTAGAATACTATAGGTGAATGTGATCACATCACTTGAATCATTGGAATTTGTTTGTTTTCTTTGGTTGCAAGTTGTTGTGTGGTTACACAACACGCCCCATTTTGACTTAGCAAAACAGGGACCCATTTTTTTTTGGTTTGGCTTGTGCGTCTGCTTCTGGGCGGTTTGGTAAAAGTAAGTCAAGTGCATCATCATGCAAAACCAGGATGAGGTAAGTCACCATGAGGTCAGGTTGTCAAAGTTCGTATTTCATCTCTGTGACCTCAGATTTTGAAAGAGCATTAAAATTCGGGCAGGTTTGCCTTGTACATCACCTTGACATTTATCAGGATGTAAGAGTTATGAACAGTCAAAGTTTCGGTCAAACCTGATATTCGCAAGAGGAAGGTCATATTTTTATATCCTCGGTCATATTGTTGAGGTTCATCATCATATTTGAAACATTCCCCCCTGATATGTCATGCGGTTCAAATATCCGGACGTTAACTTTAAATGGTAGCAAAATCTTCCGGTCAAACAGTTTTATCTATCGCGAGCGTCATACTTCGCATGTAACCTGATATGTCTTTATATCCTCCTAACGCAAATATCACCCTTAGCAAATATCCTGATGACATCATCCGAATACGATAAATGAAGGAACATACATAACGATGGCATCATCATCACATTTACATTGCCACAGGATATTTTCTAAAACATGATCATGTTCGCCTAAATATGATGATAACGTCATGATGCACTTCCAATACAAAGAGCGAATATCAGGATGACGTCATCCCAATATTTCAAAAAGAGAGACATGTAAGTTTGTCTCGTCATCATCATATTTAAAAAAAACATCACCCAATTCACCGAAATATCCTCCTGATGTGCTAAGCATAAACAAAGGTGCTTTTGTCACCCAAATCTTGTCGCGATAACAATGTCAATACGAGGGAGGAGGATGATATTGAAACTCAACCCGATATTTGCGAATATCATCCTGCCCTCATGATATCCTGTCATAGGGATATTCCCCGCTCCCGTTGCTGCCATTATCATTTAATGCGCGCAGACATGGTAGGTAGTTCCCGCTGACCCCGGAACCCAATGAAACACCTGGCGAGATCCTGCATTTTCGCACGAATAATCAAGGAACATGATCCAATCTGTCAGAGTTGCCCTAAATGTACCCTAAATGCGAGGTTAAAAGGTAATTCAACCGCCATTTTCACATTTACCTTGTGATAAACTTGTTTTACAGAGCACCAGCTTCCATATCTGCATACCAGCTACCTTTGCGCGATTTGAGCTCACGGCAGAAGGAAAGAGGTGATCATCAGCTGAATTAAGAACGTCTCAGCAATCTACTGGTATAAAAGGAAATCTGCATAACCAGGTAAGTGACTAAAACCCTCATCATATTGTTTCTGTTCTAGTACGATGATGTAAGTTCTGGTTTATGCATCCGTATGATTAAGTAGTGTTGGAATTGATACAGTAGGCATAATGATTTATAAAGTCAATTACAATATGCATGCATATATGTACCTGTTGTGAGATAGGATTGTCGTTAATTACAGGTACTCATGGCTGAGAAGCGATTGGTCAAGTGTCAAGAAGAATTCAGCAAACCCATGTTCTCTGCTCAGAGGGGGGTCCTGTTTAAATATGGAGCAATTACAGACACCCATCAGGGAAGCACTAATTTGGCGGCCTGGTCAGCCAAGCTGAACAATGGACATGACAAGAGTCTTGTGCTGGATGCAGTGTTCGTGTCGGGAATGTGGAATGCCGCCGGTTTTCCATACTCCATGGAATCTCCAGAACTCGTCATGGATTGTGCCCGGAATTATAACCCTCAAACAAGACAAGGTGGAAGGAAAAATAGAAAATCAAGATGAAGAGTCCGCCATTAAAGCTGTACATAGCAACTTCCAATCAGAGACAGATGGTCCACCTGTCCCTTTGACAGAGGAATTGATAGATAAAATAATGAGGATCAAGGTCCAGATGGAGAAATACAAAGAGACACTGCAGGACAGGAAAAATAAGCTTGATAACAGCAGAGACAAATATGAAGCACATAAACACGCCATTGTCAAAGCAAAGACTCAAGATGGCGGAGGGATAGATCAGGTTGTGCGTTCATACAAGCAGGTCCGTAGTAGTATGCAGCCCCATATGCAGCAGCGTCATCATCAGGATAGTGAAAGTTCGGAAAGTGATGCACATGATGATGACCCGCATGAATCAGCTGAGGAGCATGATGAAGATACATCATGAAGGGGATAATAGCATAAGTAGTATAGATAGTTGCCAGCTGGCAACTTGTGCCATTTTGTAAAGATTGACAAAATCAAGTGAATCATGACCATAGATTTGTATTGATAAATCAAGATCGTAGATCTTTTGTAACGGATTCCTCACCTTATTCTATAAAAGGTGGTGGAATGCCCTGTTGAAACATTCGAAACTTAATTGAAATCTGTTTGCTGAAGTATTCAGGGCTTATTTCAAAGTTATTGCATATGTACATGTCTTTTGCATGCTTAATGAAAGAGAAGAGTATTTCGATTACAAATCTTCGTAAATCTTGAGTAATCTGTGTCTGAATTCTGGATATGTGCTTTGATTTGCTGTGTCCCTTGGAGTGCTCGTCATGTTGCATGTATTGTTTTCATTCATCATCCTCTGAAGTTTGCATCAACTGTATCTAGCTGTGGAATATCCTGGTGAACATATGGTTTGATTTCTTCTCGTCATGACAGTATCGAGTATGTATGTGGATCAATAGCTGAAGGTTCAACTTTAAATTGTAGTATTCCTTTAATTTCTTTCAATTTCAGAACATTTCATTATCACAATTGCGAATAACGGATAATCCTAAGTAAATAACGCAAATATGCAGATATCTCGTAGGTAATCGCAAATATTTAGCATATTTGAATGCAACACATGCACAATTGAAAAATATCATGCAAAGATTGAGGTATTTCTACATCTTTTCATCTAATAACTGCATAATATGACTTCTCTGTAAAGAATTTCTGCAGGAATGTCATGATGATGGCATAATTTCACGTAAGGCCCCAAAATGGAAACAGCAACACACATTAACCTCTGAGTAACTTCAGACGATTAAGACCTAATCACCGGAGACTTGGGATCCTGAATTCTTTGAATTCACAATATCTTTCAAGATGAATAAAGGTTAATGCGTACTTTTATTCTATGCTTGCTTATGACTAACATCATGACCAACATATACCTTTCAGGATGTTTGAGATAAGTCTCAGATCCACTGGATTTAACATGTAGATTATAGAATTTGGAAGATCCACCAGATTTCAGACTTAGTCAATTTTTCAGTGTTTCAGGATTTCAGGCTACCAGACTTAGTCATTTTCAGGATCATCTCAAACATACATCAGGATTAGGTCTCAGTGTTCATTATTTGGATGGAATTTGATTAAGACTCTTCATTATTGCAAGTTCATATTCCAGGTGAGACTTCCAGGTATTTCATTACTTCAAGCATCTTCTCTAAGCCAAATTTGGTGATTTCCAACTTGATTTCTCTTCTAGGTGCAATTCGATGATGATTGGAGTGTGAAATTGCGCCTAACACTTAAATAACATCCAATTTCATGCTGAGGCGCCAAAAGGGATAATCTAATGCATGAAGGGCGCCTAGCTTAAGTTTGCTCATTTTTTATAGTTGAAGTTGTTTACACCCTTAGGAGACTAGATCATCCTTGGGCGCCCATTTTGAGGTTGTTCATCCACACTATTGCCAAGGTGCCTAAATGGCAAAAGCGACAATAAATGGCGCCTAGACTCATTCACTTTAACCCAAGGCGCAATTCTTATGATCATTTGAACATGGAAAGGGCGCCTAGACTCTTGAATCATTCCTTAGTCAATTTTTTTGATGTTTAAGGCCTTTTATATCACTTCCAATCAAGGCGCCATCTTTTGGAGTGGTTGAAAGTTGATTTTCTTCTAGGCGCACATATGAGTCTCCACCTAAGGAGCACTTTTGGGTCTCTGCAAGTGGGAAAATGCGCCCAAGGTCTTCAAGCAAATTCGCGCCCAAAACCAAAAGTCCCCAAGGTCAGGTATATTGAAAAATATATTAAAATATAAGTTTAGAGATTGAATTTCTTATACTTTAAATATTTTTCAATATACCTTTCAGGATGTTTGAGATAGGTCTCAGATCCACTGGATTTAATATATAGATTATAGAATTTGGAGGATCCACCAGATTTCAGACTTAGCCAATTTTCAGGATTTTCAGATTCAGGATACTAGACTTAGTCATTTTTAGGGTCTCAAACATCAGGATCAGGTCATCAGGGGACTATAGGACTCAAACACCACTGACTTCATCATGCAATAAACTAAAGACATCATCAAAACTTCATGCAAAGCATCAAAACTCAAAAAAAAGGGGGGGTCCCCATTTGCAATGGGGCGATGTGTGATTAGGTCACAACAGGTCCAACGTAATTAATTAAATATAAATAATCCAAAATTAATTAGATTATTCCCTTGCAACTCTCAACTTAGCCTACAAGAATAAAATAGGCTAGCTAACTCCGTTGGGTGATCGGAAAAAGGGTACATTATATGCCATGAGTTTATTTTGTGGGAGCCACAATAGTTCCAACTCCACACTACCCTATACATCATGCCATACACCACAGCTATCACATCTTACTACAAGTTTCACTTCACATTTGTTGCAATGCTATGACTAATGATTATGGATGTTTGTGTACTAATACTTTTTCCAAGTACAACTAAAGATTTTGTGTGCAAGTGGAAAAGGCTAGTGTGTGTTTGCAAGCACATTAAGACATTGAGGTGTCATTTTAAGATCCAATATTGTGTCCTTTCATGCTTGTCTATTTCTTTTACTACATATTTACTTTAGCATGCATAACTCATCTAAATTTACATACACACCAAACTAGGGGAAAATGTAAGGAATAAAAGTGTATACTCTACACTTCTTCACCACTTTGAGCAAATATCATTAAAATGTACAGCCGTAATCCCCAGTTTGACCTATTTGGTGCACTATCTAACTCATACACTAGAACTCACTAGCCAGCCACCACTATAGATCCCTTTGGTCTAGATCAATCACCATCGTTAATGCATTTCCACCCAGGGACTAGGCTGCATGATGCAGCCCAATCCATGTCCTAGTCTACCTTATTCAAATTCCAAATCAGCCACCTCAGGACTGACTTTTCTGAAAATTAGTACATTGTTGGCCCATGTGCCAAAAATCTCAAATTGAGCAACTAAGGACATGTATTTATAGACAATCCTAGGTCATTCACAAAGGATAAGCAGCATTGGAAATCACTCCAAAGTCATTTGATTAGAGTGCATCCAAAGTCGTATACATCACACAACATGTCACTTGCATCTTGCATTCCTTATGAGGTGTGGTTGTGATTCAAGGGCTTGACTTGCAAGTGAGACAAGCCTAGGTTTTCACCTCGCCTCAAAGCAAGCACCAGCATGCTTTTTGCACAACTCAATTTTGACTATAGGTTAGAAGACACATATGCAGCAAATTCTTAAAGAATGGAAAATTATTCATAAAATGACTTCGAATTATTGGTGTTGGATCCTTCATCATTAATTTTGTTATAATAAACTTGGACACAAGAAGGATGAACTACCTGACTATGAAGCCTCTATGGTGTAAATACCTCTTGTAGAAGTGTTTCATAATAGTAATTAAATGATCCGCATGTTTCCATCCAAATCTTGGAAAAGTTATATTTTTCTAGAATGAAGATTTTGTAGCAAGCCATTTGCCAAAGCTCTTTTGGATAACCTGTTGGAACATATATTCTGATTTTTCTCTGATCAAAAATAGTTCTCTTCATCAATTTTCATATCAATTATCAGCTTTGAAGGACTCTTTTTTTACCTTTTTTTAATAGTAGTTTTTAAAAGAGCCCTTCAACCATGAGAGAGTTAGGACTGAAATGAAGAAACAATGAAGCAAGGTTACATTTAAGCCAACTGAGAAAACATTGCTTTTGGAAAATCAAGATCCTTAGACAATTTTATCATTTTTGACAATGCAAAAAATGAATATACAATTTAAATTCTGGTAGCTAGGAAAGAGCTCACAGGGTTTCATAAAATTCATGATAGTAAAATTACAAAACAGATGACCATTTGATCAGTTAGGTTATCACATTTATCCGTACTCGAGCTGTAACTTCGGGGTGTAGTTTAATCTCTGCAACATATTGGCCAACTTCACGGATCTCAGGAATGGTAATAATCCGCTTGTCTATATCCCTGTCAAAACAGCAAGAGTATTCCCATTGGAGATTTATGACAATGCGAAAAGGAAGGTGTTCCATGAGAAAATCCCAGTGATATTTTTGACTTTTAAAAGACGATCAAATACACCACACTGACCTCTGCAGTTGTGCCTTGATTATATCTGATAGATCTTGCTCAGATACACTGGCAACATTTGAGGAAGAGAAACAATATTAACAGTCAGATTTCTTTTGCATAACTATATACTTCAAAGCCTTACAGTCATCAATCCTTAAAGCATCAAATCTCCAATGGTCAAAGGATGCAGAGATATGATAGGTGTTACAGTAACAAAAAACTTACCGTCCAAATATTTGTTTACCCTTTCCTACTGTTTTACGCTTCACCTTAAAAGCTCCTGCAGTTTCAAGCATTAATGCAAGGGATTCAAACTCTTCCCTGACCTGATGCAAACCAAATTGAAAACACACATTAAATTAGGACAGGGATCACATGTATATAACAAAAGCACTCAGGATGAATACTCCAATTGAATGTTTAGACTGAATGAGAACAGTTCCCTTATTTCCTTTCCCATAGACCAATAAAAGAGGTTTTTAGCAGGGATACAAGGGGACATGTCCCCAAGGATTTCTTGGGCGTCCCCATCCCTCTACTGTTTCAGATACACAAGGACAGCAAGTAAATGCTCACTAGCCATCCCTATTTTTTTTTAAACAACTGAAACGTCCCCCAAATGCTAGCTCAAGACCAAAACATTCCAAGAACTCCTGGATGTCTTCATTGTGGCCAGGGACGTCTCAGTCAGACATCCCTTGGCCATCCCAGGGATCCCTGGTGACAGTCACTAAAAAAAAAGAATCACTATTTTGTCACTCTGTTTGTCTTCATTTTGTGTAGCATTTCAGCATAAGAACAGGTATGTCAACAAATTAACTAAGTCAACCATAAATTAAAGAAGAGAAACAGATAACATAAATTCTGAACGATACATTCTAACTATCAAAAGGGTCTTCCATTACTAAATATGAGTCTCTCTGTCACAGGAAGGGCAATGAAATCTTCTTCTAGATGAACAATACAATAATTGAAAGTGATCTAAAAACATTATGATATTTATCTTATTCAGATTCAATGATGAAACTGCTCACAATGCTTGTTGATATATTGACAAGGCAGGAATGATTTGATTGCATCTTACAAATTTAATAAATTGGTACACAGCCAATCTCTTGATTTGCTTTGTTAGACAACAGGGCCACTGCTGGAGGAACAAAATAGTGGCATAATGCTTTGTTGTTTAAAGTTAAGACAACAAAGCCTTTGTTGGAAAAATCTTAATTTTCACATACAACTATACTTGAATCAATAATTTTTTTTTTATTTTCATGTCCTACTATACTTCTTTAACTTTTATGTGTTCTTATAATTTATTGTATTTTGAATTTTATTATTTAAAAATTCCCCCTTTTATTTACAATTTTATTGTACTACCATCCCCTGCCATCCACAAAAGAAGCCCTCCCCTCACTACCATCCCCGTCTCCCTCCCCATCCTGGAAACACTTGAACATAGGTTTATAGATCTTCTGAGGCTTCTCACTGCACTGCCATAACCCCGTTTTCAAGTATTCAGTTTTAAAATAGCACTTTCCATATTCTGACTTATTATCAGATCAGCAGATTATTTGGCATATATTCTGGTACTGATTTGGCAGGTTGGGTCATGGAGGTTGCACCACACTTAGTTGATCTATAATGTATAACATTACATTTCATTATTTTTTGGCAAAGGTTTTTGTTGTATTCATTATTATTGGATTTCATCTTTTTGTAACATGTACACTGACAGATACTGCTGATTAAATCCATGTTGTTTGATGCAGGGTTCATCATCAGAATACTACACTCAATTAGGGTGCAGTGGTGCAGGAAACTAAGTTTTGTATGGGTAATCTATTGAGGGGTAAAATAGTGGTGGTCAAAAGTTGAGGAGTATAGCGTTAAGATCTTCTTCTTGTTATCTTGTGGGGGTTGTTTGTGTTTCTTGTCGCATGCTGGTGTGTAGTTCTTATGGTCATGGTGCTTAGCATTTTACTGATCTTGTGTTATGCTTATCATTTTATGACCTAGTGTCTTGTTGGGACCTAATGCTATAGTAAAGGGGTCAATATTTCATTTTCCTAAGTTTTGAATTGAAATGTTTATTGGTAAAATCCTTGCCATGCTGGCGGGAGGCTTGTAAAGGAGGCAAGGACAGTCCAAGGGCTGTGAGCATTGAAAGCTCCTATCCAAATGCATTCAATGTTGCACCTCCATGAAGCTTGTAGAGGCCTTTGTGGTTTTGTTGTAGTCTTTTGGTTTTTATTTTTATTCTGGTTGTGTTCGATCGTGGTTTTGTGCTGTTGAAGGCCATTGGCTGAGTTGTTTTCTTTAGCCGGGATTCCTGCACATTTTGAGGCACCACCATGCCTGAATGTAGGCTTGCATTGTGGTGGAGTATGAGAGAGAAAAGATGAAGTTGTCAGAGAAGGAAGAAGAAGAAAAAGGGTGTGGAAGTTTGTCTTTTGGCATGAAGGTTTTTATTGGAAGAGAAGAACTATCTCTAAACAAATTGGAGAAGATTGTTTCTTTCGTGAACAGTGGTTATAGTTGCTTAGCATAGAGCCTTGGTTTTTGTTGTAGAGTGTTGTTGAGGTATCTCCAAGTGTGGCTAAGCTGGTTTCAAGCTACAGGAAAGATATCTTTCGGAGAAGGCCTCCAAAATTGGTTTTGTGAGTCTATTCTATTTTCAAGTGATGTTTTTGGCTTATACTCTTTTAATACAGTTATTGTTGCTATAAATGGTCTTGATTTTGTTCTTACTATTAACAGTGATTCTCAAAGGCTTTATTTACTTCATGAATGTGGGTATTGTTTTGTATAAACCTTAACCTTGGTTGGGTTCTTCAAGGAGTGCTCTAGTCACATTCTTGAGGGGTTGTATAGCCACTGTCCATGAGTCTCATACGAGGTATTGTTGGTTTTCTAGACCTTGATTGTTGACCCTATTTTGATGTTGGTTTAATGTTGGCTTCCTTCTTTTCTTTGAGAGGTATCATGATGTCTTTTAGTTTTAAGAACTGGGTGATGAATTGTTTGGAAGGGATGCCACAAGTGGCTTTAGGGTTATGGTGGCTACTAGCTATGGATGCAAGTATGTTGTTCACTCAACATGGTTGATATGGCAACCTGGTTGATATGGCAACATGGTTGTTTCCATTGTTGGTGTGTATTAAACCCTAATGAGGCCTTTAGCATTTTTGTCTGTGAGTTGTCTTCTCTACTTGTGGTCATCATTGTTCTATGCCTGGAGGAATTCCCATACGTTACTGAGATGGGGGTTGGGTTGGTGGTCTAAGGCAGGGGTTCACTTGCACCACTATGCCCTAACCAGTTTATTTGGCTTCACTATGGAAAGAAGTTCTTCAGGATTGCAAAAAATATCATTCCATGTGATTTATTCTTTGTAGTCATATATACTTCTTATATATCTATTGTACCCAATCTGAAACTTGATTGAGATACATGAAACTTCGTTGCTAAATTGTCCTTCATGCGTGTGTCGAGTTGTTTGTCAAAAGCCACAATGGTCAAATTTTGGTCAAGTCACAGATCATGTCGTCAAAGTCCAAAAGGTCATCATTCGACCAAAGTGCAAATTGTGTCATAGTCCAATAATCATTTTCAGTCAAGCCACAGTTGTCGTAAAACGGTGTATTGCCGAATGTTCGTAATTTGTTCGTCATTTTAATTTTAAATTGTTAATTTTTTATTGATAATTATTTTCAATTAAAAATAATTATTAATTACTTTTTTAAAAAATTATTATTATTGTCAAATGGACAATTGGTGTTCTAGAGGTCCATTAATGCCTCTAGTTAGGTAAAAAAAAATACTGAGACTTTATGCAACATGTATAAGGTGGTAATGGAGGTGGGTGCAAAGAATGTTATGTAGGTTGTGATGGGCAATGTAGATGCATATGTGACAGCTAGTAAACTTCTTGAGGTGAGGCACCCTATGCTCTTTTGGACCCCTTGTGCCACCCATTGCATTGACCTTCTCCTTGAATATATAAGCAAACTATAGGTCAAAACCATGGTGGAAGATGCAATGAACAATACAAAATAGTAAATACATCTACAACCACACATAGGTCCTTAATTTTATGAGAGAGCACACCAACAAAAAGGAGCTTGTGTGGTTAGAGTCACACAATTTACCACCAATTTCATTACAATGTAGGGTATTGCAACTACATTGCCATCTCTTAAGTAGATGTTTGTGAACACAAAGTGGTTGGACAGTCCTTACTCAAAGAAGATTGAAGAGGAGAGGGTCGTGAAGACCATTTTTGATGATTTGTTTGCCCAACATATAGATGAGATCATTAAGGCAAGTTTAGATTTAAAAAATTCTAATTTTTTTGATTTTACAAGTTGCTGATTTTTTAATTTTCTGATTTTATTTTTATTTTTCTAATTGTGTAATTTTTTATTTTAATTTTATAAACTCTCTTGTTTTAGGTGTCATAATTGTTGGTTAGGGTTCTACGGTTCATTGATGGGGACAAAACTCCATGAATTATTTATACAAAGCCATTCACAAGGCCAAGAAGGCCATCTAACATTTGTATGGATCAAACAAAAACAAATATGAACCCATTTGGTGCATTATTGATCGGAGATAAAACAACTACTCTTCCAACACATTCATGTTGTTGCTTACCATTTGAACCCAAAGTTTTTCTTCTCCAAATCATTCAAGGCAGACGTGGAGGTTATGGATGGCCTCAACACATGTATGGAGAGGATGGTCCTAAACTGTAATGTCCCTTTCCTAGGCAATTAGTTTATGGGGTTAGTCTACTACCTGGGTTCTCGTAGACTAATGAGGATGGTTAGACCCATGTCGGTGACCATTGTAGGGGTCTAGTCAGCTTGGTTGGCATGAAGCTTTGTTTCTACCCTAGCGAGAGTTCCGTTATGACTTTTTCTAGAGCATTTTTGGGGCCCTAAGGCCAAACTTACTATTTTTAATAAGTGCATCAGTATCAATTGCGAGTTGGACGGTCCGACTTGGGATGTGTTCGTTTTTAATTGGTGATAACGGTGGTGCTTCAAAAACCCAGTTCGGAGTACATTTATTTTAATGTCGCAATAATAACTTAAGTTAAATTAAATATTTAACTTAAGTATAATGTTTTAAAGTGACTTTATTAATTGGTGAAAAGATAAGACATCTATTTTTATTAAAGTCACATATACTCCTTAGATGGGTACCCAAGTCATGAAAATAAAAATAATATTAAAATCTTCAAATGAGGCGTTGAGGGAAAAGTAAAGGAAGAATAAAAAGAAGACTTTCACACTCATTTGCAACATTGGATACTTTGTGAATGAACATTGTTGTGGAGCAAAACCCAAGGTTAGATGAAGAATCCAGCCATTGTGAAGACGAAACCTTCGCATTTCGAGAGTGCTTGCAGGAGTGAACAATCTCCCAAGGGCATTGTGATAGCATTCTCATTCAGAGGGTGCAGATTGTGCTTCATTTTCAGGTTTGTGAGGTTGTCGCGGAGGATTTTCCTTTGATGAAACCTCAGTTTTTTGGCATGATAATTTCAGTGGGATGTACAAGAGTCTATTGCAGTGATTTGTTTGAAGATTGGAGGCATTTTGTGGGGGTTCCAACACCCAGACCTAGTCGTACAACCCTAGCAGCAGGCTGTACAAGCTTAAGGCAGATTTTGGGGTATTTTGTGTGTGTTTTCATTCAATCTTTTCAGCTATCATGGGCGTGGGGTTGCTGCAAACCATTTCCAACACTTTGAGAGCAGTTTTGAAGTCTTTATGAAGGATTTTGTGAGTTTATCTGCTGCTGTCACATCAATCCAGGTCGTACCAGACCAAGGAAGGGACGTAGGTTCCTTATCATTAATTTCTGAGCCCTCCGATCATCATACCTGTTGATGGTTGTTTTTCAACAAGTCAACAATTAGAGTAAAATACTGAGTATTTGACTCTCTCTTGAGCAAAGCCTCTCGGATGCTGAACTAGGTGATCAAACGAGATAACTCCAAGGTTCCTTCTAATAATTTCGGTAAGAGACAGCTCAGCGATTTAAGTATGATTTTGCTGTTAACAAACAAAGGGACTTACACAATTGTTCAAGTAACGTGCTGTTTCAAGGACTATGGAAGTAAATACTAGAGAGCCTAAGTACTGCAATTGACGCGTATGATTTAGCAATGGATGTTCTTTGGTTCTAATCCTAACTTAATGATAAAAAAAAGGCAAAAGATGTAGGGTTTAGAAACACTAATCTAATCCTAAATGGAAGGACGTTTACTACTTAGAGTGAAATCGAACCAAATCCTATTTCGCCAAAATAAAACAACTACACAAGATAGGTGCAATCTTCAAAGGTGTACAAGATGTTTAAATCAATTATGCTCATGAAAAATTCAACAAGCATAAAGATCAAATTGACGTTCAATTGTTCAGACTAACCATGCACTGCAATCCACAAGCCGTAGACTACAAATGGTATGAACTTAAAGACTTCACTACAAAGCAATAAAGCAACCTTTCATTAACTAACTTAAACTTAAAGAAAACTTATAACTTAACTTAATGTTCGTTTGAAAATTGAAACCATGCAACACTCAGAAACATAAATAGAATCACCAAAGCAATGAATCCTTTATAATCTCAGAGAGCTCTTACAACAATTTCAGAATTTCCAACCTCTTCGAATGAGAGCAATGAGAGCTCTTTTATAGACCTCAAAGGAAAGAAGGGTCAAGATCGATCGGCCGAATCAGCGGACCAGATCAAGCCACATCACAAGTAGTTGTAACAAACTATCTTTTATTAAATGAAGGAGGCTCACTTTATTAAATGAAAGAAGCTATGAAGGAGAGAACAAAGGCACGCTTTCCAAGAAGATAAGGAAGCCACATCATGTGCCTACTATGTAGTAGTACTATGAGATACAATGAATCTAGACACAATTTGAACAATATCCTCCATTGGTACACTTGTCGCCGCATTAATGGATCCTTCTGCCACTGCTACATCTGACTCATAGACGCCAAGTGTCTTCTCCCAGTCGTTTATCCAAGACTTATTTTCCCCAAGACGATATGCAAGTGTGAATATACTATCCAGTTGACCTTCATCAAGCCCATCATATTGAAAGTAGAATGCCTTAACTTGTTGCTTCATGTTTTCAATAGTAACATTTCCATAAGGATTACATATTGAGAACTGACTTGATGAAAGAACACATCCAAGGCTGAAAGGTAGCAGATTGCGGCATTCCTGTCATTCTATTTAGAAACATAATCAAGTATCCAATTTCAGGATGAAAATCTGACTTGTGGAACTGTGGAGGATTATTCATATTGAACTTCATAGCTGGATTGGCCATCCATTCTCTCCTTATCTCTTGCAACTCTGTCTTGGAGTCGACATCATATTCCTGCTGACCTTGTTGTATTGAGATACTGATCATCCTCTCCTTAGTTGGAATGTTGAAAGTTTCTTCAACTGCCTCCTTTTGCAAATAAGCTAATATCGTTCCATCTTTGGCTATAATTTGCCTTGTATCTACATCATATTTCTTGACACATTCGATGATCATCTCTGGACACGGCAAAGCTAGCGGAAAACAAGCAGCTTCAATGGCTCCACTCCTCATGATGGCTCGAGCAAGACTACCTCCGTTGGGTTCTTCAAGGACTGACTTGATATCTTCTAAGCTGCTGTTGCCCATATTCGTGTCTCCTACATTTGTCCACCTTGAGACGAGCTTTGATTGGGAATCTTCCCCTTGGCATCCATCCGGATCTTCGCTTGTCGCTCCTTGGAAGTCATTGCCATGATCCTGCAGACTTGACGCGAATAAGTGATTGCAAACACAATCTAGACTTCACTTCAGCAACTTTAGTGGATTAAATTTATGAAGTTTTCCTTTACAATTATGAAATATTGCTACTAAACTCAAGGAATCTATGAAAATCCATCTATCCTTCTTAAATTTTACCAATACTTAAACAATTTTAATGCATCTAATGAAGGAAAAAGAAGAAAATCAGATCAGACTTACTTGATGGGCTGCTTTGAATTGGATACCTTGCAATTTGATCCACCACTTGCTTGAATTTGATAAAAAAAAATTTGTACTTCTCTAAAAAACTTCTTGTTGCTGCTCCTTGAAGACAAATCTGCTCTTGGAAAACAAATCTGCTCTTTGAAAATGATAAAAATGAAAAGGAGATGAGGTATATATACATAATTTGCTTTTAAAACTTTACCTCTTACCTAGGCCGACCTCCTTTATTATAGTGCAAAACATTTAATTTAGATTGATCTTTATTTAATAAATGCAATTTTCACGTTTTCCAAGGCAAAAATCATTAAATGTTTATAACTTCCTTTGATGGGCGCATTGGATGGGGTCTTGATGATCTCCTTGTAGATTGTAATTACCTTCTCCCTCAAGCGCATGGGATCAAGAATTGAAATCCTCTTGTCTTGCATTTCGCATTGGATGGGCATGGTGAAGTCTTCTTCTTTGAAATAGCATGATCTTTCTTCATAACCCTCTAGGCGCATTAGATCAAGGATCGAAATCCTTCTAGCATTTGACTTTAGATACCCTCAAAAATCTTCATGTATGGCGCACTAGATCAAAGTTTGAATTCCTCTTAACATGTCGTATTGGATGAAGCTCTAAGACTCCTCTTCAACATTTCGCATTAGATGATGTTTTAGGCTCCTCTCAAAATTGGTTTAGTTTGCACTTAGTTTTCACTTGCTTAAGGGAGTGGCGCATTAGATGGAGGATTGAAATCCTTCTAGATTTTGGCGCACTAGATGGGTAGTTTGAGTTCTTCTCATGCATGGCGCAATGGATAGGTAGTTAGAGATCTTCAAAAATGAAACTTTATTCTCCCTTTTTGTGTGGCGCACTAGATGCCACTTTCGATTTCTTCTTGTTTAAGCGCTTTGATAAGGGGTCTTAGAAGTGGCGCATCTCCTCACTAGGTTGAAGTCTTCAAAACTTTGATGTATTAGATGGTCTTTACCTTGAAATAGATCATGCATGGTGTTGGCGCATTGGATGACCTTGGAGAATCCTCTAGAAACAAATCTCACTCTTCCTTATGTTGCGCATTGGATGACCTTGTTGTAGGCGCATTGGATCACCTTGTTGGAATCTTCAAAACTTTGATGTATTAGATGAAGTTGGCGCATGAGATATGACTTTAAAATCCTTTAAACTCAAACCTTGAAGGCTTAACCTTGGATCTCACCTTCCTCCTTGTAGGGCGCATTAGATCAGGCATGGAGAATCCTCTTAGATTGCGCTTTGGATAAGGATCCTTCAAATTTCACCTTGAAACTACTTGGGCGCATTAGATCAAGGATTGGAATCCTCTGGAGTTACCCCTCATGAGGTCGCATTAGATGAGGCATTGAAGATCTTCCAGACTTGGCCTTGGAGACTTGACATAGAATAGGCGCATTAGATCAAGGATCGGAATCCTCTGGTTTCTAGCGCATTAGATAGGCTCTTAGAATCCTCTGATCTCATGTTTGGTGAAGTGGTTCTAACACTTGTGTTGAATGTTTGAGTTTGTCAATTGGCGCATTAGTTGAAGGATAAAAATCCTCAAGTTTTGGTGCATCACTTAAGCTTTTGAAATCCTCTTCAAGCTAGATTCTTCTCAAGTCAAAACCCTCAAGACTCCCTCTTCTTTCTAGGTGGCACATCAGTTGAGAGATTGAAATCCTCAAGTTTCTCTTCAAAAATTTAGACTTTGGGATCCATCCTTCTTCCTAGCGCATTGGTTGAGCTTTTCAAATCCTCTGACACTTATCATTTTAATTTGCTCCAAGATTGGTTCCAAGACTTGTCCTTTCATTTTCGCACTAGTTCAAGGTATTGAAATCTTCATTTTCTCCTTCAAAATGATACTTTTGGTTTGGGCGCATCAGATCATTGATTGAAATCCTCATGCTCAAGCGCCTTTTCCTTCGTGATTTTGCACCAAGATTTTGCGCCACTTAAGTGCCCTGTCGCACTAGATCAGTCTTTTGAATACTCTAGAATTGTCAGGCATTTTTCAGGATCGCGCGAGTAAAGGTATATTGAAAAATATATTTAAGTATAAGTTGAGAAATTGAATTTCTTATACTTTAAATATTTTTCAATATACCTTTCAGGATGTTTGAGATAGGTCCCGAATCCACCGGATTTAAGATGCAAAATATAGAATTTGGAGGATTCACCAGATTTCAGACTTAGCCATTTTTTCAGGATTTTCAGGATTTCAGGCTCCAGGCTTAGTCTTTTCAGGGTCTCAAACATTCTTCAGGATTGACCTCAAAACTCATTATCTAGATGGGATTTTATCACAATTCTTCATCACTGCAAGTTGATCTGCCTCCTAATCTTGAACGAACGATCATAGAAAGGGGAAATCACTACCGGATCGGCAGAGGAAGATGAGTCAGGTCATCATCAAAATCTCATTGAAAACTCATTGAAAGCACAGAGCTCAAAAAAAAGGGGGGGTCCCTATTCCTAATGGGGTGATGTGTGATTTGGTCACAACAATACCAAGTGTCTAAACTGCCATATGAATTGTTGTTCATGTTGAATGTTGTAATAAATTAGGGTTTTATACATATGGAATGAATATATGGATTCTGAGCTGCTGTTACAGGCCATTTCTCATCATACCAGCACATGGGTATGTTCACTTTTTGATATCTTTGCCATTTACTCACATGGGTATTGCTTATAATTGATTTACAATGCATTTCTAGCATGTTTAAGCATCTGGGTATTGTTTATTTTGTATTTTCTGAGTTGTACTTGTATGCAAAGAAATTCTATGTTATGCACAAAAACACAAAACGCATTAGGTTCAACTAAATCACAGAAAACCAGAAAAAATTGGGTCTCAAAAAGGGGTGGGACACTATAGTGGTATCCGAGCTGGTTTTCCTGCCAGCCTCTTAGATTGCTACACTTGTGCAAAGTGCATGTCAGTTTGGAGAGCACCCATATGCTTGCATGTCAGTTTCATGTGCCGAGCAATAGTTGCATATGAGTTTCTATGAGAGGAAGTGACACAGAGAGCGGAGATATCTTGAAAGATTAAGAAAGAAAGACGCTAAACAAGAACAGTGGGAAGAGTGACCTTCAGGGCTTGAGGAACAACAGATAGTACTTTACAGTGAAGAAGAAATTGTTGCAGAAACCATGGGTGATCGGGAAGGCATGTCTAGTAGAGAAAATCACGATGAGGGAAGAGCTGATTTGATGAGTATGTTACATGCTCTAAATAATTTGGCTAGAGGGCAGCGTGACATGTTTGATAGAATGGACCGTTCACAGACTGAACTGACCCAACTCCTTGCCCGTTTAATACCTGGTAATAATGGGAACAATGACAATAATAATGGCAGAGTTGATCAGAATGCCAAAGGGAACAATAGTAATAATAATAATCCGAACAATGGCAATAATGGAGAGCACTCTATTAACAATCGGGTTACTCAGCAGCGTACATTTGCTGGATCAGCTAGCACGAGGCCTCTAATGCCTTAGTTTATTCAGGAAAATAACCCACCAAAAGAAGTCAATGAGCCTACTAAACATGTTAGACATGCTTAGTATTGGAGAGATTGGAGAGCTATGGATGCAGGTTTCCGTGCAGATATGCCTTTTCAGGCTTACTTGACTTTCAGGGAATGGAGTAGATCTTAGGGAAAAGGAGGAGTGAGACCTTAGAACCAGGACCTATAGAAGAAAAAGGGTAAGATGACCATTCCTTACTACGATGGTTCAGGTAAAACTTCAGCCAGAGCATGGGTTCAGAAAGTAGATACAACTCAATCCGATGACTAAGAGGGATGCCTTGAGTATGCTACTTTACACTTGGATGGTAGTGCGCACGATGGTGGTACCATGGACTAGACACCTTAGGCCATGATCAAATTGTGTCATATGCGGAGTTTACAGAGAGATTGATAGACAGATTTGACAAAGGGGACCCTAAATTGCATTTCAAAGAGCTAGCACAACTCAAGCAGTTTGGAGGGGTTGATGCATACACTTCTAATTTTCAGAGGTTGTCAGTTACGGTCACTGACATTTCGGAAAGGAGACTCATTGTGTTGTTCATAGATGGTCTATCTAAACCTTTAAGAGGATGGATTAAGGGGTTCAATCCACCTACACTTTAGGAGGCAATTAAAAAGGCAAAAGATATGGAGTTCTCATCCTATAGAAGCAAATTTTAGTCGAAGGGTTTCTTGCACAAGAAAGATAAGGATAAGAAGAGCTTTCATCGAGACATAGATCAGCAGAAGAAACCAGTTGTTAGATTTGATGATGACGCCCTTAATGAGTATAGGAGGAAGAAATTGTGCTTCAAATATAAAGGCCCATGGGACCCAAACCATAAGTGCCCTATGAAGGGGCAAGTAAAGCAGATTGAATATTTTTCAACAGAGGAAACCGCTTCAGAAAAATCAGACCAGCACACTAATTTGGGGGATAGTGAAGCAGATAGCACAGTAGAAGAGTCACAAGGTGAGTAGAATGATGATAGACCCACAGCACACCTTTCTACTATTCAGAGAGAGGATTCTTTCAGGATTTGGGGAGTCTTGGAAGGGCAACGAGTCGCTACACTTCTTGACACAAGGGCCACACATAATTTCATAAACGAGGGTCTAGTGGCAAGAAGAGGACTTAAGACAGAAGAGTTTGAGGGATTCAAGGTCAAGGTAGCTAATGGATTTGTTATAACATGCAAACGGCGAATCCCCAACTTAACCATTAGGTTAAGTGATTATGAGTTCTAGGTTGAGTACTATGTAGTGAGCATGGGAGACATGGATGTGGTCCTTGGCATGAAATGGCTTCATGCAATCAATAAGTTCTACCTTAACTTACGAACCATGGAGATGAAGTTCGAGGTAGATGGGCGGAAGCATGTACTCAGGGGAATGTTAGATGGTGGACTTTGTGTGGTATCTCTTACAAGAATGGAGAGATTACTCAGACATGATCAGGTTGAGTGGGTAGCAGAATGTGTCAGCCTACAACCACTGAACAGCCAAAACAGAGCTACCACCCAGACATTCAGAAACTGATACCCAGTCACAACAAGGTTTTCAGTAGTATACCACCAAGGAGGCCTCCTGATAGAGGCATAGAGCCTGTAATTGAATTGGAAGAGGGAGCCAAACCGGTTATCATCACTCCCTATAGACACCCAAAGAGGTTGAAAGATGAAATCGAGAAAACAATCAAGGAGCTTCTAGAGATGGGGGCATATCAAACCCAGCAAGAGCCCTTTTGCCTCTATAGTAGCGCTAGTTAAGAAGAAGGATGGAATGCTGAGAATGTGTATAGACTACAGGGCTCTAAACAAGAAAACTATTAAGAACAGGTACCCCATCCCGAGCATAGATGAGCTCATTGATGAGCTACATGGAGAATGTTACTTCTCCAAAATTGATTTGAGATCTGGGTATCATCAGATTCGGGTCAAAGAAGAGGATGTGGAGAAGACGGCTTTCCATTGCCATTATGGGCACTTCGGGTTTCTGGTAATGCCTTTCGGTTTAACCAATGCTCCAGCTACTTTCCAATCTTGTATGAACCATAGTTCCACAGGGTTTCGGGGACGGAGACGGGGGGATGACAGGTCTAAGTTTTGGGGTGGCGGGGGACGGCGGCGACGGGGCGGTGCGCTGAAATACATATAGTACTTGAAAAATTAGTTATAAAAAGATGTATAATTGTAGAAGCTTAAGGAATAACTTAATAAGTAAAGTTTAGAGTTTAAACATATTGAGCTGAATACAACCTTTGCCAGCATCCTCCCTGCCTATGTCAAAATGGGAGCTTTGGAATAGGGTATGGACATCCATCAAAACATAAAGGATGGAGGAATTTTGTCAGATGTTGTAGTTGCAACTGCCCTGTGAGACATGTATGCAAAATGTGGAAGCATGTACAAGGCACGTGAACTGTTTGACATAATGCCTCAAAGAAATGTGGTCTCATGGACTGCAATGATTGCAGGATATGCACAAAATGAATTTGTTGAAAAGGCTTTAGAAATTTTAAAGCAAATGCAATTGGCTGGTGTAAAGCCAAATTCCACAACCTTTGCCAGCATCCTCCCTGCCTGTGTCAAAATGGGAGCTTTGGATTAGGGTATGGACATCCATCAAAACATAAAGGATAGAGGAATTTTGTCAAATGTAGTTGCAACTGCCCTGTTACACATGTATGCAAAATGTGGAAGTATAGACAAGGCACGTGACTATTTGACAAAATGCCTCAAACAAATGTGGCGGCAAAACAGGGGGACGGCGGGGGAGGTTTCCCTGACATCTCCCCATCCCAAAAACGTCCCCGTCTCGGGGACAGTTGTTTTCCAGGGGGGCGCGTCCCCATGGAACTAGGGTATGAACAGGGTTTTCAAAGAGCAGTTGAGGAAGTTTGTCCTCATATTTTTTATGACATCTTGATTTTAGCAGGACTTGGGAGGAGCTCCTCCAACACATTGAGGAGGTATTGAGTATTATGGAGAGAGAGTCATTATATGCCAAAGAGTCGAAATGTGAAATTGGCACGACAAAGTTACTTTATTTGGGTCACATCATCAGTGCAAAGGGAGTCAAAGTGGTGTTGAACACCCAGAATACTTGGGGGGGGGGGGGGGGGGGGGGCGGGGGGCAAATCAGTATTCTCTTAAACCATTTACCCTTCAAATATTTAATCCATTTAGCATATGCAATTGCAGTAAAGGAAATTAAGCATAAAACATACAACCACAACTCATAACACATGAACACTAGGATTTTTACGTGGAAAACCCAAAAAGGGAAAAACAACGGTGAGGATTAGCTCACAATATATATTAATAAGGCAACTGGTTAGGGTTGATACAATTGGTGGACTCGCTGTCCAAAAATGCTCACTGCATGTGGCTCACCGCCAAAGGACTCACTGTCTTCAAAGAAAGAAATAGAAGAGAATGGGTGGCTCACTGCCAGGATTGAACTGTTTACAATTGCATCTAACACATGCATGAAGTACAGTTCCAATGAATCTCAAAGTACAAAACAATACTCATCACATTGTTCGCAAACACCAAACTGAACTGCTCTGCATTTACTCAATTTTCATCCACAGGCGCTAGTCGCATCACACAGATCACATCTCTATCATCACATCAATAAAACATCAAAAACAATCCTTCATATATAGCCGCTTCTTTCACAACATCAATTAGGTCGGCCTAATTGGATGTAACGTACAAAACATGCCATATAGCACTTGTTGGTCCCAAACTTCACACACGTTTTGCACCAAGATTCAAACTTTAAGATAGGTTGGCATGGACCTAAAATAGCTCCCACTTAACTCCGCAAAGCATATTTACCCTCTGCACAACATCAACACCTTCAGGTTAGCTCCACTAGCAAGACAACAACAATATAAACTATCTACCATTTCACAAACTATATGCAGACCTCCAAATTGCTTAAAACTTGGAATATACATGCTACAGCCATTCATAAACTTATCCTCAAATCCGCACAGCAAACCATTCACTTGCGGTGAAATGCGGAGTATCTCAAATCGTCACTAACACTGTCAATGCACTGTCTATACAGAGTGCGATACTCTTGTCAACTCTAACTCATTCTAGAGGACTTCAGGACTTGAAACTTTGGATTTGGACTCTGAATATTCACTATCAACACCTTACAACTGCAAAGAAAGATATTTCATGCCGAAGAAATGTGGATCCATTTACTTACATGCTCTGCTCCAGAAACAACTGTACTCTTGTTAGTCTGGACTTCTGTTGTTCACATCTTTCACACCGGAGATAAGTAAGTAAAATTCTGGATTTAGATGTATCCAAAGACCAATAACCATATGCTAGAACCACAAAGCAAGATCTTCAACAATGGACCAATGCAGACCAAATTACCGGAAGTCTGTAGCTTAATTTTGCTAGACTGACACTTAGCCAAATTTCATTACATATCTTCTTACCGGATCAAATCTTCTTGCACAATAGTCTTCTATTTAGAGTAAAGTCATCTTGTGAGGAAGAGGATCAAACCCTCTTGCAAAATTATCAATCAAACTGATCTCCACACCTGTCTCCTTATCCTTAGTTGTCACTGTCTCTATCCTGTGATGTTACTGGCTTTGCTATTCTTCAAACCACTGTATCTTTACTCTTTGAAGCCAACCTTTATCCTTATCTCTGCTCAACCAGTTGACACTAATGACAACACCAAACTAACATGTTGACATCAATGACAACACTAATTGCAGCAACTACACATACTTGCAACAAGTGGATCCAAACAAGATCCAAGCTATTGTTGATTGGCCTCCACCCACGAATCTCTCACAGCTCAAGGGATTCTTTGGTCTATGTGGGTTCTACCACCGCTTTGTCAAAGGTTTTTCACAGAGTGCAGCTCCATTGACAGATTTTACGAAGAAGGGGGCATTTGTTTGGATTGATGAGGCACAACAGTGTTTTGACATGTTCAAGCAAATAATGAGTTCTTGCCCGTGTTGGCTATACCAGATTTCACCAAGCCCTTCGAGCTTGAGTGTGATGCCTTAGGGGAAGGCATAGGAGTAGTGTTGATGCAAGATAAGCACCCAATTGCTTTTGAGAGCAGAAAACTAAGGGGTGTAGAGAGAGGTTACAGCATCTATGATAAGGAAATGTTAGCCATAATGTATGCCTTAGCAAAATTCAGACAATACTTGGTGGCTTATGAGCTGGAGTTGCCGGCAAAAAGTAGAGTGCATAATATCTTCCACGTGTCTCGCCTCAAGAAGGCACTGGGACATAATGTGACACCTTCGATGGAACTTTCCCCTCTTGATGAAGAAGGCAAGTTGATTCTTGTACCTAAGGACATCATTGACACCAGGGACCGTACTCTGCATAAGAGGGTCATCAGGGAGTATTTGGTAAAGTGGAAGTATTTCCCAGTAGAGGATGCTACATGGGAGAATGAGCAGATTTTGTAGCATCCAGAATTGAGATTGCTTGTGGGCAAGCAATTTTTGGGAGAGCGAACCGTAATGTCCCTTTCCTAGGCAGTTAGTTTATGGGGTTAGTCTACTACCCGGGTTCTCGTAGACTAATGAGGATGGTTAGAGAACCCATGTCGATGACCATTGTGGAGGTCTAATCAGCTTGGTTGGCATGAAGTTTTGTTTCTTCCCTAGCGAGAGTTCTATTTTGACTCTTTCTGGAGCATTTTTGTGGCCCTGAGGCCAAACTTACTATTTTTAGTAAGTGCATCAGGATCAGTTGCGAGTTGGATAGTCCGACTTGGGATGTGTTCGTTTTCAATTGGTGATAACGGTGGTGCTTCAAAAACCCAGTTCGGAGTACATTCAGGCATTTATTTTAATGTCGCAATAATAACATAAGTTAAATTAAATATTTAAGTATAATGTTTTAAAGTGACTTTATTAATGGGTGAAGACATAAGACATTTATTTTTATTAAAGTCACATATACTCCTTAGATGGGTGCCCAAGTCATGAAAATAAAAATAATATTAAAATCTCCAAATGAGGCGTTGAGGGAAAAGTAAAGGAAGAATAAAAAGAAGACTTTCACACTCATTTGCAACATTGGATATTTTGTGAATGAACATTGTTGTGGAGGAAAACCCAGGGTTTGATGAAGAATCCAGCCATTGTGAAGACGAAACCTTCGCATTTCGAGAGTGCTTGCAGGAGCGAAAAATCTCCCAAGGGCATTGTGAGAGCATTCTCATTCAAAGGGTGCAAATTGTGCTTCATTTTCAGATTTGTGGGGTTGTCGCGGAGGATTTTCCTTTGATGAAACCTCAATTTTTTGGCATAATAATTTCAGTGGGATGTACAAGAGTCTATTGCAATGATTTGTTTGAGGATTGAAAGCATTTTGTGGGGGTTCCAACACCCAAACCTAGCCGTACAACCCTAGCAGCAGGCTGTACCAGCTTAAGGCAGATTTTGGGGTATTTTGTGAGTGTTTTATTCAGTCTTTTCAGCTATCATGGGCGTGGGGTTGCTGCAAACCATTTCCAGCACTTTGAGGGCAGTTTTGAAGTCTTTATGAAGGATTTTGTGAGTTTATCTGCTGCTGTCACATCAATCCAGGCCGTAACAGACCAAGAAAGGCACGTGGGTTCCTTATCATTAATTTTTGAGCCCTTTGATCATCATACCAAGTGTCTAAACTGCCATATGAATTGTTGTTCATGCTGAATGTTGTAATAAATCAGGGTTTTATACATATGGAATGAATATATGGATTCTGAGCTACTGTTACAAGCCATTTCTCATCATACCAGCACATGGGTATGTTCACTTTTTGATGTCTTTGCCATTTGCTCACATAGGTATTGATTATAATTGATTTACAATGCATTTCTAGTCTATTTTAGCATCTGGGTATTGTTTATTTTGTATTTTCTAAGTTGTACTTGTATACAAAGAAATTCTATGTTATGCACAAAAACACAAAATGCATCAAGTTCAACTAAACCACAGGAACTGGAAAAAATTGGGTGGGACACTCCATAAACGAAGCCCTTGGAGACATTATTCATGAGAAGTTACAAATTTATAAAAGAGCATAAGGGAGGTTGTTTTCTTCACCTCTATGCATTTAAAAAAGAATGACTTTATAACTAGGTAAAAAATGTAATGTCTCGTTTAAATTTTATTTTTTTCTTTAAGTACAATAAAATCCGACTCACAATTATAGCAGCACAATTAATTATAATATGATATCAAATTTAGAAATTGCAGTTTTTACGGTTTATTTTAATTCAGATATAATATTTAGAATATATTTCAGGAAAGTTGGAACTTATCCTTTGTATCTGCTTTTAATTATCCCAAATCTATAGTGATCTATCTTCACTAAAATGCCTTTGAAATGTCTCCAAATGTGCCTGAATCAGGGGTTTTCATCCACTAACTCAGCAATGGAAATTAGGGGGTTTTCATCCTCTAATTTAAGACCTTGAGGGGTTTCGTCCTTAGGTTGCTGAACCACAGTTCACTCTCCATCAAGGAGTAGAAATCAGAAATAAAATTGTTCATCAATATGCATGCCTCCTCCTTTCTTGGCCTCTCTTAAATAAACTTTTCCCCCAAAAGACAACTCTTTGGTTTTCTTTCATAACCCTTATTTGAGAGGAATTATTATTTAAAATGAACTTTAATATTTTAATTTTATATTTTATAATTATATTATAGTTTTAATTTTATATTTTATAATTATATTATAGTTTTAATTTTATATTTTATAATTATATTTTAATTTTTTATTATTATTTTAATCCTATTTTGAAAAGGGGACATTACAATCTGCCCTTCCCAAGATTGCTTGTCCTCAAGCAATCACGGACTAGGATGCTACAAAATTTCTTCTTCACTTGACGGAGTCTTTCTTGAAGATACCAACATCCCAAATCAATCTTGGAAATTTGTAATTCCCAATCCTTGATCCAAAACTAAGATCTATATGCTCAATTTTAAAAACTTTAAGATAATTTGGCATGATAACATATTGATCATCTTGAACATTCATCTCTTCTAACTTTTTATGCAATTTAGCAGTTGCATCTTTAATCTTCACACGATTTGATGTTGGAGAAGGTAATCTGCTAACTTCAGAAACACTAGTGTTAACAGTGGATGTACCTATTATTCCAGGACTAACACTTGCAATCTGATTTGTTGATTTTGGCTTCCATTCCTTGTTAGATCCAACTACTTTCTGAGAACCAACAAATTGCTGAGATTTGATATTATAATGATTAGTCATGGCAGAAGACCTACCCATAGAAGATGTTGATATAGAATTGGATGCCTGGGGTTGCCTTTTTGATAAACGATGGTCCCCATCCACTATTTGAGACTTATCGAGAAGCCAATCGTTAGAAAAGGGATGTACAATTGCAGAGGGAGCACATTGTAGTTGAGTTTGAACTTGTGTATTATTTGACTTCAAAACATCAGCCATAATGCTATTTCTAGTAGCAATACTCCAATGTCATGTCCCCAATTCCGGAGTGATGTCACATGGAGTTTTTTGGTTAGCCTATCATCTATTCCCGTAGGCTAATGCATTGGTAAGGGAATAATTGACTAGTTTGAGTTGGCTTATGCACATGGAGATTTGGAAAGTTAGCTCAACTAGTGTATTTTGAGCTTTATGGAAAATGCAATATTAAGATTGTATTTTCATTTATTTGAATTTGAATTTGAATTTGATAAATAAGGAGGGAAAATAAAATCTTTAATTACATTTTCTCTAATCTATTTTTATGGAGATGATGTAACTAGTATATTTATATTTAAAAAAATATATCTACAATATGCCGAGAGATATCTTCCAATTTGTTGGCATTTATAAATTACTTGCAGTTAGAATATTTTATATGCTCACATGAGTTAATTTAAAGAGACTATGCTGCGAGACTTTTCATTTTCTTCAAACGTAATAAAGATTTCACTCTATAACTGCCCAAGTTTTTCTATTTTTCTATCTATTTGGCTTCCACAAATTTTTTTTTTTTTTGTTTAACATGATAAAGATTTCATTCTATTTTCTATCCATTTGGCTTCCACGAATTTATTTATTTACACATTTTATGAATTTTGTTTACTTGAGAATCTGAATCTTAATTGTTTACAGGAATCTGGATCTTTCAGCCCTTGCTGTGAGTGTAAGAACGCCTCTCGGCGTAAATATGGATAGCTCCAGGTAAGACCTATTTGTGAAGAAATATTGACAAGTCAAAAATAGGTCCAATTCAATGTCAAAGACAAAGGTATATGGATCGATGCATAAGGAGTATTTAATATTATTTTATTTGAGCATTGTTTTTGGAGCCAACGGCTATCAATGAGGTGTTCGATTTGCATAGAGAGCTAAATTCCATTCACCAAAGCTAGAGACATTTAAAATTGCAAATGCATCATTGTGTGAAGTGCCAACGGCTTAGAAGGAGGCGATCAAGAGGTAAAATCATTTAAAATTGTTTTGTTTGGTATTTTAAATGCAAATCGGCCATGTATGGGATCGGCGACTAAGGGAGAAGATCATTTTAAATGCAAATTGCCTCATTAAATGCATTCGCCCAAGCAAGGAAAAGATCGATGGGTAGTTGAAGGAAATTAAATGCAGTACAAATACAAAATTAAATGCATATAGCTGATCGCCCAAGCATGAAGAGGATTTTAAATGATTGCAAATCAAAAATTCAATGCATGAGTCCAAACGGCCTAGCTCAAGAGGATCGATCTATAGAAGAGGAATTGATTTCATTTAAAATAATTAAAGATTGTTTTAAATGAAAGCATTTGTGATGACACTCATTCAATATTGTTCCAATTCCTTGATTTTCATTGATGGATTTCAAAATGCATTCCAAATTTGCTAAGAGGATGGACGTCCAAGCTTGAGGAGTTTAAATAGATGACTTGAGCTTCATTTTGCAACTTTTGATCTTATGGTAAGCTTTTGCATTTTGTCTATTATTGCTGGAAATTGCATTTTCTAGTGATTTTTCTCAAGGAGATGTTCCCTTGAGCGTTGTGGTGATAATCCCATAAAAATTTATGAGATGTTGTCATACAGATTTCATCATTGGATTGAATTTGCAAGTTATTTGAAGAGTTTGGAAGTGATAGTGATATCTATTTGAAGCTCTTGGTGTAGAGAATTGACTACCAAGGTAGTTTAGTGAATTTAGAGTACATTTTGGATGCTATTTTCATGTTTTGCAGGGTTTAATTTTACAACAACAGGGTCTGATTTTTATAACAGCGAATTGACATTGGAATTACAGGGCTTTTTAGGTGGATTTCATCAAGGGTTTCAAGGTTGAGGAGTTGTACTTGATAGAAGACCTTCCTATGTATCCATCGATTGCATTTGGAGGAGATATTTCATGAGATTTCATTGTAAACCCTTGGCTGGGCAAAAAGTACACTTTTAGCAATCATATCAGCATACAGAAAGTTTATATCAAAATTTTATTGAAGCTCTTTTAAGGCTATTTTGTGTTCATTTGATAGCTATTATCATTCTAAAGGGTTTGGGCAACATTTGTATGCAAAGATTGATGTATTTGGGCTTCATATTGGCTTGTAATTAAGTCTGATATAAAATCAGACATGGACTGAAATAAATTCCAGCCACTTGACATTTTATGATTCATTTGTTTGATGGTTCCATATATGCAAATTTGATGTGGGTTTGATTTGCTACAATTCCTTTGTTCATTGGTGATGTTTATTTGATTGAATTGTGCAAGAAATCTTATCTAAAATTGGCAAATATTTCAGTATATATTGGTAGGGTATTTTACAGTGGTATCAAAGCTTAGATCCTGCCAGCCTATGGGTTATGAGCTTCAACATTGATCCTTTGCCTCATTATTATAGGAGAAGGAGAACAGATACAATGGGAGATAGAAGGCAACATATTCCACAAGATGAGATTGATAATATGTTAAGAGATATGGTCAATAACCAACGTGAGATGGCAGCCCAACAAAGAGAAACAAATGAGAATATTCAAAGGATGTTTCAAGCTTTGATGAATAACAGGAATGATAATCCAGGCAATCAAAACAATCAAGATATAGGTAGTGTAGCTGGAAGATCACCAACTCGTGCTAGGAGGACAAGAACACCAATAGTTGAGAGACCTATGCAGCCTATTTTCCTTCTTAGGGAAGATGAAGAAGAAGAGCAGCCACAAGATGAAGAAGAAGAGGTCCCATTTGAGGAGAATGTTATATCTTTGGTTGATGAGTATGATTCACTTCCTTAACATGTAAAGAATATAATCAATTTCAATAACTACATGAACCAAAAAAGAGAAAATCAAAAAGGTAAGAGTGAATCGGCCTAGACAAAGGAGAGGACAATTTGCACAACCAAAGGAGTATAAGGATGCCTTGAACAAAATTCCTCTTCCTAGTTTTGATGGTAGTGGCAAGCTAAGTGCTAGGACATGGGTGAATAAGTTGGATACCTTTCTTACACTCAAACCCATGAGTGAAGAAAAGGCTATACATTTTGCTACTATGCATTTGGAGAGTCTTGCATATGAGTAGTGGCATCATGGTTTGGTTTCACAACATCACAACAGGATTATTTCCTATGATGAGTTTGTTCAAAAACTCATTAACAGGTTTGATCGCAAGGACATAGAGGTCTACTACCGTGAGCTTGCACAATTGAAACAAACAGGTAGAGTTGAGGCCTATGTGAATGAATTTCAAAAGATTGCGGTTATGGTTCCTGATATGTCAGATAGGAGGATTACAATGTTGTTTGTGGAAAGGTTGAATGATAGGATTAAGGGTTTGGTTAAGGTACACAAGCCAACTACTCTTGAGGAGACCATTGATTTAGCACTTGATTTGGATACTACTCCTACATTCACTCAAAAGAAAAGCTTCTACAAAGGCACAAGTTCTAATCAGAGGAAACCATTTCAGCCTAAGCCTAATCCTTTTGCAATGGAGAGAGATGAGTTGAGAAGGAAGAAGCTATGCTTTTCTTGCAAGCAACCATGGGAGCCAGGACATAGGTGCCTTGGAAAAGGCAAAGCTCATCTTATTGAGGTATTATTAGATGATGATAGTAATTCACAAGAGGATATAGGTTCATGCCATGATGATGATCAGCTTACTTTAGAGCCAGAGTCTAATGATATTAGTAATCCCATCACCATTGCTACTATTTCAGGAGTTCCTAGATACCATGCATTCAGGATCAAAGGAGTTCTTAATGGACAAAGAGTTACATGTTTGGTGGATGGTGGTGCTACTCATAATTTCATTGATGAGAGTTTGGTCATGAGACGTGGATTACAAGCAGAAGACTTTGAGGGGTTCATAGTTGTTGTAGCTGACGGTTTCACCATGAATTGTCAGAAGAGGGTGCCAAAATTGAGTATACATATGGGTGATTACACATTGACAGATGATTTCTATATGGTGGGACTTTCAGGGATAGATGTGGTATTAGGGATGCAATGGTTGCATTCTATTGGCAGGTACATACAAGACTTGAAAAAGATGGAGATAGAATTTATGCACAATGGAAAGAAGGTAATTTTGAGAGCCATATTAGATGGTAATGCTAGAGTCATTTCAGCTAGGTGTATGGAAACTTTATTTCGACACAATGATATTGCATGGGCAGCCCAAGTTGAAATAACTTCTAAGCCTTCTTCCAATGGTGAGTATCATGTGGATATCCAATCAATATTGGATAAATACAGTAAGGTATTTAGTGACATTCCTCCAGGTAGACCTCCAGACCGTGGATTTGAGCATGTGATTGAGTTGGAGGATGGGACCAAGCCCATCAACATTGTACCATATCAACATCCTAGACACTTCAAGGTTGAGATTGAGAAGACTATTAAGGAGTTGATAGATATGGGACACATTCGGCCATCATCTAGTCCTTTTGCTTCTTCAATTGTGTTGGTGGAAAAGAAGGATGGGACTATGCGCATGTGTATTGATTATAGAGCTTTGAACAAGAAGACAATCAAGAACAGGTACCCTATACCCAGGATCGATGAGTTATATGGGGCAATGTACTTCTCCAAGATTGATCTTCGTTCAGGCTATCATCAGATTCGTGTTCGTGAGGAGGACATTCCAAAGACAGCTTTCAGATGTCACTACGGACACTATGAGTTCCTTGTAACGCCCTTTGGTCTTACTAATGCACCTACTACATTTCAGTCCTGTATGAATCATGTTTTCAACAAGCAGTTGCGTAAGTTTTTGTTGGTTTTCTTTGATAATATTTTGATTTATAGTAAGACATGGGAGGAGCATCTCCAACATCTTGATGAGGTACTTGGAGTTATGGAGTTACAGTCATTGTATGCTAAGATGTCCAAGTGTGATTTTGGGATGAAGAAGATTCTTTACCTAGGGCATATGATTAGTGCTGATGGAGTGAAAGTTCAGGAGGAGGAGATCAAGGCTATTCAGGAGTGGCCTATTCCAAGGAACATTTCAGAGTTGAGAGGTTTCTTGGGTCTTTGCAGCTATTACAGGAGGTTTGTTAGAGGATTTTCACAATTGGCAGCAACATTGACAGACCTCACTAAGAAGGGAGCTTTCTTTTGGTCAGAGGCAGCACAAGTAGCATTTGATCGACTCAAGGTGATGGTGAGTACTACTCCAATATTGGCACTACCGGATTTTACACAGTCTTTTGTTTTAGAGTGTGATGCATCAAGAGATGGTATTGGGGCTGTGTTGATGCAGAATAGACATCCCATTGCATATGAGAGCAGGAAATTGAGAAATGTGGAGCGCCTATATTCCACCTACGACAAGGAGATGCTAGCCATCATGCATGCATTGGCTAAGTTTCGTCAGTACTTGGTAGGTGCTAAAATTGTGGTAAGGACCGACCACAATAATCTGAAATACTTCTTAGAACAAAAGGATTTGAATGAGAAACAACAAAAATGGGTCTCTAAGGTACAAGCATATGATTTTGATATTGAATTTGTGAAAGGAAAGAAAAACATTGTTGTTGATGCACTTTCCAGGAGGCCTACTATTTGTTCCTTGAGTGAGATTTTAGCTGATTGGAAATTTCAACTTTTAGTTGAGTATTCCAAATCCACTTTTGCATGCGAGATCATGGATGGTATTATACAGGAAGGCAGGTACAAGGTGATTGATGATGTGATATATTATAAGGACAGGATATTTTTGGTACCTAAGTCAAAGCTCAAACAGCAAATATTGAGAGCCATTCATGACACACCTCTAGCAGGACATCCAAGGTTTTTCAAAACCTATAGACAGATTCGTGAGAGATTCTCTTGGAAGGGTCTCAAGGATGATGTTCTACAGCATGTTAGAGAGTGTTTGACTTGTCAGCAGAACAAGTCTGAGCATACTTCTCCTGCCGGTCTACTTCAGCCATTGCCTATTCCTAAGCAGAAGTGGGAGAGTATCTCTATGGATTTCATCACGGGTCTTCCAAAGGTACATGGTAGAGATTGCATATATGTAGTTGATAGATTAACAAAATATGCGCATTTCTATTCTATTGCAGCGGATTATTCAGCATTACAGGTTGCAGAATTATTCTTTAGAGAGGTATTCCGTTTGCATGGCCTACCAAAGACTATTGTGAGTGATCGGGATAGTAGATTCATTGGCATGTTTTGGAAAGAGCTATTCCAACTTGCAGGTACAGAATTGAGACCAAGCACTAGTTATCATCCTCAAACAGATGGACAGACAAAGATTGTGAATAACCGGTTTGAGAGTTATCTTCGCAATTATGTTGCGGGTCATCAGCGTGCTTGGGTAAGATGGTTGTACCTTGGTGAGTATTGTTACAATACCACCTATCATATGTCCATTGGCATGACTCCATTTCGAGCACTATATGGGTATGATGCATTGTCTTTTATTGATTTGACTTTTGATGATAGTAGAGCTCCTAGAGCTAAGGAGATGATGTAGGACACACAGAATATCCTTAGAGTTCTTAAGGATAATATTCAGCATGCTCAAAATCAGCAGAAAATGTATGCATACAAACATAGAGTGGAGAGATCATTTGAGGTAGATGACTTGGTTTTCTTGCGCCTACAGCCATATAGACAGAGTTCATTGAAGAAAAATGGGGCAGAAAAACTTAAGCCAAGGTTCTATGGGCCTTACAAAATCATCAGGAGAGTTGGTGAGGTAGCATATGAGTTGGAGCTACCACCAGGAAGCCACATTCATAATGTTTTCCATGTTTCTTGCCTCAAAAAGGCATTGGGTCAGCATGTGGTTTCTTCCATTGATCTTACACCTCTTGATGAAGAGGGTATGTTGATACTTGAGCCAGATAGCATTGTGGACATGAGAGAGATGAGATTGAGGAGCCGAATCATCAAGGAGTACTTGGTGCGTTGGAGAGGTTTGCCATTAGAGGATGTTACATGGGAAGGTGAGAAGATTTTAGAGCATCCCAATCTTCGATTGCTTGAGGACAAGCAATCCCGGGAAGGGAGGACTGTCATGTCCCCAATTCCGGAGTGATGTCACATTGAGTTTTTTGGTTAGCCTATCATCAATTCTCGTAGGCTAATGCATTGGTAAGAGAATAATTGACTAGTGTGAGTTGGTTTATGCACATAGAGATTTGGAAAGTTAGCTCAACTAGTGTAGTTTGAGCTTTATGAAAAATGCAATATTAAGATTGTATTTTCATTCATTTGAATTTGAATTTGATAAATAAGGAGGGAAAATGAAATTTTTAATTACATTTTCTCTAATCTATTTTTATGGAGATGATGTAAATATGGATAGCTCCAGGTAGGACCTATTTGTGAAGGAATATTGACAAGTCAAAGATGGGTCCAATTCAATGTCAAAGACAAAGGTATATGGATCAATGCATGAGGAGTATTTAATATTATTTTATTTGAGCATTGTTTTTGGAGCCAAAGGCTATCCATGAGGTGTTCGATTTGCATAGAGGAGAGCTAAATTCCATTCGCCAAAGCTAGAGACATTTAAAATTGCAAATGCATCATTGTGTGAAGTGCCAACAGCTTAGAAGGAGGCGATCAAGAGGTAAAATCATTTAAAATTGTTTTGTTTGGTATTTTAAATGCAAATCGGCCATGTATGGGATCGGAGGCTAAGGGAGATCATTTTAAATGCAAATTGCCTCATTAAATGCATTCGCCCAAGCAAGGAAAGGATCGATGGGTAGTTGAAGGAAATTAAATGCAATACAAATACAAAATTAAATGCATATAGCTGATCGCCCAAGCATGAAGAGGATTTTAAATGATTGAAAATCAAAAATTCAATGCATGAGTCCAAACGGCCTAGCTCAAGAGGATCGATCCATAGAACAGGAATCAATTTCATTTAAAATAATTAAAGATTGTTTTAAATGAAAGCATTTGTGATGAAGCTCATTCAATATTGTTCCAATTCCTTGATTTTCATTGATGGATTTCAAAATGCATTCCAAATTTGCTAAGAGGATGGACATCCAAGCTTGAGGAGTTTAAATAGATGACTTGAGCTTCATTTTGCAACTTTTGATCTCATGGTAAGCTTTTGCATTTTGTCTATTATTGCTGGAAATTGCATTTTCTAGTGACTTTTCTCAAGGAGATGTTCCCTTGAGCGTTGTGGTGATGATCCCATAACAATTTGTGAGAAGTTGTCATACAGATTTCATCATTGGATTGAATTTGCAAGTTATTTGAAGAGTTTGGAAGTGATAGTGATATCTATTTGAAGCTCTTAGTGTAGAGAATTGACTACCAAGGTAGTTTAGTGAATTTGGAGTACATTTTGGATGGTATTTTCATGTTTTGCAGGGTCTGATTTTACAACAGCAGAGTCTGATTTTTATAACAGCGAATTGACATTGGAATTACAGGGCTTTTTAGGTGGATTTCATCAAGGGTTTCAAGGTTGAGGAGTTGTACTTGATAGAAAACCTTCTTATGTATCCATCGATTGCATTTGGAGGAGATATTTCATGAGATTTCATTGTAAACCCTTGGCTGGGCAAAAAGTACACTTTTAGCAGTCATATCAGCATACAAAAAGTTTATATCAGAATTTTATTGAAGCTCTTTTAAGGCTATTTTGTGTTCATTTGATAGCTATTATCATTCTAAAGGGTTTGGGCAACATTTGTATGCAAAGATTGATGTATTTGGGCTTCGTATTGGCTTGTAATTAAGTCTGATATAAAATCAGGCATGGACTGAAATAAATTCCAGCCACTTGACATTTTATGTTTCATTTGTTTGATGGTTCCATATATGCAAATTTGATGTGTGTTTGATTTGCTACAATTCCTTTGTTCATTGGTGATGTTTATTTGATTGAATTGTGCAAGAAATCTTATCTAAAATTGGCAAAAATTTCAATATATATTGGTAGGGTATTTTACATCCAACTTCCTACCAAAGCTTGAACTTGTGGAGTGCATACACTTAATGAGTTCCCATTGGGTATAACAAGAGCCCTAGTCATGGTCATTGGCAAAGAACTTGTGCCAGGAACATTTGTCTTAGACTATGTATTCTATGACATTGCAGGAGGAGGGTTGGCAAAATCCAAGTCAACCCTGTTTACACCCTTAATACTCATGAAATTTGTGAAAAACATGGCATTTTGGATTTTGATTGGAAGATTTTTATAATTTGCAGACATGGCGTGAATACCATCTTGTATTGGGCTTTGTGATTTCCTCACATGAACTTTTTTCCTCTAATTCCTAAAAGCATTCATATTATTTGGCTTCATGTGGAGCATTTGACCCAACATATCTATCATTGTATCAATCTTCTTTTCAAATTTATCTGTAAGAACTTTCCCCAAAGGAGTTTTTCCCTCTCTATTCGCCATATTTACTTCTTCTGTCATTTATATGAAATAAGTTCTTTGCATCATAGGGTTGACTCTTTCACAGGCTGGCAAGACCCAGCTCTAATACCATTTGTAATGTCCCATTTAAGTATAATAAAATCTAAATCACAATTATAGCAGCACAATTAATTATAAATATGATATCAACTTTAGAAATTGCAGTTTTTACAGTCTATTTTAATTCACATATAATATTTAGAATATATTTCAGGTAAGTTGGAACTTATCCTTTGTATCTGTTGTTACTTATCCCAAATCTGCAGTGATCTATCTTCACTAAAATGCCTTTGAAATGTCTCCAAATCTACCTAAATCAGGGGTTTTCATCCACTGACTCAACAATGGAAATCAGGGGGTTTTCGTCCTCTAATTTCAGACCTTGAGGGGTTTCATCCTCAAGTTGCTGAACCACAATTCACGCTCCATCAAGGAGTAGAAATCAAAAATAAAATTGTTCATCAATGCATGCCTCCTCCTCCGTGATTGGCCTCTCTTAAATAGCTCCAAAAAACATAACTCTTCGGATTTCTTCCATAACCCTTATTTGAGAGGAATTATTGTTTAAAATAAACTTTAATATTTTGATTTTAATTTTATAATTATATTATATTTTATATTTTGCTATTTTAATTTTTTGTTAATATTATTTTAATTCCATTTTGAAAAGGGGACATTAAAAAAACATATATGTTAACTAAGACTTTAGTTCAATGTCTAATTGTAGTTTAAGTTTACTAAGTTACTTACAAAATTATAAATGTTGTCCTTGCAAATTTGTGGTGGGAAAACTTTGGTGCAATGACACTTTATTTTCAAACCCTCACCATCTGCATTTTGTCCTAACCCTATAGTGCTTTTGGGTGTGAGTGCAACTGAAGCACATTTGAGGCCATTCACACAAATAAGAGCAACAAGTTGACACAAAAATGCTTGAATGACCTTGTATTTGTGCAGTACAACTTTTGTCTACATGCGAAGAAGGTGGAGGGGTGACAAACACATGAGACAATTGACCTAAATGACAATTATCCATATTTAGATTGGATTGCAAAGGATGTGGAGCCCATGTTCACTACAAATGATATTGCTGATTTGGCGAGGGAGGCAGCAGATGCAGCAGCAAATGAAGAGGTAGAAGGTGAGGCGTCAATAGGGGCTTCATCAGATTTATATGCCTTAATCTCCTATCGGGGATGATATTGTTCCTCAATAGGAAGCATAACCATCCAATTCAAGGGCATCCATACAGCCACCTAGAAATTTTAGTCATAGAAGAAATTTGTAGATTAAGAATATGGTTTGTAGATTATGAATATGGATTGGTGCAATGACACCTTATTTTCAAACCCTGACCATCTACATTTTGTCCTAACCCTATAGTGCTTTTGGGTGTGAGTTCAACTGAAGCACATTTGAGGCCATTCACACAAATAAGAGCAACAAGTTGACACAAAAATGCTTGAATGACCTTGTATTTGTGCAGTACAACCTTTGTCTACATGCAAAGAAGGTGGAGGGGCAACAAACACGAGACAATTGACCTAAATGACAATGATCCATATTTAGATTGGATTGCAAGGGATGTGGAGCCCATGTTTACTACAAATGATATTGCTGATTTGGCAAGGGAGGCAGAAGATGCAGCAGCAAATGAAGAGGTAGAAGGTGAGGCGTCAATAGGGGCTTCATCAGATTCATATGCCTTAATCTCCTATCGAGGATGATATTGTTCCTCAATAGGAAGCATAACCATCCAATTCAAGGGCATCCATACAGCCACCTAGAAACTTTAGTAATAGAAGAAATTTGTAGATTATGAATATGGATTGATAATTTTTATTATATGACATATGATACTATGATGTGTATTGAACTCAAATTTTTATTTATAAATGAAGGAAAACCACATATAAATTCTCTAAATTCAGTTTTATGCATGTTTTTTAAGATTATTTTATAAATTTGTGTTTTTTAATTAGAAAATTTGCAGTCCTGAATCCAAGTCGAATTTTGGGTCTGTTCAGTTTTTCCCAAGTCCAAGTTTTTGAACTATGATCTAAGGTTTATGTATCATAAACCAATGTAAACTTCTAGGTTGTGCAGTTGACATAAAATAAATTTGACTTATGTATTTCATGCATTAAGCTATGATTTTCTGAGTCTACTATATCCCCATGTTCACAAATACCAGCCTTATTAGGAATCATTTTTACAACATGACAAGAAGGTGAACTTTGTTGATTAAATTCACCCTCTTACCCGTTTCTTCTCAGCTTCCTTCCTTTCTTGTTCCAGTCTGATTTCCCTGTGAAAAAGGATTACCAAAATAAATCAGCTACTCCCATGGACCACTTAACAAAATTACTTTATGCTATCGATACAAGGGAGAAAAAAAAAAAGATGTTTTGCAAGTTTATGATATCAATGTGAAACAAAAAATTAAAAGGATGTATCACAAGAAACTGCCACATGAAAAAAAAGAGGAAATTAGAAAATGATTGAATTCAGAAAAGAACTTCCTGACTATGCGTGTCATATGAACCTCAGACTAGTATTACTAAGTATTTCACAGGAAAATTCACTTTAGTAACTAAAAACTACACGATAATCAATTGTTAAATTTAAGATTGTTTGCTGGTTGCCAAATGTTAATCATAATTTTAGTTGATAAAATTTAGAAGCAGGTCTCTTCTTAAGGATAATGGCTATGCAGTAGAAGTGTGAGGCGTGAGATGTCAGATTTCAATGTAATGAGCATATAGCAGCGGCAGCGCAGGAGTCCACACCTGCAAAATGAATATGGTAAAAAGTTTATACAAATTTAAACTTTAAAAATTAGGGTTGAAATATTTTGTTTAAAGTATATAAAGTATAAACTTTCAATCTTGATTAAAATATTTTTCATATTGGGCTGGATTCAAATTAATTCAATATCTTCTGGTTGAGACTGAATTAGAAGCTGAAACTTTACCAAATTGCCTGTTGTAGTGTGTCAAAGACATTTGCAATGGTATTTTGATCTTTACATTTGTGGAATGCAAGATTTGTTTAGCTTTTGGAAGCTAGGTGGTCTAGTTTTGTGGTCAACAATGGCTAGTATACAACATTTGCTTTTGCCCAAGTCCCAAAAGTTGACCGAGAAAAACTATAGTTTGTGGAGTCATAAAATACTCACTATTTGTAAATATCGTAACCTTGATCACATTGTTTTGAACAAAGAAACAAGACCAGTTGCTGATCCCACGGATTTTGACAGATGACATAAAGAAGCTTAAAGGCTTCTAAAGTTGTTAGTTGTAATGGATTAATACCAAAGGTTCAAAATGCCACATGGGCACCAAGTCTGGGAAAGTCTTAAAGACAAATACTAGACATCAAAAGCAAGACAGGCATTATATATTAAAAAATCTCTTGTTTTCATCAAAGTAATAGTAAGGATGATCAACATTTGAATACTTGTTGCTACTAAAGGATCTCAATGATCAGTTTTCTGCTGTTGCGAAACCTGTGGAAGATGAAGATATGGTAGCTTTGGTCTTACTGTAATGTCCCCATTTTGAGCTAAGTGATATTTTCTAGTTGAGCTTGTTTCTATACATGGAAAACCGGAAAGTTGGTATACGTCTATACATGGAGAACCGGAAAGTTGGCTCAACTAGTATGTTATTGGGCTATTTGGAAAATGCAATATTGAAATTGTATTTTCATTTCATTTGATAGATTTTAGAAAATGGAATCTTTAATTGCATTTTCTCTAATCGATTTCTATGAGTTGTAAATATGAATAAGGTGATGTGTTCGCCCAATGAAAGAATAGGTCTAAGCTAAACCCAACAATTATCATATTTGAGCGATTGGCTTTGTTGATGAAGTTTCAAGAGGATTTCATTGGATCATGTGCCATAAGAAATCGATGCAAGAGAAATAAAAGCATTTAAAATGATATTTGTGCATTCAAAGGGGCGTCGATCCAATACAAAGCAAAATTAAATGCCAAGCATAGTCAACAGCTGAGGTAAAGAAGACAATTTTAAATGCAAATTTTATTTATTAAATATTTGCATTGGAGCGTTTGAGGATTTCAAATGCTATCGCTACCTTTGAGGAGGGTCACTCAAGCCAAGGAATGATATTCAGTGCAAAATAAAATATTAAATGATTGCATACAATCAGCCGCCGCACAAGCAAGGAGAATTCAATGCAAAATGAGGATTTTAAATGATTGATTGCTCTCATTCATAGCCGCCGTCCAAGATAGAGAGGAGCTCCAATGCTAAGGGATCGATCCACTTGAAGGATAGATATAATTCATTTAAAACAATTAAAGATTGTTTTTAAGTGATTGCATTCATTGATGCCATTCATTTACAATTGTTCAAGACTCTCAATTTTAATTAGTGGATTCCAAATCACATTCCAAAATGCCAAAGAAGAGGGACGTCCATGCTTGGAGAGTTAAATAGAGGACTTGAACTTCAATTTGCAACTAATGATCATATGGTAAGCTTTTACATTTTGTTCTTTTAATTAGAAATTGCATTTTCTAGTTATTTTTCAAGGTGATGTTCCCTTGAATGTTGTGGTGATGTTCCCATGACAATTTGTGAGATGTTATCATTCAGATTTCATCATTGGAGTTGAATTTGCAGGTTATTTGAAAAGATTTGAAGAGTAATTGACATCATATTGGAATCCTTGGTGTGTGGGAGTGACTACCAAGGTAGGTTTTTGAAGTGGATTTGACAAGGGCTTTGATATTTGAAGAGTTGCATTTGATAGAAGACCAAACTAGGCATCCATCGCTTGAGTTTGGAGGTGGTTTTCATGAGTTTTCATTGCTAAAACTTTGACTGGGCAAAATCATCACTTTCAGTAGTCATATCAGCATATAGAAGTTTCATATCAGTCAATTGTTCATGTACTTTCAAGGCTGTTCTAACATCATTTGACAGCTAGCTTCATTCTAGAGTGTTTGGGCATTGTTCCTATGCAAGATTTGGTATATTTGGACACTTTATGTGCATGTAATAAGGTCTGATATAAAATCAGACTGTGACTGAAATTCATATCAGCCACTTATCATTTATGTATCTTTCATTTGAAGGTTTCAAATAAGCAAGTATGATGTGAGTTTGATGTTCTACTATTTCATTGTTCATTGGTGATGTTTATTTGTGTGATTTGTGCAAGAAATCTTATCTAAAAGTTGGCAAAAAATTTCAGTCATCTAAGAAGGGTATTTTACACTTACGAAGCTTGCCATCATCATATGATTCATTTGCTGAATCCATACAACTAATTGCAGAGACTCAAATGCTTGCTTTTGAGAAGTTATCAACACTTCTTTTGCAAAAGAAACGGTGGACAGATAAAATGGAAGCATCAAATTTTAACACTGCAAAGAGTGCATTCAGTGTACAGATCAAGGGAAAAGTCAGACACAACACTAGCAGTTCATCAAGTAACTCCTTCAAAGGTGGTAATACATCCAAGAAATGAAAATGGAAATGTTTTTACTATAATGAGCCTGGATATTCTAAGAGAAATTGCCAAAAGGAAAGAGTGACAAGCACGCCAGTGGAAATCTAAGCAAGTTAATGTTGTTGAAAGTGTTGATGAGCACAAAGTGACAAAAGGATTTGCATTTGTTGCATCACAAGATCAATCAGTTGAATCCACAACCCAGTATTTTGATTAGGGTGCATCTAGACACTATATATGCTATAGAAATTGGTATGTAAATTTTACTGAGGCTAAGAGTACAAGCGAATTTGTTTCATTAGGTGATGATTAGACTCACTATGTTAAATGGCATGGTGATGTCCACATAACATTGAATAATACCATGAGTTACACTTTCAAAATTGTTAAATATGTTCTTAACATGAACAAACATCTTCTGCTTGTTAGTGAAATTACCAAGAATCTTTCTTTCAATAAATTTTCAAGGCACCAAATGTAAGGTCACATCTCTCCATGATAGAAAAGTGATTGTTGTTGGTATGGATGAGAAAGGATTGTATAAACTTGCTGATCACAAAATAACAAATGCTCATGCACTACCAACAATTGAGAATAGCAATATACTTTGGCAGGAGAGGTATGGACACCTAAATTATCAATATTTTTTTCTACTCGGGTAGAGTATAATGATTGATGGACTTCCGTCCATTTAGTAAAGTCAGGATGTGTGTATAGGATGTCAAACAAGCAAACAGAGTCAACTCCCATTTGATACTAATTAAGCTTGGTGTGCCAAAGGAGTCTTGAATCTAGTACATGCTGATTTACATGGTCTGATGAAGACACCTATTATGTCTGAACCAAAGTATTTCTTGCTGTTGATTGATTACTTTTTCAGGAAAATGTGGATCCATTTTCTGAAAAATAAGTCAAAATGTTTTTCTCATTTTGTAGCATGGAAACCCTTAGTGGAGAAACAAACAAGTAAGCAAATTAAGGATCTCAAATCTGATAATGGAGGCAAATTTATCTCAAAACAGAATTCTCCATGTCAAACACGCAAACAGAGTTGATACCCATTTGATACTAATAAAGCTTGATGTGCCAAAAAAGTATTGAATCTAGTACATGCTGATTTACATGGTCTGATGAAGACATCTATTATGTCTGGACCAAAGTAATTTCTTGTTGTTGATTGATTATTTTTTCAGGAAAATGTGGATCCGTTTTCTGAAAAATAAGTCAAAATGTCTTTCCCATTTTGCAGCATGGAAACCCTTGGTGGAGAAACAAACAAGTAAGCAAATTAAGGCTCTCAAATCTGATAATGGAGGCAAGTTTATCTCAAAACAGAATTCTCCATGTCAAATGATGAAACAGAGTTGACACCCATTTGATACTAATAAAGCTTGGCATGCCAAAGGAGTCTTGAATCTAGTACATGCTGATTTACATGGTCTGATGAAGACACCTATTATGTCTGGACCAAAGTATTTCTTGCTGTTGGTTGATTGCCTTTTCAGGAAAATGTGGATCCATTTTCTGAAAAATAAGTCAAAATGTTTTTCTTATTTTGTAGCATGGAAACCCTTGGTGGAGAACAAACAAGTAAGCAAATCAAGGCTCTCAAATCTGATAATGGAGGCAAGTTTATCTCAAGACAGAATTCTGCAAGGAGAATGGTATACATAGATTATATACTATTGTATACACTATACACCACAACAAAATGGAGTTGTGGAACAGAGGAATAGGATGGTTATGGAGATGGCAAGGTGCATGGTGCACAATCAGAATGTGTCATATTGATACTAGGCAGAAGTTGTGAATACAACAGTCTACATCCTTAACAAGTGTCCTTGTAAAGCTTTGTAGAATCTCACTCTCAAAGAAGAATGATTAGGCAGGAGACCATCTGTAAGTCACTTTCGTGCTTTCGCTTGTATTGCTTTTATTAGAATAATATCTTTCTATTTATGTTATTAATGGTCATCCAGTAGTTTCTAACTTCATCTTTTGTTAACGATTGTTTCTTTTAGAAACATCTATCTTTGTAATTCTATTTAAGGAGCCTTCGTCTCCTCTGTTTAATGATCAACATCGATTCTTTTGTAACATGGTGTCAGAGCCGATCTGAGTCGGACTCCCTCACAGGAGGGCTCAGGATCTTGGGAGGGGGCTCTTTGTTTTTCAGAATTTGGCCAAAAAAAATTTAAATTCATGGCCTCTTGCTTTTTAGCGAATTTTTAAAAAAAAATCGTGGGGCATTTTTTGTTCTGAAATATGAGGGTTTGCTGCAAATTCATGGGTCCTGTTTGTTGGAGAAATCGAAGGGTTGGAGATTAAAAAAATCGTGAAAGGAAGAGACATGATTTTAAAATCGCGGGTTTTCTATAACCTGCATTTTTTGTCTAAAAAATTCGTCTCTTTCTTTGATAATCCCGTGTCTCTAAGGCGTGTGTCCTTCAAGCTTTTTAGCACGGAATTTTTCTGTGGATCAGGGCACGTTTTTTCTTCTCATCCTTATTTGCTGCATTTTCTGGGCGTTTCCTATTTTTCCAGAAATTCATGCTTTTGTTCTGGGCGGATTTTTGCCTCGAATTTGTTCTGGTCTGAGGATTTTTGGTTCCCGTCTACCTAAAAGGTTTTTGATAAATTTTGGCAGCTAGGGTTTTAATAAATCCTCTGTTTTTTTTTTGGTGCCGTTTTCAATCTTGAAAAATTGATGTTCTGGGTTTTCATTAATTTTTTCCTTAAAATTTCTGGTTGTTTGCCTTAAAAATCATTTTGTAATAAGGTTTATAATTTTCTCCTCAAAAAGTTAAGGGTTTTTCTCCTGTATACCCTAGTCAGGGTTTCCATCGTTCGGGAGGGCTCTCTGGTATTTGGTTTTTACTGTTTTTTTCGAAAAAACGATGATTTGTAATCTTCAGATTTCTGGGTTTGGCGATTTTTTCCTCAAAAATTGTACTTTGCTGCAGTCTATTTTGGTCGCACCTGGAGTTGCTGGGGTGAACATCTGCATAGCTGACTTCTTGCAGTCTATTCTAGAGCGTCGTGCTCATTTGCAAAAGTTTGGAGGGTTTGCCAAGTTTTCCTCAAAATCGTGGCAGTTGTTCTCGGTGTGTCTCTGGTTATAGGGAGGGACAGTTCTCTAACATCAGGTTGGACGGTTGGTGTTGTTTTTTGGGTTTATCCAGAAGTTCTGCAGTTTCTGGGAGGGTTGGTGGCAAACTCATCTCAAGTGGCAGAATCAGTGGCAAGCTCTTGTCTTTTGTTGCAGAAGCATTCTAAGAAGAAGGGGGCAGCCTTCCCTGTTATCTCTTTGGGTAGTTAGAATGATGACCATTAAGGGAGGGTATTAGAATAATATCTTTCTATTTATGTTATTAATGGTCATCCAGTAGTTTCTAACTTCATCTCTTATTAACGATTGTTTCTTTTAGAAACATCTGTCTTTGTAATTCTATTTAAGGAGCCTTTGTCTCCTTTGTATAATGATCGACATCGATTCTTTTGTAACAGCTTTTGCATTAATTCCTTTAGAAAAGAGAAGTTAGATGCAAAGAGCAAACCATATATGTTTGTTAAATATAGTGAGCACTCCAAGGCATGTGGATTGTTTGACGTTTCTACAAACAAAATTGTTGTTAGTAGAGATGTTATAGATGAGAAGATGTTTTTCTTCTCATATGATGGTAAATCTACAGATAGTGGTGTATGGGAAATTGTTATGAATAATTCTGGAACAAGTTCTAATGTGGAAATAAAAGAAGACTTGAAACAAGGTTCGAAGATGGGAACATCATGGGGGTCGAGTTCTAGGGGGATTTGATGAAGAATAAGGTGATTCCTAGACTTCACAAGAGAGACAACAAGGGAAAGCTAAGTGGTATTAGACAATGGCAAAAAATGTCTGGAAAGATGAATTGTCAAAGACAATGGAAGGTTGGTCTACATGATTGGAGAAACAACTTGTGCAAAGTGATTAGCAAGTAAATTTTTATCTTATGTTGTTTCACAAGTATTTGAACCTAGCACATATGATGAGGCCAAAGGAAAGCCTGAATGAGAAGTTGCCATGAAGGTGGAATTTGAGGCTTTGATGCAAAATAAGACTTGGGTGTCGTCTGAAATGCCCCAAGGGAAGAAGTCCATTGGTTGTAAATGGGTTTATAAGGTCAACGTAAATCAAATGGTTCTTTCGACAAGTACAAAGCTTGTCTTCTCACTAAAGGATATGCATAACAAGTAGGAGTAGACTATGAAGAAACCTTTGCCCCCATTGGAAAAATGGTACCCTTTCGGCTAGTTATCTGAATTGCTGCTCAACTTGGATGGAGCGTATATCAAATGGATTTTAAAAATTGCCTTCCTACATGGAGACTTGGTGGAGGAGGTCTACATGGTTCAGCCACAAGTATCCCAAATTCCTAGAAAAGAACATTTGGTTTGCAAGTTGGCTAAGTCTTCGTATGGACTTAAGCAAGGTCCTCAAGCCTTGTATATTTAAAATTAAAATTGATCAACATCTTAGAGATTCAAGATTTAGAAGAAGTTATTCTAATCCCAATCTCTACATCAAAATTAGTGATGATGACACAATAATCTTGGTTGTCTATGTTGATGATCCCACAATAACTAAGAGCAAGGTGAATAGCATTTAACATCGAAATCTGATATTTGTTTTGTTTTTGATATGACAGGTTTTGGCCTCTTATATTATTGCTTAGGTGTAGAATTTTGGCAACTTAATCACGCTAGTTTCATGCCACAAACTAAGTATGCCAAAGCACTTCTAGGAAAGTCTAGGATGACAAAATGTAATCCAACATCTACACCTATCGAAGTTTGGATTAAAATCTCAACTTACACTAATTCACCGCCAACCGCTGAATACATAGATCAATCACAAAGTACTCACACGACTCACAAGTTAATTATAGAGCCGAGAAACTCACCCACTTACTTGCGAGTGAGTTCTAATAATTTTTGCTACAAAACTTGTGGTTATTAAGTTCATAGGTAAAAGTCACCCACATGGTCTACACACAGAAAATGTGATGTCCCCATTTTTGTGATGGTCATATTTGATATGGCTATCATATTCCAAGGGAACAATTGGCTGGAACAAGGAGTTAAGTAACTTAAGTGGTTCTATTTTTAAGTTAACTTTATAAAGTGTTCTAATTTTGAATTACTTTATAAAAGTCACTTAAATGGGTCCAAAAGCACTTTATGTCATAAAGTGACATTGTGTACACAAAAACAATTATTTAATAAAGTTCAAGTGTGATCGTGTACATAAAAACCTTCATTTAATAAAATTAGGTCAGACCTAATTGAAGAAGGTTTTATAAGGAGCAGCTGGGAATCATTTGTTCATCATGGAGTTTATGTGTTTTTTGGATTGAAGATAAGTTCCAGGATTCAGCTTGGTCTCAAGGAGATGATCCCTTGGTTATTAGTGGTCTGGAGATGATCCCTTACATTTGGAGATGATGTGAAATTACTTCAAATTTCACAATTGGACTTCAAAGCATTGTTCCACATTCCTTTGTGTTGAGTTTATAGATTAATAGTTGATATTTGGTCGGAGACCATTTGTTTTAGTTTCATAGAAGGATTTGTTGAAAGGTTGCATTGAAGAGTTATTGAAGATCCTTCTATTGTTTGAAGATTTGAATGACATTGAAGATTTGAGCGTTGTCATTGAAGACTTGGTTGCATTTGATTGAAGACTATATTGTAAACCCTTTGCCAGAGACATCATAGAGGAACCGTTTGATATATGGTTTTGGAGGGATCGACTATTGAACTGAGACGTCATCACAGTCACCAGCAATTGTTTTACTTCAGATTTATACATCCGTCATAGCCGCAGACCTGGAGCACCTTCCTTGGATTTATATCAGATTTGGCGAAGTGCCAATCAGCTAAGGAATTGTTATCAATATATGCTTGGAGGTCGCTCTGTATTTGTGACAGACATGAGGCCTATCCTAACAGCAGCGGCTCAAAGGGAACTTCGATCATCATCATTGACAGCGATTTCATTGGAAGTGGCAACGAATTCAGATTTGAAATCTGCGATCAGCACTAGAGAATATCCTTGGCAACGATCTCATTTGGAGCTGTTTGGCATAAGTTTGGCATGCATTTCACCATTGGTCTTTTACATAACTGCGAATTGCTTCAGCTTATCAGCGATCAGCAATTGGGAGATATTTGTTGCATATCGTTATCATCATAGAGAGGGCGAATAACTACAGTAAAATTGATAGCCTCATTGCATTGTAATTGGTCAACAATTGGTATGTTTACATTCTAATTATCTCTGATATCTGTAGCAGCATGCAGCGTATATCATTTGGATATCATTGAGCTTGTATGGTTGATGTAATTGAAATTATTTGAAGTCTGAATTGTAGTAGCGAGTTCTGAGTATAATTGTAACAGTCAGATCTGAATCATCTTGCTATCATTGTAATCTGAATACATAAGGATGCCAAGTCTATCTGTTTGTTCTGTCAACAATTTGGCATTTTCCAGTTTATAGGACAATTTATAAAGGTGCAGTAGTAAATTCGATTTTTAGACCTAGTGTAATGTCCCCTTCTGGACACATGGTTAGTCCATCATGGAGTTCCCGTGGGCTAGCAATTGGGTTAGGGAACTGTGGTTAGTTGGCTCTGGAAATCCTTGTCAGTGAGGGAGTTATGGTTCGCATTCAGTGGATCCAGTTGGCACCCTCGTGGTTGGTTCAGTGGGCTCTTGGTCGTTACTTACTATTTTTAGTAAGTTCGGGTACTATGTCGGTTCGAGATTTTCAGAGTTGGATCAGAAGCATTTCGTCGAGACCTTTCCGGCGAGCAAAAGATCAGCGATGTCCGATACCGTCTGCATACTTATTTTAAAGTCCGAAGATTTATTAATTTATATTAATGTGGACTTTATTATATTTTGCCGGAAAAGTGAATTAATGGGAAATAAAGTCGTGTTGCAAGTTATGACCTTGGGCGCCCATCCCTAGGCAAGTAAAAAGTGTTTTTTAAATGTTAAAACTCCCTCTTGAATTCCAACGCCATCTTGGAGGGGGATATAAGGTGTATTTGGAGCTCATTTTGAGTTATGCTATGTTTTGATATTTTGTTTATGAAAGCTCTGCTAGGGTTTCGGAGTTGGAGATTTTGCATCAGGCTATTGGAGACGGAAACCTCCATTAGTGACGGTATCCCACAAGTGTGCAATACCACCCAACGGTGCCATTGACGGTGGATGTATTCGGCATTCACAAATGTGCTGATAATGGAGATATTTGAAGAGTTGCTGAGCTGAATGTGATATTCTATATAATATTGTCATTTGCTGATTAAGGAGGACTGTGTAGGCAGATTTCAGAGTGTTTGTGGTAGTTTTCTTGCAGCTGTTTACTTTCCCTTGGCTGGCCGTACCATTCCAGCTAGGCCATACCTTTTGGGAGGTGTTTTCAATCCGCCATACTTCACCATTTCTGCTCTATGCTTGGCGTGAGGGTATTTCTGTTTGGAACAGCAACGTAGGAAGGTGTGCAGGGTTGTGTAGTGACTGATTTTGCTGTTCATGTATTGGCTAGGCCGTACATCCTCACCTGGAGGGTCGTGGGTCACCTTGAGGACTCATCTTTGTTTGGGGTAGTGTAGATACTTCTTGTTTGTGGCATTCCAGACTCTTTGCTCATTGTAACAGATGCATATCACAGTCTATTAAAATATTTGGAGTTCAGAGTGGTTTTCAACCATATCCATTGCTGGTCCGTCAATAGTCAAAAACTGAAGTCTCAAATCTGCAAATGGGTATGTTTTGATAACTGTTTATTGGCATTTCTATTATTTGGGTTGTCAATAGTTTCTTCAGATTCATTGTACATTTTTTGGGTTTCTATTATATGCAATATATTGTGTGCTCTGGCACCACATCTGTAGGAAAACAATAAACCCCTCCTGCATCTTCTGTCTATCTGAAAGAACACACAAATTAATAATAAAATCACATAAATAAATATTCAAAAAAAAAAAAATACAAGCAGGTACGGCTCATTACACCTAGGGTTTCATTGAAGGATTTGCAAGATCTGAATTTGATAATTTGAACAAGCATCTGGCCATACTAACTTAATTGACAAATGAAATATGTCATATTAAGTGTTTGGCAAATCAAAAAAAATATCATCTACCAGGTAGGGGATATTACAGAAAATACATGAATTTTTTCACTTTTTAAGCCCTCAAACCCGCCCTTCTCATTCACTTAGAGATCATTTGCCTTTGATCTCTTGTGGCGATTTTAGGTGATTGTGTAAGCAAGATTTCAGAGATTTTTGAAGATATTTCAAGTTTTTTTTTCATGTTTTTTCAATTTTGTTTTACATTTCTGAATTCTTCCAATCATGTACAAATGCTTTATTTTGCATGTACATTCATGTTTTATGTGTGAATTCAAATTAATCTATGCTAGCTAGGTTTTGCAGCAATATAAATTTTGAAATTTATTTTAAAAAAAGTTCAATGTTAGTGTTCTACATTTTTTAGATTTTTTTAATGCTAGGGTTTGCAGGCTGCAGCAATTAAATTTTTCTTTTTTTTTCAATGTCAAGGTTTGCACTTTGTATCCAATGGCATCGAGAAGTTGATATGAAAAGGATTTGGTTTCTCTCAACGCAAATAAGCACGCTTTCTGTTGCAGGTTCCAAATCAAATCTTATATGGCATCAAAAGTTGAATTTGATTGTATATTTGAATTCCTCTCAAAAAGTTGTGCAATTTAAAAAAAGCAGCAACTTGTTTTGAGTCCATATGCAAAAGTCATGGCTTCTAGAAGGTTAAGAGCAAAAACTACCAATAGGAGTGGTTTCACAAGTGCCAATGAAGGTGGCGGTTTTGAAACAATTGAGGCGATTTTGAAACCGCTTCTCTTTTGAAACTAGTGGTTTTGCCCGAGCTCAAAAAAATGTCCTATCATGTTCCAGTTTTGATTGTCTCTTCAATTTATTCACTCCTTTTGACTTCCAAGGGTTTTCTAAGGCCTAAAAGCTCTATGTATATGCATTGTAAGCTCGAATTGAGTAGGTAGGGAGTGAATTGAGTCTTGTAACTCAAGTATTGGGAGCTATTTGTGAGAGTTTATCTCATGCTCTTGACTGTTGAGGGCAGAGAGTTCATAGGGAGAGTTTGTAATTGGTCTTGGAGAGTGCATCAAAGTGTTGAGAACTCTTGAGAAGGTCTATGGGCTGAAGAGCAATTGTAATTGCCATTTAGAGTACTTAGGTGAGTGTGACTTAGTTTTCTAGAGATCTTACCCACAAGGGATTTCTCGAGGGTATCTTGATTCTCCTTTCATGGTGTTTATCTATCTATTTTATGTTCCTTGTTTTATTTTACTCTTGTTGCAAGTTTAAGTCAATAATTTTCTCTCAAATTCTAACTCTAACAAATTCTATAAGTTGGTGACTAGCGTAAGAAGTATTCTTCCTAGTTTATGGATCAAAAGTGTTGGAATATTATAATACATAATCAATTACATCATTGTATAAATGTTAATAATGATAACACATTATTATTAACATAAGGTAGTTTGGTAGTTGGTTGGGTATGCCTGGCCTAGTCAATTATTCCTTTTACTGAATTTTTGCTTTGTCTAATGCATATATTGTATTCTACCCTCGATAATCAAATTGCTCATTGCTTCTTGATTTCATTATGGTATCAGAGCATTTTTCTTCATATGCTTGTGAGCGAAAATGTGATTCAAAGGAGGTTAAAAAAAATCCCGTGCAATGGAGCAGAGGAAAGTTGTAGAGACATAAAAGAGGCATTCAACAAACATAAACATGCTGCCTATGTTGCGCCCTACCTGTGTCAATCCACATCAAAAGGCCGGAAACCATTACAAAAAATCCATTGTCATTCTGTGGAAATCACGTAATGCTTGGTTGGGCCTGCAGATCACAAATGAGTAGTATATATCCCTATGTGCCTATGATTGGTGTGGCTACCAATAATAATTTTTTGCAACAAACCGTGACCCTATTAAAAATAAATAAATAAATGCAAACAAAAGGCAAATTGGGATATTGCATGTAGTCTCCAAGCAATAGAAAGGCATGAGAACTATCCTCTTGGGAGTATCAGTTATGTTGAAGAAGCCATAGCGAAGGAAATAAATTGTAAATCCCTAAAAAATCAAATCAAATAAACAACGTCAAAAATCGAGAAAATTTGCGTGGATAATTATTTACCTATGGTCTATAAGGTGCATTTTTTATCTTCAGACCGAATCTGGAGGAAATAAAAGGTGCATGTTATTTGAAATACATCCCTTTTTCCAAAGGTGTAATGTCCCCTTTTTGAGCAAGGTTGGAAAAGCGAATGTTGTTGGGGCTTGGAGAAAGCCAAAAATATTAAAATATTATGCCAAGAGGAAAAACGACCTAGGTGGGAAAATGGAAAATAAAGAAAAAGATGGAAAAATGAAATATTGGAAGTGAAGTTAAATTATAATATCTTATTATTAAAATATTATAATATTTCCCACAAAAATTGGCGCTCATGTGGAAAAAAAGAAAAAATAAAAAGGATGGAAAAAGACAATAAATAATATTTTATTATTTAATATATTATTTTATTAAGCCAAGGGTGGCCGCTCAAGGGAGGAAAAGAAAAATAATAAAATAATATTATTTTATTATTATTTGTGGGACGTCCAAATTGAAGAAAAAGAAAATAAATAAATAATATTTTCTTTTGGCGGTGGACATGAAAAAAATATTATATTTCATTGAAATTGGGCGCCCAAGGTGAAGAGGTTAAAAAGAGGTCATTTGGAGTGTTTTTCATGTCATTGATCATTTGGCTTTTGAATGTTTTGGAGAGTTTCTCTTGGCTGTAATAGAGTTTCAACGGTATCTAAGGACGAAAACCCTTGGATAGAAGTGATTTGGACGAAAACCCAATTCACTATGGGAGATGGATTCACCTAGAATCCATTATTGAGCTTATTTGCAGGTTAATTGATGGATTCAAGCTTCAATCAGCTAGGGTTTGAAGGTTGGAATTCAGATTTGAAGGTATTTGTGATGTTATTTCATTGATAGGTTGATATATGAGGGTTTGGCATTGAAGCGCTTGGCTTTGGAGGACATATTTGTGCTTAGCATCATCATTTAGCAAGCTGGAATTGTGTTTCAGACCTCTACAGGTTCATATCAGTTGCAGATCTGATGATATAAGGGCATATTTTGATGACATTTGGTGATATTTTACACATTGGGCATAATCGCTTCACCCATAGACCTAGCGGCTACACTTTGGAGGCATTTTTGACATGTTTCAGCTAGGGTTTTGACATCTGATTTTATATCAGCAGCTACAGATCAGAAATCAGACTTCATTTGGCTTGGATTATCATTGGCATTCATCATCAACTAGTTGGCATTTATTATGACTTCATTGGAGATTCATTTGTACATGTTTTGGGTCATCTTTGGACTCAATTTGCACTCATATACTAGTCTGATTTTTATATCAGACCTCTATTTTTGTAATCAGCCAACTACTATTGAATAAAGAAGTCAAATTCTCCATCCGGGTATGTTCACTTATGTTTTGTGTTGATAATTGGTTGTATTAGTGAGCTGATAATTTTATTTTCAATCATCATTTGGTATTATTTTATTGTCATATTACAACCCTTCCATCTACACAACATTTTTATCATTTTGGTGAAAAAAAACTTGAAAAACCAAGTAAAACTCAAGAAAAACAAATCAGAAAATTCAGTTCAGCAGGGTTATTTTTAGGGCAGATTTAGACAGGGTTCTTACAAAAGGTTTTTTACTTTATAGGAGATATAAGTTTTGAAAAGGAGCATTTAGGTTGAAGAGGATTTTAAATTTAAATTAAAAAAAAATCAATATTTTTTAATTCTTTTCATATTCTAAGTTGAAAAGATGCATATAGTTAAAATTTAGAAAAGGGGGCAAAAGCTATATTAATTTCATTTAATGCACTTTTTCAAAGCAAAGTAAGAAAAAAATTGGTACAAAATACAAGCAATTTATTTGTTAAGTTTTGTAACAAAAATTGCAGCATTCAGTATAAATAGTGCCTCTGATTCGCATTTACGGGTAAAGCCATCATGACAAATTACTACATCTAACACCTAATAAAGCTACAACAACGACGTTTGTGGCATCAACCTTATAAATCGTCAGGGAGAAATAAGGGTAAAAATATCTACCTTTTGCAGAGATAAGGACTCCTCACATTCAAAAACAAGGCTTCAAATGCTCCAAAAATAATGCTACATGACTCTCAGTTGTTGAGAAGTGAAAATTATGTGGCCTCGAAAACCAAGGTCCAAGCTCAACTCAAGTTTGAAGACCTATGGGATGTTGTTGGTCGTATCACTGAACCAACACAAGTTGGAGATGAGCAAAGACAATATGATAAAGCCAAACTGATAATCTTGTTTGGTGTTTTCAATTCGGTTCAACCTCACATCCTAACAACCACAACTACCAAAGAGGCTTGGGATCATCTCAAGACAATATACAAATCCAAGAATCAAAATCAAATCCTCCATTTGCAGCGCCAATTACAGTGTTGGCAAATGCAAAATGGTGAAAAATTGGAGAATTTTTTCAGATAATTGTAGAAACCAAGACATTGTTGCAAGCATTAGGGGAGACAGTATCAGATAACTCTCTTGTGCCCATCGTCTTGAGAGCATTGCCCCCTAGCTTTTGTTTGTTTGTCACATCTCAATGTGGCTAGCAAAAAGCCATCATTTGAGGAGTTGGTAAACTTGCTTTAATAAGAAGCAATTCATGATGAGACTGCAAGCTCCCAAGATAATCAAGCCCTAACATCTCAGCAAAAGAAAAGAAACCTAAACATCTGAGTGGTCCATCAAGTCATCAAAACCCGAACAAGACTACATCTGCACAAAATAATAAGTGTCTCATTTGTGACAAGAAGGGACACAATCTCCAAGAATGTTTGTACAATTCCTTTGCCAATTTTGAATCAAGCCAGCACAAGCCACAACAAAAATTTTAAGAGGCAAGAAGAAGAATCCCCGTTGGCAGAAAAAGCACACAACAAGTGACTCTGATGAATATTTTTTGTATGTTGCAAAGACTCAGACCTCCACGTATGAAAGTCCTATTTGGCATGTTGATTCTAGTGCATCTAGACACTTGACAGGCAAACAAGAGTGACTCTACAACCTCACCCCATCAACTTCATATGGGCAAGTTTCACATATGAAGTGTAGGGTATTGGAGACATTTCTCTACCACTCAAGACTCACAAGTGTAGACTTACCAAGGTTTTTTACATTCTAGGGCTCACAAAGAACCTCTTGTCAGTAAGTCAATTGCGAGAGCACAACTTGAAGGTTGAGTTTGACAGACATTATGGTGAGAAACTTTGTCCCATTCGAGACAAGACTTGCAATGGTGAAGTTGTTGCTGTAATGTCCCTACCAAGGAATTTTGAACACACTTGCAATTTTCTCAATTTTAGCTCATTGGCCTTTTGTAAAAGAGTTGGTGGAACATTGAATCCAAGCAATAATACTAAATTTAATGATCAGAAATAGCTGCAACTATTCTTTAATATCATAGACATATTCACAAACACTACGCATTCATTGAACAAATCAGGAGCATTTTAACAAACAAGTGTTTGAACTCCAAGAATAATTTTGAAATGTTGATTGCATGCTGATGTAGAAATCAGAAATACAAATAATAGTAAAGAAATTATTTTTCCTGACCTCAAATAATGCTGCTCTGATGATGTAATGGCTGAATACCAATCAGAACTTTGTAGTACATCAGAACTCGTTTTTTTATTATTATAAACTGCCTTTAGAAGACTTGTACGTCCCCCTTTAATGTGTATAGCACCATGAAGAAAGCCTTAAAAAGGCTGCAATTCCTTTTGGAGAAGGTTGTGCTAGATAGGAAATAGGTTTTAAAGCCCCCTAAAACATGAATAGCATTTCCTTTGCTGACTTGGAGATGCGTACGGTCCTTCCCAAAGGACCTCAATATGTTACGGTTGGGTTAAAACCCAATCTTAGCAAAATAAAATCTGATTTATGGTATCACTTCCATATCACACAACACTGCAAATTTCTGATTTGATTTCCATTTCTCACACAACACTATCACAATTACTTCCACACACAACACTTCAAATTTATTATTTGCTTGCAAATCTTCACTAAATTTGTACCTTTAGCATTCTCAAAAACAAATATAAATCTGGAAAGATATTTCTCCTTTCAGTACAAACTTCTTCAATCTTCAATTGTTCTAATCCTATTTGAATCCACCAAGGATTGGTTAGGTGGGTTTTCATCCACGAAACCAATATTCACCTTAGGGTTTTCATCCTAGGGCTCCAGTTGAACAAACACTCAAGCTCCCAATAGGGTTTTCAAGAAAACGAAATGTCAACAATGAATTCACTTTTCATCGAAACCTCTTTTTATAACTTTTTGAGAGAAAATATTTTATTTTCTTTTATTTCTTTTATTTTCCTGCTCAAGCCATAAAGTGTCCTTTTTAAACAATTTCACTTTTGTTTAAATAATTAATTAAAAAATACACACACATATTCTGAACCCAAAACTAACCCAATCTCAAAAAAATATTTTATTAGATCCATGAACCTAACTCATGAAACCAAACCCTAATCCAAACCAAAACCGGCAACTTAATTTAATTATTATAACTTATGGATTATCATTTGTGTAGTGTATTCTCAATTCTATATTTATTATTTTATTTTTTACACTTTAATATATATGTATATTCCCTCTTCTATCTCCATAATTTAAGAAATGCTTTGCCATCCCCTATCCCCATCCCCCAAACTCGGAGAAACATTGCATCCACAAATAATGCATTTGAACTTATATCCTAGACAAAATACTCATCTGTAACTTCTTCGCACAATTTCAACTTACACCAAATTTCTATCTGCTTATTTGATCATATACTCTTCGTATAGATGGATTGGCAAGATTTCCAATTCACTCAGATGCTAGTAATGAGATTGGTACTGTTGATGTGTTTTTCTTGCACATGCAAACTCAGAATAAAATACTAAGTATTCTATCCTCTCTTGAACAAAGTCTCTCGAATGCTAAACAATGTGATCAATCGAGACAACTCCAAGGTTCCTGATTCGTGTTTTGCTATGGATAGACTCAGTTGTTGATGTGATCATGCTAGTAATCACAAAGGGACTTACGCTGAACGTGCTCCTTACTCCATTCAAACATGTACTTCTTTCCTTGTGAAATGGAACTTCTAACTATCTATGAAAGAAAAAAAGGCAAGGTTTGAGAAAGCTAATCTAAGGACAATTAAGTGCTGGATGATGTTTCAATAGACAAACTCCTTGAACCAAGCCTCGCTTCGCCATGAGAGCAACAACTACACGAAGTTAGTGCAATCTTCAAAGGGAAATGAAGGATTTTCAAACTGTAAACATGCATCCAAATACCCACAGCTGGCGCAACTTGAATGAACATCCACAATCGAACTAAAGCACATAAAGGTTTAGACTAACTTTGCACTGTGAATTGCAAGCCACAAGTCACAAAAGTATGAACATAAAGGAATTCATCAAATATCTCAACATAAATCCATCATATCAATGAACTTCTAATCTAATTCTACTCTACTTGGAAACATTTCTCAATCATCCGCAAGAATTTGAAACCATGCCAACATCCCACAATCACACAAATACCATGAAAAATCAACAATGAGCTTGTATTGATCCAGGAAGTATTTTTACAACAATTTCACAATATCTCTTCAATGACATCGAAGAGTTTCCTCTACTCCACTTGCTATTCTACTCTCCTACAACAACTCTACTCCTAATCTCCTCTCTATTCCCTTACAAATGAGAAGAATGAGCCTTTTATAGACTCCAGAAATTACATGAAGGGCCAGGATTGATTTGACAATCAACAGCCAAGATCAAGACAAGGCAGTTTGTTACAAAATTTGCTATTTTTAGAACATGAAAGAGGCAATGAAGGCACGTTTCCCAATGTGATAAGCATCTCTAGAGCATCTTTATGGTGGGCCCTCTTACATGGCAAAATGCTATTGGCTTGATGATGTGTACGTGCCACCTCAGCATCTTTGAATGAACTAGTGTGAATCACTTCATGTTCACTTTACTTAGAATATTTTCTTCTTGTTGTCTTGATGTAACTCATGGATCGCTTTGATGATCATGCTCATCTCTCATCTTGTGATGTTATGCTTGTGCAAGATCATGCCTCTGGACAGTTGCATGGACTCATGGAGTAGACTAGTGCCTGATGAGAGTTCTTCTTGTCTGGCACATGATATGTGAGCTTCTGGATGATGACATCCTTCAAAATGTGCATGATGAAGTGACAACCTTCCACTGATCCTTGCCTCGAATGGATGATGCTCTTGATGATGAACTACACTTGTAACCTTGATCATCTTAGACTAGCTCCCCTCCGCATGGCGTTGATGTCTTCCTCATCCAGACATACAAAGTTTTCGAAGTAAGATAAACTTAATGTTAGAGCTCTCATCCATGCGGTGATGATGATGAACTTGAACAAAGTTCCTCCACCTTCAAAGCTTCTTATGTATGAGCTTTTGCCATTCACCTCCTTGGATCCTTCATCACCTACAAGAAGAAACAGATCAAATTAAGACTCAACATAAAGGATTTTCAACAACAAATTACATCCACCTTATGTATGTGGGATTAAAACAATTAATTTCAAAACAACATACCTTAGAAAAATTAGATTTTAGGAATAAAATCAGATTTTTAGAAGACTTGACCTTTTGAAGAAACTTGAATTTTTTGACTTATCTCCTTGACACGCTGCTGCTCCTTGCTACTCTGTTGTAAATCAGAAGCAAATTTGGATTTGTATTTGATTTGAACACCAATGGTATGCCCTTCATGATTGATCATGATCTCAAGTTCACTCTCAAATATATGATCATCAACAATGTTAGTCTCTTCATGAAGAACCATATCTTCATCCAACATAGCTGATTTGTCTTCAACTACCATGTGTTTTTCTTCAATATGTGGCTGAAGTGTACTTGAATCCTCATACTCTTCATCACTATCCAATGAGTCTTCATTATACCACGAACACTTGAACTTCATGTAATCATTAAAACTGATTCTGTTCTGCACATACATAGGAAGAGCATCATACTTGTTTATCAAGGCTGTCAATTTTTCTTCTATAGATTTGTCAACTGTAGGTGTTCTTGTATTCATGGCTTCAGCTTTTTCTTCAAAACAAACCCATAGGCTGGCAGGTCTATGGCTCTGACTCACAAGCTGGCAAGATCATGGCTCTGATACCACTGTAATATCCCTGATGGATATTGGCTATGATTCTGTAAATAGCTCTGATACCACTTTAATATCCCTAATGGAAATGACTGAAATTTTTTGCAAATTTAGATAAGATTTCTTGCACACTTCAATTAAATAACTTCACCAAATGAACAAGGAACTGTAGCACATCAAACTCACATCAACTTTGCATATATGAAACTGACAAATAAATGAAACAATAAATGTCTAGTTGATGGAATTTATTTCAGTCCATGTCTGATTTTATATCAGACTTAATTACAAATCAATTTGAAGCCCAAATACATCAAACTTTGCATACAAATATAACCCAAAGCCTCTAGAATGATGGTGGCTATCAAATGGACACAAAACACCCTTGAAAGAGCTTCAATAAAATTCTGATGAAAACTTTCTGTATGCTGATCTGACTGCTGAAAGTGTACTTTTTGTCCAGCCAAGGGTTTACAATGAAATATTATGAAATAACCCTTCCAAATGCACTCTATGAATGCATAGGAATGTCTTCTATCAAGCACAACTCTTCAGTCTTCAAACCCTTGATCAAATTCACCTAAAAAGCCCTGAAATTCCAATGTAAAGTTGCTGTTATAAAAATCAGAACCCTGCTGTTGCAAAATCAGACCCTGCAAAATATGAAAATACCATCTAGAATGTGTTTCAAATTCACTCAACTACCTTGGTAGTCAATCCTCTTCACCAAGAGCTTCAATTAGATATCAATGTCACTTCCAAACTTCTTCAAATAACCTGCAAATGTAATCCAATGATGAAATCTGTATGACAACATCTCACAAATTGTTATGGGATCATCACCACAACACTCAAGGGAACATCTCCTTGAAAAATAACTAGAAAATCGGAATTTTCAGTCATAAACAATAATAAAAGAAAACATACCATAGCATCATTCATTGCAAAATGAGGCTCAAGTCATCTATTTAAACTCAAATTTTGATGTCCATCCTCTTGGCAATTTTGGAATGCATTTTGAAATCCATCAATAGAAATTAAGGAAATGGAACAATATTGAATGATCTTCACTTGAAATGCTTTCATTTAAAACAATCTTCAATTATTTTAAATGAATTTTGCTCCTCCTCTATGGATCGATCCTCCTTAAGCTTGGCCTTTGACACTTGCATTGAATTTTGAGATTGCAATCATTTAAAATCTTCCTCTTTGCTTGGGCGATCAGCTACATGCATTTAATTTTGTGTTTGAAATGCATTTAAAATCCTTCTAACCTCCAACTAGTACTTGCAATGATTGGGCGATTGCATTAAATAAACCAATCTATCCAAATGCAAGCATTTAATAACCTTCAAAACATTTAAATTCTTGATCCTTGACATAACCGACTTGGCATTCAATTTATGAACTTGCATTTAAAATGCTCCTCTATTCTTGCTTCAATCCACAACTACCTCATGTGCATGCATTAAATGATGATATTTGCATTTAATAAAAACCCTCAACCGCTCCAATGCAAATATTTAATAATAAAATTTGCATTTAAAATATTTTCAAAGCTCAATATCAAATTAAATGCAATCATTTAATTTCCACAAACCCAATCGACCTCATATTCCATCGATCCAATGCAATCATTTAATAAATAAATGTTGCATTTAATATATCCTTCCTTCATGTTTGGCGGCCAAATATGAATCATATGCAATCATTAAAAATCAAAACCAACCTCATAATTGAAAATACAATTCCAATATTGCATTTCCCATGTAGCTCAAAAACACACTTAGCTCATAATTTGGGACATTACAAGATGTCTACATCATTGGAGGATGGCCTATGAATGTTGTTTACTCACCATTGAACATTAGTGATGACATCGGTATTCATTTGGACGTGATTTTCAGTTATTGGGTAGATGATTTCCAGCAAATGAATCATGAGATACATGGGATAGAGAATCGAGATATGGATAGGAAAGAAGATGACATTCTTAATGATATACAATCATTTGATTCAGAGTTGATGAATTTTCTTATTCATAATGGATTTAGTGAGTATGCCTCTGTTTTGATATGGTATTATTGTGATGATGCTTTGGTGATTGGATTTGATGTTAACATAGCTTCAACAAGTGAGTTATATGAGGATGAGTATGATAGTTCAATCTCTTTCAGCAAGGTATCAAGTTGCTTCATGATATGGATGTGTCATTGGAGGTTGAGCATGGATGTTTTTGCTACATTATGCGACAGTGGAAACGGTCCCAGGATCTTCTTCATCAACAATTTTGAGATGGTATGTCTGAGTTTGCATGGACAGGTTAGATGGGTTTGGGATCCTGGTATTCATTGATGCTCATTTGACACTTCTGATTGCTTGGGACAAGCAATCTTGGGAAGGGAGGACTTGTAATGTCCCAAATTATGAGCTAAGTGTGTTTTTGAGCTACATGGGAAATGCAATATTGGAATTGTATTTTCAATTATGAGGTTGGTTTTGATTTTTAATGATTGCATATGATTCATATCTGGCCGCCAAACATGAAGGAAGGATATATTAAATGCAACATTTATTTATTAAATGATTGCATTGGATCGATGGAATATGAGGTCGATTGGGTTTGTGGAAATTAAATGATTGCATTTAATTTGATATTGAGCTTTGAAAATATTTTAAATGCAAATTTTATTATTAAATATTTGCATTGGAGCGGTTGAGGGTTTTTATTAAATGCAAATATCATCATTTAATGCATGCACATGAGGTAGTTGTGGATTGAAGCAAAAATAGAGGAGCATTTTAAATGCAAGTTCATAAATTGAATGCCAAGTCAGTTATGTCAAGGATCAAGAATTTAAATGCTTTGAAGGTTATTAAATGCTTGCATTTGGATAGATTGGTTTATTTAATGCAATCGCCCAATCATTGCAAGTACTAGTTGGAGGTTAGAAGGATTTTAAATGCATTTCAAACACAAAATTAAATGCATGTAGCTGATCGCCCAAGCAAAGAGGAAGATTTTAAATGATTGCAATCTCAAAATTCAATGCAAGTGTCAAAGGCCAAGCTTAAGGAGGATCGATCCATAGAGGAGGAGCAAAATTCATTTAAAATAATTGAAGATTGTTTTAAATGAAAGCATTTCAAGTGAAGATCATTCAATATTGTTCCATTTCCTTAATTTCTATTGATGGATTTCAAAATGCATTCCAAAATTGCCAAGAGGATGGACATCAAAACTTGAGGAGTTTAAATAGATGACTTGAGCTTCATTTTGCAATGAATGATGCTATGGTATGTTTTCTTTTATTATTGTTTATGACTGAAAATTCCGATTTTCTAGTTATTTTTCAAGGAGATGTTCCCTTGAGTGTTGTGGTGATGATCCCATAACAATTTGTGAGATGTTGTCATACAGATTTCATCATTGGATTACATTTGCAGGTTATTTGAAGAAGTTTGGAAGTGATATCTAATTGAAGCTCTTGGTGAAGAGGATTGACTACCAAGGTAGTTGAGTGAATTTGAAACACATTCTAGATGGTATTTTCATATTTTGCAGGGTCTGATTTTGCAACAGCAGGGTTCTGATTTTTATAACAGCAACTTTACATTGGAATTTCAGGGCTTTTTAGGTGAATTTGATCAAGGGTTTGAAGACTGAAGAGTTGTGTTTGATAGAAGACATTCCTATGCATTCATAGAGTGCATTTGGAAGGGTTATTTCATGATATTTCTTTGTAAACCCTTGGCTGGACAAAAAGTACACTTTCAGCAGTCAGATCAGCATACAGAAAGTTTTCATCAGAATTTTATTGAAGCTCTTTCAAGGGTGTTTTGTGTCCATTTGATAGCCACCATCATTCTAGAGGCTTTGGGTTATATTTGTATGCAAAGTTTGATGTATTTGGGCTTCAAATTGATTTGTAATTAAGTCTGATATAAAATCAAACATGGACTGAAATAAATTCCAGCAACTAGACATTTATTGTTTCATTTATTTGTCAGTTTCATATATGCAAAGTTGATGTGAGTTTGATGTGCTACAGTTCCTTGTTCATTTGGTGAAGTTATTTAATTGAAGTGTGCAAGAAATCTTATCTAAATTTGCAAAAAATTTCAATCATTTCCATTAGGGATATTAAAGTGGTATCAGAGCTATTTACAGAATCATAGCCAATATCCATCAGGGATATTACAGATGAGCGCCCAGCATGGGCGGGTTTAGAAGGTATGTGTGGACAATTTCATGTGGAAGGTGACATTATCCATGTTAAGGGTCTAAGACCGCCCAACAAGGGCGGGATTGGGAGTAGTGTGTGGATTTTTCAACTCTAACCTTCATTTGATGTTTGTTTCTTCCTCATGATGACTCCTTGTTCTTATCTCCTTGTAAGGTTTCATTTCTATGCATTCTTAGGTGAGGTTAGAAGGCAGATCTGAAATTTTTGATGGACTTATCCTTATGTCATGGTGGAGTCCACCTAAGCTAAGCAGCCTTGAAGATGTCGTATGGAGTGAATGATGTGAAAGAGGTGAATGAAAGTGAGTCTCTTAACAAGATAGTCTTGAGAGTGTGTATGGATTGCTTCACTTAGCTGATTCATCTCCTCATGAAGACCTTCTCTCCAACACCCTTAAGACTCAAATGATGCATCATGGATACTAAGTGATGATGTTATCCACCTATCATGATGAAAACCGCCTAGGAAGGGCGGGTCTAGATAGGTAGTAAGGATTTTGCTATGTGCACACATCTTTACCTTAACCTTGACACTCCTCTTCCACCTCCATGACTTAGTGACTTTCAAACTTCCTTCCTCTTAGAATGACCTTAATTATCTCATCTCCTGAGTATGATCTTGATCATCCACCAAACAAACTTGCAACTTATGTCATTCTTCACCCTGGGCGGTTTTGAGAGTGTTGTGTGCAGAGATGCATGTGAGGACATGGGAGAATCCAGGACCCCTTCTTGAGGCCGCCCAGGAAGAGCGGGTTTGGGAGCATGGTGTGGATTCTTTGTCTTAAAGTTGATTCCTCTAACCTTGATGATCTCCCAAACTTGTCTTTGCAAAACTTAGTGTTGGTGAATGATTGATGTTGCATGGAGTGGCCAATGTACCCCTTTAAACTTGCCTTAACAACTTTCACTTTTCACTGATTCAACCTTGCAACTTACCTCTAGTGGACGAATGAATCAAGGGGGCATGAGTGGAGCGATTAACATCCAATTCCAAGCTTACCTTACAAACTCTTATAACATACTTCTTGATTGGATCTAGAGGTGATAGTTGGATGCTATTGTTGTGGTGATCATGTAGTCCAAGTAGGGAGATAAAAACCGCCTAGCAAGGGCGGGTTTGGAGGGTAGGTGTGGATTACTACTCTTAGAACATTCTAAACCCTTCCAAACTCATCAATTCACTAATCACTTCTTGCATATTTCACTATCCTCACTCTGAGCGGCTCTGGAGGCAATGCATGGACTGTTTCATGTGAAAGGAGGCACAATCCACAGCCACCCCTTGAGGCCACCCAAGTAGGGCGGGTTTGAGGGTACCCCTTGGATTATCCTTCAAAAATGCCTTAAAACACATTCAAACTTATGAACTTTCATTAAATCTTCATGATCTCATTGTTCTTCAACTCAAAACATTGCAAATTTGATAGGTTTTCTCCTTGAGCGGGTTTAAGGTTGATGTCTGGAGAGTGTGATGTGCAGGAGGTGGAGTTGTCCAAGCATGGAGCTCAAGGCGCCTAGCATGGGCGGGTTTGGAAGAGGTATAAGGATTTTCAATTTCACTTGATTGTTCATTCCTCCGTCTTCATGACTTATTGATTTTTCAAGCTTCTCTCTTCTCAAATGACTCTCTCTAGGATGTGAGGCAAGTTGCAATGTTTAGACACCATATCTCCAAGCTTACCTCTCTAGGATGATCCTCTCAAACATGTGAAGCATCATGATGAGTTAAGGAACCAAGATAGAGTATTTGCCTTATTTTGACATCAACATTCGAAGCTAACCTCTCTAGGCCGCCCAGGTAGGGCGGGTTTGAGAGCAATGTATGGATTTTGGCACTTAGCCACTTCTCATCTCTTGATCTTGACTATCTCCTTCCCTTGTGATATCATCTTGATCATTCTCATCAAACAACTTTGCATTTTACATTGTTCTTCATCTTGGGCGGGTTTTGAGTGAGTGCTTGGAGTGTATCATCTGTCAAGTGACATAGTCCACAGGGTCTTCTTGAGGCCGCCCAGGTAGGGCGAGTTTAGGGGTAACCCTTGGACTTTACTTTGAAACTCATTTGGTTCTCTTCAAACCTTCAAGTTTGCATTGAAATATCATCACCTTCTAATGCTTGGCTCTTGAAACATTTAATAAATTTGATCTTTTTTCTCCTAAGGCGGTTTTGAAGGCACTGTATGGAGTATTTGATGTGGAAGGAGATGAAGTTGTCCACAGGAACCTCTTGAGGCCGCCCAAGTAGGGCGAGTTTAAGGGTGTAGTGTGGATTTTCATCATTTAGGAACTTCTCACCCTTGAGCTTGACTCTAACCTCTCCTTGGCATGCCTTGATCAAACAAACTTAACAGTTTGTGTTACCCTTCATCCTGAGCGGCTCTGGACAGAGTGCTTGGAGGATTTCATGTGTTAGGTGATGCAGTCCACAAAGACCCCTTAAGGCCGCCTAGGAAGGGCGGCTTTAGGGGTAACCCTTGGATTTTCATCTTAAAACTCACTTAATCATTCTAAAACCCTCAAGTTTCCATCAAACTTTATCACCTTCTAATGTTTTGTGTTGAAACACTTTGAAATTTGCACAATCTCTCCTAGGGCGGGATTGGAGGTTGTATCTGGGGAGTGTCATAAGATGATGAAGACACTGTCCATGTGAACATGCTAAAGCCGCCCAGATAGGGCAGGTTGAGGAGTGACCTATGGATTTGAACTTGAAACTTACTTGAACTCAATCCTTGCCTACAAACCATCACATCTTAGTGCTCCATGCATGCAAAAACTTCAATACTTAACCATTTTCCTTGCAGGGCGGTTTTGAGAGCAGTGTGTGGAGAAATTGATGTGACAGGAGACATTGTCCATCACTCCCTCATGAGACCGCCCAGCATGGGCGGGTTGAGAGGTGATGCATGGATTTGCACTTGAAACTACATTCAAACTCTTCCAAATGGACTCTCCTTATAATTTGATCATCATCCAAGCACTTGGAGCTCAAAACACTTGACAATTTATTCCTAGGGTGAATTTGGAGGTACTGTCTGGACAATGTCATCTGGAACAAGGCAAAGTCCATGGATGCAGCTTGAAGCCGCCCAAGTTGGGTGGGTTTACAAGTGAGGCATGGATTCTTCTTTGAAATGCACTTGATTCTATCTAACTTGCAAACTTCCATTGGAATTTCATCATATCCTAGTGTCTTGTGCAAGAAAACCTTGAAAACTTAACCATTTTTTGCTTGGGCGGATTTGAGGGTTCTGTCTGGACAAGTGCATGTGCATGACGTTGAATCCGTGACCTTGTGCCAAGGCCGCCCAATCTGGGCGGGTTTGGAGGTGAGGCATGGAATTTCTTGCCTTAGTCAAATTTTGGATTTCCTGAATGGAAGTATATTGAAAATATGTTTAAGTATAAATCAGATATTGAGTTTCTTATACTTTAAATATTTATCAATATACTTCCAGGATGTTTGAGATAGGCCCTAGATCCATAGGATTTAGCATGCAGATTCTAGATTTCTGATGATCCACCAGATTTCAGACTTAGTCATTTTTTCAGGATTTTCAAGATATTAGACTTAGTCATTTTCAAGGTCTCAGTGACAAGTTCAGAGCAAAACTAAACTATAAAGCAAAACGAAGCGAGAAAGCAAGAAAGAGGGGGTCCCCATTTGCAATGGGGCGATGTGTGATTACATCACAACAGCTCCCAACAAGTTGGTACGCAAACAATACACAAAGTAAATAGAAAAAAAATGCCCTAATAGACTTCCACAATTCGTGTCCTATACCACAGTGGCATCTCAAGTTGCTGTGACCTTAAAAAAACAACCTTTACCTTTTATATAGAGTTTGCACTATGTTTAAAAACAAATCCACCGTATTCTTTATCCCGATTTCAACACTAATTTTTTTAATCTATCCTATATTTAAAAAAGTTGTTTCTCTTGCTTTCCTATGAAGCTCTATTCTAGGAAAATGTCTCGAACTGTCTAATTTTTAAGATGCTCGGCACCATAACAAGTTGCAAGCATTGTTAACAAAAAGACGATTTCACAATGAAAAAAAACTGTTTATGTCAATCGAAGGATACAGCCCTAAAAAAAATTTTAAAATGAGAGCCTTTCATTCAAATTAGAATCAAAAGTAAATGTACAGTTAAGACCCACTTGAGATATTTCGGAGTAGCTAAGTGGGCCTGACCACGAGGAGCCAGGTAATTGCGGTAGAAACCTGCTTTTACTTTCACTAACTCTCCTTTTTGACCCACGTTAGATACATCCTCCGTCAAAACAATCTGATACAACATATCAGAAGAAAGACACATCAAAATTCAAGAACTGAAAACTGGACAAACTATGAATGGCCCACATTGAATAAGAGATGAAGTAGTTGAATCACCTGACGACTCTTGTCCCCTTTTCTCTGTGCAATAATAATTTGATAGGAATAAGAGCGTTTTGGCTTGTAGGAAATGCCCTGCGAACAATAGAGCCATGCTATTTATATGGAGATTGAAAACATTATTTAAAGTCTTAGCAGTGCAGTAGGAAGAGGATATACCAGGTTTGGTTTAGTTTGATGTGGCAAATTTACTAGGCAATGTGAAGAAGATAATGCCATAGATATGATTCTTTTTTCTCCTTTCTGCTGCTTTGCTCGGCCCCGGCTTCACTGAAGATGCATATTTCGTTCTTATCCTTTTAGTGTGAACCGTATGTTTTATCGTAGTCGAGGGAAATGGCAAGGTAAAGCAAGTTTTTTATTTAAGAAATGTGAAAATGTAAAAGGTTTTTAACTACCATTAAAGTCGAACAACACTAGGGGTTTAGTTATTTCGGCCATCCAAGGTTTCAAATAACAAAGAAGGTAAGGGTGTTTATTTTTACCTTGATAGGCATTCCCTTAGTGAGCAGTACTACATGAAATATATAATGAATGTGTAATGTTTCAGTCGATTATTTTTTTGATGTTTTTTTGGTGTGTTTTATGTATCTGAACATAACATTTGTTTTTGCATGCATACATATATTCAGAAACAAAATATTCTAACTCTACTCAAATATTTATTTATGTGGGAAACAACTAAAATATCAAATACCCACATGAAGATTTGGCAATATAAGTAAGTTTATTACATACTCATTTGTTGGTTTAAAAAATACAAGTCTATAACAGCAAACCCAGCGTGCAGAAACCCTAGCTCATGAACAAAATAGATTCAAACCCTTATTTTTCTGTTACACCAGACTACATATAGCAATGGCTCACATGTAGGCACCTTCAAATGATGCATTTTGAAGTCAAATAACTAGGCATTTTGACTAGCAAATATATGCAAATCACTCCCAAATCTGCCCTAAAACTTTTTATTTTCTGCTCCAGCATTGATCTACAAAGTCTCACGCCAAGATTTAATGAAAATAAGCAATGATGTTGGCCACAAACACACTCAATATGCCCCCAAATGGTATGCCCCAACTGTGACATGGTACGGCCAGCCATGGGGTATAAAACCTATCAGCAAATGCTCCAAAACTGCCATAAATCCTACAAAATGATCTTCAATAATAAGTCAAAATTACTATACCAAGAAACAAGAGGTTTTCATTGAAGAAATCCTTCGTGACAAACCAAACAAACTGAAATTGAAAGCTCCAACATAACCCCTGTATGAGATTATCAGCTAATATCCTTAAGTGATCTTTCACACCTGTAGATATTATCTCCAAGGAGGTTTCTGTCTCCAAGAAGCAAAGAACTAGTTATTCAAACCCTTGAGAGAGAAAATAAAATATCCAAGCACACCAAATGAACGTTCAAGCACAACTTGTATTATCCTTCTCTTTCCCCAATGCACGTCTTGGAAAAATAAACTCTTTTATATTTTCACTTTATTATTCCACTTGAGAAGGCGCCCAACATTAGGGAAAATAAACGACTTTATTCCTTTTAAAATGTTTCATGTATTTTCAATCAAATCACTTAATAACTATATAACTAAGTTAAATATTTAATTTAACTTGGTAATATGTCACGCTATTAAAATTAAAGCTCAAACAGACTCCAAACATGGATTTTGAAGCACCAACCAGAAGGCCAATGAAGAACGAGTGAAATCCAAGTCCATCGCACCAAACTCAAGACCACTACTAAAAATAGTAAATTTAGACCACATGCCCAAAATCACCCCAAAAAAGGTCAGAAGTGAATACCCTGCCAAAAGGAATTCAAATCAAATCTCTAAATAAGCTGACTGAGCGCAAGATGAACAATCCAAATTAGGTTCCCTAGCCATCCACATTAGTCTATGAGAACCCAAGTGATAGACTAACTCAAAGAACTAAAGTTGCTTAGGAAGGGGACATTACAATATGCCCTTCCCAAAATTGCTTGCCTACAAGCAATTTTAACTTTGGATGCTGCAAGATCTTCTCATTCTCCCATGTAACATCCTCTATCAGCAAGTTCTACCACTTCACCAAGTATTTCCTGATGACTCTCTTCCACAAGGTGCGTTCTCTAGTGTCGATGATGGCCTCAGGTATTAAAATCAACTTACCCTCTTCATCAAGAGGACGTAGCTCCATAGAAGGTACTACATTGTGTCCCAATGCCTTTTTAAGGTGAGACACATGGAAGACATTATGCACTCTACTCTCTACAGGTAACTCCAATTCATAAGCCACTTCTCCCACTCTTTAAGAGACTCTGAACGATCCATTATATCGAGGCTTCAATTTCTCTACACCACTCTTCTTAAGAGTGGACTGTCTATAAGGTTGCAACATCAAGTAAACCATGTCACCCACCTCAAAAGAACGCTCAACCCTGTGTTGATCTACATATTGCTTTTGTTGGTTCTACATCTTCTGGATGTTCGTCAAGGACTTCATTATATCTTGACTCTCCTAAAGTAAGTCCTTGGCCTTAAGCACTCTACTATCCCCGAACAACTAATCTAGGAAGTTAGGAGCCTCATATCCATAGAGAGCCATGAAAGGTGTCATCTGAATAGACATATGATAAGTGGTGTTGTAGCAATACTCACCCAAATGTAACCACTTAACCCATGCCTTCTACTACCCTACTATGTAGTTCCTGAGGTATCCCTCCACCACTTGTTAACAATCTATGTTTTCCCATCTGTCTATGGGTGATAGCTAGTACTCGGAGTGAGTTTAGTCCCACTCAATCTGAAAAACTCCTACCAAAAATAACTTAGGAACTTGTTGTCCCTGTCACTAACTATGCTCCATGGCAATCCATGTAGCCTGAATACCTCTCTGAAGAATAAATCAGCAACCTGAGTTGTTGTATATGTGGTTGAAATCACAAAGAAGTGAGCAAATTTTGTCAACCAATCAACCACCACATATATACAATCCCTACCTTGGGCCTTGGACAAGCCCGTGATAAAGTCCATGGAGATGCACTCCCATTTTCGATTAGGAATGGGTAGGGGCTGCAACAAACCAACAAGAAAGGAGTGTTCATGTTTATTCTGTTGATAAGTAGGGCACTCCCTCACATACTTTAGAACCTCAGTTTTGAGACCTTTCCACGTAAACCGCTCTCGAATATGCCTATATGTTTTAAAATACCCTGGGTGACTAGCCATAGGAACATCATGAAAGGCTCTCAAAACTTTCTTCTTCATTATTGATCTCGGTACCAAAAATATTATCCCTTTGTAAATGATAAGATCATTTACAACTATATACCTGTCATCCCATGCAGTACCATCAATAATACCCATGGCCCACTTGTCCTTAACATACTTAGCTAAAACCCACTCTCTCCAATCAGTTGTAATCTCTCCCAAGGAACACAAATGAGGTCTCATGGGGAGTGCATCAGCAACCATATTCTTCTTCCTTTTGACATGCACAATGTCAAAATCATACGCCTACAATCTACTTACCCACTTTTGATGCCTACCATTGAGATCCCATTAATTTAGGAAGTATTTGAGGCTATTGTGGTCAGTTTTAACAGTGAATTTACCTCCCACGAGATACTGTCTGAACTTGGCCAATGTATGCATAATGGCCAACATCTCCTTGTCATAAATAGAGTAACTTCTCTCAACTTCTGACTCTCAAAAGCAATGGGATGCTTGTCCTACATCAAAATAACTCCTACCCCATTTCTAGATGCATCACACTCCAACTCAAATAGTTTGGAGAAATCTAGAATGGCTAGTACTAGGCAAGTACATATTACTTGTTTGAATTGATCAAAGCATCTCTATACATCTAATCAAACAAAAGCACCCTTCTTGGTCAAATCTATAAGTGGGGCAGCCACCTATGAAAAACCCTTAACAAATCTCCTATAGAATCCACAAAGGCCAAAGAAACCTTTGAGCTGTGTAAGATTTGTTAGAGGAGGCCAATCCATTAGAGATTTGATCTTCTCAGGATCCATTCGAACACCTTGTGAACTAATAATATGCCCAAGGTAGAGAAGCTTTGTCATCCCAAACTCACATTTTAACTCCTTAGCATACAGCGACTCTTGCTCTAGGATGCTCAAAAGCTCCTCTAGATGTCTCGTGTGCTCCTCCCAAGTCTTGTTAAAAATCAAAATATCATCAAAGAATATGAGGACAAACTTACAAAGTTGATCTCTGAACACCCCGTTCATGCAAGACTGGAAAGTAGCTAGGGCATTGGTTAAGTTGAAAGGCATAACCAAAAACTTGAAATGTCCATAATGACATATGAATGTTGTCTTCTCCACATCCTACTCCCGAACCTGAATCTAATGATAACCTAATCTCAAATCAATTTTGGAGAAGTAGCCAGCTCCATGCAACTCGTCAATGAGATCATCTATGCATGGAATGGGATACCTATTTTTATAGTCTTCTTGTTCAAAGCTCTGTAATCAACACACATGTGCATTGTCCCATCCTTCTTTTTCACTAACACCACCGAAGAAGCAAAAGGACTCTTACTAGGTCTAATGTGTCCCATCTCAATCAACTCCTTAATTGTCTTCTCAATTTCATCTTTAAGTCTTTTCAGGTATCTATATGGTGTAGTGATGACTGGCTTGGCGCCTTCCTCTAACTCAATAATGTGCTTAATGCCTCTATTAGGAGGCCTCCCATGAGGTATACTACCAAAAACCTTTCTATGCTTAGATAGCAAGACCTAAATGTCTGGATGGTAACTCTGCTTTTGTTGCTCCGACACCGTAGGCATGGTAAGACACTATGTTGGCCACTCAACCTAGTCATGTCTGATGAGTCTCTCCATTCTTCTAAAAGATACAACCCATAATCCACCATCAGACATACCTCTAATTACGTGTTTCCTACCATTCGCTTCAAATTTCATCTCCATAGTGCATAAGTTCAAGTAGAACTCACTGATAGCACGCAACCACTGCATGCCAAGAACTATATCCATCTCCCCCATACTCACCACATAAAAATCAGCCTTGAGCTCATAGTCACTCAACTGGATACTCAAATTAGAGATCTTCCTTTTACAAGTGATGATGAATCCATCTGCTATCCTAACTTTGAAGCCTTTAAATTCTTCTATTTTGAGGCCTCTCTTCGCTACAAGCCCCTCATCAATCAAATTGTGTGTAGCTCCAGTGTCAAGAAGAGTGACAGTCCTCTGACCTCCCAAGACTCCACGAATCCTAAATGATTCCTCTCTGAATGCTGGATAGGTGGGTTGTTGGGCTCTCCTCTCCCTATTCCTTATCTGACTCATTGGAAGAAATCTTTGTATCTAAATCTTCTAGATCGGGATGTTGATCTGAATCTTTAGCTGCTGATTCTTCAGCTAAAAAATACTCAATCTATTTTGCCTTAGCTTGGGTAGCACACTTGTGTGTTGGATCCCAAGGTTCTCTGCAATGTAAACACAATTTCTTCCTTCTAAGGTCATTGAGCTAATCATTATCCAACCTAGAGGACATCTTCTTAGGCTGATTAGAATCCTTATGAAAAGTCTTCTTATCCTTATCCCTCTTTTGTAAGAACCCCTTTGATTGAAATTTACTTTTGTAAGAAGAGGATTCCATATCCTTTGCCTTTTTAATTCCCTCCTGTAGTGTGGGTAGATTAAATCCCTTAATCCATCCTCTTAATTGTTCTGACAATCCATCCATAAACAACACAATAAGTCTCCTCTCTGAAATGTTGGTCACCATAACTGATAGTCTTTGAAAATCAACAATATATGTAGTAGACATGATATTTCCACAATCCATGATGATCAAATTGTAAGTTTCTAGGAAAACTGTGTTGCTTTTTTTGTATCAATGTTTCGGATCACACTCGGTGATCCATCTTATCCTAATGATGGATCACGGAGTGTGATCTGAAATGTTGATACAAAAAAAGCAACACAGTTTTCCCAGAAACTTACAATTTGAACAATATATGTGTCAACTATTCCCTACTACTTGAGTTGCGCTAACTCCTTAAAATGCAATTCAGGGTCCCCTTTATCAAACATGTCAATCAATCTCTCCATGAACTCAGCATAGGACACAATCTGATCATGGCCTAATGTAACCAGCCCATGATACCACCATTCATGAGCACTCCCATCCAAATGTAAAGTAGCATACTCAATGCCATCCTTTTCAATCATGGGATTAAGCTGTAAATAATTGTCCAATTTCTGTACCCACGCTCTAGTTGAAGTTTTACCTGAGCCGTCAAAGTAGGGAATAGTCATCTTACCCTTTTTCTTTTGTAAGTTATGGTTCTGAGGTCTAACTCCTCCCTCTCCATGGGATCTACTCCTTTCCCTAAAAAGGCCTAAAATGGCATATCAGTTTGCAAACCTGCATCCATTGCTCTCCAATCTCTCCAATATTGGGCATGACGTACCTGCTTAGTAGGCTCATTTAATTCTTCAGGGGGATTGTTTTCTGTAACAAATTGAGGCATTAGAGGCATCGTGCTCACTGATCCCACAAAGGTATGTTGATGGGCAACTCTGTTGTTAATTGAGTTATCTCCATGATTGGCATTATTTGCATTATTTCTGCCATGGTTCTCATTATTCCCTCCATTATTTTGGTTACCTCCACCATTATTTGCATTATTGTCATTGTTGTTTGGTACTAACTGGTTGAGAATTTAAGCAAGTTCAGTCTAAGATCGGTCCATTATGTCTAACATATCTCTATGCCCTCTAGCCAAATCATTCATTACATGCAGCAAACTTGACATATCAACTCTCCCTTCATCATGATGATCTATACTAGACCTTCCTTCTCAATCACCCATAGTTTCTGCTACTATTTCTTCTTCTAGGTGAGTTTCTAATTGTTGTTCTTCAAACTCTGTCGGCCACTCTTCCCACTATTCTTGTTCAGCTTTTTTTTTTCTTAGTCTCTCAAGATATCTTCTTTCCTGATCACTACTTCTCATAGAGCATAGATCTCATATATGGAACTTCATATGTAGATCACTCACATGCAACCATTGCTCGGCCCATGAAACTGACATGCAACTCTGCACAAAGGTAGAAATCCAATAGGCTGGCAAGAAAACTAGCTCTGATACCACTGTAATGTCCCACCCTAATTTTTTAATGTTTAGTTGAACTTGGTGCGTTTTATGTGTTTGAACATAACATTTGTTTTTGCATGCATACATATATTCAGAAACAAAATATTCTAACTCTACCGAGATGCTTATTTATGTGGGAAACAACCATTCAACTAAAATATCAAATAACCAGATGAAGATTTGGCAATATAAGCAAGTTTATTACATACCCATTTGCTAGTTTGAAAAATACAGGTCTATAACAGTAAACCCAACATGTAGAAACCCTAGATCATGAACAAAATAGATTCAAAGCCTTATTTTTTTGTTACACTAGACTACATACAGCAATGGCTTACATGTAGGCACCTCCAAATGATGCATTTTGAAGTCAATATAACTAGGTGTTTTGACTAAATAAACCCCCACGCCTATCTCCAAACTGGTACGACATGTTTGTAGCCAAGAACATTAGCAACTATATGAAAATCACTCCCAAATTTGCCCTGAAACTTTCTATTTTTTGCTCTATCATTGATCTACAAAGTCTCACACCAAGATTTAATGAAAATAAGCAATGATGTTGGCCACAAACACACTCAATATGCCCCCAAATGGTACGGCCCAGCTGTGACATGGTACAACCAGCAATGGGGTATAAAACCTATCAACAAATACTCCAAAATTGCCATAAAATCTTGCAAAATGATCTTCAATAGTAACTCTAAATTACTGTGCGAAGAAACAAGAGATTTTCATTAAATAAATCCTCTGCGACAAACCAAACAAACTGAGATTGAAAGCTTCAACATAACCCCTATATGAGATTATCAGCTAATATCCTTGGGTGATCTTTCACACCTACAGATATTGATCTCCAAGGAGGTTTTTGTCTAAAAGAAGCAAAAAACCAGTTGTTCAAACCCTCGAGAGAGAAAATAAAATATCCAAGCATACCAAATGAGCATTCAAGCACAACTTTTATTCTCCTTCTCTTTCCCCAAAGCACATCTTAGAAAAATAAACTCTTTTATATTTTCACTTTAGTATTCCACTTGAGAAGGCGCCCAACATCAGGGAAAATAAATGACTTTATTCCTTTTAAAATATTTCATGTCTTTTCAATAAAGTCATTTAATAACTATATAACTAAGTTAAATATTTAATTTAACTTAGTAATATGTTGTGCTATTAAAATTAAAGCTCATATGGACTCTAAACATGGATTTTGAAGCACCAACCAGAAGGCCAATGAAGAACGAGTGAAATCCAAGTCCATCACACCAAGTCGCACCAAACCCGAGACCACTGCTAAAAATAGTAAATTTAGACCACATGCCCAAAATCAGCCTAGAAAAGGTCAAAAGTGAATATCCCACCAAAAGGAATTCAAATCAAATCTCCAAATAAGTCGACTGAGCACCAAGATGAACAACCCAAATTATGTTCCCTAACCATCCACGTTAGTCTACGAGAACCCAAGTGATAGACTAACCCAAAGAATTGAAGCTGCTTAGGAAGGGGACATTACAAAATGGTCCAAATTAAAAGGACTACTATAGAATAAATCTGAATCATTGATTTATTGAAATAAGTAATAAATGATAAAGGACAAAAAAACAAAATCACTCATAAAAATAATAAATGATAAAAGACAAAAAAATTAAAACCACTCATAAAAATAATAAATGATAAAAGACAAAAAATTAAAACCACTCATAAAAATAATAAATGATAAAAGACAAACCAAAAAAAAGAAACTTCTACATTCTGTATTGCGATGGTGGTGGTTAATGTGATTGCCACAGCCAAGTTGACAACAGTTAGCCTTGACGACAACTTATATAGCCTTTAGGATTTAATAAGTTATGTCACTAGAAATCATAAGAGAATTGTTTGAAGTGGCTAAAATTTGTTGTCAATTCCTTACTCTTTTTTAAATGATTAGTTGCATTTATGTAGAATCAATGTAATCCAATTGTTTCCATAAAAAAAAGCTATAAAAATTAATTTAATACCCTAAATGATGCAATTGTAAGAAAGGTGCATGGGCTATATATAAAAGAATTAAATGCGGGAAGAGGCGGACAAATTCAAGGAGTAAAGGACAGGCAGACAGGATACACAACTTTTGCTTACATTCCTGTATGAGGCGCTGGTTGCGATTGGAGGAGTGGTGGGGTTCATGAGAAAGGGAAGTGCCACCTCCTTGGCTGGAGGCCTTCAAGTGGATTTCCTCCTCCTCACTGTCCAAATGAGTCTCAGCGCCTTTAACCAGCACCGCAGTTCCTATCTTGCCCTCTTTATCTAGACAGGTCTCATTCTTTCTCTCCTCCACTCTTTCATTTTTGATTTAAATCATTTATTATTTATATTCAACCAATTCACACACAGTTTTGTTTGATCTACCAATAGTGCATCACAATTGAATTGAAACGGTCACGGGATCAAATCACATGGATTCCTCACTTAAATGCATAAAATTTACATCAATCTTAATGCGCTGACTTGACTTCTGTTAACTCGTGTTGTCCAATTTGCAAGCTTTTTTGATAGTCCATTTGGCATATGGAATTTAAATTTCTCTCCTGCGACTAAAAATGGTCATTTCTTCTATTGCTTTAATGTAGTATTTTATAACATCATTTTTACATTTGCATAAGTTGGACATCATTGAGAGAGAGAGATCTTTTTTATTTCTGAAATTCATCTTGGGTTTCGTTGCTAGCTCTAAGGAGTATTTATGCCATCAAATTAATCCTACACTTGCACCTGGTCTAGTACAACATACTCAGCATTTTGGATGGGATAGTTCACATAATTTTAAAAAACTTAAAGACTTATCACATGTAGGGGAGAAGACCTAGTAGTTGAGCACCCTAAATTCATGCCTCTCAAAATCATACGTGGTAATTTCAAATCACTCAAAAAAATTTACATTAGCTTACTTGATAAGGCCCCTACTTATAACTAAGATTTTAGGGCCACATCATCAAATGTGATGCCACATTAGCATGCTTTTTGTTGAGGTGTCCAAAAAAGCCCCCCCAAAAAAGGGTAGACCAATAGTTGTGCATTAAGTCATGTTTTGTTGGTGCGTTGATGTGGAATCACATGATTTGTTGTTTTTTAGATCTAAAGAACACATTTCATTCAATTATAAGTACTTATAGTCAACACTAACAACCTTAAAGTCACAACTACTAGTGCTAAACTTTTAAAAATATTGGACCTTAAATCCACAAATACTATCACAACTATTGGAACATAATCAACTATTGGGTCCTCTCCCCTAAGTCTCATTGACATTCTTAAAAACTTATAGCATTCCTAATATCTAAATTCTTCAAGCCTGAGCAAGTGGACCTTGTGATCTACATATCTTGGAGAGGGTTTAGGGGAGAGGACCCAATTGTTGAGCATGTTCCAATAGTTGTGATAGTATTTATCAATTTAAGGCCCAATAATTTTAAAATTTTAACACTAGTAGTTGTGACTTTAAGATTGATAGTGTTGACTATAAGTACTTATAATTGAATGAAATGTGCTTTTTAGATCTAAAAATAAAGTGATCATGTGATGCCACATTGGCACACCAAAAAAACATGACTTAATGCACAACTATTGGTCCACCCTTTTTTTCAGGTCTTTTTGGACACCTTAACAAAAAGCATGTTGATGTGGCATCATATTTGATGATGTGGACCTAAAACATTCTTAAAACTTCTAGATCATTGTATAGCATTCCTAATATCCAAATTCTTCGAGCCTGAGCAAGGGGAGTTTCCTACCTTGTGATCTACATATCTTGGATAGGGTTTAGGGGGAGGACCCAATTATTGAGCATGTTCCAATAGCTATGATAGTATTTGTGGATTTAAGGCCCAACACTAGTAGTTGTGACTTTAAGGTTGATAGGGTCGACTATAAGTACTTATAATTGAATGAAATGTGCTCTTTAGATCTAAAAAGAAAGCAATCATGTGATGCCACATCAGTGCACCAACAAAACATGACTTAATGCACAACTATTGGTCCACCCTTTTTTTGGGTCTTTTTGGACACCTCAACAAAAAGCATGTTGATGTGGATATTTGATGATGTGGACCTGAAACCTTAGTTATAAGCAGGGGGCTTGCCAAGTAAGCTACTGTAAAAAAATTGGAGTGATTCAAAATTGCCATGTATGATTTTGAGAGGCATGAAGTTAGGGTGCTCAACTACTGGGTCCTCTCCCCTACGTCCATTAGAGTGGGAGTTTCCCAAAGGAAAGCTTGTACTAAACTAACAATAAATACCAAGCTAAATTCCCTAAGCTAATATATAGAAAATATAGAGTTGACCCTCTTTAAAAGTTGTAGTAATACCTTATTTTTTGCTTCAAATGTCTAAAGGGATTTGTAGGTTTACTTATTGTGGGGTTCCCTTTCAGTATCAATTAGATCAATCTATATTACTAGTCATTACAACCGACAACATTGGAATCATTGTCATTGATTGAAGTAAGGAGAAACTAAAATTGTTCAAAGTCCCACACAAGCTACAAGTGGACAAAAAAAGATATTCCAAACATTGTTTGAGTATCTCCGTGTTTTACTACAATTCCTTCTAAGGATAGTGACATGTTTGAGTCCTTTTGTTGGAGTGAGTTTCTACTATACTTTCATGTTCGCAACATTAGTCAAGAAATAGGCTCATGTAGGGAAGATATAATCACTCAATGGGAAGGAATGGCTACCAGATACCATGCATGGCATGTTAATCGTACACCACCAAAATCAAATAACAACAATGATGATGAACTTGTGTTAGATGGACTAGAAGATATAGAACACCTTGATGTAGAGGAGTGGGAACTTTTATCCTTGATCCACCTAGGAAATGATCTTCCTATTGATGAACTAGACATCCTTGGCTACCGAGAATTTGACACATCCCACAATTGGGTTGCCACTACAATTGCCCCCTCCTTGATGGAGAATGTTGTCACATTCATTGACTCTAACCGTTCAACACAACAATTTGAGAAAATTGAACCAAACTCAACTATTGCAAAGGGAAATCTTTTTTTGGAGCAACAAAATGCATTAAATATTATTGTGAACCATTCTAATGAGACTCGAAGGAAACCACCACTTCTAATGATAATACAAGGTACCGCAAGAATAGGGAAATCATACTTGATTAATAGCATTCCAATGTAATCGCTATAAATGTACCCACAAAACAAAAGAAATTATTTTTGCTTGCACCAAAAGGTGTCGCTACTTTCAATATCAATGTATCAACCATTCATTCAACACTTCACATACCAATAAAATAGATGAACCCTCTTCAAGGTCAAGCTCTATCAACTTTCCAAGAAAGTGTGTATTTCATTCGATATATTCTAATTGATGAAATGGGCTTCATTGGACCTAGGTTGTTAGAACACATTGATAGCAGACTACACGAAGCATTCCCATACCACAATTATAGCCCATTTGGTGGATGCCCTATTGTGTTTATTGATGAGCTAGGACAATTGCAACTAGTACTTGGAATTCTAATGTATGTTGGATCATCGTATGGGACAACACTTTGGAGAAGCTTCCAAACAGTAGTCACATTGAACACATTTTTTTGACAAGGAGATGAATCTACCCAAATAATATTTCACAACCTTCTTCAAAATATAAGGAATGTTGAGGCAACACAGGCAGATTGCCAATTGTTCATGTCATGCAACAATGACAACCTATCTTCTAGCGAACGAGATACATTTTCTTCGTCTATACATTTGTTTAATTTGCAACAAATGATTTGGTTGAAACACATAACAAAAAAATGTTAAATACATTTGACAACCTATCTTCTTGTAAACAAGATACATTTTCTTCATCTAGACATATGTTTGCAACAAATGATTTGGTTGAAACACACAACAAAAAATGTTAAAAGCATTGGACAAACCAATAGCATGCTGCATTGCTGAACAAAAAAGTAGCATAGTAAATTCACATTCAGAGGATTAACAACTACAAACAAAGGTGTTATTGATCATTGGACAACAAGTTATGCTAAATACAAATTTGTGTGTTGCAACTAGACTTGTCAATAGTGTACTTGGTGAAGTAATTGCTATTGTCTACAAAAATGAAAGCAGCCCACCAAATCTACCTCTATTTGTTGTTGTTAACTTTCAGCAGTACATTGGACCTGCATGGAACATAAATAAATAAAAATGGTTCCAACTTCCCTAGTAACACGAGGTTGCCACCGACAAATCCCATTGAAAATGGCTTGGTCACTTACAATCCACAAAGCACAAGGTCTAACTATAAACAAAGAAACAATAGACATTGCAAACATTGAACGACAAGAACTCATATTCACAACAATGTCAAGAGTAAGAAGATTGTCAAATCTATGAATATTCCCTGCATTTTCATTTCAAAGATATAAATGTATGGAAAAAATATGTATGTAATCCTACGTAAGAAAGAGGAGGACTGTCTCAAAAAAATGTCTATAGAAAATCCCTACAAACCAAACTACTAAATATCTATTTCAAATCATTTTGGTTTTGTTGTCCAATGTTACCTATGAAATACCATCTAAAATTATTCATTGTTAACATGTTTATAATAACTGCATAATAAATCTAATATTTAACCATTATATATGTTGTATTTAAAATTTAAAAATTTAAATTTAAAATTCTTGTATTTAAAATTTTATTTCATATATATGTTGTTTGGTGAATTCATTATCATTTTATCCTATGTCCATCCCTAAAATGTGAAACACAAATTATGTGAAAGGGGAATCCAACTCTAGTTAGATCTAAAAATTAGATATAATATTTAGAAAATCCAAAGATCTAAAAAACCTAATTGCAATGAAGGATAAACCCTAGGGTGGTGTAAGAGTGGACAGGTTCACAAAAATGTAAAGAAATAAATTACTTTACATAAATTATTTAGGCCAATGAATCAAATGCAATAATTAAACACAATTAACCTAGATTACTTAGAAGTTGGATTGATAAACTAAAATCCTATTTTAAAAAATTAAATGCAATAGATAGGGATACTTAGCTTTGGGAACAATGATGATGATTTGATGGTGATGTTGTGTTGCCAAGGTATAGAAATTAATCCTTATTATTTGATGAATGTCTTGGGTTCCATATAATTAGAAATATTTGAGGGTCATACTTGAGTCTCTTCATATTGAACCTTAGCTTTGTGGGTATGACCCCATGTGCTAGACTAAGTTGTAACTAGTGATAACAATCTAGCAAATAGTTTTCATGTAAATCTCTACACCTTCACATTCTTTCTGTATGAATTTATCAAGGCTGTGTTTACAAACACCTTAGGGGAGTTTGGTGGATCACTAGGGTTAAGTTCTCTCAGGTTAACCCTTTATTTGGATCAACTAAGATATTAAGCGAATGATTGAAGACAACAGTCTCAAACACATAGATGTCTTGTATGATTTTGATGCAATGTGTTCCTTTTAAATTTGAAATCAAAATATTTCTAGGATGATTTCTCTTTTTGCTCTAGTCTTTTGATTCCTCTTGTAATCACATATGAAACTTACATGGAATAACAGAAGAAAAACAAATACATGTTCTTCTCAAACTCATTATGACTCAAGAATTAAGAAGTAAAACAATTATGTGGGATTCATATAAAATGTTACCAAAAAAAAACAAATAATATATAATAAAAATAATGTCTAATGATTAATACTTGCTATAACAAATTTCTTTATTTAAACTCAAACTCATACAATAGCAAAATTATCTAACTCTAACTATATTTTAATATAATAATAAAACTATCGGTGTGCACATTGAACCTATGGGTTCAATTCCTAGTTATTAAGTTTAATTATCTCTCTTTAGATAAACTATAGGGTTTTGTAGTTTATGGACAAGAGGATTCAAACCACAGTAGTTAAGGGTAAGGTTTTGAATGTATAATCTTAATATTTTAAGTTTTTATGTAAGTAAATATTGAACTTAACATTTATTTATTTTATTGATATCATATGAGTTATAAAATTGGATCAATTCAATTCTTTAGAACTTCTTGTTGCTTTGGATTAGTGCATATTTTTTAGGGTTGATTGCATAAAAAATGAGTGGGTATGGGGGTAATTCTCACAACAAGGTAACAACCATGGGCCCACACTTATAGACAAGTCGAGGCAAACGACTTCTTAGGCATGTAAACGAATTTTGCAACACCACTCAACAAACCTAATAGAAATATTTATGCCTATGGATTTGTTGATTCTAATAAATCCCAACAATATGGAAACTCACGCATTCATAGTTTTCATGAATCATGCACATAAATATTTGGAGAAGGTCGAATTCCTCTTCTAATCTATTGTTAAACTACTAGCAACAAAGAAGCTAGTCTAGGTTAATCTACTTTAATATAAACATGGAAAATAAAAGAGTTATAAGGATTCTTGGAAATGTTAGGAAAGTGTGATATTTAATTGCAATCCTGATATACCAATGTTGCATCCCTAACAATCTTGGAATGGGTACTTGTACGCCCGTGTTGTTGAGAGATATTATTATTTTATTACTATTTTTTGGTTGACTTGGAATATTAGTTGTAATGGCATTCATGAAGAAGGTCAAGAATAATGGTGGCGGTTACAAACTCATTTGAGGTTATTTATAACACTTTTTCAATCTTAGGTGCTAGGAGGGGATTACGAAGAATCTTGCATTTATCGGGTGGGTCCCATGCATGTTGGTGGATGAAGTTGAATGTCATTCTTGGGAGGTGTGCCCATGTGTGGTAATTATGAGTCAAAGATGTTGTCCATTATTGTGATTTACTATTCTTGGAAGATGCTCTTCAAGTGGGGCATGGGATTTTTGCATTTTACCATGGTTTTAGTGGTACATTGTTTTGTGAAACTATTTGTAGTTTTTATGTTCTATTTCTCTATAAATTGGAGGCATGGAATAATAGTTTCATGGGCTGATTTACAAGTACAAAGGTGTTGCCAGAATGTTGTTGGATTGAGGAGAGAAGTGTGTTGCATATGTACTTTTGTATTAAAGATTAATACATACTTGAGCCTCTCTTTGATGGTGCAATTTTTTGCTAAAATGATTTCTCCACATACACCCAGTGTCATGTGTTAAGTTATCATGTTTTGCTAATTTCTATTTGTTGTTATACACTTTCACATAATCTCATAATGGTTAATCTAATGTATTACGAAAAAATAGATTTGCATACTCTTTGAAGAGCTAACATTTGTCATAGTTTACCTTGTTTTAACAACATTTGGTATTAGAGCCTGTTGAATACAAAGAATAATGAGAGGGGGGTGAATCGGTATTCTGTAAAACTTTTCTTTCACACATTCATTAATCCATTTACCAAATTCAACAACGTGAAAGTAAAGTAAGCACAAGAAGAGCAATCACAAAGTCATAACACATGAACACCAGTATTTTTACGTGGAAAACCAAAAAAGAGAAAAACCACGGTGAGTGTTAGCTCACAATATATTATTATATCAAAACCAAATTACATGAAGGCTCACTGCCTTAGGGCTCACTACCCAAGGACTCACCGTCCTAAGAAGTGCTCATTGCAATAGGCTCACTACCAAAAGAAAGAGATGAGAAGATAGAAGGAATGGCTCACTGCCAGGAGAAGACTGCTACAAGTGCATCTACAAAATGCTGAAGTGCAGTTCCAATAATGGCTCAGTATACAGACTCAAATGTCTTCATAATGTCTGCCCTGCTTTTTCTACTCTATTTCACATATATTCTATTCTTCTGCCCTTACTATTCTTTTCTGGTCACAAGACTGTCTTAGATTGCATACACTTCAAATTCACACTCTTTTCACACCTATTGCTTGCTCCAATGCTGAAATCTATCAAGTATAAATATTCGCAACAAGATTTAACTCAAAACTAGGTCGGCTTGCCAGTGATGAACATGTACACAAAAAGCTATATTCTGTCGGCTTGAATTCTTTACACGAAGTTATGCGAACCAATGAAAACCTTCAAGAATCTTCGTATAGGTGTGGACCTATTTTAGAACCACTTAGAATAATGATTCAAGTAGTATATCTTTACTGCATAATGATCCAACTAAGTGTCGACTTCATTCTTGAGTATATTCTTAACCTTGTTGTATGTCATAACACAACTTGTAGTGCGGACCAAACTAGACTCCAAAATTCATATCAAACATTCATTAGACATCACCAATCATACCTTTGTAATTGTAGATCATAATATTCTTATGTGGCAAGATGCAGATCTTTGACCTGATGACTCTGTCTTTGTGAAACATTGTCAAACTGAATGTCGATACTTGGAAGCTTATAGATGATCTTCTGGTGAACTTCAGAATCTGAAAATCTAGAATTAGATACTTCTCATATGTGTTTACAACACCTCCAAACCACACATCGAAACAATCAATACCGGAGGAATGTGGACCGAAATATTTAGGTGTTCTTCACTATTTATGGCATAACTCTGTTCACCTGGCCTTAGGCATTTCACCATATGACTTCCGGAGGAAGTTAGAACTTGAACACTAGAACATAACATCAACAAAGGGTTGATTACAACATACCAGAACTGCATACCTTGATCTTCAACTGCAGAGTACCGACTGGATTACTGTCATTGTCTCAATGTGTTGTCAATACTTAGTCAATTTGGCTAAGTTAATCTTCCTAGACCAAAACATTGTATACATCTTTATCTCAGGAGTTGTCTCTAAACATGTTAGGTTGTTGCCATCAATGACAACATCATATCAACAGTGTCTCTTGACTATGTTGCCAACAATCTCCCCCTTTGGCATTGATGGCAACATTTAGTGAAAAATGTGTATCTACTCCCCCTTACTATATACACTTTGTTTTTCTTCTTCCCTTGATATGTTTAGCCATTTTTCACTAGATCTTCTTCTCACCCTTTGCCGTCAATGGCAAAGGTGTGTGTATGCCGGAGTCAAAATTTATGTCAAAACAACAAAAGAATGTTATACTCTGCCACATATTTACAAGTACAATCTTCATCTTTATATTACATGTGTTGGAGAATGTCATTGAATATGTTCTTGATCTGTGCCAACTCACTATCCCAACTTTTTTTGGCATTATCCAAGATTTGAATGTGGCCCACTGAAGAGAAAGACTAAGGTTTCTACCTTTTTCAGTTTAGAAGGTGTATCTGTTTGTGCAGCTATCTTAGCTTCTGTTACAAGATTTGTCATTAAGTCCAACTTAGGGCAGATTAGTTTTCTTAACTATCCCATTCTACTTTTCATCTGATACCTCTAATTTGTCAGGTCACTTAAGTCATTGTGAATATTGATGACTTCAGTTTCTTTGTTGCTTATCGATTCTACTACCGGATCAAATTTTATAGAGATGTCCATCAGTTTCTGTTCCAGATCCTTGATCTTTTCTTCAATTTTCTGTGTGACTTCTAGCCAGGATAAACAAAATTTGTACAAGTCACCAACTTCTTTCACATCATTTTGAATGCTTGCTATTCTGTTATCTAGCTGGATTTTATCATTTTCTATCATCTTCACTAACTCATTTAATCTTTTCTCATCAAATTCTTACCTAAATTTTGCTTCAACAGACTTCTCAAAAGATTCAAAATGTTTTCTTACCGAATTGATAAGTCCTTTAAGTTGGTTGTTTGGAGGCAAAGAGTTGTCTTTCTGATAAGATGGCATCAACTTCTTCAAAATGCTGGATGCATCATCAATGAGCTCACTATCCTCAATGTGAGACTTCAATATCTCTTTTCTTGATTTGGATTGGGCAACTGAAGCCAACTTGAGCATTTGAATAGGAGACACTGTATCCAAGTTTATTGTACCTTGTCGGGCTCATCTAGAACTAGTTCTTCCTTTCCTAAGAACTCTTTTACTACCTTTGCAATGTCTCTTGCTTCACCGGAGACCACATCTTTCTGTTCCTACTCTGGAGGACCAATATCCATAGTCTTGTTTGAGTCCTCCTTTTGTTCATCCTATGCTAAATCCTTTTCAATCTGATGTGTCAGAGAAGAACTAGTTTGTGCAGTTGGTAATTCTTCTTCCACAATCTTCTCTACAATAGTACTATCCACTGTTTGATGTGCAAGAGTCTCATTTTCCTCAGCTATCTCCTTTTCAATGTTGACTTTTGGAACATATGTATTATCACCATCTGTTACTTCATTGTCATAGATGGTAGGGATATTGTATTTCTTTAATATTTCCAAAATGATCTCCTCTATTTCCTTGACCACTTTATCAATTTCTCCTATCATCAGTGCGTTCATTCTTTTCTTTGATCTGAACTCATTGTTGATTGCTTTGGAGATTTTGGCCTTTTCTTCTGGAGTAATATCCAGATGTGATTTTATCAATGTATGTTCTTTGAGTTCTATGCCCTTAGCCATAGCAACTTCCTTCCTGGCTGACAAAATACTTCCCAAGGTATCTGGAAGATCACCAATGATCTCGATGAGAGATCTATTGTATATGTTCAAATACTTTATGGTAGCTTCTTCCAAAATCCTTTTATCAGCATCATCGTAATCATCATAAAATTCAGCCATAGGTTTCAGATTTCCATCAACAGTGACGGACTTTAATACATCTGCAAATGTTATTGTGGCGTGAGGGTCATCTACTTTTTATCTTTTGCTAGGTTTCTCCCTTCCAGAGGGCTTCTCCTTGCTACTTCTAGAGGCTTTAGTAGCCTCAACTTTCATCTTCTTTACCTCTTCATCTGATTTTGTGTCTTCTTCATCTTTTGTTCCCACACTAGCATACATTCTTCTTCCTTTCATCTTTTGCCTCTTAGAGCTTTTGTCAGTGGATTTCTTTGATGGTGTGGTACTGGAGGAAGTAGCAGAGCTTCTGGTGGTCCTTTGTGCTACTTCAAGCCCTTTTTGCTTCCTAATAAGCTTTTTTGGAGCCTTAACCTATTCACTTTCTTGTTCTACTTTCTTTGCTTTTTCCCTTGATTCCTTAACTTGCTCTTTGGTGATGCCATGTCTTGCAACAATCTCTTCCACTTCTTTTCTAACTTTTTTTGTTATTTCAAGTTTTCTGAATTCAACATGCAATTTTACATTTAGCTCTTCATATGTCCCAAACCTTTCTTCTTTAGGGTCCCAGGGTTTGCTAAGCAAATGTTGAGCATAGTTGTCTAATACTTGACCATCCACTTCATATCCCATGGGCATGATTCAAACTATCATGGGCTCAACAGCCTCCATCAAACATTGATCTTTTGTGACCATGAAACATATGGTATCCTTATACTTTTCTACAATATCCTTAGGAATTCTTTCCATGGAGTGCAACATGCTCTGAAAGTTCTTGAAAAATCCCCATAGGGCTGGCTTTTGCTCATTATAACTACCCAAGTTGTTAAGACAATTTCTAATTTAAACAACTACTAGTTTATCACTTAACCAAATCAATCCCTTATGGTTTGGGAATTCATTCAGAAATTAGAAGAATAAACAGATAATAAGCATACCAAATTTGAAAGGGTAGTTCTTGCTTTCCTTGATCTTTTTCAGGTTTTCCATTAATTGAATTCTCAGCAGCTCACACAAGTCATAATCCGCATTCTCCTTAATCATTTGGTATGCCGTGTAAATGGCCGTACCAGAGAAAGAATTTTCCCTGCTTGTAAAGTAAATTTTGTAACCTATGACCATTGAAGCAAACTTTACTACAGGATCAGTAATATCATTTATTGTCAATGCCTTTTTATCAAATTGGGCTCCGGTGGCATCTATAACCATTTGATTCTTGATCGCCTTCAATAATGGTACACCTCCAGTGGTCCAGTGACTGCCTGAATTGCATCTTTTGTTATCTTAAAGGGTTGCCCTTTCCCTAACCACATGAACTTGTCATGAATCCTGCTTGGCACATACCGGACCCATTCATCCTCAACGAATCTAGGGAATTCTGCATATTGAGTGAATTTCTTCTCTTGCAAAACCATGTACTCATCTTTTAGGTCATAATGGTCACCACTGAGTTGTTTCAGATATAGATATGTGAATCTTCTATCTTCATGCTCATTTAGGGCAACATGAATATATGCCCTAACATCTTCTATGAATAGAACTCCGTATGGGATGTCTGAAAATGCACCCAATGGATCAACTTCAGTTACCTTAAAAGGGTGTTTCTTGAATTTGGGCCATGGGCGCTCAGTGATCTCAACAACTAAAGGGTTTGCCATTTCTTTTGTAACAAATTCATAGTTAGGTTAACAGAATAAATACCTTGTTATATTGAACTAGGGTTTCTTTGCTTGAATCTCTTCTTTATTTGACTTCTGTTGCAATCCCTTCGATTTTCGCCTCAATCTCTACTAGACACTCTATAACATGAATGCAAAGTGAGTTAGAAGATGAAATGATTCCTCTTTTATCCTCCGCAGTGTTGACGTGGTCGTCATAAATGCTTTCCTTCAAAAATTGTCTAATACTTCTTTGATAAACATAGTCGATTGAAATTGCTCCGCAATGTTCTGCATTAGCATATCCTCTTTTGATTTTTCTTTCACAGGATTTGTCTTTTTAGATTCCACCATATATCTACGTGCTGGACTCTAGCACTAACTACCTGGCTAAGGGATTAGAATTTTCAATACAGCTCCCCCTAAGCTAGAGCTCCTAGTTTACATCCCAGAGGAAGTATCTGCACCAGAGGCTGGTGTGGACCCATCCTTGACTTCAATCACATCTTTCTTGATCTAGATTTTGCCCATCTCCTTCTTGGTTTCAACCGGATCAACTTTACTTTTTCCTTTATCTCCCCTTTACTCTATTTTCTTCTCTCTTGTATAGTTGTTTCTTTTCACATTCTTGCTTCTACAAAATTTTGCTATATGTCCATGTTTGTTGCATTTGTAACACACAATATTCCTCTATCCCTGATTCCTTGATCTGCATTGGTTAGCCATATGTCCAAATCTATTGCATGCAAAACATTTTCCATTGAAGGATTGAGTGTTCCTTACATTGTTGAAACAATTGTGTATTACACTTCTACATTCACTTGCCATGTGACCAATTCTTTTGCAATTGAAATATTGACCAGAGAAAGATGGATTATTTTGATTCATTCTGCTCCTATACTAAGTAGCCCTATGACCAAACTTATTGCATTTAAAATAATTGCCATTGAAAGATGGATACCTTTGAGCATTCGGCTGCCTGACTGGAGGTCTTCTAGGTCCGCCTTTCTGATTTTGGAACTGGTTGCCTTTGTTTTTCCTCATCTCAATGTTTTCATGACCTGATTTAGAACTTTCTCCTTTTTCAAATCCTAGACCTTGCTTGTCATCTGTACTCTTTTGAATTTCAATCAACTCCTCAAGCTTTGGAGAGCTTATTTTGAATTTTTCTTTATAATTGTTAGCTGCTTCTAGATCATATTTCAAAAGTAACACATCTTTTCCCAAATTTTCACATTCCTCAGACTTATCCTTCACAACCTGATTAAGATACTCCTCAACTTTTGTTTTTTCTTCAACCAACATGGATAGACTATCTATGGATTCATGTTCTTCTTTTAATTGCTCACACAACTTTTTCCTTTTTTCTTGGGACTTCTTGATTTGCTCCTTTAGTTTCAGAATTCAATCATCAGCTTCTTTGATATTCTCCACCAAATTTTTGATATCAGCTTTAGACTTATCAAGATCTTCAAGAGTAGCTTCTAATTGTTCATTGTTGACATAAATACAATCACCAATCTTGATCCTACCTGGGTGGCTTGCTTCTGGAGAAGTGAGATACCTTTTTGCTGCCATGTGTACACCTTCCCATATCTTCCTCAAGTTGTTAATCTTCTTCCAAGGAACCTTGCTCTGATACCAATTGTTGAATACAAAGAATACTGAGAGGGGGGGTGAATCAGTATTCTGTAAAACTTTTCTTTCACACATTCATTAATCCATTTACCAAATTCAACAACATGAAAGTAAAGTAAGCACAAGAAGAGAAACCACAAAGTCATAACACATGAACACCAGTATTTTTACATGGAAAACCCCAAAAGGGAAAAACCACGATGAGTGTTATCTCACAATATATTATTATATCAAAATTGGATTTCATGAAGGCTCACTGCCCAAGGACTCACTGTCCTAAGAAGTGCTCACTTCAATAGGCTCACTACCAAAAGAAAGAGATGAGAAGATAAAAGGAATGGCTCACTGCCAGGAGAAGACTGCTACAAGTGCATCTACAAAATGCTGAAGTGCAGTTCCAATTATGGCTTAGTATACAGACTCAAATGTCTGCCCTACTTTTTCTGCTTTATTTCACATATAATCTATTCTTCTACCCTTACTATTCTTTTCTGGTCACAAGACTGTCTTAGATTGCATACACTTCAAATTCACACTCTTTTCACACCTATTGCTTGCTCCAATGCCGAAATCTATCAAGTATATATATTCGCAACAAGATTTAACTCAAAATTAGGTCGGCTTGCCAGTGATGAATGTGTACACAAAAAGCTATATTCTGTTAGCTTGAATTCTTTACACGAAGTTATGCAGACCAATGCAAACCTTCAAGAATCTTCATATAGGTGTGGACCTATTTTAGAACCACTTAGAATAATGATTCAAGTAGTATATCTTTATTGCACAATGATCCAACTGAGTGTCGACTTCATTCTTGAGTATATTCTTAACCTTGTTGTTTGTCATAACACAAGTTGTAGTGCTGACCAAACTAGACTCCAAAATTCATATCAAACAGTCATTAGACATCACTAATCATACCTTTGTAACCATAGATTATAATATTCTTATCTTGCAAGATGTAAATCTTTGAACTGATGACTATGTCTTTGTGAAACACTGTCAAACTCAATGTCGATACTTGGAAGCTTGTAGATGATCTTCTGGTGAACTTCAGAATCTAAAAATATGGAATTAGATACTTCTCATATGTGTTTACAACACCTCCAAAATGCACATCAAAATAGTCAATACCGGAGGAATGCGGGCGAAATATTCAGGTGTTCTTCATTGTTTATGGCTTAACTTTGTTCACCTGGACTTAGGCATTTCACCATATGACTTCTGGAGGAAGTTAGAACTTGAACACTAGAACATAACATCACCAAAGGGTTGATTACAACATACCAGAACCACATACCTTGATCTTCAACTGTAGAGGAGTACCGACTGAATTATTGTCACTGTCTCAATGTGTTGTCAATACTTAGTTAATTTGGCTAAGTTAATCTTACCGAACCAAAACACTATATACATCTTTGTCTCAGGAGTTGTCTCTAAACATGTTAGGTTGTTGCCATCAATGAGAACATCATATCAGTAGTGTCTCTTGACTATGTTGCCAACAGAGCCTTGGTTCTATTGAGAAGGGAATGCCTTTCTTAAAGTTTTGAAGGTTTTTTGGTTGTAGTGGGAGATTTTGATTTGAGTGTTTTTGTAGATTTCTCAAGTGATTAGAAACCATGGCCTCTACCTCTTATTCACAAATTGATAAGTTCAATGGCATTGGGTATGAGTTGTGGAAGTTGAATATGGAGGATCTCCTTGAAGAGAGAGATCAGTAATGATGATGATTGGAAGAAACTAGATAAAAAAGCACGAGGAACAATTTGATTGTATCTTGCAGATTATGTCCTGTTAAATATTTCTAAGGAGGCCACCACATATTTCCTATGGAAAAGGATTGGTGAGATCTATCAAACTAAAAGTCCGGTAAATCAACTTTATTTGAAGAGGAAATTATATTTTTTGAAAATAAAAGATGGGGACTTTATTGCAGAGCATTTGAATTCATTTAATTTAATTTTGAGTCAATTATGATCCAATGATGTTAAGCTTGAAGAAGAGGATAAGTGTATTTTGTTACTTTTCTCTTTGCTTGAATCGTGGGAAAATCTAATCCTTGCTCTAAGTAGTTCGATGATAGATGATGCCCTTGTTGTTTCTTTTCTTATAGAAGAAATGAGGAGAAAATCTATGGATGAGGGCTCAAAGAATGCACTAGATGTTTGTGGAAGACCCAAGGATAAAGGAGGGTCTAAAGGAGATAGGAAAAAGTCTATCGAGAGATCTAAGTCTTGAGGTTGTTCTAAGACCCTAAGAAAGAGCAAAGTAAAGTGTTGGAACTATGGAAAATGGAGGCATATTAAGGAGTGCAGAAACAAGGAGAAGACTTATGACTCCTCCATTGAAAAATCCTTTAATGATGGTGATGAAGCTTTGTATATTTCTACTAATATTATTTTTGATGAATCTTGGTTGATTGACTCAAGTTGATTTTATCATAAGATGGAGGAGAAGTGTATCTAGGTGACAATAGTTTGCATCAAATTGTTGGCCATGGGAAGGTATAGTTGTGTTTTAGTGATGGGAGAGTAAAAATTCTTACTAGTGTTTTGCATATTCTAGGACTTGTGAGAAATTTGATTTTTATATCCAAGCTGAATGATTCTAGATTGCATGTGATATTTGACAAGTCGAGTTGTGGTTGGTAAGAAGAAATTAGGTGGTTGATAAAGGATCTCAAGTTGGGACTTTGTTTATGCTAAATGCCTTCACATTTTGTAACTCTGGTGATGTAACTAGCAATCCAAAAATGCATGTATGTTGTGGCACCAACATTTGAGCTACATTGGTGAAAAGGGCCTTTGAAACATAATTAAAAAACTTGGTTGTACCTAGTTTTTCTAATTACTCTAATGGTCAATTTGATTTCTATGACCATTGTGTGTTTGGTAAGCAAAATAGATCTTCATTTTCTATTAGAAGTTGTAATGTCCCTAATCCTTACTATGAGAGTGTCTAAGTCAATTTTCATCCTTCGGCAAGATTTCAAACTTTCTAATACTAGTGTGTCTTCCTTTCATTCCCCATCGGTATCAGATATGCGAAAACCCCAATCCACGCTCCCTTCCTACATCGGATATCACCAACTCCTAACCCTTGCTCCCTCTAGCATCAAGTATCTCCAAAGCTTGATCTCTGCTACCTACCACTCTGCACATCTGAGCCTATAGACTTCAACATCCCCTCACATCTTGGCATCCTTATCCTCAAACTCTAAACTTTGAACCTTTAAAGAACATAATGCTAACATAGCAAATGGAAATACTTATGAGTGATAGATTGACTTCTGATTCCCCAATCCCTCTTTCCACTACATCTTTCAAGCATGCATCTCCCACAACCCCCACCTTCAGGCATTCCTTTCCCCAAACCCTCACCACCTAAACAAAGAGTTTCACCTATCATAATGGAAAACCAAAGATGCCATTAGTGGGCCCAAATTTGAATGTGATAAAATAATGGGAAACTTTCAAACACCTCTCAACACACGTGGACCCATGCTAGTCCTTCAACCTCAACATAGGGAAGGTCGCCTCATCAATTTTACATCTTTTTCCATTTTAAACAAAACCTAATTTGTAAATTTTCCCACTATTTTATCATTTCAAACACCTCTCAGCACATGTGGGCCCATGCTAGGCCTTCAACCTCAATATAAGGAAGGTCGCTTCATCAAAATTACATCTTTTGCCATTTTAAACGAAACCTAATTTGTAAAGTTGAGCACTTGTGTTCACCTATTGGATTTGAGGATGGAACCCTTACGTTCTAGAGATTAGTGGATGGAACCCCATTGGTTTCCTAGAAATTGAAGGATGAAAACCCTTTGGTTTCTTGCGGGCAACTTCATATGGAGGTTGCATTTACACTTCAAGTGGGTGATTTTAACATTCTAAGTATTTTAGCATATTGGGTATTTTCACAAAATATTTGTAATCTCTTTTATTAGCAAATATTTAAACAAATCATTGTAAACATTTCATGCAGTAATATATTTGAGTGAAATATTTCGTTCTAGACCATTTCATGTGTGCAAATCTATTATATTTATTGTGGGTATATGAGATCTAAGTGTTTTTTACATGAATTTTAGCTAAGAATCATTACAGTGGTATAAAAGCTATGATCTTGCCAACTTGCAAAGTAAACTAAATTTTTTGATACTTCCCAATGAAAGAGAGATCTATCATACCAAAGGAGAGTACAAAGGAAAGTGCAACAACCCCTTGATTAACAAAAAGATCCAAAAGAAGATATGACAAAAAGGGGAAGAGGAATGAAGAAATTGACAAACAAAGAAAAGGAGGAATTCTTCTAGGAGACCCTAGTTGGGATTTGTCAAAGCCAAGAGAGAATGTCAACAAGGCATGAGAGATTGATGGCAAGCCAAGAGAGAAAGAATGAATTATTGGCAAGATTATTGATCAATACATCCATTTCCATCCCTCTTAATCAAGGTCCCACCAGAACACCACAAGGAGGGGAAAGTTTTTTCTCTAAATAATTGACCAGTGGGTAGTTCCATACCAAAACCCTCTAGACCCATGTTATGACAAAGAGAAGAAGAAATAGTGAAACCTAAAGATCACTCTAGAAAAGAACTTGATAGAATGTCTTATGAATATCATGGAAAGACTGAAGAGTTTAAGGAGGCCATAACTCTTGACAAAGTTTTGGAGTTACGAGGGTAAAATATTCATCATAAAAGTGGTTGAGGGAGTAACCAGACTAATAGGGGGAAAGAATTAAAGCACAAGGTGATAAACCTAACTACACCAACTTTTGATGGCACCAACAAGATATTTGCTTGGGCTTGCCTACAGAACCTACAAATTTACTTCACACTCAACCCCATGATGGAACAAGATTCAATCTAATTTGTTAGGAAATTACAAGTTGATCAAACCATTTCCTACATAACCCTATGAGAGAAAAACATGTATACAAGCTTCCAGAATAACCAAAATGCAAAGATCAAAGACATATTACAATATTACACAAGATATACCCTAGGAAAACCCTCAAGAGGGAAAACCCTAGCCTCCAAAAGCATCCACACTCAATGTATTATTTAGAAATGAAAACATTACAATATACTTATTGAGTTTCCATAAACACTTCTGAAACATGAAGCTCCTCCAATGCATCCTCCATGTGTCCAAGAGACCACACATCCCATGACATGCTTCACATATGCACTCATTAGGAGAGCTCAATACAAATGACAACCTACTTCAAAATAACAACCCAACCTCAACCAGTAAGCATGTGCTTGCTTGTATAGAATCAAGCTCACACAAATACAAGAGTATATTAGTAAAACCATGTGTTTCAAAACAATGAGAGCACAAAACCATTGACCCCAAAAATAAATATTTGTTCTATGTCTCCAACACATAAAATATTTAACCAATGTTACATACAACTTTACAAGTGAACCCAAATAAATATTTAATGTGGCTAAATACATCACTAAAGATGCACCACAAATAAATATTTTTTTTACATAATTAAAATATTTCTTTCTTGTGCAAGGTGTATAACACAACACCTTTTCCTAACACAATTTACCACATTACACTTGAAGGGGGTTTCTTGTGATTGGTGGCACGATGGGCTAATCACACGAGGGCATGACCTTGTGCAAACATTTGATGATTTTAGTCAAAGGATTTTAGATGACTTTGAATGGAAAGATGAGGACGAGTATTTCAGAGAACTTGCAGGAATTAGATTACAACACTCGGTGGAATATTATGTTGCTAAATTTCAGTGAGTTATAATGATTGTACTTGGCATTTTTGAGAGGAGAATCAATTTTCTATTTATTGAAGCCCTGTTCAAACCCCTTAAAGGTCTTGTTAAGGCCTTTGCACCCATTCCTCTATAAGGAGCAATAAAATAGATTTAACACTTCAGCCATCTATGCTTAAGGGAAATTTTCTATCTCTATCTAAGGCACCCACTTTTGTGCAGCATAAAGAAAATTTTTAGAAAGGGGGGTCTTATTCACATCCACAGAAGATCATATCACCACCTACAATAGAGAAGATAGATGAATACATTAGAAATGAACTTAGAAGGAAGAAGCTATGATTTTCCTAAAAGGAGGCATGGGAACCTGGTGATATATGCCTTGATAAAGGCCAAGTCCATTATATTGAGGTAATATTTGATAATGATTCAAATCCCAAAGAACCTGAGCCACAAACAGTTATAGAGGAGTTTTTTTATAGTTGAAAATCGCTAGGCAGAACTTTAAGCTGCAGTGTTAGAGACCTCTAGTAGAGTGATAGGGATGTAGGACAGTTGCGGGCCTTTTATCCCTACCTCTTTGTGGGCTTCCAGGAGAAAGTCTATTCTTAGGGGGAAGGATGTAAGACCTACCCTTTTCTTTTGTATAGGCCTGTTATGTGTTTCATGACTTTAGACTTGTGGACTCTTTTCTTTGGTTTTGGTTTGATATTGTTTTATGGATTGTGGAACATGTGAGTTGAACTGTTATTTGGTTAATGTGTGGTTAAGATTGTGTATCTGTGAGATGTTGTTTATTGGATGATTATTCATAACGTGTTTTGGATTATTTGGTTTTCAAGTAAAGGATATTATGTTAGATTGGTGCACGTGTTTATTTGAAAATGAAAGAAAATGATGTTGTTTAATTAAATGGATTTTTATTTATATGGGTAATGATCAATTTGTTGATAACTGAGAGGGGGGGTGAATCAATTATCTTAATTATTTTAGCTTTCTGAACTTTCTTATTAATTAGTGTAGCATCAATTCAAACAAGCAAACATAACCATGAAATAGAAATACACATGACACAATATCTTTGACGTGGAAACCCTATTAAGGGAAAAACCACGGGGTGATTAACCCAAGATTGTATTCTCTGTTAGAAGAATGGAAGTACAAAATGACACTTACCAATTAGGGCTTACTGCCCGAGCACACTGCTCACAAGAAGCACACTACCTACAAGAGACACACTGTCTACAATTTATAAATAATGAAATACAATACTTGAACTGATAAGGAGCATCAACATATGATGGAGTTTAGTTCCGGTTAGGCTCTATATACTAATCTGCTGCACTTCATCTTTCCTTTTCTTTATGTTGTTCTTCTTTCACATACTGGATCTTCCTTTCTGCTTTTATTCAGCACTACTGCTTTTCTTAGCACCTCATTCACAACAACAACACATCTCATAACTAAATCCATCTTGTATATATATCCGCACAAGTGATTTCATCACCTTTCTAGTCGGCACCCAGAATAGTCAATCTTTTCACAAACTCTGATATGTTGGCTGAATCCTTGCACACCAAGTAATGCGGATCAAAGATATACTTGTGGAAATCATTAATCATGTCGGCCAAACATAATTCATGCCTTCATAACCTTTACCAACATCAGTAACACATCCGGAATAATGTCTGATGTTCTGCCAGTCAGTTCTTCCTCTGTTCACACTGTCACTTGGGAACCTGATACTCAAGCATTCATATCTTTTTATCCTTTCCACACCGGAGGCTCAAACCTTGGAATCTATCAGTCAAGATACTCCTCTTGACTTCCCCAAATCTGCACTTCACTGAGATACTTCTGCTGAGAGATCCGGACCTGTCTGTCGGACCTTACTAACTGCTTTGTTCTTGTTTACCGGACCACAACATTCTTCACTCTGACTTCTAGTATAGACATACCATGTTCTGCGGATGTGTGGGATGAACTTTGTTGCCATCAATGACAACATTCATGAATCCATATAGTGTCTCTTGCCAACAATCTCCCCCTTTGGCATTGATGGCAACACTTAGTGAAAAATGACTAAGTGTTTACACTATGCTCCCCCTTGGCTGATGCTTTGTTTTTATATACATTTTCGGAGCTCCCCCTTAGTTGGATTCCTCATTTTTCACTGCTCTTCACTCCCCCTTTAACATCAATGGCAAAGGGTAGGCTCCGCATATCAAAACTTTCAAAAATTTAACTATACTTAGCTGCATAAGTATATACATATGGCATACTTACATATATTGAAGTATGTCTGCAAAAGTTGTCTTCAATTGAATAAATTCTGTAGCCCAACTTTGCTTCATTCTGTCCAAAATTGAAATATGACCGCTCAACAGGAATGCAAATGCATCTGCCCTTTTTAGATCTGTTGGATCATTGGTCTGGGCTGTGATTTGAGCTTCACTTATGGCCTCATGCTTGGCCTCTAACTTAGGGATAATGATCCTTCTAAGTTCATCCATCCGGCTAATTATGTTCTTCCTTTCCTTCTCAAAATTCTTTATTGCATTTGTGATTGCAATAGACGGACACTCTTGATTTACTATGGAGGATGAGAGAGGATCAAAACTTTGAGACAGACTTAATAGTTTATCCTCTTGTTCTTTTATTTTCCTCTCAATATCTTTGGTCACTGTGGGCCAAGATAAGCAAAATTTGTACATATTTCTGCCATCTTTAAGAGCATTTTCCAAGCTCTTTATCCCAATATCCATAACTTTCCTATCATTTGTTATCAGACCCTGTACTTCGGCGAATCTCTTATCCAAAAACTCCTTCCGGACCTTTTCTTCAACTAACTTCTCTAGAGAACCAAAATGTGTGCTAACACTGTTGACTAGAGTTTTGAGATTACTGGATGTGGAGGCTATGGGATCTTTCTGAAACGATGGCATAATCTTTTCAAGCACTTCGGAAGCAACTTCTATCAACTCACAGTCTTCCATGTGAGACTTCAGGAGTTTTTCTTTAACCTTTGCATTAGCAAATGAGGCTATCTTCATTGTCTGTACCAGAGAAAGAGAATCAAAATTAAATGTTCCTTGTAGAAGCTCTGGTTCATCAATCTCCATTGTTTCTTTGTTCAGGAATTCTTGGACAGTTTTTGCAGTGTCTCTTGCCGGAGACAGATTTTTCTTTTCTTCTGCAGACACAGAACTGTCTTTTGGAGCTTTCTCCCCTTCCACAACCTTTGTACCGGTATCCTCTTTTCCCTTCACCTCTGCTTCTTTCTCTTTTATTCTTTCTTCTCCTTTAGATCCAGAGTCAGCAGGGGAACCCAGATGAGTGATGTTGGTCTGTTCATGGGCCACTTCTTCTGAAGTAGAGGATTCCAAGTCCTTAGCTGCTTCTGCACCGGTATTCATTACCTCTTCTATTGTTTTCTCAATAGACTCTTCTGCAACACTTGTGGTTGAGGGGTCAGTACCCAAGTCCTCTATAATAGGAAGATTAAATCTTTTGAAAGCCTTCCGGAGGATCTCTTCTGTGTCCTTGGCTACCTTGTCAGTCTCACCAAGCATAAGTTGATTCATCCTTGCTTTGCTTCTGAATTCATCCTTACAATCTTTGAATACCATATTCATTGTCTTGGGGTCGATTGAAGGATATAGCTGAATTGCTAACTGTTCCCGGATTTCTAGGTCTTTGGCTTGGGCATTGTTCTTTCTTATTTCTAGTTCCTTCTCCAAGCTTTTGGGGATCAGAGATATAATTTCAATGAATGCTTTGTTGTAGATATTTAGATACCTAACTGTGGCATCTTGTAATATCTTCTAATCTGCTTCACCATAATCATCATAGAACTCAACCATTGGTTGAAGATTTCCATCCACTGTGACTGATTTGATTATGTCATCAATGTGGAGAGTGGGTTTTTCAACATATTCCTCTATCTTTTCTTCTTCTTGCTGTCCGGTAGAGGGTTGACCGGATGTTTTCTTCTTTTTCTTCATTTTCTTGATTTCTTCATCAGATTCAGTCTCCTCTTCATCCCTTTGACTGGCATAAGCTCTTGTAGCTTTTGTCTTTGTTCTTTTCTCTCCTTTGCCAGATGATTTTGCTTCTAGTTCTGATGTCCTTAAGCCTTTGCCAGTGGTAGGTGCAGAGCTCCTTGATGATCTGGTCCAGGTGGAAGGTTTTGCCGGAGTACTTTCCTCATTTTTCTTTTCTGCCTTCTTCTTCTCTTCCTCAGCCCTTTCCATCTTTTTCCTGTGGGCATCAAGTGCCTCCTTTGAGATGCCAAGGCCTTGGGCAACATTTTCTACTTCTTTTCTCACCTTCCTCTTGATTTCTACTTCTCTGAGTTCCACACGAATCTTTATACTTGGCTCCTCAAAGGTTCCAAACTTTCTGCCTTTAGATCCTTTGGCTGTCTTAGCATGTGTTGAACATGCAGCTCCACAATTTGCTCATCAACTTCATACCCCATGGGCATGATTCATACAGTTCTTAGTTCTACTGCCTCCATTAGGCACTGATCAGTCTCTACCATAAAACATACTGTGGCTTTGTACTTCTCAACAATAGACTGAGGAATCCTTTCTCTTGCTTGCATCATGTTCTGGAAATTCTTAAAGTATCCCCACAGGGTTGTATTTTGTGCTTTGACATCACCAAATCCATGCAAATAATCTCTGATTTGGATAGGTACTGGTCTATCATTCTCCCACACCTAGCCATTAGATTCGGGAAGCTCATTCATAAAGTAGAAGAATAAACACAATATTAATCCACCATACTTGAATGAATTATTTTTATCTTTCTTTATTTTCTGTAGATTCTCCAAGAGTTGGTTCAAGAGAAGCTGACAAAGATCGTAGTCTGCATCCTTTCTTAGCATTTCATAAGCTGTGTAGATGGCCGTTCCAGGTACTGAATTTTCCCTGCTAGAATGATATATTTTATATCCAATGATCATGGAGGCAAACTTGACATCCGGATCAGAGATGTCATCTACTGTCATTGCTCTTTTGTCAAACTTGGATCCGGTAGCCTCACTTACAGTTTGATTCTTCACAGATTTAAGAACAGGAATCCCACCGGATGAGTGTAATCCAGTAACTGCCCTGATGGCATATTTTGTGATTTTGAACGGTCCATTTAACCACATGAAGTTGTCATGTATTCTAATCAAAATATACTTGACCCATTCATCCTCAGTAAAACAGGGGAAATGTATGTATTGTGCAAAGTGCTTATTCCAGAGGCCCTTGTATTGGGGTTTGAGCTCAAATGCATCGTCTATCAATTGTTTGTGATAGATATCTCTTAGTTTGAATTCCCCAAACTCTTCAACATTTGTGTGTATGTAAACCCTAATGTCTTATGTGTGTAAAACACCATGCAGAACACTAGAGAAGGCTCCTAGGGGATCTACCTCCAAGGATTTGTATGGATGCTTCTTAAATATGGGGTGAGGTCTATAAAAAATCTTTACTATATTCAGAGTAGCCATCATCAATGAGTCTTACTGAGAGATATCAAGAACGAAGAATACCTTTTACGCTGTTTAGGGCACATGATGAAATCTGGATTGAGCTATATGAGGAATCGTCTTGATCTTTGGGAGAGGTTGTTGTAAAGCTCCTTTTCTCCTTTCTTCGAATGTGAGTGTACAAATGATGAGCGAATGAACTCTTTTATTTCTGAGAAGCCCTAATTTTCATTCTGCAATAAATGCGCAACCTAATTCATTCTGGTTAGCCTTGTTTGCCTTATTCAGAGACAAAACCTTTCCGGATCATTGAGATAGATTTCGAAGTTATTCTAGGAGAGTAGTGATAATATATCTTCCTTTCATTAGTCATTTGATCTATTTACAGATCAAGACACCATAGTTTGAATTATACCAGACCGAACTTGTAAGGAATCTATTTTTACCGGAAGACTGTTTTACCGAATCAATTCTGGAAGGATTAGATTCTTCAAATCTTCTTGCAGATCTTCCAAATCTTAACCAAAGTTTATTTGGATGTTTCCCTTATGAACCCTTTAATCTGCAACTCTTCTTGTGCCAGTACCGGCACCAATTGACTGGCTGGGGGAACAAGGTTTTCTTTGTGTCTCCCCCTGAGCCAGAGCTCACTTTTTAGTTTCTGGAAGGAATATCAGCACCAGAGTCTGGTGTGGATCCATCTTCTACATTCTCTGTACTTTTCTTCACCCAAATCTTGTTCATCTCACTTTGAACTTCATCCGCATTCACTTTTTGTTTTCCCTTATCTTGATTCTGATTATAAAATACCGGACCTCTTTTGTCCTGATTCTTGCTTCTACAAACTTTTGCAATGTGACCGGATCTATTGCAAATTTGGCAAACAACATTTCTTTGCATATTTGATTGATATTCTCTTGATCTGCATTGATTAGCCATATGACCTATTCTATTGCATGCAAAGCATCTACCATTGAATGATTTGGTCATTTGCATATTTCTGCATTCATGAGATTTGTGACCATACCTTTTGCAATTAAAACACTGTCCGGAGAAGGATGAATTAGTCTGATTCATTCTCTTTCTACACTGATTAGCTTTATGACCAAAGTTATTGCAGTTGTGGCAGTATCCATTGAAGGATGGATATCTTTGAGCATTAGGCTATCTTACCGGAGGTCTTCTAGGCCTGTTCCTTGGATTTTCTGATCCAAAATTCATCTGACTGGATCCGGAGCTTTCTCCTTTCTCATATCCCAAACCACACTTGTCATCTACCCTCTTTTGACTTCCAAGAAGAACTTCAAGTTGAACAGAACTTATCTTGAATTTCTCTTTATACTCATTTGCTGTTTGAAGATCTCTTTTGAGAGAGACAATTTGATCCTCAAGTTTTTCTTCATTATCTTTAGCATCTTCAAGATCAGATTCAAGATGATTGATAATTCTATCCATCTTGTGGCAATCTTCTGATTTCTCCTTGAGAGATTGTCTTAGATTATCTTCAGTTTTTCTTTTCTCTTCAATTTCTTGGGTAAACTTTATAACTCCTGATTCCATTTCATGTCTTACCATAATGATTTCTTTTGATAGCTTTTCACATAACTTGGTTTTTCCTTCAGATCTTCATTTGCATTATTTGCTTCACCTTGACTTGCCAATTGCTGAAGTAGTTCCTTTCTCTTTTTCATAGAGAGACTTAATTTGTCTTTTAGTTCTCTCATGAAATCATCAGCCTGTTTGAGTCTTTCCTTTAATTCATTGACTTCAGAGTTTGACTGCTAAAGATCATCAAGGGCAGTCTTGAGTTGCTCCCTTAAACCATATGCATCCATTTGAATTCCCAGATCTTCCTCAAGCTGTTAGACTTCTGTTAGGAGGAACTTACTTCTAATACCAATTGTTGATAACTGAGAGGGGGGGTGAATCAGTTATCTTAATTATTTCATCTTTCTGAACTTTCTTATTAATTAGTGCAACATCAATTCAAACAAGCAAACATAACCATGAAATAGAAATACACATGACACAATATCTTTGACGTGGAAACCCTGTTAAGGGAAAAACCACGGGGTGATTAACCCAAGATTGTATTCTCTATTAGAAGAATGGAAGTACAAAATGGCACTTGCCAATTAGGGCTTACTGCCCGAGCACACTGCTTACAAGAGGCACACTGCCTACAAGAGACACACTATCTACAATTTATAAATAATGTAATACAATACTTGAACTGATAAGGAGCATCAACATATGCTGGAGTTCAGTTCCGGTTAGGCTCTGTATACTGATCTGCTGCACTTCATCTTTCCTTTTCTTTATGTTGTTCTTCTTTTACATACCAGATCTTCCTTTCTGCTTTTATTCGGCACTACTGCTTTTCTTAGCACCCCATTCACAACAACAACACATCTCATAACTAAATCCATCTTGTATATATATCTGCACAAGTGATTTCATCACATTTCTAGTCAGCACCCAGAATAGTCAATCTTTTCACAAACTCTGATCTGTCGGCTGAATCCTTGCACACCAAGTAATGCAGATCAAGGATATACTTGTGGAAATCATTAATCATGTTGGCCAAACATAATTCATGCCTTCATAACCTTTACCAACATCAGTGACACATCCGGAATAATGTCTGATGTTCTGCCAGTCAGTTCTTCCTCTGTTCACACTGTCACTTGGGAACCTGATACTCAAGCATTCATATCTTTTTATCCTTTCCACACCGGAGGCTCAAACCTTGGAATCTATCAGTCAAGATACTCCTCTTGACTTCCCCAAATCTGCACTTCACTGAGATACTTCTACTGAGAGATCCGGACCTGTCTGTCAGACCTTACTGACTGCTCTGTTCTTGTTTACCGGACCACAACATTCTTCACTCTGACTTCCAGTATAGACATACCATGTCCTGTGGATGTGTGGGATGAACTTTGTTGCCATCAATGACAACATTCATGAATCCATATAGTGTCTCTTGCCAACACAATCATGGTTAAATGTTTGTTTATTTAAATTGTTGCTTTGACTATATATGTTTCAAGACAATATGATGTTCAAAATTGAGTTTTGCAGGGGGTGGCCAAGGCTTATAAGATATAGAGATCTATCAAGAACCTTTCGTTGTGTCAAACCTGTGTTTAACCCAAGCCTATTCTGCCTGGAGGAATAAGGCTTAGTCAATGTTAGTGTATATTGTATAATTTAATTGGTCATTTTGATAATATTATTCTTTCAATTTTTAGTGATATGAATTTAATTTTTAGTTTTTAAAATTATCATGATTTTGGGGAAATGATTTAATTTTACAAAGGATGAAATTATTATCCATTTTATTTTAATATATTTTATTATTTAGTGTTGTGATAAGATATAAATTTTACTTTTAAATTTTTTTTTTGTGTTTTTATTGTTGCGAGGAAGATTTATTGTTTTAAAATATTTTTTTTGTTTTTTTAAAGGAAAAATTAATTATCTTTGTTTTAATGGGATTTTGAGGGGGGGGTTGGCTTCTTTTCATGGGGATTGATTCAAAAAAGATTTTTCATAAGTTGATTTAATTTGGTGGAAGAATTTGGGAAAGCTTCAATTTGGAGATTTTCGTGAAGTTGCATTTGCATGCCTAGTTTTGTGCTTTTCCTAACTTGGAAGGCAGAGGTAGGACCTGTATCTTAAAATGAAATTGTTTGATTTATGTTTGTTGTTGGGTATTTGAGGAAATTATTGTTTTGGGGACCCAGAGAGGTGACAAACCTCTCTTTGGGGAACACATTCTATAGTTGGGTTATTCATTTTGAAGGGTTGTAAAAATTTAGTAGTAGGGTTATTCATTTTGAAGGGCTGTGAAAATTTCGTAGTTGGGTTATTCATTTTGAAGGTTTGTGAAATTCCGTAGTTGGGTTATTCGTTTTGAAGGGTTGTGAATTTCCGTAGTTGGGCTTTCCATGAAGAAGGATGAAGGAAGTTTGTGGTTGGGTTGAGAAGAAGATTAAAGGGTTGTTATGATTGTTCCCCAAGAGAGGAGGTTTCTCCCTCTTTCCACTTGATCAAGAATCTAAATTGATTCTGGTCTCTTTTGTGATTTTAGCTTGGGATTTGAAAAGTCTTTGTGTGATTGTAAATCTCTGTGTTTGTGTAACTTTTTGAAACCCAAGTTCTTGATAGATCTCCCAAGCTCAAGGGTTGGTTGGTATTCTAGCCCTACGATAGGGTGGAGAGTGAGCTGGGCCATCCATTTTGGTTGTCATTGTGCAGGTGTTGCTTGGATTTATTTTGCCAAACAAGTTTTGTGTTGAAGATGTGAAGTTTTGGTTATTTAGAAGTTTTTGGAAAGAAAGGAAAAATTGTATATAGATGAAGTTTTCTCCGTGGTAGATGCAATATTTGTTAGTGTGTGAAAATTCAACTTGAGTTGCAAAGAGATCAAGTTATTATATGAATTTAGATTATTGTTTGGAGAAAGATTACTTTTTAGAGGATATGTATTTTCTTGAAAACATGTAAATTCGTATAAATTTTACATTTGATAGATTTTCTTGTGCCACTGTATTGAAAATTATTGTGCTTGATTATTGCCATTTAGTTATATATATATATATATATATATAATGAATTTTATATTCAAATGAAAAAAATTCTGGTTGATACTGTCATTGATAGAAAAGAAATTGCAGAGTTTAAATTTTTAATTGATATATATAAATATAAATATATTGTTGGATTCATTTTACTGTATTTATTTGTAAAGCATATGATAAAAAAATATATAAAAAATTTAGTGCAAGCTTAAACTATACGTGGGCCTAGCCGCCCATGACCTCACAAGCCTTGGCCTGTGGGACCATGGGTGCCCACTGCTCCCACAGGCTTCGGCCTATAGAGCCATGGGAACCCATGGCCTACAGGTCTTGGCCTGTGGTGTCATGGGGATCGCGGCCCTTAAAGCTGCGTCCCACAAGGGCTTTTAGATATGTAGCTAACAAATTAAAAACAAGGAAAATATTTCAAATGCATATTTTGTTGGCAATATGTGTTTGTCATTGATGTCAACATAGTATATGGAAATATAAGGACAAAATTGTACAGAGATAAAGTTAGCATGGTCAAGGCAAACCAATCCGGGAGAAGAGAAAGTCTAAGTATGGTGAGGTGATCAATTTTGTGTTTGAGCATGGTGCAGAGGCAAATACGCATGTCCTTACATGTTTTTAGTATCCCTACATGAATATCTCATTAGTTTGGAGCACCGCACTAAATGGTAAACACCAGAAATCTGTCTAAGGCATTCACAGTGCATATCCCAAGGTAGAGTAACATTGTTTTGGTCTGCATTTCTCCACAGAGTAAGATTTGATCTTGCAATTCTAAAGACAAGTTTATCCAGGTATTCAAATGATATATCCAAGTTTTTAAGTCTTCACATCTTCAACAGAAAAAGTTACAAGGAACAGAGTACCAGTTACTACTTAGATAGGGCAAAGCAATGATGGAGACTTAATGGAATGCTCTGCATTCCTTCGGAAGACATTATTTTGTCATGTGCTTCTAAGGATAGGCTTAGAGATGTATAAGACATGCTATGATGAAGTATCAAGTGGTATGGTGGTCCGTAAAGTCTGCAATCAAGTGACAGAGAAAATACAGACTATTCTGGAGGCTAAATACACATGTTTGAGCTTTTACGAAAGATGAAATGTATGTAGATCACTCATACAAGGTTGTGTGGAGGTCTTACATGTTCCAATATATCTCAGGTTTAATCCGCATGCAAATATTCATTATTTTCTTGTATCGCAATGTTATACCTTGAGTTGTGAAGTGTCACATGTGGTCTGAAATACTCTATTTCCTGTTGTTCATCATATTTCTTATTGTGCGGTTATATAGATTGATCTGATACTTCAGCAGAAAGGTGAATGGATGATGTTGAGATTTTACATGATTGAATTATTGATCTACATGAATATTTTGGCTTCTCCCCGAGAGTATGAAGATGAACAATTAGCAGTTTTGAGTAGTCTAAGCCGACAGGTTGAGTCTGTCACATGTGTGAAAGATCCTGATCTATTACTTTGACTTTGGAAGGTGTGAAGAGATAAGTATTGAATGTTTTCATGTAGATCTAAGGTTCACAACAAGATTTCTTATCATATTGTATGTATTGAGGCTGACCCTTGAAGAGTTACATTTTTCATCCAATGATAGAATTAAAGCACAAGGTGAGAAACATAACTACACCAACTTTTGATGACACTAACAAGATATTTGCTTGGGCTTGCCTGCAGAACCTACAAATTTACTTCACACTCAACCTCATGATGGAACAATATGCAATCTAATTTGTTAGGAAATTACAAGTTGATCAAACCATTTCCTACATAACCCTATGAGAGAAAAGCATGTATACAAGCTTACAGAATAACCATATTGCAAAGATCAAAGACATGTTACAAGATTACAAAAGATATACCCTAGGAAAACCCTCAAGAGGGAAAACCCTATCCTCCAAAAGCATCCACACTCATTGTATTATTTAGAAATGATAACATTACAATACACTTAAAGAGTTTCCATAAACACTTCTGAAACATGAATCTCCTCCAATGCATCCTCCATGTGTCCAAGAGATCACACATCCCATTACATGTTTCACATATGCACTCTTTAGGAGATCTCAATACAAATGACAACCTACTTCAAAATGACAACCCAACCTCAACCACTAAGCATGTGCTTGCTTTTATAGAATCAAACTCACACAAATACAAGAGTAGTATTAGTAAAACCATGTGTCTCAAAACCATGAGAGCACAAAACCATTGACCCCAAAATTAAATATTTGTTCTATGTCTCCAACACATAAAATATTTAACCAATGTTACATACAACTTTACAAGTGAACCCAAATAAATATTTAATGTGGCTAAATACATCACTAAAGATGCACCACAAATAAATATTTTTTTTACATAATTAAAATATTTCTTTCTTGTGCAAGGTGTATAACACAACACCTTTTCCTAACACAATTTACCACATTACACTTGAAGGGGGTTTCCTGTGATTGGTGGCACAATGGGCTAATCACACGAGGGCATGACCTTGTGCAAACATTTGATGATTTTAGTCAAAGGATTTTAGATGACTTTGAATGGAAAGATGAGGATGAGTATTTTGGAGAACTTGCAAGAATTAGATTACAACACTTGGTGGAATATTATGTTGCTAATTTTCAGAGAGTTACAATGATTGTACTTGGCATTTTTGAGAGGAGAATCAATTTTCTATTTATTGAAGCCCTGTTCAAACCCCTCAAAGGTCTTGTTAAGGCCTTTGCACTTATTTCTCTATAAGGAGAAATAAAATAGATTTAACACTTCAACCATCTATACTTAAGTGAAAATTTCTATCTCTAAGGCACCCACTTTTGTGCAGCATAAAGAAAATTTTTAGAAAGGGGGGTCTTATTCACATCCACAGAAGATCACATCTCCACCACCTACAACAAAGAAGATAAATGACTACAATATAAATAAACTTAGAAGGAAGAAGCTATGCTTTTCCTGAAAGGAGCCATGTGGACCCGGTCATAGATGCCTTGGTAAAGGCCAAGTCCATTACATTGAGGTAATATTTGATAATGATTCAAATCCCAAACAACCTGAGCCACAAACAATTATAGAGGAGCATGAACTTAAAAAGATGGATGATGAAGACACTAATGGAGGTACACTTGTAGCTCTTTCAAGAGCACCCAAATATCATCCTTTCAGAGTCCAAGGAGTGATATCTGAGTAGTGGATCATGGTGCTTATTGATAGTGGGTGATGAGGTATAATTAACCTCATTTCATAATAAGTCATATAACCCTTTATGTGTCACCCAAATTACCCAAACCATGCAAATTTACTAATTTTATGAGCAACATTTGTTTTTTTTTTATAGAATGATGTACAAATCTTGTTTTCTAATTGATTGAAGTTTTCCACTAATATTGACATGATCGTGTGTAAAAGGTCTGTGTATTTATGTAGGTTTTTATGAAGTGCCTAGTGGAACTTAAAAGCAACTGAATTCAGCAGCGCCAAAATCTCAGGGCGCCGGAAATCTAGGAATACATGATCATAGGCTTTATCGACAATTCCTTTATTTTTTGTTAAAAATACTTAAGATATTTTATGACTCCACTCAGAGCCTTTACTATGTTGAACCTAACAACATCTAGTTTAGTTAAAAGTCTATTTTTCTGTTGAAGACTTTTTCAAGTGGCATTTATGTGTCACCTGAAAATTAGGATTTTGGTAGTATAGATTATGGGTAATCTCAAAAACAATTATGCTATGTTATGTTATGCTATGTTATGATATACAATACATAAGTAATGTTTAGCTATTATGTTCTATGATAATTCTCTATGGAATGAAGCAACCTAGTTTATTCTGAGTAATATATTCTAAGAAATGGAAATGCAAATGAAAATGGAGTTATTTTGGAGCTGTTGAGATAATGCATGTGATTTGAATTGATAAGAAGATCTCTTGAGAGCTGGCCACTTGAAGGATATAGGATAGATAAGTGTTTTACTATTGTGCAATTGTGTTGTTCAATTCAGTTAGTAAATGTTTTTTTTAGATTAATGTAACTTTTTGTTTTAGCATTATTGTATGCTTTTGTAGGATATTGTGTTTAAGATAATAAATCTTTTAGTTCTGCTGTTATGCTAAGAGTTTCCAGAGCATTTGCTTCGTCCATAAAATTTGTTACCAATTGTTAGCTCAAATTTTAATATGTTTTCAGTTAATAGTTAGCTGCCTTTTTAAAATTCATAGCTAAAAATGCATGTGTTGATTCCTAGTTAGTTTATATGCTTTCTAGATTAGGAATTCAAATACTTTCTAGATTAAGAGTGGTATGCTTTCTAGTTTAGATTCATTTTGTTAAAGGTTTGTTCAAAAACTTAGAAAACCATTGCTAAGATGAGATGTCCGAATTCATTCCCTATTGCAAACTGCCTTGGACACTACCTGGTCGACATAATTGACATATTTCAACTAAAGTGTTAGGACCTCATGACAACCTGTCACTTTTTGGCGCTGTTCCCAGGGAACCTTCTTTCTAGTGTTAATAGGAGAATACTTGGATACCTCTTTTAGTAAGAACAAAAATAGTTTCAAACTTCTTTTTCTGCATGGTCAGGAAATGAGGTCCACATGGAAGATTCATACCAAAACCCCCCCAATAGTAGTTCCAACCATAAACAGGGAGGTAGACGTATTAGCTGAAGAACTTTGTTACGAATTGATCAGTCATGATTAACCTAAGACTTCCCAACATACCCCAGAAACTCAGCCATCAAACCAAACCTTTGAGGAGGAAGGCATTCAGTCATCAAACCAAACCCTTGAGGAAGGAAGCATTCCTTTTAACATCATGGCTGATAACAATGATAACCCTTTAAACAAGAGGAGAGCAAACCATGGAGATGGTGATAACCCACGGAGAGTAGCCCAGACATTTACCTATCCTATTTCTCTCAATGAAGATGATGATTCACCCATGAAAAACATTTCACCTTCCGTATTACCAACCTTCAGAGGGTTATCCTTTGAAGACCCTGACTAGTTCCTTTTTGAGTTTAAAGTCCTATGTCAGACATATGACTACAAAACAGATAATCAGAAACTCAAACTCTTTCCCTCTACTTTGAGAGACTCTGCCATGCATTGGTTCATGGGGTTAGTCTCAAGATCAATAACCACATGGGAAGAAATGGAGACTATCTTTTTAGAAAAATATCAGAGCTACTGTAGAGTTAGTGATAGGAAAGAGGAATTGTTCAAACTAAGGCAAAAAGAAGATGAGAGCCTGGAAGATTACCTTGATAGGTTCAACTTCTTATCCAAATGGTGTGGGGAAGAGACAATGAGCCCAAAAATTCTGAAGACCATATTTCTCAAGGGACTTAATGAGGATGCTCGGAGAAGCCTAGACTTGATGGGAAAAGGAGATGTGCCTGAACTTGAACTTAGTGATTGCTGAGGTATACAGGAATTTTTCTCGAACTCGTGGAGGTATCCATAAGTCTAGTCTCTTGAGGGGTTCAAATGAAATTGGTAAACTGTGAGAGGAAACAACAAATTTGAAAACTAACATCCTTGTTCAGCTAAATGCCACCTTGGATGGAATACAGGCCAAAACACTTAATCCTGAAACCTTATCCATCTACTGCCCTAGGTGTCGAAATAAACATTTGTTAAGGGAGTGTCATTTGGACAAATCTAACAATTGTCAAATTTGTGAAAAGAGTCATGCCACTAACCAATGTGATATGCTGAATGCAATAAAAAATTCCAAGAAAAGGTCATCTCACACTAAGGAAGAGATCAATTTTGTGGGCCAAAGACCTAGAGAGAATTTCTCCTATGGCTAGAATTCAAACCCATCTTGGTGCCCTCCAAATAATTGGAATAATAATCAATGGGTGACACCTTGGCCTCTAACACCACCTAATTGGGGACCTTAGCCTTGGGGACCACCTGAATGGGCAAATTAGTCTTGGGGAAACCCTCAATGGTCAAATCAGACTCAACAACAATGGTATCCTCAGAATCCTACCCCTCAATGGAATCAGTCTCCAAGTTGCTTCTATCATGGACCAAGGAGGATGTCCAATCCACAATAGAACATCTTGCCAGCACCCCAAAACACTCAACAAAATGAGCAGGTCAACCAACCACAACTACTAGTGCAACCTATCCCTAATCCAAAGAATAATTGTCAAACCAGACCAGTGTATTCCACGGAGTAGGAAAACATGGCTGGAGTTAATGCTATCTATTGTGGAAACTTGCAGTTGAGGTCAGAAAAAACACTCCAGTAGTCTACCATAGTTGAGATCCTTGATGAACAGAATGTAGAATCTACTGAAGGAATAATGACACCATCCATACCTTCAGATAAAAACCCTCGGAGTAACCAAGAAAAGCTTCCTCAACAATCCTCACCTAAAACTTTTGAGTTACCTCAAGAAGAAGTTGTCAAATGTTCAGCAGATCTTCCAGAGAAGGATTCCACCTTGAAGAAGAGACCTCAAGCACCTTTTCCAGAGCACCTCAAAGAGACCCCCCTAAAAAACCCTTCAAAAATGACCTTACCCACTGAAACCGCGTTAATAAAAGAAATTAAACGATTCCATATCGAGATTCCATTGTTACAGGCAATTAAAGAAATTCCTGAACTAAACCAACTAGTCAAACAGTTGTGCATAAAAACACCAGGAAGGAAAAAGAAATAGATTAATACTGTGCACATCAATGGATATTTAGCTAACCTTCTAACTGGAGAGATCTCAACCCCAAAATATGGTGACCTAGGTAGCCCACTCATAACAGTGACAATCAATGAGGTAGCAATACCTAATGCACTCGTGGACTTGGGAGCAACCATTAACGTCATGACGGTGGACGTTATGGAAAAATTGGGACTCAATGATCTACATCCCACAACCACCATATTGTAAATTACAAACCAGTCCATAGCTAATCCCAAAGGTATCCTAGAAAATGTTCTTGTTGAGGTTGAGAATTGGGAATACCTAGTGGATTTTCAAGTAATCCAGTCCCTCACACCTAAGGACAATTACCCATTAATACTAGGCAGACCTTGGTTGGCTACAGTTGCAGCCAAAATTGACTGCAAAGTAGGAGGAATGACCATTTCAAATGGCCCCAATAGCAAACACTTATCCCTATATCCCCCTACTCAACCTGTTGCACATAAACAAGTTTGGGTTGATGAATCAAATGGTTTTGACAAACAAGAGAATCTAGCCTCACTTGCTATGGTAGTCATTAAGCAACAAGGTGAAGAATTGGAAGATGAATTGGAAAACAACATGTAAGATCTTGCCATAGATTCAGCTAATGAAGAAATTTTAGAACTTAAAGAGATTTTAGGACACCTGATCCACACTGATGATATCAAACACAATTACACCACCTTTACAGTGTTACCTTGTCCTCTAGCTAATATCATTCCAAAAATAGATCACTTCTTTGAAGATATTGCCAGATTCCATAGAATTATACCACATAGCCACCCTCTTAACACCTAAATGAGAGAAGTTCAGATTGTCACCTCCAACTACCCCATAACCAAAACTATCATGTTACTACCAGAAAAACCTTAAATATTAATAGTTGGTTAATAGAGGCAGATGAACTCAAGCTATTTGATGTTTTGTTGAATGGATCCAAAGCTTTTGCTTGGGACTACATAGACATGCAAGGGATACACCCAAGTGTTTGTACCCATCACATCTATACTGAAGACATTAGACCTGTTTGTCAACCACAACGAAGACTTAACCCTGCTCTCAAAGACATTGTTAAAACAAAGATTGAAAAACTCCTGCAAGTAGGATTCATCTATCCCATCTTTGACAGCAAATGGGTTTCACCTTTGGTAGTAGTCCCAAAGAAAAATGGAAAATGGAGAGTGTGCATTGATTATAGAGAGATCAATAAAGCCACCTATAGAGATTACTTTCCGTTACCTTTCATAGACCAGGTCTTGGATAATCTAGCAAGAAGAAAGTATTTCTCATTTTTGGACAGATTTAGCGGATATAACCAAATACAAGTAGCAACAGAGGACCAAGACAAAATAACTTTTACCTATCCCTAGGGAAGATTTGCATATCAAGTTCTTCCCTTTGGGACATGTAATTCTCTTGCAACATTTCAGAGAGCTGTTCTAGCCATCTTTGCTGAGCTTGTAAATGATTGTGTGGAAGTTTATCTGGATGACTTCACAGAATATAGTTCCACTTTTGATGAAGCTCTTAAAAACCTAGACAAGGTGTTGCAGTGATGTGAAGACCATCAGCTATCCCTGAGTAACGAAAAGTGTTTAATAATGATATAACAAGGGATAGTGTTGGGACACCATATCTCAATTGAAGGGATAAAGGTAGATCCTAAGAAAATCAAAGTGATACAACAACTAGAGACTCCAAAGAACCAAACTGATGTCAGAAGTTTCTTAGGACATGCTGGATATTACCGAAGATTCATAGGAAACTTCAACAAGATTGCAACTGCCATGTTCTCCCCTCTCCAAAAGGATATAGACTTTGTCTGGATAGCAGAATGTCAAACATCATTTGAGATCATTAAGGAGAAACTCATTTCTACTCTAGTCCTATGTGGACCTAACTAGAACCTTCCTTTCCATATTTATGCAGATGCTTCCAACGATGCTATTGGAGCAGTTTTAGGTCAGGAAGATGAGAATGGAGGGAAATATGCCATATATTTCATTAGTAAGAATTTGACCCCCATTGAACGAAACTAGACCACTACAGAGAAAGAATTCTTAGCTGTGGTTCATGCAATCAATAAATTTTGACATTACATTACAGGGTATAAGGTAATTGTGTTCACAGACCATTTAGCTATCAAATACCTAATGAACAAACCTACAATAAATGGAATAATAATCAGATGGTTACTGCTTCTCCAAAAATTCAATGTGACCATCATTGATAAACCCAGGAAGTTCAACGTAGTCGCAGACTTCTTATCCCAGATCAAACAAGATAATGGAGATTGTGCCCCTATACAAGATGAATTCCCAGATGAAAACTTATTCACCATCTCCATTAAAACCCTTTGGTTTGCAGACATCGCCAACTATCTTGCCACCTCTGAGTTTCCACCAGACTTTACATCAAAACAAAAGAAACACCTCATTAGGAAAAGTGCTTAGTTCAAATGGATCAATGGTATGCTATTCAAAAATGGCCCTGATCTAGTTTTACACCATTGTGTCAGGTCAGATGAAACCTACAGCATACTCAAAGCCTACCATGATGATGTCTCCGGTGGTCAATATTCAGCAAAAAGAATGTCTCACAAAATCTTAGGTGTAGGGTATTATTGGCCTTCCATGCATAAAGATGTAAAAAAATATGTTTGCCACAGTGATGAATGCCAACGAGTAGGAAGACCTACTACATCTAGCAAGATGCCTCTGTAGCCACAGGTGATTTTTGAACCCTTTAAAAAATGGGGGCTAGATTTCATAGGCCCCATAAATCATCCATCATAGGGTAAACAATACATCCTAGTCTGTACCAACTACCTGACTAAATGGGTAGAAGTCGAAGCAATGAAAGTTGCTAGAAAGGAACAAGTTGCAGATTTCCTTTATAACAAGATCTTCCTTAAATTTGGAGCTCCTAGATCAATTGTCATAAATCAGGGCTCCCTCTCTCTGGGAGTAGCCCTTGGCTACCAATCTAGCCTTATACTTATGTAATGAACTGTCTACTCCAAACTTCTTCTTAAAGACCTACTTACATCCTATGGCCTTTCTTCCTTTAGGCAAATGTACAAGATCTCAGACATCACATGAGTCTAAAGTTATCATCTCTTCTTGCATGGTTAACTACCAAGACTCACTATCATCTGCATGAATAGCTTCCCTGTAGGATCTAGGTTCATTGTCAGTATCCAATAAAGAAAATACAAAATGGAAATTTGGTGGGCTATACCTATCAACTCATTTTCATTGTCTTGCAGATCTTCTCAAGGGTGGAGTAAGAGATTCTTCCTCATGTTCTTATGTATGCTCAACTTCTTCTATAACAATAGAGTCTTCCTCATTTGAACTTTCACTTGAATCTTCTTCTTCTTCTTCTTCTTCTTCTTCTCCATCCCCTAATCCATCATTTTGTTCTTCCTAATGTGCATTTTCTTGCTGTAAATCAAAATGTACTATCCTCTTCCTTTCTTTTCCTTCTGGCTATATAGGATCATAAATAGCTCTAAGTTCCCTGAAAATTACATCTCTAGAAAAGATAACTTTTTTGGTTAGAGAATCCCAAAGCTTATAACCTTTTACATTCTCACCATATCCAATGAAGATGCATTTCTATGCATTTGGATCCAACTTGGATCGCTTTTCTTTAGGCACATGAACAAAAGCCTCACATCCAAAAACCCTTATATGTGAAACAAAAGGTTTCTTACCTGTCCACACTTCATAAGGTGTCGAATCAAGAACCTTACAAGGAGATCAATTTAACAAGTAACAAGCGGTACTCACAACTTCTACTCAAAATCATTTATCCAACTATACATCACTTAACATACTTATGGCTCTTTCCATTATTGTCCGGTTATCCTTTCTACAACACCATTTTACTGTGGTGTATATGGAGTTATATTTTGTCTTATGATACCTGCATGCTTATAGAACTCATTAAATTCCTTAGAGTAATATTCTCCTCCATTGTTTGATCTTATAATTTTTTATCTTAAGTCCTGATTAGTTCTCTACTAAGACTTTAAACTTCTTAAACTTAGTGAAAACTTTAGATTTATGCTTCATAAAATAAATCCATGTAACTCTAGATACATCATCAATGAAGGTAATGAAATAATGACATTTTCCAATAGAATCATTAGCTATAGGTCCAAACACATCTGAATGAACAAATTCTAATTTATTTTTTGCTCTGTTTCTTCCTAAAGGAAAAGAATTTTTGTTTTGTTTACCAAACACACAATGCTCACAGCAATCAAAGTGCTCATGAGAATAGGAGAAACCATCCAACAAATTTTTATTCATAATTGTTTTTAAAACATTTTCACTTGTGTGGTCCAATCTGCGGTGCCACAACATACATGTATTTTTAGTAGTTTCAGTTACATTAGTGGATATACAAACTGTAGTGGCCTCTAGCCTAAACAAAGTTCCCATCCTTGTTCCCATGGCTACCACCAAGCTTCCTCTCACAAATCTACAACCATACTTATTAAATGTTAGATGCATTCCTGAATCATTCAACTTTGAAATAGTGAAGATTTCTAGCCAATCTAGGAATGTGTAAAACAACGGGGAGGGTTTTAATCCTCCCATCACTAAAACACAACTATACCTTTCCACGACCAACAATTGAATATGTAGAGTTGTCCCCGAGGTAAACATTACCTCCATCATATTTCTCATATGTGGAGAACCATTCCTCATGAGGAGTCATATGATATGAGCAACTTGAGTCAATCAACCACTATTCATTCAACATAACATTACATGCAGAAAGTAAAACTTCATCACCTGCATTTGAGGACTTCTCGGTAGAAGAACCCACTATTTATTTGGGTCTCTACATTCTTTCTTCACATGCCCCCTCTTACCACAGTTCCGACACTTAACTCTATTCTTCTTCTCAAGAGTTTTAGACCAACCTTTTGATTCCTTAGGCCCATTTTGATCTCCTTTTGGTCCTATTTCCTTAGACCTCCCCCTAACATTAAGAGCATCCACCGAGCTATCCATAGCCTTCTTCCTCATTTCCTATGACAACAAAATTGCAACAAGGTCATCCATCTTTGGATCTTCGAGGTTAGAAGTGATAGCAAGAATGAAATTCTCCCAAGACTCAAGAAAATAACAAAGAATCATAACACACTTATCTTCCTCATCTATTTTAACATCCACAATAGCTAACTGACTCATGTAAGATTTTTCTATGGAGATATTCACCCAAGATCTAGAGGCCTAATGGAAAGCACAAAGAAATGAGAATATCAATATGACAAGAATAAATTGTATTCCTATCAAAGAATGCAAATACAACAATATACAAGATTACAATATGATATAACACACCTTGCTTATAAAGGCAAGGTTGAGATGTAGGATGTTGTAGTCATATGATAAGTGTCTTAATCCTATGACATGAGACAACTAGAGGATAATATGCCAACTAGTTGATAAGATCACATGTGTAGGATAAGATCACATGACAACCTAGAAACATCTAGACATCTTCCTAAGTCAACTTAACATGTGAACATGTGTGAATAGACTCTAACTAATAACTAGTTAGATAATGTGCCTTATTCACACTACAAGGGGAAACTGATGGGAAATACCCCTATTCACACCAAGACCCCCCTTAAGTGCAACTTAGGGAGAATGTAACAAATGCAAGATGTAAAGTTAGGTCTTGGCTACAAAGGCCTAATGAAGTACCCATGTACAAACAATCTCTCACAAGTGAAGAAAAGGAGAGAACCTTGTGGAAAAAATTTCCTCCCCAAAAGAGAGAAAATACAAGAAAAATACTCTCTATAGTATGAGAAGACAAAACCCCATGTGAGGAAAATGTCCCCCCCGATAAGAGAGAAGAAGAGAGACCAAGTAGCCCACCCTCAATGTAGAGTCTTCTACACTGATGGTAGATGCCTAATAATGAATGCTGAAGATGATCCATGATCGTTGAACAATGTTCTTCCCCTTAGGAAGAAGCAAAACCAAGAATGTATGTAGGAAGTCTTACCATTCTTGAAAGGAATATGAAGGAAGAAAAATCAAAATGTATGATGTCTCTAAACTCTGCTCAAGTGTCACCATGTCGATGTCGAAAGATGCCACTATCAAATCAGAAGTCTCAGGCCTACCTGAAGAATGTGACAATCTAGGATCTAGTGGAAACAAATGTAGAACATGATCCAAAGACAAAGAGTCATTTGAATGCTACTCAAGGATCTCCAACTCAATGCCAAACCATGACAAGTGAAGAGGAGAGGAAGAAACGAGAGGGTATGAAGGTTCCCTCATTACATCCAAAGAAGATGATGCAACTCCATGAGAGTGAACATCAAAGAGGAGATGAATATCCTCAATGATGTCCTCCAAGTCTGCAAGATAGGACTAACAAAACAAGCCTGCAATACTTGTCAAGTACTCATCCAAAGAAGGTGCATTTAGAAGTCAATGAATATCTTGCTGCACTGAATCAATAGAAACCATGGATGAAGCAACACTAATCTCATCAGAAGCAACAAGAGGTGAAGGAGGAGATGGAATGTCAACACATGTCTAGAACCTTAGTCGATGAAAGAACACCAAGATTCAAATGGCCACACTGCATCTCCTCAATAATGTCCACATGAGTGTGAACCTCAACCAAAGGAACAATAGGAGCAAAATGTGAGAAGGTGTACACTCGATATTGATGATCCCAACTACAACAATATTTTTGCTATGCAAATCTTGAATAATCACAGAATCAGGTGTGAACTCAACACTCTTTCCTACTCCACCATGTGTAATCTGATAGATAGAAAGGATATTGGTTGACAATGAAGGTACACAAAGGACATCACTGAATGATCCTTCATTAATTTCAATTGATCCTTTCCCACAAACACTCATATATGTGTTGTTGGTCATCACGATATATGCTGATGAACAAGTCTCATATGAAGAGAACATAATCTATGATGAAGCCATATGATGTGAAGCTCCAGAATCAAGGATCCATTTCATTGACTCAGAATCTGCAACTGCAACAAGTGTTTGCCCCTTTTGTTTCTCTAACTTTGAAGATGAAGGAGAAGATAAACCCCCTAAAGATGAATTCATTTAAGCCTTCTTTAGTTGATGTTGCAATTCATCAATTCTTTTTATGTGACATTTATGTTCATCATGCCCTAATTTCTTGCAATATGCACACTTAGGCTTCTCCTCTTAGATGATTCCCCTTTTGAGGGAGAGATTCTGAATTTAAATGTGGCTTGTATCTTTTTTCTTTTATTTCTTTTCAGGATTCCCTAATTCTTTCTGTACCTTGGGTTCACTTGCCACCATGCTTATGGCTTGGAGGACTTGAGGATGCCCATTTCAATTAGCTTCGCTTTCTCTTGGATTAGAAGATTTGAAAATACATCAAAGGTAGCTCAACATATCTAGCTCCCATAGAAACCCGTTGAGTGTGAAAGCTTGAAACAAATACTGAATACTCAGGACCAAGCTTGGATAACACATTTAGAATCAATTGTAAATCCTCCTTATTAATCTTGCAATCCTTTAGTTGTGTTCTCAATTGATTAATCTTGAAAATATAGTCTTGGATTTTATCAAACCCTTTAGGATCAAGATTCATCAAATCATTCTCAATCTGAAATCACCTAATCTTATCAATTTTACCATATAATTTTTCAAGAGTCTCCCAAGCCTCCTTAGGTGTTTTGCATGATTCAAGATGGAATTGTAAATAAAAAGAGACTAATGAACAAATGTGTCCAAGAGTTTTCTTATGATTCATCTCCCACATTGCCTTTGCATTCACATTAGTAGGTTCAACAATAGATTCATCTACATATCTAGTACAACTTTTTTTCCTTAGATAGTTCCATACTGATTGTTTCCATGATGCATAATTATATGGAGTTAGGAGTTCAATTTGAGATTTCCCCATTGCAAGAACACACAACCAAGAACTGGAAGCAATCAACCACTATAAGATCACCCCCCAAATTCACTCAATCAATGATCTCCCCAGCAAAATATGAGCTTGGGACTTTATACTTAGTGTGATTACAGTTTCACAAGCCAAAACAACAAGGTGCTCTTTTGATATGGTACATGCAAATGCCAAAATTAGGCTATAACTGAAAGTATAATTTTTGATTAAAACTAGACTAAACTGATTGTAGATCTGAGAAATAATTGAAAAAAAATGCACTTTCAAAAAAAAAATTGCTAGAAAATATTACCGTATGACCCCAAACAGAGCCTCGAAAGGTATGAAAATGATAACTACTCATCAACAACGACCAAATCTATAATTTTTGGAAAATTCAGACACCAAAATCAAAATCCCTCTATACCACTACAAAGCCTACGAAATTCTAGCCCAAGTAAAAAACAATTACTTCAAAATCGGAGCCTAAATGACTAAGGTACAAGCTTGCAAAGTTTGATTGCCAAAACCAAAACTGCATTGGAGGGGGTCTGAAAAAGCATAAAAAACTTGCTGCCAAATTTAACGGAACTGTAGCCAAATCTAGAGGTCTACTAAATGTGGTTGTTACCAAATAAAATACACCTTCGCCAAATGTAGCTATCTGCCAACTAAATTTGGGACCTTGCCAAGTCTGCCAAACTCTACCAAATCTAATTGAATGCCAAAAAATTCCACCAAAATTAGTGGATTTGGGTGGATAGAGAAAATCTCTCTCTCTCTCTCTCTCTCTCTCTCTCTCTCTCTCTCTCTCTCTCTCTCTCTCTCTCTCTCTCTCTCTCTCTCTCTCTCTCTCTCTCTCTCTCTCTCTCTCTCTCTCTCTCTCTCTCTCTCTCTCTCTCTCTCTCTCTCTCTCTCTCTCTCTCTCTCTCTCTCTCTCTCTCTCTCTCTCTCTCTCTCTCTCTATATATATATATATATATATATATATATATATATATTAAAGGTCAAATGGCCTATCACTGGGCACACCCCGTACGGATTGCATATCTGAATTTAAAAAAAATTGTTGAAATTTTTAAAATAAGGTCAAAGCCTAGAAGGGGACCGCGCCCCTTAAAAGGGTCGTGGCCCTTAATGGGGTCTGCAGACCTGTTAAAGGATTGCGTGGGGTTAAACCCTCCACGTAGCCTATAAAGGCTACAACCTCTATAGAATGGGGTATGTGCCTTAAAAGGTGCCCACAACCGTATGACATGTTAAGCCTATGCAGGCACTGCATAGTGCCTGTACATGCCTATTTTTATTTTATATATGTTGTTTTTCTTTTTTTATTTTACAGAAAAATATAACAGATCTACAATTTTTTAAATTTTTTTTACTTTTGATTTTGCAGGGTACCCAGGGAAAAATTTTCTGTAGGGAATATTTTGTCTGTACAACCAAGGAGGGAAATTTTTTTTTTATGGCCCTGGGCAAATGTCTGATTTTGATGCTTTGATAGTTGATTTGTAGGTTTTTTTGAGCCTCCTAAGCATGATGGTAAGGTTGGATTTGACCCAAATTGCTTCAAATGATTAGGTACCTGCTAGATCTGGCACACACCTCCCAAATTGAAAACCTCGTAGATTTGGCCTCCAATGTCTGATTTAGACAAATCAAAAGACTAAACTAACTATCTTGAACACCCTGAACACAACGGTGTGGTCATATTTGCACTAACATGCTCCAATATGAACCTACAATATAAATCCACAAGAAGGAAACCCTCCAAATCTAGTATTTCTATCAAACTTTTCTGATTCTCTAGGTCATCATATGATGCAAGAGAAGAGCATACTCAATTTTTTAAGATCCACCATGATTTGCATTCAAGATCTCTCAATAGACTAATCAAAGACACTCTACAAGATCTGATACCATGTAAGATTTGGCTATGGAGATAGCCACCCAAGATCTAGAGGCCTAATGGAAAGCACAAAGAAATGAGAAGATCAATATGACAAGAATAAATTGTATTCCTATCAAAGAATGCAAATACAATAATATACAACCATATACAATATTACAATATGATATGGCATACCTTGCTTATAAAGGCAAGGTTGAGATGTAGGATGTTATAGTCATACAACAAGTGGCTTAATCCTATGACATGAGACAACTAGAGGATAAGATGCCAATTAATTGATAAGATCACATGTGTCGAATAAGATCACATGACAACCTAGAAACATCTAGACATCTTCCTAAGCCAACTTAACATGTGAACATGTGTCAATAGACTCTAACTAATAACTAGTTAGATAATGTGCCTTATTCACACTACAAGGGGAAACTAGATATGGAATACCCTTATTCACACCAACAACTCAAAATCAATTAAATGTATTCAATTACTTAGCTATCGAATCACCCTCCTTCATTTTAAGGGATAATGACTTTCTTTTGAGATACCACTTATTTACCAAGCTCTTGGCTTGATAGATTTCACCCAATTACTTCTATAAAGCATGTGCAATCTTCTCAACAAAGACATTCAACAGGACAAAGTCTACAAGGCATAACCAGATTGTTCCTCTTGCCTTTTTGTCCAATTTGTCCCACTCATCTTGACTGACATCATCAGGTTTCTTTTCTCTTGATACAGCAAACCATTGTTCTCTCTCTTTAAGAAGATCCTCCATTTTCAGCTTCCACAACTCATAACCTGATCCATTGATTTTTTTAATGTCTAATTAGGATGAGGATGCAGCCATGGCTTCTACATAAATCTACAAAATAAGTTCAACCAAAACTCCCACTACAACTCAAAAAATCCTCACTTCCACCCAAGACACAGAACTAGTCAGACTCTGGTACCAAATGTTAGAAATGAAGGTAAACAACTATCAATGGAAAACTGATTACAACTGTAATATAGATAGCATAACCAAAATGGAGATGGTATGAAATCAACACAAAGAAATAATGGAATAGAAGATCAAACACATAACACAATGTTTACATGGAGAAACCCTTTCAAGAAAAAACTCCACACAAGAAGTAATGCACCAATATGTATTAACTTCAATAGAGTTTACAATAAAACACTATCAATCTTCTCTTTTGTCTTCAATCTAGCAATGCTTTTTTGTCCAATCTTCTACTCTCTACCACAACACAATCGTAAATACAATATCCTCATAAAGGGGTTGCCTTCTAGGGTAAGAAAAGCTAACATAATCTCTATCATTAGATTTGTGACCTAATGATGAATGGTATAGATTTACAATGGTAATTTATAAATAAAATGTGGCTTCTGGGGGCGTTTCCCCTAGACTCTCACTAGAGTGCGTAGCCCCCAGATCCCCCACCGGGGGATAAACCCCCAAACCCTGCAAGGGGGTACCCCTTGCACCCCCGGATAACCTACATCCATCAAGTAGCCAGATCAAACGTGCAGCTAAAACAAGATCGCCACTTGTTGAATACTTCTTCCCTTATGGAATTTACAAACAATATTAGAAGTTTTTAATTATATAGGATTTACAAGGTTGATGGTACCTTAATCCTAACAAAAATTGACTTATTCTTCAATCTATGATAAAATAACTGCTGATCTAGAGATGAACATGCAATATCTAAAGAAATTCATGCATGACTCTAATTGTGCCATTTTGAACATGAAGTTTATTTGAGTTTTAGCTAAAATATTTCAAACCATACTCAAATCCACTCCAAAACTTCATTAAGAAGAAAATGCTGAGATGATTTATGGTCTCATCATCTCCCCCACACTTAAGATGGTGCAGGTCCTCTTGAACTTCATAGTGAGCTTCTGGAACCAATCTTTTCACTTTTATTGCAATTGCTCCAGAGATACTCCAGAGATGTGTTATAGTTATTGTTCTGAAAAGAGCGTTAGAGATGCTCTAGAGTTGGTGTTCTAAGAAGGGTTCCAAAGATGTTCTAGAGTTGCTATTTTGAGAAGGCACCAGAGATGCTTTGGAGTTTGCTATTTTGAGAAGGGCATCGAAGATGCTCTGGAGTTGATGTTTTGAGAAGGTGTTAGAGATGCTCCAAAGTTTTTGTTTTGAGAAGGGCATCGGAGATGCTCTAGAGTTGTTGTTTTGAGAAGGGCATCAGAGATACTTCGGAGCTGTTGTTCTGAAAATGCGTCGGAGATGCTTCAAAGTTCTAATTTTTGTCCTGGAAAGGCACCAAAGATGCTTCAGAGTTTTGATTTTTGTTTTGAAAAGACTCCGAAGATGCTCCTAAGTTCTAATTTTTGTTTTGAAAAGACATTGGAGAAGCTCTGGAGTTCTGATTCTATCTTAGTTTTTCAACCAACCATCATGCACCAATTTTAGCCCATATTTTCCATGATGCATGTAGAGACGTCTTCAACATTTAGGAGTTGTAACATGATCCTTTATGTTGAATATAACCTGTATCAACTTTGTTTTGGTGAAATTTTGAAAACCTTCCTTGAAAATCAATGCTTCTTAAGAACATTATAACATAACAACATTTTAGAGAAAAACAACTACCAAAGAATAATCCAAGCATTATTCTACATTTTGCTTTCAATTAAGTTATAAATCCTTAAATTACATACAATCCACTAGAAGGCTAATGAATGAAGAGGGGGAAAAGGTTGTTACTTCTAGGTTTACATGATAAAAATAATTGCCTCATAATCTCCTCCGCACTTAAGTCATTGTAGGACCTCTTACCAGCTACTTTCTTCTTTCTCCGTCTAAGATTTCTACATAGAACTAAGAACTTCAAACACTTATATCTCTTTAACCATTGCTTTTGTGTAAAAACAGATAGATTTTTTTCATAATAGGTTAAGAAGAACAAAAACCTCTTTCAAAATTAGATTTGGAGCATTTTGAAATTTTGGTCATTTTTCTAAGCTTTATGATGCTAAAAATTTCAGACGAGGATATCTTTTTAATGATTGTTGTTGTGTAAAAATAGAGATAGGTTTTTCATCATATGGCTAAGAGGAACAAAAACCTCTCTTAGTTTTTCATTTTAAGTTATGTACTTTCCTCTATAACTAGTTTGACACTGCTAAAAAAATACTTTTCACTAAAAATTTCAAATAAGGATATTTTTTGAATGGCTATTGTTGTGTAAAAATTGAGAGAGGTTTTTTATTATAAGGCTAAAAAAATAAAACCTCTCTCAGTTTTTTATTTTAAGTTCTATAGCTTTCTCTAGAGCAAATCTGGTGCTGCTTCCCATACAAAAAAATACTTTTGGCCACTTCTTAGTGTAAATGATTGGAAGATGTAGATAGGTGGTTATTTCAAGGATTTGGGTAAAAAGAGGATTTTTGTAACTTAACATTTATAACTAAATTAAAAACAAAAGAATAGGATAAATACTTCAGGTTTCTTCCTTATTGTCATTGCTTCCATGTTATTGAAGTTTTACTATTGGAACTAGAGCCCAAATTTGTAATAACTAGTCATCCAAGATGCTTTCAAATGCCAGAATATCTACAAGAGTTGTTGGGAGCAACAACTTATATAGAAAAGTGCATGTTTATAGCTTTAGAGAAGAGGAAATAACATGTGCACAACACTTATTTGTAGAAAAGGAACCTACCCTAACCTACTCTACTTAGTGATGTAGAAATAAGTTACACAAAACCATTAACTGGTTGTGAAAAATAACTTCCTTTTCTCAAAATATGGGTCCATGCATTCAACTTTTTGAAAGAAGAGGAAAACTATGAGAAGAAGATGACTGAAAATTTGAACTTTGATGCTTCACGTTCGTTTGAAATGGCACCCTTCTTCATAATTTTTGATTCTAGTAGATGCATGGGCTGATTGGAAAGATCTTGCAACCCTTCCTCACGTTTTGGTGCATGCATGATTAGAGGCAACTCCTTGTTCTTCATGGGCTGTTTGGAGAGATTTTGCAACCTTTCCTCACATTTTGGTGCATGCATGACTAGAAGTAGCTCCTTATTGTTCTTCAAATATCTAATCAGGTAGCCCTTCTTAGACTTTGAAGGTGTCCAAACAATACTTTTCCATACAAACTCCTCAAGTGGAGATAAGATTTCTTCATTGTACTCATCACTTATTGCAAGCAGTAGGCCATCAATGTCTCCTTCAGTGAGATTTTCTGTTAGAAATTAAGGTAAACAACTTCAACTAGAAATCTGATTTCAACAATGTGTTTGATTATAACATGTGTAGAATCAAATGGAGAATAATATAGAATCAAAACCACAACACACAGAATGAACCAATCAAATAATTGAACACATAACACAGTATGTACATGGAGAAAACCCTTTCGGGGTAAAAAACTCCACACAGAAGAGAGGCACAAACTTGTATTATCTACAAATATGAGATTACAATACATCAACACCAATCTCGCCTTCAGTCTTCAATCTGACAGCATTCCGACAGTACTTGTACAAGTCTAACTCACAATGAACAACACTTACAATGCATAACAATATATAGAAGATGAGGAACCAAGAAGATGGTGTCCATGTTTGGGATTCTCAATCTTGCATGTAATCAAACATTTAATGAACTCTTACACACCTCTTACACTTGTCATATAGCATCTTCCATGTATGGGCACCTGAGGTCAAAAATAACATCTTACACCTTAATTATTGTTGTCATAACTATCATAGAATCTTATAACAACTTACAGTTGTCATAGATGTTATATCTAATGACAATTGTCATAACACCCTAAAAATAGGTAAATCCTCAAGGTGGTACCTAGATTCTCCCAAATCACCTTTTTACCATTATTCATAATGCAAACAATAAATGTAACTCCGTAACTCCTGCCAATAACTTTAGAATTATTGAAACTAGTAACTCCGTAATTACCATGATCGGTAAATACCTTTTACTGCTGTTAGTGAAACTCAACATCTCTTTATGGGTGAATTTCAAATAATAATAAGGAATAAATAAACATGGAATTTACAAGGTTGATGGCACCTTAATTCCAACATTCTCCCACTTGACATCATACATTGTAAATACACCCATAGGAAAACATAAAACAACTAAGCACTAGGAACAAGGCCCATGGCCTCCCTGCACCATGTAAACTTTTATGTGCTCATAGGTTTAGTAAGAGAATCTACAACATTCTCCTTAGTATCTACCTTTTGTAGCTTAATTTGTCCATTCACAACCATTTCTTGAACAAAGTGATACTAAACATCAACATGTTTTATCCAAGCATGATACATAGAATTCTTGGCCAAACAAATAGCACTCTAGCTATCACAACCAATCTGAATGATCCTGCCATCAAAACCAATACCTATACACAACCTTGATAACCAAATTGCCTCCTTAGAGACATGTGTAGCTGCCATATACTCTGCTTCGGTGGTGGACAAAGAAACTATGTGCTACCTCTTGCTAATCCAACTCACAGCTCCTCCAAACAAAGTAAACACATAGCCACTAGTGGACCTTTGACTATCCAAGTCACCTGCCCAATCTACATCAACAAATCGCTATATGTCCAAGGTCTTATCAACAATGTCAGTACTAGAATAAACCAATTAGTAATCAGAGGTACCTCACAAATATCTAAACACCATCTTCACATATTTCCAATGTTGTCTACCATGGTTAGACATAAACCTGCTTAAAACTCCCACTGCTTGGGCAATATCTACTCTAGTGCACAACATTGCATACATCAAACTTCCTACAACACCAGCATATGGCACATTAGACATATCCTCTAAATCATCCTCATTCTTAGAACACATAGCTAATGAAATCTTAGTACCAACTGGTAAAGTAATTCTAACTAGATTGCAATCATGCATGCTAAATCTATGTAAAATAGTATTCACATACTTACTTTGAGATAACCAAATCTTTCTATTACCTCTATCCCTTTTGATCTCCATCCCCAAAATTTACCTGGTTGCCCCAAGATTTTTCATATTGAATGCACCTAAAAGTTGAGCTTTCAACTCACTAATCATACCCTTAGTATTGCTGAAAAATAACATACTATCCACATACAAGGCAATAATCCGAATAGCACCATCAATACATCGAATGTAAACATAGTAATCGTCCTCACTTCTAACAACACCCAATTTCAAAATAAATGAATCAAATTTCTGGTACCACATTCTAGGAGACTGTTTTAGAACATGAAGAGATATTTTCAACTTGCATACCCAATTTTATTTCCCTTTTACCTCAAAACCTGTAGGTTGTTGCATACAAATTTCTTCCTCGAGATCTCCATGCAAGAAAGCAGTCTTAACATCCATTTGCTCAATTCCAAAATCATAATTTGCAGCAATAGATAAAATAAATCTAATAGAAGATAATTTAACAACAGGAGAGAATATTTCACAGAAATCAACTCCCTCTCTCTGGGAGTAGCCCTTGGCTACTAGTCTAGGGTTGTACTTCTGTAATGAATTGTCTGCTCCAAACTTCTTGAAGACCCACTTACAACCTATGGCCTTTCTTCCTTTGGGCAAATGAACAAGATCCCAGGTATCGCAAGAGTCTGAATCCATCATCTCCTCCTGCATGCTAGTTTCCAAGACTCACTATCATCTGCAAGAATAGCTTCCATGTAGGATCTAGGCTCATCGTCAGTACTTAATAAAGCAAAGATACAATGAAAATCTGGTGGGCTATACCTATCAACTGGATTATGTTGTCTTATGGATCTTCTAAAAATAGGAGTAAGGGGCTGTTCGTCTTATTGAGCTTACTCAACTTCCTCTTGATTACCTTACCTAACCTCGTTATTTTTCTCAGTAATTGAACCCTCTTCTTCTTCATCCTCATCCTCAAATCCATCTCTCTAATCTTCCTTGTGTGCATCTTCCTGCTTAATTTCAAAGTGCACCTTCTCCTTATCTTTTTCTATTGGTTGTTCAGGATCTGAAATAACTTTAAGTTCCCTAAAAATAACATCTCTAGAATAGATAATCTTACGAGTTAGTGGATTCCAAAGCTTATATCCTTTTACATTATCGCCATATCTAATGAAAATGCACTTTTCAACTTTTGGATCCAACTTAGATCATTTTTCTTTAGACACATGAATAAAAGCCTCACAACCAAATACTCTTAAATGTGAAACAAAAGGTTTCTTACCTATCCACATCTCATTAGGTGTTGTTTCAAGAGCCTTGCAAGGAGATCTATTCAATAAGTAACAAGCAGTACTCATAGCTTCTGCCCAAAAGCATTTGTCCAACTATGAACCACTCAACATACTTCTAGCTCTATCCAAGATTATAAGATTCATCCTTTATGCCACTTCATTTTGTTGTGGAGTATACGAAGTAGTTTTCTATCTAACAGTTCCTGCATGCTTACAAAATTCATCAAATTCCTTAGAACAGTATTCCCCTCCATTATCCGATCTCAAAACCTCTATTTCACAATCTGATTGCTTTTCAAATAAGGCCTTAAATTCCTTAAACTTAGTGAAAATTTCATATTTATGTTGCATAAAATATAACCAGGTAAATCTTGAGACATCATCAATGAAGGACACAAAATATCTAGATTTTCCAATTGATTCAACATCCACAAGACCAAATACATCTGAATGAATAAGTTCCAATTTATTCTTGGATTTATAACTGCCTGAAGGAAAAGGATTTGTATTATCTTTTCCAAACACACAATGTCCACATAAATCAAAACTCTCATCAGAATAAGATAAACCGTCTAACAAATTTTTATTCAAAATAGTTATTAAACTAATCTCACTTATGTGGCCCAATCTGCGGTGCCACAACATACAAGTATTTTCAATACTTTTAGTTACATTGGTAGAATTAAAAATAGTAGTGGCTTCTATCATAAACAGAGTTCCCTTCTTTTTCCCTCTCACTATCACCAAACTTCCTCTTACCAATCTGCAACCATGCTTATCAAATGTTAAATGCATTCCAACATCATTCAACATAGAAACCGAAATCAAATTTCTAGCTAAACCTAGAATATGTAAAACATCAGGGAGAACGTTTATCCTCCCATCACTGAAACACAACTAAATCTTACCCCTTCCGATAATAGGATATGAACTGTTATCACCGAGGTAGACATTTTCTCCTTCATACTTCTTTTATGTGGAAAACCACTCCTTATGAAGAGTCATATGATAGGATCATCCCGAATCAATAAGCCAATGTTCGTTAAACATAACATTACATGAGGAAATTAAAATTTCATCACCTAAATTCGAGGACTTCTTTATGGAGGAATCAAACTATTTTTTTTATTGTGACATTCCTTCTTCACATGCGCCCTCTTTAAACAGTTCCAACACTTCACTCTATTCTTTTTCCCGAGAGTCTTAGATCTACCCTAGGACTTGTCCTTATGCCCATCTCCCTTAGATCCTCTTTCCTTGGACCTTCCCCTGACATGGAAAGCATCTTTCAAACTTCCTACAGTAGTCGTCTTCCTCATCTCCTCTAATAACAAAGTAGCAACAACATTGTTCATCTTTGGTGCATCTAAAAGGTTAGCACTAAAAGCAAGAATCATGTTCTCCATTGACTCAGGCAAAGAAAAAAACAACATGATACATTTATCTTCCTCATCAATCTTAACATCAACAAAATCTAATTGACTCAAAATCAAATTGAATGAATTTAAATGATCAACTATTGAATCATCCTCTTTCATCTTAAGAGAAAATAATTTTCTTTTTGAATATAACTTATTTACCAGACTATTTGCTTGGTAGATCTCACGTAATCGTTTCCATAAAGAATATGTGGTGGCTTCTCTAGCAACATTCAACAACACAGAGTCTACAAGACAACTAGATTGTACCCTGCGCCTTTTTATCCTGTCTATCCAACTCATCTTGACTGATATTATTGGCTTTCTTCTCTCTTGTTACAACCAACCATTGGTTTCTTTCTTCAAGCAAATCCTCCATTTTTAGCTTCCACAACTTGTAGCCCATACCATTGAACTTCACTTATGTGGCCCAATCTACAAAACAAATGAAACCAAAACTCCCACTATAGCTCAAAAAACCTTCACACTCCCACCCAAAAGTCAGAATTGGCCAGGATTTGATACCAAATGTAAGAAATGAAGGTAAACAACTACAAGTAGAAACCTACTTTCAACAATGTATTTGATTATAACATGTGCAGAATCAAATGGAGAATACTATAGAATCAAAATCACAACACACAGAATGAACTAATCAAAGAATGAACACATAACATAATATGTACGTGGAGAAAACCCTTTCAGGTAAAAAACCCCACATAGAAGAGAGGCACAATCTTGTTTTATCTGCAAATATGAGATTACAATACATCAACACCAATCTCTCCTCCGGTCTTCAATCTAATAGCATTCTAGTAGTACCTGTACAAGTCTAACTCACAATAAACAACACTTACAATGCATCACAATACATAGAAGATGAGGAACCAAGAATATGGCGTCCAAGCTTGGGATTCTCAATCTTGCATGCAATCAAACATTTAATGACCTCTTACACACCTCTTACACCTGTCATAGAGCATATTCCATGCATGGGCATCTAGGGTCAAAATATCATCTTAAACCTTAATTATTGTTGTCATAACCGTCATAGAATCTTATGACAACTTACAGTTGTCATAGATGCTCTTACAACTTATGACATTGTCATAACACCCTAAAAATAGGCAAATCCTCAAGGTGGCACCTAGATTCTCCCAAATCACCTTTTTACCATTATTCATGATGCAAATAGTAAATGTAACTCCATAACTCCTAGTAACTCCAGAATTACCGAAACTAGTAACTCCGTAATTATCGTGACCGGTAAATACCTTTTACTGATGTTGGTGAAACTCAACATCCCTTATGGGTGAATTTCAAATAATAATAAGGAATAAATAATCATGGAATTTACAAGGTTGATGGCACCTTAATTCCAACATTTTCCTTGCTAGGACTTAGAGTCATGGTCCTCCAGTTGAAGAGCTTGCACAAGAGCTGAAAATAGAAAACAACAAGATCTTTCACCTTCTTTGCATGCAAGAAACTTGTTCTTTGGATCTATTGTTTATGGGAGTTTTGATAGACATATCTCTCTTGAAAAACTTATTTTACCAATCTATTATGAAAACTAGAACTTGAAAATAACAAACTTAAAAAGACTACCAAACTAATTTTCCCTTTTCAACTAGAATGTTATGAGAAAACCATGTTCCACCTACTTCAATGGCACATGAAGTTTGACATACTGTTACTGTATGTAACTTCTTATCTAAATACGATTCTAAGTGGAAACTTACTAGTATTCCCCCACAAAAACTAGCTCAACAACAATTCCCTAATGACACCTATCCTTGGCAATGATGCCAAAAATGACGAGGGTCGTTGTAGTCCTCGTCATTTAATTTAATGAATGTCAATCCAAGGTGGTGTCCATGGTTATATGCAAGAGGGAGGAGAGATAATTTGCATGACAATCCTTTCTACAAATGGAATTGAAAACAAATGCATGAAGCAAACTAAGGTTTAACTCTGCTGCAATCAAATTTATCCTAAGAAAGATTGCAAATGGAAATTCTGGGAATACAACTAAAAACAAGGGAATGGAAAAACTATTAGAAAGAAAAATAAGCAATAAATCTACAAACAATTAACCTTCTTCCTCATACTGAGTAGGCCCTCACTCCCCTTTGGAATAAGGTAAAACAAATTACCCTAGCTGGTTGAAGCTCCAAATCATCAAATAACTTGAAATTAAGCTCAATAATGGATCCTGAATGAATCCATCTCTCAATGTGGGATAGTTTTTTGCCCAAACCACCAAGATCTAAGGGTTTGCGTCTTTAGAACAAGCTAAAATGAAGTTGCAGCCAAGAGAAACTCTCCAATGTCCAAAATACCAAAAACATGAATGATGCAAATGACCTCCAAACAACTCCTTTTATTTTTCCTCACTTGGGCGCCCAAATAAAATATATTTTTATGTATTTTGGAGTCCACCGTCATAATAAAATAATTTTATTTTACTTTATGTTTTATTTTTCCACAAGTGGGCAACCAACTTAGAGAGAGGAAATATTAATAAAATAATAATATTTTATTAATTTTTCTTTTTCAACTTGAGCAGCTTCTTATGGGATAAAAATATAATATTTTAATTAATAAAATATTATATATTTGCCTTTTTCTTTATTTTCCCATTTTTCCATATTTTTGCAATTTTCCTCTTCTCCCATTGGGCCGCTTTTCTCCTTGGCTAATTATTTTAATATTTTTAACTTTTCCACAAATACCACAAAAATACATAAAGTCATTTGCCAACTTCGTTTCGCTAATAAAAATAGTTGAGCCACTAAAAATCATCTTTTCATTCTCCAAGATCAAAAAGGGGACATTACAAGTCCTACGCCGAGATTGCTTGCCCTCAAGAAATCACAAGTACCAAATCTGCATTAGAATCAAACATACCAATTAATTCCTAGATCCCAAATCAATCTAGGCCCTTAGTATGGTTTCTCATGTGCTATACCATACTGGTCAAGGGTTTCATAATGGAGTTCATGCAACCTTCCTATCAAAAGTGCCACAATCATCCTCAAATATCTAGTCACTTTATCAAATGTGTGCAATTCTCCATCATGCCTTTGTTGTCCCATGCTGATATACAATGAAAAATCGTCATAGAAGACCTCATGAAATGATTCCTTGTCCACAACTATCATAGACTTAGCTATAATTTGGTGTGGCAATGTGTATTTGAGTGCTTTCATTGTGACTTGTTTCCCTTCATGTTGGAAACTCAACTCCATAGTTTGCAAATCTCGAATAACTCTTTGTAGTGAATGTAGCAATTGCATACCAAGCACAATATCATTATCCTTCAAGTCAAGAACATAGAAGTCATGAAAAAGTGTATACTCACCAAATAGAATGCTAAGCTTGTTGACTTTCTTCTTGGATGGAATAGATAGACCAATGGCTATAGTCACATCAAAGCCCTCAAAATCATCACCATGCAATCCTCTATTATTCACCAAACTCTCATCAATATAGTTATGCATAGCTCCACTATCAAGAAGTGCCATGATCTTACACCCAAACAATGTTCCTTCAAATAGGAATGGGTTATACCTTGGAGCTCCTAAAAGATAAGTGATTCTAGTTCCTTTGTTACCATGACTTACAATATTTGGTGTTGGTTGTCCATGTTCACTTTCTGAACTAGTATCATCATCCACATCCTCAAGAACCTCTATGTAATACACTTTACCCTTTCCAAGACACTTATGACCCAGTTCCCAAGGTTCTTTGCAAGAAAAACATAACTTTTTTCTGTAGAGATTATTCTTTGTTTCAAAATCCATCTTTGATGTAGCTTCAATTTTTGAAGGAGCGGTATGCTCATGAGATTGCTGATCTAAATTTTCATTCTTGAAGTTCTTCTTTTGGGACTTAAATGATGTAGGAGTGGTGTCTAAGTCAAGTGCAAGCTCAATATCATCATCAAGTGTACTAGGCTTATGAACCTTCACTAAACCCTTCATTCTATCATTCAAACCCTCAACAAACAACATAGTCACTCTTCTTTCTGACATATCAGGAACCATAACAACAATCTTTTGGAACTCATTGATGTAGGAATCCACTCAACCAACCTGTCTCAATTGTGTCAAATCCTTGTAGTAAACTTTAACATCCTTCCTATCAAACCTAGTAATGAGTTTTCGTGTGAACTCATCATAAGAAGTGATCATTGCATGGTTTTGTGGAACAAGTCCATGATGCCACCAATCATATGCCACTCCCTCTAGATGCATAGTAGCAAACTATATAGCCTTGTCTTCCCTCATTGGTTCGAGTGTGAGGAATGTATCTAGCTTTTGAACCCAATCTCTAACACTTCTCTTACTACTACCATCAAAGTTAGGTAGAGGTACCTTGTTCATTGCATCCTTGAATTCTTTGTGTTGCTTTGCTTGCCTTCTAGGTCTTCGCTCTACCCTTGATCTTCTTCAGTCCTTTCTTTGATTCATGAATTGATTGAAGTTAAGATCTTACTTGACTTCATTGGGAAGTGCTCTATACTCATCATGTATGGTAACCAACTCATCCACTAATGCTTGTTGATCTTCCTCATCCTCAATAACCTTTTCCTCTTATTCTTCTCATGGAAGAAATGTGGGTCGCAATGGTCTATCAGTTTTAGTAGTGCATGTTCTCCCAACACATCGTGTACCTACTACACTACCTTCACTTGTAGGAGCTGCATTATGTCTCATATTACCCATAGCTTGAGTCATAACCTGCATCATTTGTTATTGGGAAGCTATCATTTGAGCCAAAGCATTATGTGTTTGTTGTTGTCCTACTGCCATAACTCTTTAACCAGCTGCTATATCTCTCAAAATATCACCAACATTCCTATCATCACGTGGAGGACTTTCATCTCTTCTTCCTCTATCCATATCCAACAGATTTGTACCTACAATAGGAGTCTCTTCCTCTTGATTATCCTATTGACCTGTTCTTCTTCTATAATAATACCCGCGTGGACCAACTTTGTGAGGCTGCATATGAAGATTCTAAACCCTCTAGGCTAGCAAGATCCAAGCTCTGATACCACTATAAGAACCCCTACCAATTTTGATTCAGTTTTCACCTTGTTGTTCTAAATTTCTGAATTTGTTTTCAAGTGTTTTTAGCTTGTGTTTTTGTTGTTTCAATGCATGTAGGGTTTTACAATAATATGGTAATGAAATTGAAACATAATAGCATTGAAATTACACAATATAGATAACTGAAATTGATATGAACAACTTGTTGCAAGTATGAGGTGAACCAGTGTTGTCATTGATGTCAACATACTCATATTACATTGACAAGAAGGATTGGATGAGCTGTGTGTTGAGGATATTGAGAAAATTACCCTCAGTCAGGAACAGTGAAGAACAGTGATGAGAAGAAGGCAAATATATTGGATAGGTTGAAAACCAGAGAATGCGGATTAAAGGGTTTGCAGATATGAGTCTTGAGATGCTTCAGTCAAGTTTTCAGAGGTCCGCATGAAGACCTGAAGAAGTTATGGCTGTCTGTGTGAAACCGGTTCCGGCAAGTGCTTAGAGGTGACAGAGGATCACAGAAAGGTCCGGTGAGGTCCGGAATTGTACAATCCTAATCTGCGGATTGGAAAGAGTATTTGGGATGTCCTTGTTATGTGCCATCTTGAGTTGTGTATGATTTGGAGGTCTGGAAGTACCTCTTGCATTATGACAGTGGCAACAGACTATGTTCTTGAAGTTCCGGATAAGGAGGATAAGAGATTTCAGTAAGTAAAGGAAATGCGGGCGTACCTGGTCATTCAGACAGGCTTGTGAAGGTTCTTGGATCATGTTGAGATTGTGTTATTGGTCCGCATTGATAATGTATGTTTTGAAGGTCCGGAAGTACCTTCTACAGTGGCGACAGACTGTGTTCTTGAAGTTCCGGATGAGGAAGACAAGAGATTCCAGCAAGTAAAGGAAGTGCGGATGTATCCAGACATTCAGGCAGGCTTGTGAAGTTTTTTGGATCGTGTTGAGGTTGTGTTGTTGATCCACATTGATAGTAGAGCCCAGAATTGAAGTTATTCTTCCGGATGAAGTTCTTGCTCTGTTTAGCCGACCGGATGAGTTGTTCATCCTGCGAATATTCTTGTGGTGGCCGACCGGATGTGTTATTCATCTTGCGGATACTCTTATAATTGTTTGCCGACTTAGATGTTTGATCCTAAGTCGATGTCTTGTATAAATAACGGTCTGTGAGTTCATTTCGAGGTGTGGTGTGTGTGGATGAGTATGGCATAGCGAAGAGAAGTGCGAAAGGCAGAACAGAGGTTTTTGGGCTTAATTGGAACTGATCCGGACATGGTAGAGATGTCATTCTCCAGTTCAAGACTGTGATTTTTATCACTTTGTAGACAGTGTGTCTGCTTGTAGGCAGTGGGCCTCTTTGTGAGCAGTGTACTCGAGCAGTGAGCCCTAATTGGCATGTGCCATTCATTTTTCTTTATTCTTCTAACAGAGAATAATTCTTGGGTTAATCACCCCGTGGTTTTTTCCCTTAACCAGGTTTTCCACGTCAAATCTTGGTGTTCAATGTGTTGATACTTATCTGCTCTTGTGTTTATGTATTATGCTTTCATGGATGATTAATTGATATGCTGCTAACTAACAACAAAGAATCAAGTGTTGAAAGAACAAGAAGTTTTTACAACTGATTCACCCCCCCCTCTCAGTTGTATGCCCTAGATCCAACAATTGGTATCAGAGCTAAGTTCCTCTGATAGGAGCTTAACCGCTTGAGGAGATCCAGGATGTCGTCATACAAGAAGGATAGTCCGAAGTTCGATGGAACCAACTTCACTCTCTGGAAAGGTCGCATGAAGTGTCACTTGGAATGTATGGGAAAAACATACTTGGCTATGGTTTCAAAACCATATGTACCTCCACAAGGTGGCCCGACAACTCTGAATGAAATCACAGAAGCTGAAAACAATCTGCGGACCAAGGAAGCTCTTCTAAGCGCATTGAATGACTCAGATCTCTTGAATGTTATTGACCTACCAACTGCATATGAGATCCTGACTAAACTGGAACTTCTGTATGAAGGAGATGAGTTTGTCAAAAGTGCAAGGTTGCAAAGTCTGAAAGGGAAATTTGAAAGATTGAAAATGAGAGATGATGAAAACATCACTACCTTTATGCCAAGAGTGAATGAGCTGGTATGTGGAATCAGAAATGCTGGTGGAACTTTAGATGAAAATGAGATTGTCTGCAAAATCCTAAGATCCCTTCCTGCTGCCTACAAAATCAAGGTTGCTGCCATTGATGAATTCAGAGCCCACACAACTGTCACAAGAGAACAACTGGCTGGCAAACTAGCTGCATTTGAAATGACCGAGTTTGGAGATGATCCTCCCAAGACTGAATCTGCTTTCAAAGCCAGTGCCTATGTAAAAGGCAAACAGAGATTTGATCCGGGAGAAAACTCATCAAGGAAAATGTCATGGTATGATCAAGCAAGAAGAGACATGGAAGAAGAAGAAGCAGAAACAGCTCAACTTGAAGCCCTCATTGCAAAGAGACTGCCAAGAGGATCCGGTAAGTATGAAGGAAAACTACCCTTTAAGTGTTTCAACTGCAATAAGATTGGTCATTTTGCTTCAAGATGTCCAGAAAGATCTACAAGGTCTAATACTAACAGACAAAGGTTTCAAAAGAATTGCTATTATGTTCACGAAGAAGATGACAATGAAGGAGTAACAGATGATGAATCAGAACTAGGAAGCAAATCCAGAAATGAGTGGGTGTTTATTGCCATCAAGGAAGAAGATTCAATACTCTCTGAATCTGTCAATCACAAAGTTGTTGAAAAAGCTTTGGCTGCTCAAGTGGAAGAAAAGGATGATTGGGTTATTGACAGTGGATGTTCTCACCATATGACTGGTGACAAGAATAAGTTCTTGAATTTGGAAAGGTATGAAGGAGGAATGGTAAAGTTTGGTGACAATTCTGCTGGCAGAATCAGAGGCAGGGGAACTATTTCCTTCGATGGAAAGAGCAAAACAGGTAACGTACTGTATGTTGAAGGATTGAAGCACAATCTTCTTAGTGTTGGTCAGTTAGTGGACAAAGGCTATGATCTCCGGTTCAAAAATGGAAAATGCAGAATCTTTACAAGCTCCGGAACTGAGATTGCATCCGGTACTCAGACAAAAGGTAATATCTTTCATCTGGTTGGTTCAAATAAAAGTTGTTTGTTTGCTCAAATTGATCAGAGTTGGTTATGGCATAGAAGAATGTGCCATGTAAATTTTGATAACATCATCAAGATAAGCAATACTCAGGCCGTAAGAGATCTTCCAAAATTGATGAAACCTACAAATAGTTTGTGCAAAGAATGTCAGCTAGGTAAACAAAGCAGAGTCTCTTTCAAAAGCAAAGATCAGTCTTCTACCGGATTGTTGGAATTAATACATACTGATCTCTGTGGTCCGACAAGAATCAAGAGTCTGCAAGGCGATAGATATTTCATGTTGTTAATTGATGATCATTCCCGGATGATGTGGGTTACCTTTCTAAAAGAAAAATCAGAAGCATTTGAGAAGTTCAAGATCTTCAAAGCTATGGTAGAGAATCAAACTGGATTGAAACTAAAGTGTCTAAGGTCTGATAGAGGTGGTGAATTTACATCTGGTGAGTTCATTGATTTTTGTGAGAAGCAGGGTATAAGGAGACAGTTGTCTGCTCCTAGGACTCCACAGCAGAATGGAGTGGTTGAGAGAAAAAACTGGACCATTCAGGAAGCTGCCAGGACAATGATGTTGGAAGCAAATGTTCCTCAAATGTTTTGGAAGGAAGCTATCAGCACTGCAGTCTACACTCTCAATCGAGTTCAAATCAGAAACAACACCGGTAAGACCCCCTATGAACTCTGGTTTGGCATCACTCCTACTGTGAAATATTTCAGAGTATTTGGTAGCAAGTGTTATATTAAAAGAGATGAAGATCTAGGAAAGTTTGAAGCTAGAAGTGATGAAGGAATTTTCTTGGGTTACTCCACTCAAAGCAAAGCATACCGATGTTACAATAAGAGATTGAGGAAGATGATAGAAAGCACCAATGTGAAAGTTGATGAAGGAATTGAGAAGCCTTCAAGATTTTATGAGTTTGATGAAGATGACCAAGACAGTGTTCAAGGACCTCAATCCTCTCCGGTGAGACAGAGTCAGCCTGATCCGGTAAATCAGGAAGAAGAGATAGGTTTGAATGAGCCTGATCAAGAAGCAGCAGTGCAGGATACTCCCAAAATTCCAAGGTATGTAAGACTGAACCACTCTGAAGATCAGATCATAGGTGACAAAAGCAAAGGTGTACAAACTAGAAGGAATGTTGCTCAAAATCAGGATGAATGTTGTCTGATTTCAAAGATTGAACCTAAAACAATAAATGAAGCCTGCAATGATGAAAACTGGACCAAAGCAATGGAAGATGAATTGATGCAAATTGAGAAAAATCATACTTGGGATCTTGTTCCCAGACCTAGAGACAGGAATGTAATTGGAACCAAGTGGGTCTTCCGGAACAAACTAAATGAAGCTGGTGAAGTAATCAGAAACAAAGCTAGATTGGTCTGCAAAGGCTACTCTCAAATAGAAGGAATTGACTTTGAAGAGACTTTTGCTCCGGTGGCAAGAATTGAAGCAGTCAGATTACTTCTTGCATTTGCTGCCTTCAAAGACTTCAAGGTATATCAGATGGATGTCAAGTCTGCCTTCCTAAATGGTGATCTGGAAGAAGAAGTCTACATTGAACAACCGGATGGATTTCAATTGTCTGATAATGATGATATGGTCTGCAAGTTGAAGAAAGCTTTGTATGGATTGAAACAAGCCCCAAGAGCATGGCATGAAAGGTTGGATAAGCATCTTGTGCAGATTGGATTCAACAAAGGTACTGCTGACAGTAACTTATATTTCAAAATTGATCATGAAAACATATTGATTGTTGAAGTGTTTGTGGATGATATCATTTTTGGAGGAAGAGATAGTATGTGCAAAACTTTTGCAAATCAGATGAAAAGTGAGTTTGAAATGTCTATGCTTGGTGAAATGAATTTCTTCTTGGGTCTGCAAATTACTCAAACAAAAGAAGGGATCTTCATTTCTCAGACCAAATATGTGAAAGAATTGTTAAGGAAATTTGGTATGGAAGACTCAAAACCTATGAACACTCCTATGGCAACCGGATGTAAGTTAAGCAAAGATGATGACTCTCCAAAGGCAGATCAGACAAAATATAGATCAATGATTGGTGGATTGTTGTATCTCACTCAAACTAGACCAGATATAATGCAGGCTGTTGGTCTTGTGGCAAGATTCCAGGCTGATCCTAGAGAATCTCATGTTATGGCAATCAAAAGAATTTTTAGGTACTTGAAAGGAATAGTTGAGTATGGTCTATGGTACCCTAGAGATCCGGATTTCTCTCTTCTTGCTTACACAGATGCAGATTGGGCAGGAGATGTGGATGACCGGAAGAGCACTAGTGGTGGAGCATTCTTTTTGGGGAAGAGATTGGTTTCTTGGCTAAGCAAGAAACAAGATGCAATATCTCTGTCTACAACTGAAGCAGAATACATTGCAGCAGCAGGTAGTTGCACTCAAATCTTATGGATGAAGCAGATGCTAAGAGACATCAAAGTTGAATATGAGGAGCCTATCACAATTTTCTGTGATAATTCAAGTGCAATTAATATTTCTAAGAATCCGGTATTGCACTCTAAGACTAAGCACATATCTATCAAATTTCACTTTTTGAGAGAACAAGTAAACAAGGAAGAAGTCAGATTGGAGTATGTTCCCTCCAAGGATCAGATTGCAGATATCTTTACAAAACCTCTTCCCAAGGACTCTGTTGAATATCTCCGGGAGAAGTTAAGGGTCATGGCCCCTCCGGTGATAAACTAAGATGCACTGATGTGCATCAGTCCGGTGGATATCACAGTCATATCTTGTGATCCGGATTGATGATGGGGAGCTGCTACTAAGGGGGAGCAGCTGGTATGATTCTGATGTATTAGAATTGCAAGTATGAGCCCTTTGCCATTGATGTCAAAGGGGGAGAGAAGACATGTGAAAAACAAGTGGTTAATGATCAAAGGGGGAGAGAAGACATGTAAAAAGTTGTTGTTGATAGGGGGAGCTGTGACAGAAAGGAGAAGTTCTTGTCTTGATGGTTTTTCACATCATATGTTGCCATCAATGACAAAGGGGGAGATTGTTGCAAGTATGAGGTGAACCAGTGTTGTCATTGATGTCAACATACTCATATTACATTGACAAGAAGGATTGGATGAGCTGTGTGTTGAGGATATTGAGAAAATTAGCCTCAGTAAGGAACAGTGAAGAACAGTGATGAGAAGAAGGCAAATATATTGGATAGGTTGAAAACCAGAGGATGCGGATTAAAGGGTTTGCAGATATGAGTCTTGAGATGCTTCAGTCAAGTTTTCAGAGGTCCGCATGAAGACCTGAAGAAGTTATGGCTGTCTGTGTGAAACCGGTTCCGGCAAGTGCTTAGAGGTGACAGAGGATCATAGAAAGGTCCGGTGAGGTCCGGAATTGTACAATCCTAATATGTGGATTGGAAAGAGTATTTGGGATGTCCTTGTTATGTGCCATCTCGAGTTGTGTATGATTTGGAGGTCCGGAAGTACCTCTTGCATTATGACAGTGGCGACAGACTGTGTTCTTGAAGTTCTGGATAAGGAGGATAAGAGATTTCAGTAAGTAAAGGAAATGCGGGCGTACCTGGTCATTCAGACAGGCTTGTGAAGGTTCTTGGATCATGTTGAGATTGTGTTATTGGTTCGCATTGATAATGTATGTTTTGAAGGTCCGGAAGTACCTTCTACAGTGGCGACAGACTGTGTTCTTGAAGTTCCAGATGAGGAAGACAAGAGATTCCAGCAAGTAAAGGAAGTGCGGATGTATCCGGACATTCAAGCAGGCTTGTGAAGTTTTCTGGATCGTGTTGAGGTTGTGTTGTTTATCCGCATTGATAGTAGAGCCCGGAATTGAAGTTATTCTTCCAGATGAAGTTCTTGCTCTGTTTAGCCAACCGGATGAGTTGTTCATCCTGCGAATGTTCTTGTGGTGGCCGACCGGATGTGTTATTCATCTTGCGGATACTCTTATGATTGTTTGTCGACTTATATGTTTGATCCTAAGTCGATGTCTTGTATAAATAACGGTCTGTGAGTTCATTTCGAGGTGTGGTGTGTGTGGATGAGTATGGCATAGCGAAGAGAAGTGCGAAAGGCAGAACAGAGGTTTTTGGGCTTAATTGGAACTGATCCGGACATGGTAGAGATGTCATTCTCCAGTTCAAGACTGTGATTTTTATCACTTTGTAGACAGTGTGTCTCCTTGTAGGCAGTGGGCCTCTTTGTGAGCAGTGTGCTCGGGCAGTGAGCCCTAATTGGCATGTGCCATTCATTTTTCTTTATTCTTCTAACAGAGAATAATTCTTGGGTTAATCACCCCGTGGTTTTTTCCCTTAACCGGGTTTTCCACGTCAAAATCTTGGTGTTCAATGTGTTGATACTTATCTGCTCTTGTGTTTATGTATTATGCTTTCATGGATGATTAATTGATATGCTGCTAACTAACAACAAAGAATCAAGTGTTGAAAGAACAAGAAGTTTTTACAACTGATTCACCCCCCCCCTCTCAGTTGTATGCCCTAGATCCAACACAACTAGTAAATCAATTTTAAATTAAAGATATGAAATAGGTATCTTTATTGACATACCCGAATGATGTTCCTTTGCCAATTACATTCATGAAATGAAGGCTGATTACAAACAATCCAATATGATTATAAAATCAGACTTGTGAATGCACACAAATATGAACCAATGATCATCAATTCAACCTCAAGCATGCAATGATGTCATCCTCCAATTATAGCATCCAATAATGATGAAGATCCAATAGCAAATATTGTTGGAAAATGGGAGAGAGGACAAGGTAAAGTTGCAACTATGTAGCTTTAAAATGTTTTTAAATATGAAATTAATAGCATGTGGAAATCTGAAAATTACTTTCAATTTAGATGTTATAGTATTTCTCCAATTTAAACAGCGTAGTAGAAGAAAATAGCTTGCAAGAAGACAAGTATTTACGTGGAGAAACCCTTTCGGAAAAAAACTCTACACCAAAGGTGTTTATGCTTGTATTAAATCTCTTGTGAAAGATTACATTCAATACTAAAATTCCTTTGATCCTTGATGCACTTCCGAAGCTTCTTCAATCTTCAAACCTATGAAATCTATTATGTTGTAATTCTTGTAATGCATTTTTCTTACAAGTTCAAAGCTTCTATATGAAAGCTTCAAATCTTGCTCTCTGCAAAATACATTGTGTTTTTTAATTACAACTTCAAAGCTTCTTAATTCAAAAGCTTGAAACTCAAATTACAATAAATTGTAATTGATAACATGCGACAAGTCCTCATGCAAAACCCAAGTGCTCCAAATAGAGAAGACTAAAGTCAAACTATACCAAGCACCATGTTAACTGCCAGTCCTAATTGTGGGTGCCCAGGTTGTCCCACTCAAACTTAGTCAACATAAATTACATTACCAAATAAAATTAACAATTAAAAGTTTCTAGATTAGATGCCCAAGTTGTCTCAATCTATTTCAGTCAACTAAAGTGATCAACACACAGCAACTCTCATGCAACAACTTGCACAATTGATGTCCCCAATGTTATTCTGAATTAACTTGTTCTGTACATGCAAGTGACATGCAAACACCTATTTCAACGCAACTGATACCCATTATCTGAAACATTGAGATGAACCATCCTGCAAGTTTCTGGAGTTGGATTGTTTTGCAAGCAACCTCACAAAACTGACATGCAACAACATGCAAGCACATGCAAGTACATGTTGTACATGTTGTTACATGTCACTTGCATGTTGTTGCATGTCAGTTTTGTGAGGTTTTTTGCAAAACAATCCAACTCCAGAAAATTGCAGGATGGTTCATCTCAGTGTTTCAGATAATGGGTATCAGTTGCATGTTGAAACAGGTGTTTGCATGTCACTTGCATGTACAAAACAAGTTAATTCAGAATAACATTGGGGACATCAATTGTGCAAGTTGTTGCATGAGAGTTGTGTTGTGTTGATCACTTTAGTTGACTGAAATAGATTGAGACAACTTGGGCATCTAATCTAGAGACAACAACTATACCAAGCACCCTGTTAACTGCCAGTCCTGATTGTGGGTGCCTAGGTTGTCCGACTCAAACTTAGTCAACAGAAATTACATTTCCAAATAAAAGCAACAACTGAAAGTCTCTAGATTAGATGCCCAAGTTGTCTCAATCTCAGTCAACTAAAGTGATCAACACACAACAACTCTCATGCAACAACTTGCACAATTGATGTCCCCAATGTTATTTTGAATTAACTTGTTTTGTACATGCAAACACTTGTTTCAACATGTAACTGATACCCATTATCTGAAACACTGAGATGAACCATCCTACAAGTTTCTGGAGTTGGCTTGTTTTGCAAGTAACCTCACAAAACTGACATGCAACAACATGCAAACACATGCAAGTGACATGCAACAACATGCAAGTCCATAGAAGCAACATGCAACAACATGCAAGTGACATGCAAAAACATGCAAGTCCATGCAAGCTTTATGATCTCATCCAAGCATTATTGCAATTCATGCATCTCTAAAACTTTAGTTAACTCCAACATTATATCCATGCAAAGTGTCTCAACAATATCTACTCATGTACATAAAAAAGTAAACTCCAAGTCTAAATATAAGACACCTCCAAAAGTGGGCGCCCAAGTTAACTCCCACTCACTAAGAGTTGTCTAACTCTCAAAATAGACTTAAAGAGTTGTCAACAAGTCTTCACGGACCCCACTCCAAAAGTGGACGCCCAAGTTTGACCCTACCAATTAGGAGTTAATTACATTAAGCCTAGTGTTATAATTAAATATTAATTTATCTCTCAAGAGTCCTTGTGTGTTGGGGAACACATTCCAAGAACTTTGGAGACACATGAAATTGGTTAGGATTGCAAAGTTAATGGCAACTTATCCCAACATTCTCCCACTTGACATTATACATTGCAATTACTCTTATAAGGTAATCAAATTATTTAATCATAGGGAAAAACATCCCTAGCCATCAATGTACCATTCATTCTTCAACATGCTTTTGTGCTCCAATAAGATACCTACAAAAGCAACCATGATAACCATTATCTCAAACAAGAACCCCTTACATCATAACTATGATAAACTAAGGAACATGCCAAAGTGAAACATATCAACTGTCACTGAAACCTACACCAATCTCAACATGAACACAAGCATCAAATCACATGATAACATAAGACTCTGAGTGTCTGCCACACTCATACCAAATGGAAAAGCAAACACATCAATTTGCTAGCTCATCCAAAATATCCATACCTCAAAACCAGGGTAAACAAACCATCATAGGTAGAACTCCATGCCATCAACATACCAACCCAAAATTGCAATCAAGTCCCTGTAAAACAATCCTGCTAATCATCCATCCTCCCATCTCAATGCAACATACCAATGTACAAATGACCAAAGACAAGGCCAACAAACAAAATCTACAATAATACTGAATGGATATATGGATATTGATAGTCCACATCTAAGTCACCCCATTGTAGCCAAGGGGTAGCTAATCCACAAAACTACAAAACTCAAAGATCCAAAACAAATGTAACATTCAAACTCATCTTCACATCAATCACTTGCAAACTGAGACAACCAAGAAGATATCGTGACAATAAAGAACATACATATCCAGGTACTCCCACTACATAGGTAATGTCAAATTTGAAAATAAGATCAAGGCATTAACAAATCCTCCTATAGCACTTCTCTTAGAGGAAGTGGCTAACTCCTCTACCATATAGTGTCAAAACATATAATGATAAGCATAAAACAACTCTCATTACCAATTTCTGAATAACTCTCCCAAGTCCTCTTAACCAATGAAGAAAGAGATCAAGGAGCTACCAAATTATTGTTAACAACAATAACACTCGACTCCAATACAAACCTCAACTCCATAAACATGAGAACCTTTAAACATGAGAACCTTTAAGAAGAAGACAATATACCAGGAAAGAGAGAAACTACAAAATCATACCATGTCTTTGTACCACACTTGTTATATGGAGCCTAATCAGACTTGGAGGTTAAATTTTCCCCACTTTTATCGGTGCAGTTTCCTGCCAAATTCCTATGGGGTCAAGGGGCAGTGCCCCTTGCAGGGGTTTGGGGGCAGCGCCCCTTGTAGGGGTTTGGGGGCAGCGTCCCCAAGACGAGGTCAAGGGGCAGTGCCCCTAGCGCACTCCCTGTCGCGATACAAGGCGGGGTCGAGGGGTAGCACCCCTGAAACCTCACACAGTTTTTTATTATTTTATAAAGGCGTCGGGTGTTATTTTTCTATTGACTGATATAAAAAAAACCCTATTTTTGTAACCAACATAAGGCTTGATAAAAGTGGCTAAGGGTTAGGGTTTCCATTGATATTGTATTGTAGCATTTGTAGTGGTATTGAGTTGCAAGGATTGCTGGTTGTAATCAGTTTGATTTACTAGATAATAATATTGGACTCTCTATTTGGTGGATGTAGCCCAAGTTTGGGTGAACTACGTTAAAACTTGTCTCTCATTGTTATTATTTCTGTGTATTTCCATTCCTCTATTTATTCTTTATTTGCATTTAATTGATATCTTCTACCGACTAACCCTAACAACACTAACTTGTGCCAAACTGTGTAAAGTAAGAACTCTTTCAACACTCCCAAACTGAAAAGGATATCAACATCTAACATCCAAATTATGATGAAAGCATGGCAGCAATAGATGTTAACCTCTCACTGGAAATAGATCAAACTAGCCAAACATTCCCACAACAAAAGGGAATAAGCCCAAAAAATTACAAACCACTTCTGTACCTCTCCAAAACAAATCCTTAGAACTAGTTCCATAGCTCAAGATCAAATAATGAGAACAACAGAAATCCATAAACCCATGCATCTACTTCTCAACATTCCTTTTCAAGACTAGTGTAAAAGAGAAGACAAGATACATATAAATAATGCATCTAATAATTAGGTGGGCAACACCTATTAGATCATTTACCTGCCGAGTAGACCAAGAGTGGGATACAAGATTGTCCTTGCATATAACACCAAGCAATAAAAGCTTATAATAAAGACAACCTTCTCATAAGGTCTATAATGGACTCACATCCATTTCTAAGTGTAGGCTTCTCGGTCCTTTTGTTGACATCTCATAATGAGAAATCTTTCCAACACATATCTCTAAGTTCAAGAGATACCAAGCCTCACCCAAGTCTCTCTAGTATCCATGAGTTTTCAGCAATCAACCCATGCCAGCTTCAAATGCAATTTGCACAATCATGAAGTTCCAAGAAAATGATTAATACTTGAAAACCAAAGAGAACTAACCAAACCATTGTCAAAGTTCCAACTATAGAATCAGGAACATATCATGACATAATGATCTAACATCTTCTTAAAAGAAGATCATATGCTCTAATGAACATATCTTTCTCCCATGAGCACCTGTGTCATGCCAAAAAAATCTATCTCATGATCAAGAGTGCATCATGACATAATACTATACATCCTCTAAACCAAGGATCATATATCAAAAACTGATAATTTATAAACTCAACACCTCACCAAAAACTCCAAGAGTTCTCCATGGAAAACCAAGATGTCAACACCTCTTCAAATAACATGAAGATCTAGTATCCTCTGTCAATAGAACCAAAAAATGTCAATGAACCCTTACTGCAAACTAAAGGCATAATCCAAGAGCTCCTTGTGACACCAACAACCATTGCAAAAGACCATCCATCTTCTAATCAAAGATTATGCATGGCTCACAACACTGCAACAACAGTTTAGAACCAATATCTTGAAACAAAGAAGATAGAACACATTATGTAACTACACAAAACTCCCACTGAAAGTGATACCAAGTTATGCATATTATCATGATCAACATCATTAACAAAACTTCACTGAAAGTGAAAAAAGCTTCTCATGCAATATAACTTTACTGCTATAGATTCTAATGAACAACTAAATCAGGTAGTCCAACCTACCCTTTTGTCTCACTATAAAAAATACCAATGTAATCAAGGTGACCAAGAAGAGGCCTACCAAATACAATCCACATTAGCTAATTCACAAGATCTGCACACATGTAACATCTCATAGAAGAAAAAACATGATCAGTGCTTCAACCTCTAATAATTGGAAAAATAAATTCAACCCCACATCAGTAACATGTAGAACAAATGTAACCAGGTATAACATGTAGATTTCCAAGACTCAAACACTAGAATCAACTCTAGATTTGATTTGCCAAATAAATCCACATAGGAGAAACCATAGATCATAAGAACCCAACAAGCAACCTTTCAAATCTAAAATTGTTTCCATCCAGAAAGTGTCTGAACATAATTTTCCACAGAGCTACAAACCATAGATTTTGGTTAACAAGTAAAACTTGCAAAACCATATCTCTGTAAATCTTGAAACCATTTAAACATCCAAATATTCACACCAACGAACACCATCAAATATGTCATCTAAAATAATGGAATATCATAGATCTACAAACCCACAATATTTTGAAATAGGAAAACTATGAAAACCTACATATTCAAAATAACATGAATATGAAAAAGGAGAAACCAGGTTGTTGAGGATTGTCCATATGATAAAAATACCAACTCCACAACCTACATAGAACCAGTGATAAATCATCCAGTGCTTTCATGTAACCATGGACTGAAACCATGAACCCAACATAAGCACTCCAAACTGTAGTCCAAAAAATGAGTGTTTTTCCATGTGATCAAGGTACCATAAGTAACTATCCAACATAAACACCCTTTCACTGCACATGACCACAAGGTAAAGGAATAAAACCACCAAACAAGAGAATATACACATATTGTCAAAATGGAGCTCCAAATCACTACCACAAGATCAACTCTATAAAGATCCATAAGCTTGAGCCTCAAGAGCCCAACAAAGATTCTTTTGACAATATCCATCTAAGAGGTAAATACCATGGCTTCCAAACTCACAGATTTGCAAAACAATGTTAACACATAGAACTTCCCCTGCAACCAAAATTCCTTCAATACTTTAGAAAAAAAGCATCCCTCTCTCACTACAACCAATAGCTCTGATACCACATGTTGGAAAATGGGAGAGAGGACAAGGTAAAGTTGCAGCTATGTAGCTTTAAAATGTTTTCAAATCTAAATTTAATAGCATGTGTAAATCTGAAAATTATTTTCAATTCAGATGTTATAGTATTTCTCTAATTTAAACAACGTAGTAAAAGAAAATAGCTTGCAAGAAGAAGACAAGTATTTACGTGGAGAAACCCTTTCGAGAAAAAATTCCACATCAAAGGTGTTTATGCTTGTATTAAATCTCTTGTGAAAGATTAAATTTAATATTAAAATTCCTCTGATCCTTGATGCACTTCTGAAGCTTCTTCAATCTTCAAACCTGTGAAATCTGTTATGCTGTAATCCCTGTAATGCATTTTTCCTACAAGTTCAAAGCTTCTATATGAAAGCTTCAAATCTGGCTCTCTGGACAATACATTGTGTTTTTTTAATTACAACTTCAAAGCTTCTTAATTCAAAAGATTGAAACTCAGATTACAATAAATTGTAATTGATAACATGAGACAAGTCCTCATGCAAAACCCAAGTGCTCCAAATAGAGAAGACTAAAGTTAAACAGTACTAAGCACCCTGTTAACTGCTAGTCCTGATTATGGGCACCCAAGTTGTCCCACTTAAACTTAGTCAACAAAAAATATATTTCCAAATAAAAGAAACAACTGAAAGTCTCTAGATTGGACGCCCATGTTGTCTCAATCTATTTCAGTCAACTGAAGTGATCAACACACACCAATTCTCATGCAACAACTTGCACAATTGATGTCCCCAATGTTATTTTGAATTAACCTATTCAGTACATGCAAGTGACATGCAAACAGTTGTTCAACATGCAACTGATACCCATTATCTAGAACACTGAGATGAACCATCCTGCAAGTTTTTTGCATTGGAGTGTTTTGCAAGCAACCTCACAAAACTGACATGCAACAACATGCAAGCACATGCAAGTGACATGCAAAAACATGCAAGTCCCTGCAAACTTTTATGAACTCATGCAATCAATATTGCAATTCATGCATCTCTAACACTTTAGTTAACTCCAACATTATATCCATGCAAAGTGTCTCAACAATATCCACTCATGTACATAAAAAAGAAAACTCCAAGTCTAAATATAAGACACCTCCAAAAGTGGGCGCCCAAGTTAACTCCCACTCACTAGGAGTTGTCTAACTCTCAAAATAGACTTCAAGGAGTTGTCAACAAGTCTTAATGGACCCCACTCCAAAAGTGGATGCTCAAGTTTGACCCTACTAATTAGGAGTTAATTACAATAAGCCAAGTGTTATAATTAAATATTGATTTACCTCTCAAAGTCCTTATGTGTTGGGGAACACATTCCAAGAACTTTGGAGACACATGCAAATGGTTAGGATTGCAAAGTTAATGGTAACTTATCCTAATAAATATGACTGAATCACGTTGTCCAAACACTGACTTCAAACCTGCAGATGACTGATTGCAAATATGATCACAAAAACCATCCAAAACAAGCCCTAAAGAGTGGCGATTAGACCTCCAAAGGTTAGTGCTCCATCATAGGCGAGATCACTAGGGTTTTGTATGCAAAAATATGATCAATAACACATTCAAACCCTCAAATACTTAGTTTGATATGAAATTGCTGATGACTGATATGAATTTCTAAATACAAGAAGTTGAAATCCTTCACTAATGAAGCCACCAAATGATAACAAATCAATGCCAAACCCTAGCCGTGGATGTAGAAGATGAAAATATGCCAAATTATGCTTCAAATCTGAATTGTAATGCCTTCAATCTGTAAACAAACTTCAAACCCTAGCTGATTACAATTTCTCCTTTCAAACCTTAGTTGGTTGAAGCTCCAAATCATCAAATAACTTGCAATTAAGCTCAATAATGGATCCTGAATGAATCCATCTCTTAATGTGGGATGGGTTTTTGTCCAAACCACCAAGATCTAAGGGTTTTCATCCTTAGAACAAGCTAAAACGAATTTGCAACCAAGAGAAACTCTCTAATGTCCAAAATACCAAAAACATGAATGATGCAAATGACCTCCAAACAACTCCTTTTATTTTTCCTCACTTGGGCACCCAAATAAAATATATTTTTATGTATTTTGGAGTCCACCGTCATAATAAAATATTTTTATTTTATTTTCTTTTTATTTTTTCACAAGTGGGCGACCAACTTAGAGAGAGGAAATATTAATAAAATAATAATATTTTATTAATTTTGCTTTTTCAACTTGTGCAACCTCTTATGGGATAAAAATATAATATTTTAATTAATAAAATATTATATATTTGCCTTTTGCTTTATTTTCCCATTTTTCCATATTTTTTCCAATTTTCCTCTTCTCCCATTGGGTCACTTTTCTCCTTGGCTAATTATTTTAATATTTTTTACCTTTCCACAAATACCACAAAAATACATAGTCATTTGACAACTTCATTTTGCTAATAAAAAATAGTTGAGCCACTAAAAATCATCTTTCCATTCTCCAAGCTCAAAAAGGGGACATTACAATAAGGCCCATAAAATTGTGGCTTCAAATTCTTTTCCCCACTCTTCTTCAAAGAAGTCTATCTATAGGGTTGCAAGTGCAAGAAAACTAAGTCACCAACCTCAAAATTTCTCTCCAACCTATGCCTGTCTACATAAAACTTATGTTGATTTTGAGCCTATTGGAGATCTCCCTTAGGTGCCTTCAGAATGCCCTAACTCTCCTAGACCTAATCCTTGGCCTTTGGAGCCATGCTATTAGCAATGACTAAGTCCACAAAAGATGTGGCATCATACCCATACAAGGCTCTGAATGGAGTCATGTCGATGGACACGTGATATGTGGTATTGTAGTAGTGCTCACCTAGATATAACCACCTAATCCAAGCCTTATGTTGCCCAACTACATAGTTCCTCAAATATCCTTCTACCCACTTATTAACAATCTTAGTTTGCCCATCTGTCTATGGGTGATAACCAGTGCTCAAGGGTAACTCAATACCTATCTATCTGAATAGTTCCTTCCAAAACATACTAAGAAATCTATTGTCCTGATCACAGACAATATTTCTTCGTAGACCATGTAGTCTAAACACCTCCTTGAAAAATAAATCTACAACTTCAGATGCTTTAAACTCAAAGGATATGGCATAGAAATGAGCATACTTGGTGAATTTGTCTACCATAACAAAAATACAATCCTTGTCCTATACCCATGGAAGACTAGTGATGAAATCCATATATATGCTTTCCTATTTCTAAGCTCTAGAATAAGTAAGGGTTGTAATAGTGCTGCTGGAAAAGTATGTGTAAGATTTAGCTAAAAAGCCACCCAAGAATGCAAATGAATGAAGGAAAGCAAAGCTAGAAATCATAAATGAGCAAGAATAAACTATATTCTACTCAAGAGAATGCAAAGCATACAATGAAAATGAGATGCTCATATGAGAGCGATGGGTGAGTATATATAAGATTTACCACCCAAGAGACTAAAAACACTACCAATGTGGGATAAGGTGAAAAGGTCCTTAAGTAAACTTAACCTAGTGTGAAAATGACCTAAATGGAGAACTAGCTAGGAAATGAACTAGTTAGATAAAGTACCCCATTCGCACTAATACCCCCCCTTAAGTGCAAATTAGTGGAAATGAATGTAAATATACAAAGATGGGTCATGACTACAAGTCCTGATGAGGTACCCATGTACAAAAGATCCCCTCAAATAGAAAAGAAGGAGAAAACCTAGTAGGAAAAATCTCCCCCATGAGAGGATAAAGCAAGAAGGGCTAAGTGACCCCCCTAATGTGATGCAGGAGCATCCAGAGGTGTAAGAGAAATCTTGCATCACCCAAAAAAAGATGTTGATTCAAAATCATTGATGTTGTTTCCATTTCTTTTCAAAATTAGTATTTCTAGTTCCATAATCGCTTGAATAATGATATAGAACTTTCAGTTTTTCCAAACTGCTAAAAATAACAAACTGTTATTTTTTGAAAGTTTGCATTTGGGCACAGATTGAAGTGAAAATTTGTAGAAAGCTTCATAAATAAAAAATAAGACTTTTGGCGAAGGAATCACGCAAAGATCATTTGTGAGCTGAAAGCTATTAAAGTTTCTGTTTCCTGAAAATTATTCAAATTCAAGTTTGAGGAACTAAATGTCACTGTATAGGCCTAAAAATGGGTAGAACCTGCAAAGTGGGTTCTTAGCGCGTAGATCACTCCGCGATCTTTCTGACACTTCAAACGATTCGTCAATCAGACACCCGGATCAAAAGTTATGGCTCTCGAAAGTTGACCTATTTTTGGAGGGAGATGCAAATTTCAAAATTTAGCTATTGGCCGCCAAAAAGGGCTATTAATAACCATTTTTGGGAACCCTTGGCAGTAGTAGAGATAAGGGGGAAAGTGTAGAGTCAAGAATAGGTAGGAAAATAGAAACCCTAGCAGATTTGGGGTTACAAAAGGTAGAAGATTCCATAGTCTTGAGATTGGAAGCTGTAATGTGTTGTAGCCTATGGAGGATTCATCCTCTGATTGTATTTGAGCTTCTGTAATGTAATGAGTTGTCCAAATCAATAAATGAACATTTTATTTTCTGAGTGCAATTTCTGTTGTTGTGTGTTTTATGATTTACCCCCTTCATCATAATGAAATGTCCCGCACCCACAAGAGAGACCAAAGATGGACATACTTGCTCTTAGCAAAGGGTTTGGTGATGATATTTGCAACTTGCTTCACTGTCAGATAATAGCGCAAATCAATGGCCTACTCTTGAATCATTGAAAATGCATGTGGATCTCAATGTGCTTGGTCCGTTGATGATGGACTAAATTATTCGAGATCTAGATGACACTCTAGTTGTCACAGTAGATGACTGATGGCTTATAAAAAGTGATTCCAAGTTTAGTGAGGATATTCTGAAGCCAAATAGTCTCAATGGTAGAATTGATAGTTGATCGATACTCAACCTCAGTCAAAGAAAGAGCAATGGCATGTTGCTTCTTGCTCTGCCAATAAATGGGACTGAAACCAAGGTGAAAACTATAGCCAGAAGTTGACTTGCGATCATCAAGATCACCAACCCAATCATAATCTGTGTATCCAATCAAATTTGAACATGTGTCTGCTCCATAGTGAATCTCATACTTGTGAGTGCCCTGTATGTAGTGCATAATGTGTTTGGTAGCCTTCCAATGAAGCTCATGTGGCTCCATCATGAAGCATGAAATAATGACAATGAAAAAGGAAATGTTAGAGTGAGTATGAGTTAAGTAGATGAGGCTACCAACCAAATGAAGATACAAAGTGGCATCAACTAGTTGTGTGGAACATTTCACCTCAAGATTGACTCCAGATAGAAAGGGGGTCGATGCAGGCTTACAATTAGCCATGTGAAAACAAGCCAGTATATCAAGAGCATACTTGGGTTGCACAAGAGAGATCCTAGAAGAGGTCTGAGTGTTCTAAATCTTGAGAAAGTAGTGCAAAAGACCCAATTCAATCATGGTAAACCTGCCATACAAAGCAATCTTGACACTCACAATGATGGATGAGGTGCTCCCAGTGATAATCAAGTCATCAACATAGAGATCCAAGAAAAGAAGAGCATCCTCTTATCTCAAGATATAGACATTCATATCTAATTAGCATTTGGAGAAACTAACTGAGAGAAGAAAAGAGTCCATCTTGGCATACCAAGCTCGTGAGGCCTATTTGAAGCCATAGAGAGACTTCCTCAATTTGCAAACCAGTGAAGAATGTTGTCAATATGTGTTATCATTGATGTCAACTCTATTTGTATCAACCTAAGGTCAGATATGGGTGAAGCTAATGGACAATGGAAGATTTGAGAGAGATGGTTTGACTAAGTCGAAGACAAAGGATCAACTTGCTTAGGGGAGATTATTCTGGAAGACCTGGCAGATGGAGAAAGCCTATCCAAGTATAAGAATGGTAATCTTCTTGATGTCTAAATGTGTTGTAGAGGTGTGTAAACCTATTATAACATGTTTTCTATATATCTACAATGATATCCTATCAATTTGGAGTACCGCACTTAGAGAAAAGTTGCATAAGTTGGTTAAGGCCTTCATAGTGTATATCCTAAGGCAGACTTACAACATTTTGGTCTATATTCCTCCGTAGTGCAAGATTTAGTCTTGTAGTTTAGAAGATAAATTTATCTAGATATTAACATGCTATATCCAAGATTTCAACTTATTACACCTTCAACAAAAATGTTATCAATAACAGTGTTCCAGACTGACTTTAGAGTGAAAAGCAACGGTGGAGACATATTAGAATGCTCTGCATTCCTCTGGAAGAGAAGTTGTGTCCATGTAGTTTTGGGAATATGTTTAGAGATGTGTAATGCATGCTTCCTCACAGTATCAGGTGTTCTTATGGTCTATAAGGTCAGATTTCAAGTACTAGAAGTAACACAGACAGATCCAAATGTAGAAGTACTCTATAGAACACAGGTTTCAGCATTTGCAGAAGATGGAAAGTATACAGATCAGATATAATATCTTGTGTAGAGATTCTACATGCCTTAATGTATCTCAAGTTTTAACCACATGGAAATCTTTCTTATCTCCTGTACAACACAAGGTATTTAAGTTAGTTATTGAAGAATTGCATATGACTGTCCTCCATACTACAATATACTTGAGTCAAGTTATTGATTTTCTCCAGAAGTAATAAATGAGTATGTGTGGATTTGGGAATATATGCATAATGATGTATGAATTCCTTCCTGAGAGTTTCAAATGGTTTGGTGTGCAACAAGGTGATATCTCAAGTTTGGATGTGTTACAATATGCCTGGAATGCTCTGTCCTCATCAGTTCAGTATGTTCCTTATTTTGTGAATGCATAGAATGATTAGATACTTCAAGTGATTGGTGTATGGATAGTGTTGAGAAGATACATGATTGAAATCTTGGTTTGCATAATGTTTTTGGCTTCTCCCCGATGATATGAAGATGGACAGTTAGCAACGGTAGTGTTGGTTGAGCTGACAACTTGGTTTCCCTCATGTGCGGAGGATCCTGATCAGTGGTTTTGATATTGAAGGATGTGTTATGATGTAATTAATTTTGTTGTACTATGTGAAGTGATCAACAACTCAAACTGTAGTTGTTCCAAGCTGACCCATATAGAATTACATGTTTCATCTTAAGATCTTTCTGGTGCCGACCTAATCAGTGTTTTGAGAGGTTGTGGAGGATATATATAGAAGAACAAATTCATTTGGACATGAAGAAGAATGAGCGAATGTGATAGAGAAGACTAATAAGTATGAAGAGTGCAAAATCAATATGACGAAGTAATTGTCCAGAAAAGAGGACAACAACATCAACATAAGTTAGATGCTTCTTTCATAAGCAATTCATAGTTTTGTTTATCATTGTAATTCTTTGTAGTGGTGAGATTTCTTCAGGGAGTAGTAGCTTCCTTGGGTTGTAGCCCTAAAACAAATTTAGCAGGGAGTTGTAGCTTCCTTGGGTTGTAACCCTAAAACAATGTTGTAAACATTTATTAGCAGTGAGCATTATATTGTGAGCTAACGCTCACCATGGTTTTTCCCATTTTTGGGTTTTCCATGTAAAAATCTTGGTGTCAATGTGTTGATTAATGTGGTGCATGTTTTACTTTCTGCTCTCTAAGTATTTTGATTTATTCTACAAATAAAGTAGTTAAGTTTTTGTATATGCTGACTCACCCCCCTCTCAACATCTCTATGTGTTCAACAATTGGTATTAGAGCTAAGTGCCTTTGAGAAGCCTAACAGCTGAGGTAGATCCTGCACTTGAACACATGGAATTTGAAGCTATGGATAATGATGTATTTGTTCCAGAACCAGATCTAGAAGCAATTGAACCTGAAGGCTAGGGCTTAAATCTAGACGAGGTAGACCTTGAAGGAGAACTTCGGTTAGCACTTAAAGATCTAGATAAATCTAGAGAATTAAACCAAGAATATGAGGACATGCTTGAAGAATCAAAAGAGACAATTATGAAATTGAAGTCAAAAGCTAAAGAATTAAAAGAAGAAATTGGAAAACTAAAAGCTAAAATAGCAGGAGATAAAGAAAGTGACATTAAACTTAAGGAGACAGAAGATATGATCTGTAATTTGAAAGTCATGTTTGAAGAAGGCAAAAGGATTAAAGATTGCCTAAACATGAAGCTCAATGAGAAAGTAGTTATTTGTTTAAAACTTGAGGAAGAAGTTGTCACTCTGAGGAAAGAACTAGAAAAGGCAAAAGAACAAATTGACAAAGTATTAAAATTGAAAGGAGCTTTTGAGATTCTTGATGAATTGATCAATTCTCAAAAGCCATCAAAAGAAAAATTTGGTCTTGTTTTTGAAAAGGAAAAAAGTCCTATAGTTACTACTTCCACAAACTTGTATGATAACTTCAAAGCAGAAGGAAAGTTTGAAACAAAGGAAGAAAAGGCCTACACTGAAGATCCTAAGAAGATTGCCTCCGGAAATGTAAAATAAGAAGGTTTCACTCCTATCCAGAGACAAAGAAAGAACAACAATAAGAAGAATTTTAGAAAGTCTACTCCTACTAGGTATCCTCAAGCTTTGAATGGTAATTGCTATGCTTGTAATAAGTTTGGTCACAAAGTTGTTGAATGTAGAAGCAAGATGAATCATAATTCATTTAGGCCTCCTAGGTACAATGCTATGAGCTCTCATGGTCAGTGTCATGCATGCAACAAGGTTAATCATAAGGCTAATGGATATAGAAACAAAATTATGAGGAATGGTTTCATAAACAAAAAAATTCTAGGACCTCTCAGTTCTTCTATGGTTATTGTTAAACATGTAACAAGTATGGTCATAAGGCTATTGTAAGAAGATGTGGTTATGCTCCACAGTCCAATACCACCTGCTACAATTACAATAAAACATGACACATTGCAAGGTTCTATAGGGGAAAGAGTGTAAGGTCCTCTGCTCCTAAAAAGGAGGTTGATATTGCTCCACAAAAGAAGGAAATGAACAGGACATAGAGGAAGAAGGAAGCGAATGAAGTAAAAGAAGGATCTGCATCTCTGCCTGGTGTAAATGGATCCTCCAAAAACTAAAAGGGAGGAAGTATTGGGTCAGGGGGAGTTGCAACTACAAACATTTTCAAAACCCCTGAATGCATAAGATGCTGAAATCTTCAGCATAATGGCTAAAAATAATATGGATATGTCTATCTGTTGGGTGAATATTTTGTCATCAACTAACTAAAGATAGAATGGATATATCAACCACAGTGTAATGAGATTAAATTTCTCCTCTTAGAAAGGGGAGGCTCTCTTTTTATTGCTAACTAATATTAACCAGTAACTAATAAGACTTATTTACACTAAAAACTATCCTTGGGGTGGTTCCATGTCATCCTATTCTCTTATTTCAGAATAGATGTTTGCAATTCAAGATAACAATCCCACAAAGCTTATAATATGCAAAGAACTACAAATTACTAACTTGGAGAAATAATGGCCAATATCCAATTAAGTTACACAAAAGAATAACTAAATGATACTAGCGTGTGTTAATCACCAAGAAACCCACGAAAACACAAAGTTTCCCATTGCTTCTTATGCCAATTGAAAATGAAAGAGTTCGAAGTAGAGTGCAGCCCAAAGTCTTCACTATACGCCAAGATAAAATAACATGATTGTAGACAATAAATTGCAGCCCAAAGTCTTCAAGTTACTTCTCATTCACACATATAAACACAAATCCAAAAGATGATATCGCAACACAAAATCTACAAAATCATATTTGAATCACCTTCTAAACACTTGATTTCTATGCTCACAATTGAATCATACATACAAGATAATATGATAGAAAGGACATAAGAACAATTCTATAACATTACAAATTTGATCCAAGATAGAGATTGGATGCCAACTTGCTTTCTTTATATTGATTGAAAATTGATTTATAAAATAAGCTCAAAGTCTCAAATTGCTCTTCAAATTGGCAGCGCTTCACTTCAATAGACAAAAGATCATATTTACATAGGAGGCCCTCTTTATTTATAGGGAGAGGCCGAGAGCAAAAATAGGAAATCTATACTACTTTCACTTATTCAAAAATTGAGTCCAAATTGATTTAGGAATTCTCTGTTTTCCCATGTAATTACATATTTGAAAATAGCATGTAAACATGTCTGGAACAAAAAACACAAAGCATGAAAATATTTGAAAAATAAACTAAGGCACGATCAACTTTCTCCACCATCTTTCTCCATGAAATCTTCATACTTCTTCATGACTGATTGCACTTCATCAGTATCTAGTCTTGGAGTATGTTTAGAGATAGCAAGGACCCTTGTTATGGAATCCTTCACAGTGTTGCAAGATTTCTCATGCCTGCTCAAGAACTCTTTGAGATTGTCCAAAGTCAACTGCATGACCAACAACTTATCCATTGAAGCCACTGAAAACGATTGATCTTCAAACTCCTTCTGGATCATGTTGTTGAATTCCTGTATCATTGCATCTGAAGAAAGAAACTTTTGGTTGTCATCAAGTAACTTGCATGGCAACTCCTCAATCTTGTTGACAAGGTTCACATCATTATCTTCACTAACTTCACAAGCACTATGCAAGTCTTTAATTAATTCCTTGATGACACTTATTCTGTGTATGATAGTTTCTTTGACTTCCACAAACTTTTCTCTATTGGGAATGATCCCAATTTCTACCAATGTGACTAATTTGAGCTTCTTCATTTTGGTCCAATCTTGCAAACTGCCTTCCAAGTCTTGCTGCTCTTTGAAAGGAATCAAGGTATGCGGAAAATGCTTCCTATATTGATCTACTGAGAAAAGATTTATGCAAATTTTTGCTTTTACAGTTACAGATTTAGATTCACATTAACATAAAGATAATAACAACTTCCAAATGTAAACACAAAACTCACAACACAAGATATACGTGGGGAAAACCCTTTCAGGTAAAAACCCCACACTCCAAAGCTTCCTGATATATTATTCATGAATCACAAAGATTACAATATACTTACAGAGCAAGCTTTTACAGGAGTATATCCAACTAGAGATCTAGGAGGTAACTCAACATCTATAAGATTCTTACACACAACCTCCATCTCAAGCTCCTAATATATAGAAGATACAATACAGTACACCACCAATGATAATTACAAAACTATGAGCTAAACCACCCAAAAGTAGCGCCCAAATTATCTCCAATCAAAGATGCCTTGTGATGTGCCAAAACACACACTAACATGTGTAACTCTCCCTTTTACAGCTCTTTTATGTGTCCAACACGTTTTTACATTTCCCAAAATAGAAGGTCCAACTTTTGGAGGTCATAACTTTTGATCCGGGTGTCCAATTGATGAACTGTTTGATGCGTCGAAAAGCTCGTGAAGAGATCTATCACCATGTAACCCACTTTGCTATTTATGATGATTTTTAAAGAATTTAGGGAAGTTTCAATTCTGGTAATTGAGTTCAAAACTTTTTATGGTAGTTTCAAAAAATAAAAACTTTAATATCTCGCAATCCAGATATGATCTTGAGACAAAACTCACCCAAGATGTTCACTTAGTTGTTCTACACCTTCTAGGAAAAGTTTCAGGTCAATCCGAGCTCAATCGAAGGACTTACTAAAAATAGTAAGTCTTGCTATTTTTAGCTCTTTTGGAAACTTTGAAAGCCTCAAACCATTATCCAAGATAAAGGGTATTCAAAAAGACCAAAACTGGGAAAAATAGTAATCTTTCGAAGTTGCAAGGTTGAGACACTTTTCTTAACACTCTTTAGAGAAATTATCAACAACTTTATCCAAATCTCCTCATACTTTCCATCTTTTCCCTTCTTTCCACAGAGGTTTTTAAGAGTTGTGATCCTTGTGCAATCATCCTATCCAAGAACTCACCGACCACTCTACCTCTTGTATGAACTTTTTCAACCTTTTGAATAATTGGATTTTCAATGGTTATAGCCATAGGTTCAACTGTTTTAGAGTATAGGGTAATCTTTTGGAGTACTGAAGTCAATTGTTATGATTTAGCCTTATACTGATCTTTCATCTTTTTCACCTCATCAAATTTCACAATAAGAGAATTTAATGTAGACTGGACATCAGCCTTGGCACTTTCATGGGTTATCTTTCCCAATTCAACCCTTGAGATGGAATAATCATTGATATCAAACTCTTCAATAGATTTGTCAAGAGGAGGCTGAGCAACTTTTGTATACCTATATCCCTTGTCTTCAAACAACCTAGAAAGAGTCTTGGATTTTTCTTAGTCTTGGTCTTTGTAGGTGCCAATTGCTCAAAGCCAAAGTCATCTGGAGAGATGACTTGTTTCTTCCTCTTTGGTGTATGAGATGAGAGCCAAGGGGAAAGCATAGACAAACTTCCATCTAGACCAGCAGGCATGGTTTCTGAAGAAGATACTACACTCACAAAAGTTGATGTTACAATAGGTGAAGTATTAGTAAAAATAACACCAAGAATATCTACATTTGGAATTTGCCTAGACTTAGTCATGAGTTGATCTAAATTAGATTGAGTGTTTATATCAAATGAAGGGGATGATAGACTTGGCAAAGATGAAGAAGAACCAAAAATATTTTCCAAATTCTGCTTAAGACTATCAAAAATTGTCCTTAAGGAAGGAGATGAATGAACAGATTGAATTGACCCAGAAGATGAAATATGAATTGGGACAAGAGTGACTGTGGTAGTAGGAGTGGCAATAGAAACTAGCAAAGTATTTAGGGAAGAAGAAACATGTGGCTCCTCTGAAATATTTTCGTGAGGGGACATTTCTGGTTCTTCATGTTGTTCCTGCTCTTCTTGCCCTTCATTTTGAACAATTTCTTCTTGCTCTTCTATAGGTGGTTTTTCAACAGATGACCCTTCTATGGTTGTCTTATCTTTACTGCCTTTTGAAAAAAACTTGAGTTTAGGCTTACCAGTTTTGCTTGAACTCAGCACATCACTTTTATTCTTTATTCTCAACTCAATCTTCTTACTAGTGGGATCTTGAATTTCCTCCTCTGATCCAGTCACAAAGTCTTTCAAATGAATTCCCTTTCCTTCTAACCATACATTTGTATTAGCCAAAATTAGTTGAAACCTTTGTCGGATAGAAGTTACCTCTTTCTTTGACCATTGTATGGATGGTAAAGGAGAGTCTACAACATTATCTGTCACATAGGTGGGATCCAAGACATTACCATTATCTTCCATAGCCTCAAGAATATCTGCCAAGTCAAGTTCTTCAATCTGACTCAAAGTCAACCAGCAATGATCCATTTTCCTTATCTCTTCCTCTATCCTCAAATTTGTCCAAACATCCTCAACTCTGTGCACATGGGTTAAAGATCTCTTGATTTTATCTTTCAAAGCTCTGTAATCAAAATTGGATCTTTTCTTGTAATATTTCATTGTGACCCATTGCATTTTAAACTCTATAGATTTTGCCTTTGGGGATGTTGAAATAGAGTTCTAGCCAATTTTAATAGGAAACTTGAAACCTGACTTCTTAGACTCCATTTGTTTACTATGCACTGCCATGATATGTCTACACAATTCCGTCAACACAATCTTATCACTGAAGTACCTTGGAAGCATGTAAGGGTGCCCCATGAAACATCCAACCCTTAGATAGGTAAATGTGGGAAATTGTAAGTACAGGCAACCATATTTATTCACCTCTAACCATGCTTCGTCAGAAACCCTTTTCTTTTCCAACTGAGGATCAAACAAACACAAGAAGGTAGCAAAGAAAGCATCGTTAACTCTTCTAAAATGATGAATACCTCCATCAAGAGTTAATTGAGGATAATATTGGTAGATTGGAACCACTCTCCTATCTCCTTCTGATGTCAACTCAAGAAAATTCCTCATTGAAGCAGCAACATAGATAAGATATGATGTCATATAGAACCTACATGAATTGCACACCTTTATGAGTTGTTCATGAATTGCATCACTGATGTGGACTCCCAAAAGATTTTTTGCTTCCTTCTCATTATGATCCTAATGTATAAATACATCCATTCATGGAAGGTAGACGATGTAGGAAGACATCTCACTCTACTAAGAAGAGTGATCAAATCACAAAGTTCTTCAATAAAATCACTACGAGGAAAGTTCTTAGGCCATCTTGATAGATTTGGCCTTGCATTCTTCAACCACCTATTGTTGATCACCTTTTTAGCATTCTCAGGATCCTTATCATATTCCTTTTGTGCATAATCAAAAGTGATATCTACATAAGCATCAATGCTTGGACACATGAACGCTTTATCAAAGAATTCTGCATCCAACTTCATAATCACATTTCCATTGGAGTCTTTGACACTCCGATCATCCCTGTTATAATTTTCTGCCACTTGGAGCACAAATTCAGGATTGTGTGCAACTATAGGAAATGCAGCGACCAACTGAATGTTACTCTCCACTATGCACTTCATGCCATGACTGAGGGGTTGCTGTTTAGTCCTTTCCACAAACTCGGCCATATTAACATGACCAATCTTAGTATCTTTTATTTCATCAATATTAGAGGTTACCGAGGTCAATGGAAAGACTCCTTGGTATTTGTACTTCATGGATTTTGACTTTCTCAGAGAGGGGTCTGTCATCTGAAGCACAACTATCCCTTGAAATGTAGATCTTGGAAATTGCATGCACAAGAGACTGCAACACAAAATTTAGGGTTTTACAGTGTTAGGAAAATTTGTTTGATTGGAAACTGCAATGATGGGGAAATTTTGAGCAATTGCATGAGCTTTAGGGGGCTAGAGTGCGATGGAGGCAAAAAATAGAGAAAAAGTGGGCAATTGGGAGAAAAGAGAAGATTTCCCAGTGTTAGAGAAATTTTGCAAGATGGGTGTAATGTCAGCAAATTTTACTAACTTTGCATGTTGAAAGGTATTGCAAGGTTTGTGCAAAGTCGGCAAATTTTGCTGACCTTGCAAGTTGGTGAAATTTGCAAAGTGTGTAGGTTTGGCAAATTTTGCCGATACTACATAGTGTTTGAAACTTTCAAGTGATTGCACGGTTGGCAAAATTCGCTAACCATGCATATGGGTAAAACCTTTCAAGTGTGCAAGGTAAGAGTTATAGAGGTTGGCAAGGTCGGCTAAATTCACCGACCGTGCCAGTTGGTAATGTTTTATTAGGTAATATAAAGTCAGCGAAAATTACTGACTCTACATGGAAGATATGGCCCGACTGGGATGATGTAAGGCATTGGTGTAATGTAGTTGAAATTCACCAACTCTACACTAGAGTAATGTTATTACTTCAACAAAGGTGGCAAAAATTGCCGCCATCACATAGGGATGGACACAATGGAGAAAAACTGACTAGTTTGATTCAAAGACAATTGTTCAGTGAAAATCACCGATTGATAATCAAACAAACAATGTTTTCAAAACTTGACTCTAGGTTTAAAACACGGTGAATGGCAGAATGAAGGAATGGGAACCTAGGGTATGAAAGCTAGGATTTAGTGGATTGACAACATGAATGGAAAATAACTCTCCAAATTTCAAACAATAAAAAATGAACCCATAAAATAAGCATAACAATCTAAAAATGCAAAAAAAACACCTTACTAACGTTAAAACACAAATAAATGAAGAAGAAATGGAAAGGGAAACCAACCTAGAAACCACAGCAAAAAATGGCGATAATCATAACTGGGAACACTTGCTAGATCCGCTCGATGGCTACGCACCAGTGAATATGAGAGTTCCTCGACGACGCAGGGGTCTTATGAGAGCATGAAGGAAGAAAATGAAATAAAACAAAAACAAAAATAGACTTTAAAACCCCCAAAACACCATTAAAACACAACATTAATGACACTTGTGTTAACTTAATGTTGCAAGGTCAAAAAATTTTGCCGACCATGCAACTTGGAGAGAAGACATGTAGGGTCGGTGAATTTTTCCAACCTTGCAACAAAAAATTTTCTAAGATGTAGTGGTGGCAAAAAAACACCAATCTTGCATCAACAGAAATTTTCCTAACTCCCAAAAGTGTAATTTGCAATTTGATCTATCTTGCAAATTCTGACGAACCAACAAAGGTTGACGCTCAGAGGAACGTTTTGAGACTAGGAGAAAATGCATGAGGGCAAATGTGATTCACCACGTTTTGCATGCTTAGAGTGTGGGCTATGAAACAGACAGGTTTCATAGGGGTTATCCCACAAATTGAGCATAGCTGAATTTGAGGATAACACTGTCTAGTAATATCATGATGATTGATCAAAATTCTAGAGCAAATGGATTCTTTGCAGAGGATTGTTGAATGATCATCCTAGGTCTCACATAATAAAAGGGTAATTAGGTCAGGAACAAAGAATACAATTAATGTGGAGTAGTCATGATTGGTAAAAAGACTATTTAGTCAATTTCTGATCAAATTTGATCTTATTTGAATGAATTCAAGTGTGTGAAAGAGAAAAGGAGTGAAGAAGATCCTTAGTAAAGATTGTGTGCAAACCCTAATGATAACTTTATCAGGTACTCTTCTAATTTGTTGGTTAAACCCTAGTTTTCTGATGGTATTATCATGTCAACACTAGTAGTAGTTGATGTTGTGGAGAAGCCAAGAACTAAATTCAAGAAACATTCATTTAAATCCACTGAGACCAACAAAGATGGGGCATCTTCCCACCTTCCAATCAATGTACTGCATACAAAGGATGTCCAGATTTACATCCATTCATAACTAAGTGAATATAACCATTTGAAGCTGGAACAATTCAGGAATGACCATCTTTTGGGTGATGACTTTAAGCTAAAACCATAATATGCAAATGTAGAAGCAAAATGTTTGGATATATGGAAGGATTTCCCTAATTTCTACTATGAGGATGACTAGGTTAGAATTGTTTTAAGCCATATTTATGAAGAATTCCTCTGTCTTGATCAACCCCACATGATCACAAAAGAAGCCATCAAAGTTGTGACTGGATTGTGCTCCTCCAGACTTGTGCTAGTTCTAAAGGCTGTAAAGAATGAGGTAGTAATGAAGCTCACTGGAGCAAAGTTTGACAAGACAACCCTAACAGTGGATGATATCATTGACCTAGGGGTCCGGTATGCCACAATGGGCATTGCTTACAAAGTATACTACACAAACAGAGAAGGATCAGCTACTGCAATTGCCATCTACACTGCACATCAAATGGCTAAGGAAGGGAAATACTATGATCCATGTGAGCTACTGCGACAACTGTTGGAAAATCTAAAAAGGACAAAAGGAGATAAAATATAACTTTCGGTATGGATCTCTGATTGTTTGCATTGAACACACCAAGATACTGAGAGGGGGGGTGAATCAGTATCTAAACAATCTTTAATTTTAGCAACTTCAACTAATCCAGAGTAGATTAAACTTTAAGCATCACAATATTAACATAAGCATAAAAGATTAACACAATGCACATCAACACATGACACCAGATATACATGGAAAACCCAAGAAGGGAAAAACCACGGTGAGGATTAAGTCACAATATATGAAGCTCAAATAACAACTTTGTTTAGGGATGCAACCCAAGGAAGATACTACTCCCTGAATAACTTTGATTTAGGGTCACTCCCAAGGAAGCTACTACTCCCTAAAGAACTTCAATTTAGGGTCACTCCAAAGGAAGCTACTACTCCCCAAATTGAGAACACACTTACAAAAGATTACAGTATGACAGTCTTTCTACTGTCTAAAAATTGACATTGAAGATCCACACCTTTGATGATTGCAATTCTACCTCTTCACACCTTTTGTGATGATCAAATCAGTTAGACACTCTCTACACTTGATTACTATCACAAATATGTCTTCAAGATGAATCAGGACAACATCTACAACTTCTATTCTTTCTCCTTCAGTCGCACATCAAAATGCATTCATTTTGCTCCTTATCTTGCTTGCAAACCTTATCAATCAACTTGCAATCACACCACTCCTCACTCAATTTAATTTATAATTTATACAAGATGTTACATTGATTACATTGCTTGTCGGCTAGATATAACATGAAAAATACATTTACAAGTTGGCCAGACAACACACAACATGAAATGTGTAGAAGATAGGTCCTAAGTAAAACCACATGTTAGACTAGCAGAAGACCCATGCCTTGCAGACACCAAGACTTGTTTAAATAGGTCCAAAACATCCTTCACAGCCTCAGATCCCAAGGAATTACATTCACACACTCTGCTCATTTGAAAATAGGACAGCTCTAAGCAAGAACAACACATAAACCTTGAAGCATAATGGCCACATCAACTTGAAAACCTTGTGCGGTACTGGAAACAAGAAAGATCTTCATGGAAATTTTCCAGATGAGTCTAAAGGACTCATACAACATCCCCAAGCACTCCTTTATCTTCGTACATCAAAGAATTTGTGCCGCACATATTCAATCATGAACTATGAGAACAATCTGTTATCCGAAACACACTGCAACATGCTGTCATTTGAAAAATTGAGCCGCGGATCAACAAGAACCTTGAAACTACCATAAAGCATGTAATACACATCCATAAACATGTCCTCAAAACTGCAAGGGCAATCATTCATTTTTGGAGGAATGCAGAGCATTCCAACAAGCCTCCAACACTATCTTTCTCTTCCAGAACACATGTTGGCACTCTATCATGCATAACTTTCACAGCGGAAGGACAAATGATCTGAAAACTTAGAATTATCACCTTCACTACACCTTGAACAAAGTTCTAGAACCGCATGGCCATATCTGCAAATACAGAGGAATGCAGAGCATTCCATTGTCCTACATATAACACATTTACAGAGACAACACTATCTTCAAACTATCAACAACAAAATACTCTTCCAGTAGTCTAATCATTGTGGAACTTGGAACATACATGCTTCAGGCCATCAGTAACATCAACAACACATCTGATCATCTTTGTACTTCTAATTCCCATATTAATATGAACTATATCTTCTCTTTTCTCTTGTTGGATGGGACATGACATCCAACCATAAACTGTATCTTCTTCTCTTGTTGGATGGGACATGACATCTAACCATGAACTTTATCTTCTTCTCTTGTTGGATGGGACATGACATCCAACCATGAACACCATCACACCATGATGATAATCAATGACACCCTAGTGACAGTGTTGACATCAATGACAACCATAGGAACCATATGTGTAATAATCTCCCCCTTTGGCATTGATGGCAACACATCTCTGCTTCTCTCCCCCATTGACATCAAGGACAAAGTGAAACCACTACCTTCGCATTAGAGACCACATACCTGCACATTCTTTCTTAGGGCATGACTTCTTCTTGCAACAAACAAACTCCCCCTATCACCAGCATCTACTACCTGCTCCCCCTGAGAGGTAGCCACCATCAGTCTAGGAGCAAGATATAACATGAACTCCCCCTGGACAGATGCACCACTATGCATCTAGCAAGAAGAAAGAGGGGTAATTACCCCTAACCTCTGTGGAGATCCTCAAAAGTATCTTTTGCAAGAGCCATTGTGAAAATATCTGCTATCTAATCCTTTGTTGGAACATATTCCAACTTCACTTCCTTATTTGCAACCTACTCTCTCAAAAAGTGATACCTGATTGCTATATGCTTAGTTCTAGAATACATCACTGAATTCTTAAAAATGTTGATAGCACTTGTATTGTCACACAAGATAGGAATAGGCTCATCACACAATACCTTGATATCCTTCAGAGTTTTCTTCATCCACAACACTTGTGTACAACAGGATGTTGCTGCAATGTACTATGCCTTTGCAGTAGATAAGGATACTAAATCTTGCTTGTTGCTCTGCCATGAAACCAATCTGCTTCCTAAAAAGAAAGCACCACCACTTGTAATTCTTCTATCAGCAATACAACCAACCCAATCAACATCAGTGTAAGCACTTAAATCCAAGTCATTACCTCTTGGATACCATAGGCCATAATCTAGAGTTCCTTTCAAGTATCTGAATATCCTTTTCACTGCCTTCTCATGTGTTTGCTTGGGATTGGCTTGATATCTAGAAACCACACATGTTGCATGCATAATATCAGGTCTAGAAGTAGTCAAGTCTAGCATTCCTCCAATCATAGATCTATAGACAGTCTAATCCATCTCCAGAGACTCATCATCTTTGCTCAAGTGACATCTAGTAACCATAGGAGTACTCACTAGTATTGAATCGTCCATACCAAACTTCTTCAACAAATCTTTGACATACTTAGCTTGAAAAATAAAGATACCACCAACTAGCTGAGTAATCTGAAGTCCAAGGAAGAAAGACATTTCACCAATCATAGACATCTCAAACTCTTTTTGCATCTCCTCTACAAACCTCTTACACATATCATCATCTCCACCAAAGATGATGTCATCAACATATACTGCAACTATAAATATAATGTCTTCTTCTTCCATGATGTAAAGATTGCTATTTGTAGTACCTTTCTTCAAGCCTTGCTGAAGTAAGTACTTGTCCAACCTAGCATACCAAGCTCTAGGTGCTTGCTTAAGACCATACAAAGCCTTCTTGAGTCTACACACTATATCCAGATCTTCTGATATCTGGAAACCATCTGGTTGTTCAATATAAACCTCTTCCTCTAGATCACCATTCATAAATGTTGACTTAACATTCATCTAATATACCTTGAAGCTCTTATGAGTAGCAAGAGAAAAGAACATTTGATTGCCTCCATCCTTGCTATCAGAGCAAAAGTCTCCTCAAAATCAATACCTTCAACTTGTGTGTATCCTTTGCATACCAGTCTTGTCTTGTTCGTTACAACTTCACCTTCTTCATTCAGTTTGTTTCGGAACACCCATTTTGTTTCTATAACATTCTTATTTGTTGGTCTAGGAACCAATTCCCATGTTTGATTTTTCTCAATCTAATCCTATTCTTCTTCCATGGCTTTTATCCATGCATCATCTTTGTTGGCATCAACAAAGTTTTTGGGTTCCAGTTTTGATAACAAACACAAGTTTACTTGCTCATGTGTCTTAGCAAGCCTTCTCCTTGTCTGCACACCTTCATCCTTATCTTCAATGATCTAATCTACTGATTTGTTCTTCTCAACATACTTTGCTGGTGTCTTAGGCATCTGCTCTGGTTCTTGTTCCTTTTATTCTTTCACTTCTTCATCTTCATCTACAATGCATGGAAAGATATCAGATTCAGAGTCTTCTTTAAATCATCTTTCCCAACCTCTTGTTGTAGCATCTATAAGCCTTGCTTCTGGTTGAGTAGCCAAGACATATTCCTTCATCAGTTCTTGAATCAAACTTTCCTAAGTCTTCTTCATCTCTTTTGATATAGCATTTGTTGCCAAAGATCCTGAAGTATCTAATTGTGGGAGGTCTTTCATACCATAACTCATAAGGGGTCTTAGTGTTGTTGATCCTCAGTTGCACTCTATTAATTAGATAGACAATAGTATGAACTACATCCTTCTAGTACATATTAGGAAGATCTACATCTTTCAACATTGCCTGTGACATCTCTTGCACAATCCTATTCTTTCTTTCCACAACCCCATTTTGTTGACAGATCCTGGGGGTTGGCATATGTCTCCTAATACCATTATCTTCAAAAAACTTTTCAAATTCATTTGAAGTGAACTCATCTACTCTATCATACCTCAAACATTTGATCTTGGCATCTACTTCATTCTCAAGTTTCATATCTTTGAAAACTTTAAATTTATCCATGGCGTCTGATTTTTCTCTTAAGAAAGTAACCCAAGTCATTCTAGAATAATCATCAATAAGCAACATGAAATACCTCTCACCTTGTTGACTCTTTACCCTTGTACGGCCACATAAATCAGTGTGAATCAGCTCCAATGGATTTGAAAAAGAATACTCCTTGCTTTTGAAGTTTGTCTTTGTCTACTTTCCCATTTGATATTCCCTGTATACTGTATTTATAGGCTTGATTATCTTAGGCATATCTATCGCTGCATGAGTAGAACTAATCTTTACCATATTATCAAATTTTTGGTGTCCCATTCTCTTATGCCACAACCAACATTCATTGGATTGGGCCAACAAACATGTTCTTCCATTTACCTCCTTCAGATGATAGATGTCACCATATGTCTTGATACCTTCTGTAACTAGTTTTCCAGACCCTACCTTCCTAATTTCACAACCATTGGCATGAAAGGTGAGATTCTACCCCTTGCTGCACATTTGACTGACACTGAGAAGATTGTGTTTTAGCCCTTTGACATAGAGAATATCTTCAGTCCTGTTCTTCCCATCAATAGTTATAGCACCTTTTCCACAGATCTATGTTGACTCATCACCACCAAACATGACAGCACCACCATGCCACTTTTCAAGGTTGATAAACTTCTCCTTGTCACTAGTCATATGATTTGAGCATCCACTATCAATTACCAAAGCATTGGCTTCTTATTTTGCATGAAAGGCAGTCCATACAACCATTAATCTTTCATTGTTTTGGTTTGTTTGCAAGGCATTAGTCTTCTCACAATTTTCAACATCATCCTTTTTGTCACCAACACTCAAGGCCATGAAAAGTGTTTCATCATTTGAATCATCATGATCCTCATCTTCTGAAGAATAATTTCTTTCTATGGATTATAGACTTCTTTTGAACTTGTCTCTCTTGTAACTAACTCTTGATTCCTTAAAAGGACATTTAGAACCAAAGTGACCAACCTTTCCACAATTGAAACATTTAAAAGGTAACTTACCTTTGTATTTCCCAGTGCCTTTCTTTAGTATTCTCAAAAAAAATTCTTCAAATTTATCAAAGCTTTCATCTTCATCAGCAACTTCTTCCTTTGTCTTCACATTGGCTTTGAAGGTAGCTTCTTTCTTTGGAGCATCACTGTCAAATTCTCTCATTTCAAAGGTAGTAAGGGAACCAAATAATTTGTCTACAATGTACATATCCAAGTCTACATTCTCCTCAATGGAAGATACCTTATGACTCTAAGATTTAAGAAGAGATCTAAGAACCTTTTTCACAATCTCATCTTCTTTCACTTCTCCACCAAGACCTATGATGCCATTGACCACTTCATTCACCTAGAGCATATATCCAACAATGTTTTCATCCTCTGACATTTTTAGGTTCTCAAATCTACTCTTGAAGATCTACATCTTGGATTGCTTTACTTTCTTATCTCCTTCATAAATGGTTTCAAGTTTATCTCAAACTTCTTTAGTAGAACTGTAACTCATTACCTTTGAAAGTTTTGAATCAGCTAACCCACTCATGATAGAAAACTTTGCCTTGGCATTGTTATCATACTTCTTAACTTCATCTGCATCTATAGGAATAGTACCAGGAACTTTGTAACCAGTCTTGATAGATTCCCAGAGACCACACTCTAGAGAGTTGATATAGGCTTCCATTCTTAGCTTCCAAAAAGCATAATTTGTCCCATCAAACCTAGGTATCTTGCTTGATCCATTTTGTGCCATCCCAGACCTTCCTCAAGTGGTTAAGCTTCCCTCAGAGGAACTTGGCTCTGATACCAATTGTTGAACACACCAAGATACTAAGAGGGAGGGGGTGAATCAGTATCTAAACAATCTTCAATTTTAGCAACTTCAACTAATTCGGAGTAGATTAAACTTTAAGCATCACAGTACTAACATAAGCATGAAAGATTAACACAATACACATCAACACATGACACCAAATATACATGGAAAACCCAAGAAGGGAAAACCCATGGTGAGGATTAACTCACAATATATGAAGCTCAAATAATAACTTTGTTTTAGGGCTACAACCCATGGAAGCTACTACTCCTTGAAGAAATTTGATTTAGGGTCACTCCAAAGGAAGTTACTACTCTTTGAAGAACTTTGATTTAGGGTCACCCCCAAGGAAGCTACTACTCCTCGAATTGAGAACACACTTACAAAAGATTATAGTATGACAATCTTTCTACTGTCTGAAAACTGACATTGAAGATCCACACCTTTAATGATTGTGATTCTACCTCTTCACACCTTTTTTGATATCAAAATAGTTAGGCACTCTCTAAACTTGATTACTGTCGCAAATATGTCTTCATGATGAATCAGGACAACATCGACAACTTATGCTCTTTCTCCTTCAGTCGTACATCAAAATGCATTTATTCTGCTCTTTATCTTGCTTGCAAACCTTATCAATGAACTTGCAATCACACCACTCCTCACTCAATTTGATTTACAATCTATATAAGATGTTACATTGATTACATTGCTTTTCGACCAGATATAACATGAAAAATGCATTTACAAGTCAACCAGACAACACACAACATGAAACATGTAGAAGATAGGTCCTAAGTAAAACCACACGTTATACAATTGAAAGAACCATGCCTTGCAGACACCAAGACTTGCTTAACTAGGTCCAAAACATCCTTCACATCTCAAAACCCCAAGGAATTACATCTGCACACTCCGCTCATTTGAAAATAGAATAACTTTAAGCAAGAACAACACATGAACCTTGAAGCATAACGACCACATCAACTTGAAAACCTTGTGCGGTACTGGAAACAAGAAAGATCTTCATGAAACTTTTCCAGATGAGTCTACAGGACTAATAGAACATCCCCAAACACTCCTTTACCTCTGCACATTTTCAATTATGAACTTTGAGAATAATCTGTCATCCGGAACACACTGCAACATGCTGTCATTTGAAAAACTTAGTTGCAGATCACCAAGAACCTTGAAACTACTAGAAAGCATGTAATACACATCCATAAACATGTCCTCAAAATTTCAAGGGCAATCATTCATTTCTGGAGGGATGCAGAGCATTCCAATAGGCCTCCAAAACTAGCTTACTCTGCCAGAACATATGCCGGTACTCTATCATGCATAACTTTCACAACAGAAGGACAACTGATCTAAAAACTTAGAATTATCACCTTCACTACACCCTAAACACAGTTCCAAAACTACATGGCCATATTTGCAAATGTGGAGGAATGCAGAGAATTGTATTGTCTTACACAGAACACCTTTATAGATATAACACTGTCTTCAAACTATCAACAACAAAATACTCTTCTAGTAGTCCAATCATCATGGAACTTGGAACATACATGCTTCAGGCCATCAGTTACTCAGCAACACATATGATCATCTTTGACCTTCTAATGCCCATATTAATATGAACTATATCTTCTATCTTCTCTTGTTGGATGGGACATGACATCTAACCATGAATTGTATCTTCTTCTCTTGTTGGATGGGACATGACATCCAACCATGAACTGTATCTTCTTCTCTTGTTTTGTGGGACATGACATCCAACCATGAACACCATCACACCACTATGATAATCAATGACACCCTAGTGAGAGTGTTGACATCAATGACAACCCTAGGAACCATACGTGTAACAGTTTGTCTCATGTTTTATTTCTTGAGAGAATTGTCTAGCACAAAAAATGTAGTCTAGAGAAGAGATATCTTGGTTGGAAAACATATTAGGGATCACATGCGGAGTTTTATAGACACAAAACAATGCAACAGTTTGGGATTCTTTAAGAATTTCTAAGGTGAAATGCAATTAAGGGAAAGGATAACACCAAAGGTTATAGAAAAATACAAAAAAGATATAACCTTCATGGTAGATAAGGATAATTGCTATATGGAGGTAGTAGAACCAAGGAATTTATGGATAACCACCTTGCCCTATGAGGTGTCTGAAAATGTTTTGATTGGATATGTTGATATGTTGCTCAACAAGTCTAATGATCCTGCTTCTCAGAGATTTGGGACTTATTATGAAATAACCAACAAACTAATCAAGAAGGATATAGGAGATAAGGTAGAAAAGATGACATTTAAATTGGAAGAGATACTCAATACTCCTGAGGGTCCAATAGATGAAGCTCCAACCACCTCTGCCTTAGAAACTCCTAGAAGGACAAGTAGGTTGGTCCCTGCTATTGCTACCTCTTCAAAATCCTCCAGACCTGCTCCTACACTTCTCAGCAGGAAAAGAACTACTATTGAAGTGCCGATACAAACCAAGACTGCTGAAACAAAGAAGTATAGACCCAAGGTGCAAGAAAAAAGATAATAGATAAATTTGGTGAATGTTGAGGATAATGAGGAGGATGAAGAGGAAGAGAAGAAATCATTTATATTGAAGTAAAGAACAAAGCAAGGAGAGGAGGAAGGAACATCTAGAGGAAAAGAAAAGACAAAGAAATCAAAGAAGGCCCCTCCAGAAATATCTGAACATGTGCCTCTACAACTTAAGGCCATTATGAATGCTATAGTAGAACATGGTGCTCTAAAACAAGTTGTAGATCTCTACGATAAGATGCCTGCTGATGACAAGGCTACTATTGAGGAAGCAATAATCAAATACATGATGGCCTTTAATGTGGCCTTGGTTGAGATCTTTGACCAACTTCCTGCAAGTCTTGCAAACTTGCTCACTGACAAGAGAAATGATGCCATGAAAAAAGAGGTAGAAATGAGGAAACAAGAAATTGAAAAGGTGGGTCCATCCATCACAGATGAAGAAAATATTAGAATATCTCAAGAACAAGCAAAGGAGTTTAGAACAAAAAGGAGAATAAATATTTTGATGGGAAGAGACAAGGAAGAAATAGACAGACTAGGGAAGGAGACATTAGAGAGAACTACTAAACTCCTTGAAGAAATGAAGAATGCTAAGGTGACAGATATACCAGATGTGCCTCTTCAGGATATAGACCTATTTGCCTTTGATGATCAAGTGGATAAAGGAGACATGACTCAACCGAATAAGGAGACTGCTCATCTAGAAGCACAAGATGACAAATATCAAGGAAAAGCAAGTACACCTCCTCCAAAAGAGACAAAAACACAAGGTGAAATGAATATATCCCCTCTAGAGAACACAAATGTAGGTGTAAAACATGACAATCCTCCTCTGGATGATACAGGGAAGGATGAACAAAAGAAAGAGGATAACCCTGAGGAAAAACAAGATAAAGATGATCAGGATAAAACAGAGGAGAAAGATCAAGATGAAAAAGATAAGGATGAATCAGAAATGAAGGAAGATGAAAGAGTGAAAGACATAGGTTAGAGTTCTTTAGGGTCAAACTCTTTCAAAGACCTATTAGACTTGTAGATGCAGTTTCAACCAGTGGTTACCCCACAACTTCTACAAATTCCTACTCATGAAGGGCAAGTAGACTTGTCAAACATTTCACCCCTTCACAAACTATAGCTTGGATACATCCTGCATGCTTCTACAAGAAAGGGGTTCTTGCAAGAAAACCTGAAGAAAACCAATTTGATTGAAGATGCAGTGAAGCTGATACAGGAAGGGTTACCAGAGGTAAGCTTTGATTCCTCTCTGTCTGTGGAGTAAAAGTTGAAGCTCTTAATGGATTCCTTCAAGGACCACTCCTCATACATAGAACAAAAGGTAGAACAAGAGGCCTTAAGGAAGATGAATGATAAAAGGTTGGCTGAGATATCTGATAAATGTACCAATGCACATAATAAACTACAAGAAAATATAAAGATGTTTAAGGGATGCATCGATGAAGCCATTGCTTTATACTTGTAGTGTCTGAAATGGCCCAACTCCATAAAGAACATCAAATCTCAGATTGACTCCATTGAGTCATGGATCTCCAAATTGGCCAAAACATATCACTTGTCAAAAGACTAGAATGGGGTAACTAGGGCACAAGTTGAAAATCTTCATGCATAAATGTCACAGCTACAAGACCAAAGAGAATAGATAAAGAAGCAGTTTGGTTAGTTGAGAGAAGCTGTAAATCTAAGAATGGCTTCATTATCAGGGCTGCTTGGTGAAGCTTGAGAAGATTAAACAAAAGATGAAGAAACCTAGTAGTATTGATGAGTCTGAAGATTTATATGTGCAGTTTGAATGCCAAAATCACATCGTCACCTCAAAAAAGGCAATTTGGGCATCTACTCTGACTCAAATCAAGGTAATATACAAAGCCATTCTACCTTATAAATGAGTTACAAAGTATTGTAGAGAAGAAAATTTTGATGTATATAGCCTTGTGGAGGCCATTAGTGTCATAGTAAGTACATAGAATCTATTTTTGAGGGATTTCCATCTCAGGGGAGTATTGTTTGTAAAAATTATATAGTAAAGGGAAGTTTATACAGTTTTTGGATAATATAAGATACTAGCCCCTTTATCCTTGATGTCAAAGGGGGAGAGAAAGGCATATACATCTAAGGGGGAGTGGTTGTACACATTTTTGGGTGTTGCCATCAATGACAAAGGGGGAGATTATTGGCAATATGTGTTGGCATTGATGTCAACTTTATATGTGTCAACCTGAGGTTAGAGATGGGTGAAGCTGATGGACAATGGAAGATTTGAGAGAGATGATTTGACTAAGTTGAAGACATACGATCAACTTGCTTAAGGGAGGTTAGTTCGGAAGACCTAACAGATGGAGAAAGATTGCCCAAGTATAAGAATGGTAATCTTCTTGATGTCTAAATGTGTTGCAGAGGTGTGTAAATCTATTATAACATGTTTTCTATATATCTACAATGATATCCTATTAGTTTGGAGTACCGCACATAGAGAAAAGTTGCAGAAGTTGGTTAAGGCCTTCATAGTGTATATCCTAAGGCAGAGTTACAACATTTTGATCTGCATTCCTCTACAGTGCAACATTTAGTCTTACAGTTCAGAAGATAAGTTTATCTAGATATCAACATGCTACATCCAAGATTTCAGCTCATTACACCTTCAGCAAAGAATGTTATCAATAACAGTGTTCCAAACTGTGACTTTACAGTGAAAATAAATGGTGGAGACATATTGGAATGCTCCACATTCTTTTGGAAGAGAAGTTGTGCCCATGTGGTTTTGGGAATATATTCAAAGATGTGTAATGCATGCTTCCTCATAGTATCAGGTGTTCTTATGATCCGCAAGGTTAGATTTCAAGTAATAGAAGTAACAGATAGTTCTAGATGCAGAAGTACTCTATAGAACATAGGTTTAAGCACTTGCGGAAGATGGAAATTATATAGATCAGATATAGGAGCTTGTGCGAAGATTCCATATGCCTTAATGTATCTCAGGTTTGAACTGCATGCAAATATTTCTTATCTGTTATACCACATAAGGTATTTAAGACAGTTAGTGAAGAATTGCATGACTATCCTCTGGACTACAATATACTTGAGTCAAGTTTTTTATTTTCTCTGGAAGTAATAAATGAGGATGTGCGGATCTAGGAATATATGCATAATGATGTATGAATTCCTTCCTAAGAGTTTCAAATGGTTTGGTGTACCGTAAGGCGATATCTCAAGTTTGCATGTATTACAATATGCCCAGATTGCTATGTCCTCATTATTTCAGTATGTTCCTTGTTTTGTAGATGCATAGAATGATTAGATACTTTAGGTGAATGGTGTATGGATAGTGTTGAGAAGATACATGATTGACATCTTGGTCTGCATAATGATTTTGGGTTCTTCCCGGTGATATGAATATGGACAGTTAGCAGTGGTAGTGCTGGTTGAACCGACAACTTGGTTTCCCTCATGTGCGAAGGATCCTGATCAGTGGTTTGATATTGAAGGATGTGTTATGATGTAATTAATTTTGTTGTGCCATATGAAGTGATCAACAACTCAAAATGTAGTTGTTCCAAGCCAAACCTTACGAAATTACATGTTTCATCTTAAGATCTTTCTGGTGCTAACCTAATCAGAGTTTTGAGAGGTTGTGGAGGATATATATAGAAGAACAAATTCATTTGTGACATGAAGAAGAATGAACGAATGTGATAGAGTAGAATGAGAAGTATGAAGTGTACAGAATCAGTATGATGGAGTAATTGTGCAGAAAAGAGGACTGCAACATCAACATAAGTCAGATGCTTCTTTCATAAGCAATTCATAGTTTTGTTTATCATTGTAATTCTTTGTATCCGTGAGCTTTCTTCAGGGAGTAGTGGCTTCCTTGGGTTGTAGTCCTAAAAAAAAGTCAACAAGGAGTTGTAGCTTCCTTGGGTTGTAGCCCTAAAACAATTTTGTAAATATTTATAAGCAGTGAGCATTATATTGTGAGCTAACACTCACCATGGTTTTTCCCATTTTTGGGTTTTCCATGTAAAAATCTTGGTGTCAATGTGTTGATTAATGTGGTGCATGTTTTACTTTCTGCTCTCTAAGTATTTTTATTTGTTTTGCAAATAAAGTTTTGTATATGCTGATTCACCCCCCCTCTCAGGATCTCTGTGTGTTCAACAAAGAATAATGACCAAATCCCTATGGTTACTCCATGTAAATCTCCTCCTGTAGATCCCTATGAAGAAATGTACTCTTCACATCCATCTGGTGTATTCCCAACCATGAGCTGTAACAATAAAAAGTATTAGGTGAATGGATTTATTTTAGTGACAGAGGCAAAGGTCTCAATGAACTCAACACTAGGATCCTACGAGAAATCTTTGGCCACAAGTTGTGCTTTGAACTTGTCAACTGATCCATCCAATACAAATTTGGTTTGATAGATCCACTTACACTGAACCAATTTTGTCCCTTAGGAAGTGGAATAAGATCCCAAGTTTTGTTCTAAATCAAAGAGTTGTACTCATCCCCCATTTCTAAATCCCACTTAGTAATACCTAATGCTTCATGAAAGGACTATGGATTTGAAGTTGTGGATATGTAGGAATGTAGAATATCCTAGTGTTTTGATAGAGTTCTTCAAGCATCTGAAGGATCCCCAATAAGAGTGCCTGCAGACTCAAGTGTTTGATGAGCCCAACAAGGCATGGTAGGGCATGAGGGAGGCGAATCCTCAGCCTCAAGATTTGAACTTTATGAAGAGAAGGATGAGACCTCAAGATCAGCTCTTTGACTAGAGGAAGTTGGATGAAAATCCTTTGAGTTACTATCATCTTAATCCACTGTGGAGGAAGGAAGATGTGAGGACAAGCTAGGAGAGCTTTCCTCAAATTGCACACTTCACTTAATAAAGAGCTCATGTCTCTCAGAATCCAAGAGTTGATATACTTTGACACCATTGGGGTAACCAACAAAGATGCAGGTCTAACTCCGAGGTTCTAAGGCCTTACACTTCTCCAAAGGAATGTGTGCCCATGCTAGGGAGCCAAAAACTCTAAAGTGCACACAACATGTTTTCTACCACACCAGGATTCAAAGGGAGTGATGCCCTTCAATGCCTTATGAGGAACTCTTTTCTGGATGTAAGCAACATAGTTGATAGCTTTCACCTGATATTTAGGTGTAAGGGAGCGTGCGTGGATTATGTAGCCAACCATCTCTTTTAGAGATCTATTTTTCCTCTTTGCAACACCATTCTACTGTGATGTGTAGGTGACAGTATGTGAAAGATCAATCCCTTCAAGAGTATAAAATTCTTAAACGTGATGGTTCACATGTTCTCTGCCATTGTTAGTGCAGAGAATTTTTACAACCTTTCCAGATTATTTCTCTGCATGATCCTTGAACTCCTAAAATCTATCAAAAACTTCTCCTTTCTACGATGAAAGTGGATTCAAGTGTGTTTGGAATAGTCACTAATGAAAGTGAGAAAGTAGCAAGCCTTGCTGAAAGACAAGGATGCAAATAGACCCGCCACTTCATTGCAAACTAGCTCAAGGACTTCTGAAGGCCTCCAAGCCTTCCCTTTGTCGAACTTATCCTCAAGATGTTTTCCCAAGGCACAAATTGAACAAACTCCATCCAAGAAAATGATCTGAGGAAGACCTCTGACTATATCCTACATGTTGAGCTACTAAAGATAGCGGAAGTTGATATGGCAAAATCACTCATGCCATAGTTTGCTCACATAATCTAAATGGGTGAGCAAAGTAGTAGAATGTGAATCAGATATAAAATAAGATAAAGCATATAGTCAAGACTTGTGATTAGCCTTACCAATTGCAAGAAGTGCATTATCTTCAAGATCCTTGATGGTGACAAAATCTGGAGTGAACTCAATTTTTGTTCCATTTTGGGCAATCTGGTAGACAAAGAGAAGGTTGGCTGAAAGATTAGGCACATAGAGGACATCCTCAAATGTACTAGTGCCAGCATCAACAACTCCTTTCCTAATGACATCTATAGGAGAGTCATCCCCAATTAGAATGTGGGGCACATAACAAGGCTCCAACAAAGAAAATTATTCTCTGATAGAACCCATGTGATGTAATGTACCTGAGTCAAGAATCCACTATTGTGAAGAATTTGTAGTAGCAACAAGTGCAATTGCTTTCCCTTTGTCCGATTTTGAAGGAGTAGAGGATTGTTGAGAAATAGAAGAAGCCAGATTAATTCTATTCTTTTGCAAAAGATGCTTTAGCTCATCGATCTACTTCTTATGACAATAATGTTCCTCATGACCAACCTTCTTGCAGTAACTTCAAGTTGGTCTTTCCATCTTCTGAGAGTTCCCCTTTGAAGAAAAGGAGTTGAAGTCCACTTTTGAGGCAGACGATGACTGTGCATAATCTTTTTTCAACTTCTTCTTGGACATCTTTTGTTTCTTGTTAGGTTTTAAACCTGACTCTTTCTGTCCCTTCGGCTAACCAGCCAATAAAGCCTGAGATTGGGATGGCTTAAGGAGACCCATTGAAAGAAGCTTCCCCTTGTTTAGTGGTGAAAAGAGAGAGAATGATAATATGAGTAAACTAGGTCAAGCCCCTCTTTCCATTCAACTAACATTTAGAATATGAACCAAGCTCAATCACTATGAGAGGATGAAGCTACAAGTGTCATTGATGTATCCCTTATTGTTGTACATGAAAAGATGTCCCAACTAAGTTTGCACAAGCCTTGATTAGCCTTATTTAATCAAACCCTAGTTACAAGATGTGCATGAATAAACTGATCCCGGGTGTAGAAACCTACAAGAAAATTACAGAAACACAGACAAGAGACCACAGAGGTTGTGCTCCTAAAATTTGAAGGCCTCATGGACTTGGACGGCCACCGAATTCATCCAAAAGTTTTGCTGTCACATAACTGACTATATTAGGCACCCGAGTCTCTGATGAGGTTTCCAGATCCCTAATCTGGGGGTCTGAAGGACAAGGGAGGTTGCCGAAAGCATCCTGAATATACCTAACGACAAATATGTAACTCCCATGATATTTGTACCTGTAATACCTGCTTCTCCTCTGATTCTTTCCATCTGACCTTCCCAAATCTAATCTACACAAGCAAAGAAGGAGAAAGATGGTTGTGGTTATATAGGAGTTTGCCTCAGTCAGACGCTGTCTTTGGTATTTCTACCTCAACAATAGCCAATGACAAAGTATGCAGATATGTGTGCTTGTAAACCAAATGCATAAGCATAAACAAATGAAATATCCTAAATGACTCAAGCATCAAGGATTAAATCCATAAATGTTTCACTCAAGGAAACAACAATTTAACCTCAAGGAGATGATATCAATGAAGACTTGTAGAACAAGAAGGTGAGGCAGCCATATCTATGAGGGATTCCAAAACTCAAGTTGAAGGCTTCAAACCTTCTTTTGATCATACAAAAGGCTTCACAAACCCTAGGAAGAGAAAGATAGACTCAAGATATTGATTCCTAATCTTCACAACATATCTCCATGATAGCAAAGATTAACTTCTTCAATGAGCTTCAACACTTTATAGACTTTGAATAGCAATTGTAGTAGAATTTTGGTGTAGTAAGTTTGCATGTGATAAAATAATTTTTATTTCTCTTTAAATATCCAACCTTAGAGGTGAATAAATCGAAATAAAATGCTAACATCGCGCGAAAACAAAAATTTGAATTCGTAATCCTGAAGCACACGACAAAAGCTAACACCAAAACAAAATTTTAATCCTGAGGATTAAGGAAGGATTTGGGTGGTTGGCTCCCAAGTCTAGCCCCCAAATCTCACTCCAAAATCTGCTTACGGGTGCCCTAAATGTCTGGCATCCATCATTTCTTTTTGGGTTTTATCGGTAATCACTCTGAAATATGACACTTCTTCAATGAGATATGTGTTAATCAATTTCTAAATAGGCCCAAGGATAAAAGGGTGGAGGGACACTAAAAGGTGGGAGATAAACTTAGTGAAATTATGCTAATCCAAGTAGGAGCACAATTTACGACATAACATTTATCCCCCACTTTAGTGACCATATGACACTATGTGCATATACAACTAAAGGAAAGTAAATATAGTAATCACAAAAAGGATACCCAAAAGGATATTGTAGAGGACATTGAATGTTTCTAAGCAAGAGGTAGAAGCCCCAAATCTACAATCCTGCAAGATCACAAAGGTTAGGAACCGCAACCTGTAAAGAAAGATATGTAAGAGAAATAATCAAATCATCCTGCAAACAACAAATGAACGAGTCAGTCATAAACACTAAAGGGGTGAGTGATGAGACATGATTATGGTGGAAATCATGGGAGATATATGCCCCCCCTTGTTTCTACTTGCTTAGTTTGAAAAGGAGAAACAAGGTGGTAATCTTCACACACGGATTTCAAGGAAAACGTGATGAGAGAATGCATGGGTAGGGTTATTATTTCAAACAACACCAAGACATGAGGCATTAGGTTTGATGATGGACATAATCAAGATTCCAATGCAACCAACATCGCAAAAATTTGAGTTCGGAAGCCTGAGATGGAGATGTTTGATCAGTGTTGCATATTTTTCTCCTAGTTAGTGAAAGGAATTCTCACCTATTTACTATAAGTAAAGGGACTTTTCACCTTTTCACTATTCATTTTCCATTTTCACTTTCAGAGAAGAAGAGAAGGAGAGAGAGCTATGATGCCGAGCTGATGCCTGTATCTAGCCCTGAGGCTGGATGCACTTCGGTCCCAAGTAGTAGAGAGGCGAGACGAGTAGGAGGTAGGTTTATGGACTTTGCTTTTGTCATCAATTATTTCCTGTTTTCTATGTTTTCCTCATTTACTATGCATTTAGATTAGTTTCTGAACAAGGGAACTAGATGGGGTGCCCTAGTCCACTTTAGGTGCCCAAGTCCTCCTGGGGCACACTAGTCCACTCTGGGCGCCCAAGTCCTCCTGGGGCACCAAGGTCCTCCTACAGCGCTTATGTCCTATTTAGGCCATGGGTCTAGGGGACTAGGTAGGAATTGAAGTTTAATGTGAAGTAATTGATTTTTAGTAAGCACTTTCTAATTGAGATTGATTTTGTGTTTGACAGGACATCCCTCTCATGCAAGAGATTACCGATGGACATCTCCTGCAATTGCTGTGGAGCCATGCAGATACACTACCTGATGCCAATAGGAGACTCTTGCAGGACGTGTGTGTGTGGTGGGTATTCACTATGCCCATGATGAGATTTCACAGTAGTATGTTAATGGCCCTGATGGAGTGATGGGATACAGACACGTCCACATTCCATCTCCCTACATGAGAGATGGCATTGACACTCGAGGATGTGTACTGCATCCTTCGTCTTCCAGTGTGAGTCCAGACAGTACAGGTCATAGAGCAATGCTTAGAGGAGTACACTCATGCAAGTCACCTTTACTGTCTAGGTCGTGTTGTCACACCTACGGGATGAGGACACATCATTCTTTGATGGCTAGAGCAGGGTGATGTAGACATACCTTTGGTTCGTCACATCTTGATCGCTACGATTGCATTAACGATTACACCTGATGGATGGGGTGTTCATCTCCATGGTGGTCTCATCCATGCCATCAGAATGATGGAGGAGGAGCGAACAGTCTACGCATGGGGGCATAGTATCTTTACGCACATTTATCAAGAGTTGAGTCAGTATGTTCACCATGAGGTGCAGGGGTTGATGGTATGTACCCTATTGTAGGTTTGGGTGTTTGAGCACATCACATGTGCATGGCTAGTGGGGTTTCCCATAGAGTCAACATGGACACATCCATGCGCACATGCCTATCCACTAATTAGATGTTGGAGACATAGTGGTCTATTGTATTGAAGAGTTGTATTTGATAGACTGCAACCCAATGACATTAGATGGAGACCATATCGTGGTGGTAGACCATGGATGGGACAACATAGACAGTTGGCGAGGATGCAACGAGATTAGCTTCTATCTGGTCGTCACAACAACAACATCATTAGTTTTTATTTTGATCAAGTGATGTGACAATTTGGATGTGTGCAAGGTGTCCCTCGCATGCATCCAAGCTATGCATGCTCGACGCACAACACAGTTATGGCTAATGATGCCCCACAGCTGACTATCGTCGAGGTTGTTGAGAGAGAGGATGATGGTGTTGCGGATGCAAAGCCAATGTTATAGGTGGACGACATCAGTTGTACCCAAGCGTACACAACTTGGTGGGAGATAGATCAGCCTGATCCAGTTTTTCCTGCCGATCACCGCACAGGCAATCCCCGAGCATGGAGAGTTCATGGAGCTGATTCAAGTGACAAGGATGACTTCAGTCACTTCGGCAGTTATTATGATGATGATGATGACTCATCCCTGCACTACATCTTTAGAGCAAGGCCACAACGAGGGCAGCGAGAGGTGGACAAAGATGAGGAGATCAAGGAGAGACCCAGGTGAAGAGCTCATGGTCTAGTTCCCACGACCACTAGGAGATTGAGTTGAACTAAGTGAGGGGAGGTGAGCACCTCTATGCCCCCAACTACAGAGATGACTATAAATGTAGCTATAGTGACAACAATACAAGATCCAAACTGGCAAGATGGTGATACCAGTAAGAATATTGTCATATCTCTTTGATGATTACTTCCTTATGATGATATTATGTATATATATATATTTGTGATGATGATATGCTAATTATATATGTTGCTTTTGACAGTTGGTACACAGGCATGGCATGAATTTGTGAGTCAAGTCATAGAGGGTATGATTCCCTCTGATGTAGTAGAGTAATGAGTGCAGATGGGGTACTTGCCATAGTACACAGCAGGTGACATACAGAGATATTCATGCCCTTCATGACATACAAAGTAGCTATGGAGGTTGCTCTAGATCAGGCAATCTAGAAAGCAGAGCGTGCAGAGGTAGATCTCCAGGCATGGTGGGATCAGGATGCGGTGCCACCTCCATTTGAGTTGGGCCATGCCATGAATCATATCCTACATGTTGAGTTAGATTAGGTGAGAGTTGAGAGAGACAAAGCATAGTCAAATAGAGACAGAGCACATACAGAGAGAGACAGGATTCAATAGTTGTACTCAGACGCACAGAGATAGATGGAAGAGCTGATAGGAGAGCTTAGGGGTATATGATCGTAGAGTGCGTCTAGGAGTCATTTGTGGTCTACAACCTCACATGGACAATGTTTTGTCACTCGTACACCACCAGGCCCTGAGGGGTCTGGTAGGTTTAGCTATGTGATATGTATCTCATGTACTATGACATCCCATTTTGATGTACGAGATAGTCAGTTTTGATGTATATCCAAACTAATGCCTATATATGATGTGTTTATATTAATGCTATGGTGTACCACATATGATTTATGAAATGCAACAAGTGATAATTTTGATGATCATTTGAAAATGTATTTAATACTATTGTGATTTAAACTAATCAATCCTTGCAAACTATTTATTAAATACAACAATGATTAAAAATTTTACACATGAGTAAAGATATTGTTTCCAATTAATGTGATTGTAATCTAACAAAACTTGGTTTAATTAGATGCAAAAATGATTAATTGTGTTTTAAAGATCTTATGCTAGCTTATTAAGTGAATTAAGACAAAATGTACTATCTTGTCGAAATTGAAACAATTCAGAACTAATTGCTTTATAAAGTAATATCTAACATACGATCTTAAGCATGAAATTTTTGTAAATGCATAGCATTAATAGGCTCTTTCAGAGGCGTACCTTGTTCATCAGTTAATTTATATGCTCCTGATCCATAAGCTTCAATGATAACATATGGTCCTAGCCAATTAGGGTTGAACTTCCTTTTTTTTCCAGGAGGTGCATTCACATTACGTTGATTTTCATAAAGTACCAAGTCTCCAACTTCGAATGAACGATGGATGACACATTCATTGTACAATCATTGGATGCTTTTCTAATAAGTTTTAAGGTGGTTGAGAGCATTGATACATTGTTCATAGAGCATCTCTAGTTGTTGCAATATCTTCTCTCTTTCCATGTTATCGTCAATAATGTCCCTTAGGGAAACTCACAATGAAGGAATTTCTAACTCTAACGGCATTATCGCATCGACACCATATACAAGGTTGTACATTGTAGTACCAGTAGCCGTACGAACACTTGTCCTATAGGCCCAAAGCGCATAGGAGAGTTGAGTATGCCAATCTTTTTGATGTTTATTAATAGTTTTTCTAAGAATTTGTCCAATGATCTTATTCGAAGCTTCTGCTTGGCCATTTGATTATGGATAATATGGCATAGAGAAGTGATGTTGAATGTGGTATTTTTCAAGGAATTTCTTCACATCCTAATTCTTAAATGGTGTACCATTGTCACAAACCAAGGAGGAAAGAATGCCAAATCATGAGATTATACTATCTTGAATGAAGCAACAAATTACCTCAACAGTCATGGATCATAGCGGCATAGCTTCAACCCACTTCATAAAGTAATCGATAGCAATGATGATGAAAGTGTGTCCTTGAGAGGAAGGAGGAGAAATCTTTCCAATTAGATCCAAGCCCCATATAGAAAATGGCTAAGGTGAAATCTAGGCTTAGATTTCCTGTACAGGAGCTCGAATTAAGTTACTATGTTGTTGACATGGCGAGCACTTCTTGATGAATGTGAAGGAATCTTGTTCCATGGTTTGCCAATAGAACCCCATGCGTAATAATTTTTGTACCAAAGATTTTCGTCCAAAATGCCCTCCATAGGCACCAGATTGAGCCTCTTCTAGAGCAATTGAAATTTATGATTTATTAAGACAACAGAGAAGAACACCACTATAGCTTCTTTGATACAACACATTGGATAAGATAATGTAACGTGTTGCAATTTTGCATATGCATATTCTTGTGTTTTTAGATGCTGAATTAGGAAAGATACCATCACACAAATATTAAAGTATATGGGAATACCATTCATCAACATTCGTGTTATAGCATAAGTCAGTATTCAAGGGGGTGGCCTTGGCTACAACTGATGTTTTGAGATTATGAATGATGAAATGATATTCATCAATTGAATTGACATGAGGTATGAGGGAAGCTACGCTTTCCATTGCATCTGCATGTCGATTATCTTTCCTTGGAATTGTGCCGATTGTAAAAAATGAAAACTATTTTAATAATGACAAGGCAAGATCATGATATTGAGATAGCTTATCTTTCTTTGATTGATAAGATCCAGTAACTTGTCTTACAATTAATTGTGAATCACCATAAATAGTAATGTGCTTAATATTTAGAGACAAAGTGACACAAAGTCCTACAATGAGAGCTTTGTACTCAACAATGTTATTTGTGCATGAGAAGTTTAGACAATAAGAAAGAGGAATTAGCTTACGTAAAAGAGGTACTAATATTATACCAGCACCAAGACAATTCTACTTCTTGAACCGTCAAAATACAATTCCCATTTATCGTCTTTATCTATAGTTAGAATTTGATCATCAGGAAATTCTTCATTATTTTGAATAGAGAAAGGTGAAGGTGCTTCACCTAAATGGTCAGTTAATGCTTGTCCTTTTATCACTTTGAGAGAGATAAACTTGAGATCGAATTCCACTAACAACATAACCCATTTAGCTAGGTGACCTGAGAGATCCGTTTTAGCAAAGAGATGCTTTAAGGGATCAAATTTTACCATGACATGAATTTCAACATTTAGGAGATAATGTCTTAACTTTTGTGTTGTAAAAACAAGAGCTCAACATTATTTCTCTATGATAGTATATCACACTTCATAATTGAGTAAAGTTTCGCTTATATAATATACAACACGTTCCTTGCCTTCGCGATCATGTTGTGCTAATAACGCTGCTAGAGAATTAGTAGAAGTTGATGTGTAAAGAATAAAGGGTTTTTCTGCAATGGCTGGTTGTAAAACAGGTGGATTGGATAAGTATTCTTTCAAGTCTTCAAAGAATTTTTGTCAATCCGAATTCCATTGGAACTTTGATTCTTTCTTAAGCAATTGAGTGAAAGGGTGAGTCCTATTTGCAAGATGGGATACAAATTGACAGATGGCCTGTATCTTCCCTTGTAAACTATGAAGTTGAGTGATATTTCTAGGAGGTGGCATATTAACAATCATGTCAATTTTCTTTGTGTCTACTTCAATACCACGATGTGAAACTCTAAATACTAACAATTTTCCACTATCTCACATTTATGAGGATTTAAGTGCATGTTATATTCACATATCCACTCAAAGATTTGACGGAGGATTGTGACATGAGCCCGGTGACGAATATACTTCGCAAGAATGTCATTAGCATAATCCTCTAAGATATTATGCATGTAATCATGAAAGATAAGAGTCATAGCATGTTGGTAAGTTGCTCTAGCATTCTTTAATCCAAATGGCATGACCACCTAACAAAATGTTCCCCATGGCATGATAAAGGTTGTCTTATATTGATCTTGAGGGTTGATAAAGATTTGATTATAACCCCAAAAAATATCCATGAAGGAAAAAAATTCATGGCCAACTATTGAATTAACAATCATATCAATGTTTGGAAGAGGAAAATCATCTTTCAAAGAAGTGAGGTTTAAATCTCTAAAGTCAGTCCACATTTGAATACAGTTGTTGGGTTTAGCAATAACCACAATATTCAAAATCCAAGGTGAGTAGTCAATAGGGCAGATAAAACCAACTTGTAAAAACTTTTCTATCTAATCTTTGACTAATAATGCAACCTTGGGATTCATTTTATGAATATTTGGTTTAACCAGATTAGCATCAGGATGTAATATAATATTATGTGTTACAATTTTAGGATCAATGCCAGACATGTTTGAATAATTCCAAGCAAATAATTCAGAAAACTCATGTAAAAGTTCTGTCATATCTTATTTTTCTTCATTATGTAAACATTCTCCTATAGGGATAACTTTTTCAGGGTTATCCTTCTCCATCAAGACATCGACAGTCTTTCCATTAAGTAAAGTACTGTGGTCCGAAAGGCTAGGTGATTGTGATGATTCTATAGATTCTTCATTAGATGCTAGAGTAGCATTTATCAAGCAAGTTGTTCTTCCAAAGTATGCATCAACATTTAAGTAATAGGGTAACCCACACTTATGATGATAATGGGGAAAATTGTCATAAGCTCCCATAAATTCAATTACTGCTTCATCTGTAGAGAAATTATCCAATTTGATATCTCTTGGAGGATAATTTGTGTCGATCATCTTAGGATATATCAAATTAAGTGTTGATATAGTATTAACATTAAGATTAGGATGTTTGTAAGCTTTAGTGGGCTTCAAAGAATGGTATCCAATACCGACTATGTAGTTAATTCCAACAACTTGTAAAGGTAATCTGATTCCTTATTGATTTACACCACAACCATTACCTACATAGTCATAGTTCTTATAAAGGATTTTAAATCCTCGACCATAAAGAGATGTCATTTCTTTAGAAGATGGTGGAGCTTCATAGGTCTCATAATCTATAGTATAAGTAAGAGTTTTGTCCTCCTTGTTAACTACATAAGCTTGGGATTCTTTAGGTGTTTCCACAAATTGTTTAGATGAGATCGATGCAACTTTTGATGTTTCAGCGTTATTAAGTTTATACTCCCCTATAAAGGTAGGAGTAAAATCCAATGAACCCCAATCGTCACCAAGAAATGCATTAAATGATGGTTGAGAATCTTGCACAACATTATCTGTGGCAAGAGGTATTGATGAATCATCTTTTAAATTGTTTAGAATGTTAGGATTGATAACATGTTTTTGTGTTTCAATATGTAAACCACTTTTTGGTTCTAGATCAACTTCAATGGTTTGAAGGTTATTTGCATAAATAAACTTTAGTGATCGATGAAGGGAAGATAGAACTACCCCCATAGTGTGAATCCAGAGTCTTCCAAGAATTATATTATATGAAAGAGCACCAGACATGACATGAAAAAAAGTAGACAATGTCACAGGTCCAACTTTTACATGTAAAGTTATAGTACCCAGGGATGGTCTACCAACATTATCAAAGCCATGAATGTTAAGCTTATCTGGTTTAATTAATTTTATATCAACATTGATTTTGTGTAACAAAACAACAACACAAACATTAAGAGCCAATTCATTATCAACCATAACTCACTTTATCAACTTTTTGTTTACAGTGACAAAGATTATAAGAGGATAATATTGTTTCTAAACTTCCATAGAGGGTAACTCATGTTGTTGAAACAAAATGTCTATTTTTGTCACATGCATACAATCTAACAATGTTGCTAAATCATTAGGCTTAAAAGTCGGTGGTACAATCACCTTTTGTAAAGCTTCCTAGAGGATTATGTGGTATGTAGGCGACGTTTGTATGAGTTCCCAAAGAGAAATCTTAGCAGGAGTAGCGCGAAGTTGCTCAACAAGATCATAATCTTGACCAACTTTATGCATTAAACAAGGTGGTTGAGGAAGCATAGGCTAAGAAGTTGGTAAAGATATCAGAATAGTTGATTAGTGTTTATTATTCTGTGTATTGTATGTATGAGTAACCACATTATGGTTGGAATATTGTGATTCATATTGATATGGTTGATTTTGACTTGTGATTTGCTTAGCTTTGTTATAGATGCAATCAGGAGGTTGAGAAGAAGTCATAAAACCTCTTACAGTGAGCACCAATTTTGTCTATGTTTTAGGCACATCAGAACATAGACCATTGACCACTATATTCGGTTTCACAGGTTCTTCTTGAGATTTAGGTACATAAATTGTATTTGCTAATCTTTGAAATAATGACGGTTTAGGAGTTGTAGTGGAATATTCAATAGAGATAAAGTCATCCAAGGCTTCATCTAACATATTGAAGTCATCACAACTAAATGGCTCATTATATGCATTAAAGTCTTATAAAAAGAAATACAACATTTCTGCATAATCTAAGTAACCCAAGACTTAAATGTAACACAAGATAGCATATACTTTGCAAGAATGAAACAATATATCACTATGCAAGTTGTGAGAGTTTTTGATTAACTTGAAACACCAGGATCACCTACAAAACCTAAGATTTACCTTCCACAAGAGAAAAAAGGAAAGAGGAATAATTTGCATAGTAAGGATGTAATTAATGAAATGGATTAATGAATTAAATGTGAAAACTTGATTTTATATTTGCAAGTTAGAAAACCCTAATATGACTTAAGTGTAGAGGAAAACTAATGCGTTGTAGACTTAACATAATTCAAGGGTAAACCTATCTAAACAGTCCACTTGACATTATACTCCCACATTAAATTATCAACCAAGGAGCGTAAGCTTATGATGGCACTACACTGTATGTGCCTTCAGGGCTCATATTCTCCTAAACTATCTTATCCAAACCTACTCAGATTATTCTACTCTGCTGGAATTCACAGAAATGCAAGAATAGTAAAAACAATTACAGAATCTAGTGGCTATGGGTACCTTCAGCATAAGCTGGAGATAAAAGCTAGCAATAGGAAATTACATAACTAATCTAGAACCATTCAAAATGATGAGAAAACTAATGCTAACCTCTGGTGGACTTAAAATGGACAAAGTATACATTTGTTCATGAACCACAACTACTATAATTAACAATCAAAGTATTCTAATTAACTCACAATGCATTTATAAACTAATGGAAAACAACTTTAATAAGAATGTATAAATGAATAAGAAAATAAATGAAGTGAAGATCAGTACCTTGAGTGGCTGGCTTAGGGGACTAACTCACTTATCTGGAAATCAAATCTAATTCAGATACTCACGCATCCACATAACACATAGTTCCATTCATTTCATATCATAAACATAATCTCTTTCAGATTGTATTCAATAATGGCATTTCTTTAACAAAACATGTCTAGAGCTTCTAATATTGAATAAAAACAACTGAGTAACTGAATAACAAAGTAACTCCCTTGACTTAGAGCTCATCCCCATAACTTATAAAAAAATGGGAGAGTCTTATGCAACTACCAACTAACTATAATCATTAATCCATTCCTAGATATTAGGATACATGGTTAAGATTGATTTATTAATTCTAACTGAACAAAGGAAGGAGAATCCTATTCAAATAAGAATTCTTATGCAACAACTCGTATGAAAAACACACAAGTTGCATTTGGAACAAGTCTACTTCTTCTACATTTATTCCTTCCCATAATGGTTCACGTTCAACTTCTAGCTACCTACACTTTTGTTGACTTGACTTCAACTTCCTTTAATCCTCTTGTTTTACAACTTGTTGCAATTTCTCCTTTCCTTGATGCCACATGTTTGTTACTACACAGGGGTTAATCCACAAAACATATGCACACAAATAACCTTCATAATTAAACCATAGAATATCATCTATATTGCATGCATACTCATGTTCAAATCATTCAATTGATAAATACCATCACCATATTCCATATTAACAACATAGATTCAAGGTCTTGCAAAGTATATAAAAAGACAATATATCATGATGGTGATGTTTGAAAAGTATCTAGAAGATCATATGGAAAAGGTTTGAAAGCATATAAAAATAACATAAAAGAGATCAATATTTAAACCCATCATTCCCCCCAACTATCCTTTTGCTTGTCCTCAAGCAAAACATTGAATTAAACATCTAGGGGAAAATATTGTAATGCAAGGTAATCTACCTAAGGTCCATTACTTCTCTGACTCCCTCGCCCTGCTTAAGATAGAAACCATTATAACATGTAAGCCTATCCATCTTGACTGATTTTGAATTCCTACATTCATCTTCTTTTCTCATGTCCAGTGTGGTACTGGATAGAGGAGAATAGGAGGATGATAAGTAAGTGACAACCATCCCACTCCTGTTTGTTCTGAAATCTAGATGTACTTACACAATCTTTGAAACATGTTCATAAAATTATGGGAAGAGTGAGGCTCTTTCCTTTGCAATGCTGGGGTCAGACTATTCCATCTACTTTGTACATACCTTAGGCAATTTTGAAGCATAGGTACTGCTAATTGATGTATCCTTCTGTAATCTCAAAGTCTCAAATCCATGATTATTTTTCCTGGACCCTTGTGCAAGAGGAGTGTCAACCATTGAGTAAGGATTACATCGGGATTAAGTGCTTCTTTTCTGATCTGTAGTGCCACTATTTTCTCTTGTTCTTCATATTTGTCCATTAATTCACCTCTAAGCTGCTCATTCTTGAAATAGGATGACAGTGCTCTAACCTGCAAATCCCCAACATAAATTGAGGGGTTCCATTCTGTATCCTCTACCATTAGATAGTTGTGTAAAAAATACTCACATAGTTGATCTTGCTCCTCCAGGATGACTTCTTTGAAATAGATGAAAAAAATATGCCTTGAATGCAAAGTAGATTGATCATTAATGAACCTATTGAACTGAAAACTAAGAATTTTTTCCATTAGAAACAATGCATACACCCTAGGTGGAGGTCTACACTCAATGATCTGAATGGCTCTGTCTATTACCTCTGTCAATTTACCTTCCAACCTTTTTAACTCCAAATTCTTACCTTCCAGTGATGCATTGAGAGTTTGTTTTCTTTCTCCTAGTTTTCTTTTTCCTATTTGGATTTGTGAGTAAGTTTCAATAATTCAAAACCCAAAGACAAAGTGGTGTGATATATTGGAAACCTTGATACATGAGGTTGTGGATTCAATGCTTCATTTTCTTCAGTTTGTGTTTTTCTCACGGCCATCTATGCTAACAGATCCAAGTTGGTTCCATGGCCATAGGTTTGAATTTTCTCCTCCAACTCCTGTATTCTCTTCTCCTTTTCTTTGTCCTTCTCTTTATATCCTTTTACCTACTCCTCCAATTGCTTTATCCTATCAAGAGATTCTTGAAGCTATTTTCTTATATTCTTATCTTCTAACAATTCTTTTTCCTTTTCAAAATTTAAACCTTCATCATCATCATCCCCGGTGATATCAAAAATTTCCTTAGTAGAACTACTAGGAACTGACTTTCCCATTTTCTTTGCAATAAACATATCTTCTGAGTCAGAATCAGAAGATGAAAAAACATACCTTCTCCTTTTGGTAGACACATTAATATTTTCATGAGCATCAGTAGGGACATCCTCAGGGGTGTTTCCTTCTTTATCTGAGTTTGTATCGAGTAGCGTTGAATCATGGTGCTGCTGTCCTTCACCTTTTTCCTGTTGCCCCTATTCGTCAACAATTCTTTCTTTAACACTCTGCCTTTTCAACCTTCCTGGCGCCTAGGAGTAACAGTTTCCTGTTTGACTTCACTTTTCCTCTTCTTTTTACTCCTCTTCTTCTTCTTTTCCCCTGCATCTTCTCCCTTCACAATGCTCTTATATTTCTCAACACCTTTCTTGTTCCTCTTTTTCTTAACAGGTGTTGAAGCAGTGCCTCTCATAGCTTTAGGGTTAGAAGATGAGGGTTCCTCTGTTGCCACTAGCCTATCTTCTGGAGTATTTTCCCCCTGTGGCTCTTCTTGCTTATGTTCAATTTCAAGTTCAGGCTCATGTTGAGGTTCATCCTCTGCTTTAGTTACTTCCAACAGTGTTGCGATATCTATGCATTGTTTAAAGGCATTCCAATAAACATGTGGATGTTAATTCTCAGGCTTCTCTTAATCAATAGGGCTATTAAGCAGTGATGGGACAACGTGGTGTCCATTTGCTTTTTTTGATATTCGGATGCCATCCTTTTCAACATGTTATAAAGGAAATTGGGAACATTGACTAACTTATCATGGCGTAAGTGATTTAGTAACTTGAAATGCACATTATATAACAAATTGTGCTGACCATCACAGGTAAAGTATTTAATGATATAAGAAGCACATTTTCCCCAAAAGAATGGAAGGGACAATCTCTTTGTACCTTGTGATGTTGAGTCCAAGTGTTCTCCACACTCGCAGAATTCTTCTCTTGCTATAGCTGCATCAGCACGAGCTAGATATTCAGACCCTGTGCACGACAATCCTGTAACTTGGGCAATGACCATTTTAGAAGCATCTACAACCAATCCCCTAACTGTTGCCTCATCATACTGCAATGTAGCTGCAAATTCTTTCACCATTTCATTATCATATTTGTTAACTTCAAGAAGTAGTCTAGCCATCCCACTCTGGTGAAGAGTGGCAAAACCATTACATCCTCTAATATTTCCTTATGCGCAGATGGTTCTCTTCTTATCACATCACCTCTCATTATCTCTGTGTTCTGCAACCTCTTAGAGTTTCAATTTCTGCTCAACTCTAATTCCACCACCTTTAGAAGAACCTACAATTTGTTGCCTTCTCCTATTTTTCCCAACTGTAACTTTTAGAGCCCTTTGCTATGCAAAGTTCCCTATCTCAGCTTACTCATAGGGTAACAAGTTCACAATTTGGGTGGAACAGGGTAGGTTTACTATCTTTGGAAAATGACATAGAATTCTATCTGGCAACTCTAAAGACTTGGGTGGCAAAAATTGAAAAATTAAACCCCTCCCCCCAACTAATGGGTGAAGTGACCTTACTTCACATGTGAATTGATATGAAAGGAAGAGTAATTATGAAATTGAATGGTGACATATATTATCGCATGCATGAATTAAATGAAGAGTAATAATGAATATAGCAAGAAATCTAAGTTAATCATTGAAATTTACCTTATGTACATACGTTATGGAAATAAATTATCAGTGCGCCTTAGAACTGTAGAACACATACTTGGCATTTTATTTGATGTGAGCAAGATGAAATGCATGAGAGTGAATGGTAAGGCGGCAGGTACTTCGAAAGTGATGTGAGGTGACAGCTTGCAATGCTTGATTGAACAACTCATGAATGTGAGTTGAACACTTTTGCGGTGGTATTTGGTTTATTTCAAAATGAATGAAGCATGTGTAGAAGAAATGGAATGCGTAGAAAAATGGTTTACTTTTTGCCAAAGTGTTGAAGATATCTACAGATAGGTGTTGCTATGGGTGCCTCTAGTACAGGTCCCGACTGAATGTTTACATATCCATTATTTTAGGTCCCAACTGTAACAGGTCCCAACTAAGAGTGAAGAATAGGTCCCTTTGGAGCTAACTGTGTTCACCATGAGTAGTGTGTTGTGTGTGCATGTGAATTACAAAGCAATAGAAATTAAGTCTCAGTGACAAGGGTTGAATCATGCAACTCAACCTCTGCATCACTAGATAGGATTGGTGGATCATCTTCTGACAGTATATCATTGTGTGTTTCAGAACCTTCATCAATAGCATCATGAGCACCATACTAATTTGTTAGAGAGACAATAAAATCATCTTGTTGAAGTGGTTTCTTATAAAGTTTCAGCTTGTTTCCATTTACCAGCAATGAAAATCTGACCTCGTCAATGGTTTGTAGTTGGATTGCACCATTAGGGAATACCTGTTGAATCTCATATGGTCCCAGCCATCGAGGTTGAAGCTTTCCCTTGAAATCTTTTTATCTAGAATCATAGAGAAGGGCCCAATCATCAACAGTGAACTCTTTAGTCTTTATATACTTATCATGCCATTTAATTCTTTGTTTCTGAATAACCTCTGTGTGGTGGATGGCTTCTAATATGATTTCAACAAGAGCATTCAAATGTTGTAACCTTTCCTTTTGAGCCTCTGTCGAATCCATCCCTAATTCCACTGTTGTCCTCAGAGTTTTGTATTCAAATTCTATAGGCAGTACTATTGTCTTGCCATAAACCAATTCATAAGGAGTGAATCCTATGGTTGTCTTCCATGTGGTTCTGTATGCCCAAACAACTTTTGGTAATCTAGAAGCCCAATCTCTTCTATGAAGGTGTACTATTTTTGTCAATATATTCTCAATCTCCCTGTTTGTAACCTCAACTTGACCATTAGCCTGAGGATGGTATGGAGTGGACTTCTTGTGTCTAATCTGATAGTCATCCACTAGTTTGGTGATTAAGTCTGATGTGAATTGTCGTCCTTGATCAGTCACTATCTTCCTAGGTACACCATACCTAGTGAAGATTTCCTCATATAAGAATTTTGCCACATTGTCATCTTTGGCAAACTGCAAAGCTTTAACTTCCACCAATTTGGTTAAGTAATTAGTGCATACCAGTATATATTCCTTGTTGTTTGAAGTAGGAGATAGGGCCAACAAAATCCAACCCCCACTTATCAAAAGGAGCTAATGCTATTTGGGGATGCAAAGGCATTTCATCACTTCTTGTAGATCTCCCCATTCTTTGGCACCGATCACAACTTCTAGTATACTTGACAGAATCTTTATGAAGTGTTGGCCAGTAATATCCTGTTGTCAAAATTTTGAAGGCTATCCTTTTGGCTACAAAATGTCCACCACAGGGTTCATCATGACATGCCTTCAATATATCAAACACTTCATCCTCTCTGATACATCTTCTCATAATGTTATCTGGGCCAGTGTAGAATCAGAATCCAGAAATCCAAGAATAAGGGAAACATTTGTGAACTAACTGTCTTTTCTCCCTTGTAGAAAAGTAACCTAGAATCTGCCCTGTGACCAAATAATTAGCTATATCTACATACCATGGAGTGTGTATGTTTAGAGCAAATAGATGCTCATCAGGAAAAGAGTCATTAACCACTGTTAAGGGAAAATTGGAGTAAACATGAATAATCAATATGTCAATATCAATAATACCCAAAACTCAATGAAATAATGAACAAAAGAGATCAATCAAACAATGAACAATACAAAGAAAACCTCCTTTAATTCACAGCTTCCATTGATTGCCTATCACAAATGATCTTGTCTATGAATATGGCCCTCAAAAGGTGTACTTCCTTGCTATGATTCCAAGATGTTCAGATGGGAATGACTATGATAGTTTCACCATGAAGATGAGCTTCACAACAATGATAGTAGTGTGTAGTAACAAGTTTGATCGCAAGCAATGAAGGAATTGGTGCCAAAGGCACACTGTAATTCCTGCAGAGTAAGTTTACTTAAAGCCTGGATGAATGAAATGGAGGAATAGGGTTCAATTTATAGACTTGAGAGAGAAAAGATCAATGGTATAGAAAGAATGAGAAGATCAACGGTATAGAAACCTTGAGAGGATGTGCGCGAATAAGAAGAAGACAAGTGTCACACAAAAGCTATTTTATTTGAGTTAACTACTTTCTTTTCTAAAGATAAGATATAACTTCATAAATTAGAAAGTTTTTTTCTAATTTAAGAGATATTGATAAAAACAAGGTTGATTGAGTCAGTTAACTCCACTTGAGATTTGCTTTTGCATGATTTGAGAGGAATTAAATAATAAATTATTTAATTTTATGTGCATGAAGAAGACTTATTTTTAGAAGATTTGGAAGATATTTGAAGAATTAGAAGATAAGCAAGCTAATTAAATAAATAAATTTATTTAATTGTTGTGCATAATTTGGAAGAATAAATAAAATATTTGATTATATTTTAATTTTGGAGATTGAGAGGATTTAAATAAATTTGATTGATTTATTTAAATTTGGAAGAAGAATTTTGACTTACTTAATTAAATAATTAAGAATTATTTAATTGTTTGGAAGAATTTAATTAAATAAAAGATTTTATTTAATTTTGACTTTAGAAGAGGTAATTAAATATTTCGATATTTAATTAACTTAGAGGAATGTGAATTGAATAAATAATTTTGTTTATTTATTTATTGATAGAAGAATTAGAAGGGAATATATATTAAGAATATTTATTTAGACCAAATCGTGTCATTTTTAGGCGTATACATTTTGCCCCTCTTTGATGCAATGCAATTTACGGCATTGCTTTAAAGAATAAATAGTCTGATAATGATACATGCCCCAGTTTGCCCCTGGTACAAGTTTGACGACAGGATGCCCCCTCAGGAGATTGAACAAGGAAGCTAAGGTGAAAGGCGTGAGAGGGACAATCTCACAATGAAGAAGGTGAAAAATAGGTTAGAATGAAGAAATTGGTTGAAAAAAGAGCCGAATGATATGTGATGCAGGATAGAATGATAACACACACAAGCAAGCGAGCAAGTATGCACAAATAATACAAGAACAAATAAGGTATTGCCCTTGTCAAGCTGTAAACCAATTGATTAATTGATAATGATATACAACAGTGTTGTCATGGTGGGGAATGATATATCCCTAGAGCAACGTGAAGGATAATGTCTGGTTTCAGGAAATGAAACGTGTCATGTAAGATGCGTGTATTGGTCTGATTTTGACAATGCAACATCCTGTATAAGATAATTGATTTATAATTGATTGAGTTGATTTATGACCAGACAAGGATCAAGACTACTAATTGTGATTGGATCATTTGACAAGATTGACTTGACTTGATCGGTATGGATTAAAGATAGACTTGCATTTGGATCATTGCTTGGATTGATAGCTAGAACTATTGACAAGAGATATGATGATAGATAGAAAGTTGATTGATAGAAGAATGACTCACAAGCTTTGTTTGTAAACATTGATACTCTACATAGAATTTTTATTGCATGGGATATGGATACAGATATGAAATACAATTGGATACAGTATGGGTATGGATATGGAATGCAAATGGATTTGGCCATCTTGATATTGCAAGTATTTTGAAGTGCTTATTTCATCATTGGGTGATTTTTTTTTTGGTACTTTTTCCAAATGTTGTAAGTTAATACAAGCATCTAGGTATAATTGAACCGAGATGACCTGAGTATTGCTTACATGGATTTTGATATGGCAAGATAATACAAGCATCTAGTCAAAGTTGAATCTAGACGACCTGAGTATTTTTTGTGTGTCAACAAACAAAGATAGCCCCCATTCATGTTAGACCTTTGAAGTCCTCAATGATCTTTTGTCGATAATGTCGTTAGACAAGGCTTCAAATTACTAAAGCTTAATCCATAAAAAGCAGACAAAGAAAATGATTATGCCCCCATCCTAGCATCTCTAGCTTTTGGCATCATCAAGTAGCATAGAAAGACATAATAACAAAAATCAAGACTTTAAGACGCAACTAATCAAAACAAAACATTCTTGCATTAGATGTATCTTTCTTGCAATAATTTAGATAGAATCATGTGGATCGGTTTGTTCGTGTACTTGCTTTGCTTTGGATAGGTTGATGTCTTGCATCAAAACTTCTGCTTGGAAACAGGCTCTGATTTGCACTTGCTTAGCCTTGCCTACGTGACAACGCAGAGGCTACGTAGTTCGGGACTTGGACTATGGATGAACTAGAGGATAAACGACAAGATATGGGATGTATGGGAACGAGCCTCGGGGGTGCATTGATAATGGCCTTGCTTATGTGACAACCCAGAGGCAACATAGTTTGGGGACTTTGGACCATGTGGACACTGACGACAGATGCTATGCTAGGCTGACATTGTGGATAGGATACTAGATAAGCTTTAATGCTTGATACTGATGACAAGGAAACTCCATGAAGAGTTAGATGTATGTGTGAAAAGGAATGGAATGGGTAGGTATGAGGATGGGCAATAGTGGATAGAAGGAATGCACACGGAAGAAGGCAAGGATGTGATCTCTAAGGACTAAGTCGCATAGGAATAACATACCCCATTGTAGGTAGAATACTTAGGATTTTTCTATGATAATGTTTAGGATGATAGGAAGATGAGAGCATAATTGAGGATTTGCACGATGCTCTAGGGAGAAGGTATGTCAAGAGACATCTAAAACATTTGTCAACATTGTGCCCCCAATCTTTATCAAGATCAAAAAATAGAGGAATGGAGGATTAGGATGGAAGGACTCGACAGTATAGGTATGCAATGGATAGAAGGATAGGATAGGAAATGGAATGGAAGGAAATTGATAGGAGAGGAGTGATATGTCAATGAGACAAGGTGCCCCCAAGTGTAGGTGACATAGAAGATCAACTTACACATGACGCTTGCTTTCCAAGTTTTCATCATGGTACTTATCCAAGGTGCCTGTTTGCCAGATTTTCACCACTGGACGAAGGGATTTTTCTTTACTTTTTTCTTTTTTTCCTTTTTTTTTTGAGATAGGAGAAGGTGGATGGATGCTGTTGCATGGACTATGTCAAGTGTTCTCACAGATGTTGGTAGGGGATTGTGTGAAAGTGATATGGCGTAGGTAGACAATGGATTATGATGCAGAATATGGAGGGAAGGTTTATGCAAAAGCATGGACCATAGGAATAAGAATGAGGAAGATATGTAGGATAATAGTGGAAGGAAGGGGAGATGGAGGTATACGAAAATGTTGTGGAATGGTAGGGAATCATGACCAACAGTTGCACATACCATGATAAACATTGAAGCTGGTGATGGGAAAGTAGTGTAGGAAGCAACAAAGACTTTTGCTCGTGGATGAATGATGTAGGCATGTAGGGATCCACATAGATTGAGTATTGTCCTGATTTTTGTTTGTCATGTGGGATGGAAGAATTTGAGACTTATGGATGGAATGGGAGAAAGTGATGGTTGAAATTCTTGAGAGGTGGATGCCTCATGTAACTTGAGGGCATTTTGCTTAGGTACCCAAACCATTTTGCTTTTAGATAGTACCTGTGGAGGTATGGGCTTGGGTGTATGCAGATTTTGTGTAGCTTCAGAGGTAATTATTTGTTGGATGCGGACCCACACCTTTTTTAGTTTGGCATATAGGTGTGTGGGTGCATGCAGCTCTGGAGAAGGATGTTTCTTTGATTCTTGGCTTTTGTATCCCAGGTCATGAGGACTCTTAGGATTTTTGATTTGATAGGTAGAGGTATCCAAATGTTTGTCATTGAAATCTTTTGGGATGGTGGAAATAGAGTTGGTGGAAGCTCTTTGCATAGACAACATGTGCATCTGCTGGTCATGATTTGGATTATTAGAGAATTCATAGATGGAAGGATAAGGTGTTGGAAGAAGTGGTAAAATGCATGGAGTGATGCTAGGTGTTGGAAGTAGTGGAGGTAGATTAGATGGTGGAAGGTGTATCGTCACATGCTTTTGGGATGTGTATGATAAGGGAGGTGGGATGGCCACGTGTTTTGGGGATATGATGGTTTTTGCGATGGAAAGTGGGGGATTTAGGAGGCATGGAGGAAATACCAACATCTTGAGTTTGTTCACCCTGGGGTACGTATCCAAGGATGTATGAATGAGGAGGAACATTGACATGGACGGGCTCCAAAATACCTTGTTCGTGAAGGCCTAAGCCTTTACCTTGATAGTTCATATGTTGGAGCATGCGGTGGACAGCGGGATTATGTATAGGTGGAACACTAGACACAAGTTCCTTATTGGATGGAGAAGGTGAGATAGAATATAATGGTTGTTGGTGCTCTAAGGAGGAACACTCGTGAATGAAGGCGGAAAGACCAAGGATATACGGTGGGGGATTTACAACATGGTTGATAATGGATGATGGAGGAGTATTATTTGTTTGATCTTCTATGATTTCTTGAGAGGCAAGTGTCTCATCAAAGGAAGTGGAAGTTGTTGGATCTTGGATAGGACTAGATGGGGTTATAAGCTCAGGACCATGGAATGCATAAAGTGGGCTAAGAGGATCATCATGGTCTGCTTGATCATAGATAGGCTCGTGATCGTAGATGGGATCTTGATCATAGATAGGATTTAGCATGATGGAATTAAGGTGCTCTTGTATAGGTTCGTCATCAACGATAATATCTTGATCACAGAAAGGATAGAGGTTATGGAGGGGCTGAAATTGGATCTCTAGCTCATGTATAGGATCTTCATTAAAGGTAGTATCTTGATCATGGAAAAGATATAGGTTATGAATGGTTTGAAATTGGACTTCTTGCTCATGTATAGGTATAGGATCATCGAAAAGATAAAGGTTATGTAAGGGTCAGTTGGGAGTGCTTTGATCTTGATATAGACAAGAGGTTGATGTTTCCACATGTTCTAAAGTGTGCTCTTGACATAACTCTTGATGTGCTTGAATTGAAGTTGAGGTAGAAGACTCTTGGATAGGCTCTTGGTCAACAACATGAAAGTATGACGAAGCTTGACTTTGGTTCATGGTAGGAGGTTTTTCAATATGCTCAAGGGGGTATCGATTACATGACGAGGTTGGTACAAGGGACATGTTTGAAGACTCTTTGGTAAGGTCAAGGACCAGAATTTGGTGAAATAGTTGACTCTCTGCTAGTAGCCTTTGGATCACATCATTGGTAGGTGTATGGGTAGAGGAGAGAGGTAATGGATGAGTGGATTTGGAGTTCTCCATGGTAGGATTTGTATGCTTTGGACCATGTGTTATAGGAGATGGTGAAGGAGAACTAGTAGATGGATTGGTATATGTTTTCCAACTTGAGGTGGTGCTTGCCTTGTCAAGAGTATCATGAAGACAAGAAAAGGATGTATGCTTTTGGGGCAAGGTGTAGCTAGTACTGACCTGTTTAGCCTGTAAGATTATCATTTCTTGTTGTATCACTTGGAGTTCTTGGGCAATTGCTATACAATCTTGGGGCGAGATATCAAAGTTTAATTGTTCTTGCAGGTATTGGAGTTCTTGAGCAATTACTTCTAATTGGTTTGTCATTTCAATAGAAACTGACACAAGACCGAAATGGGTACCTAGAAAACCTAAAATTTTTCTCTGAAAAGATGTGGAAATGCTCACTATCACGGATGCACAGAACCAGATGCGCAGCAGCAAAGGATATAAGCATAGAAAGTTGACACAAATGTGCAGTACTGGTAAAAAATAGATGTGTAGTAACAGGTGATATAAGTGCAGTAAGTCGGTACAAATGCATAGCAAGTCGGGACAGATGCGCAACTTCAGATAACAAATGCGCAGTTCTAGTTTTTTCAGTGTTTTTGCAAATTTTTGGCAATTTTTTTGATGTTTTTGGTTTCTTTTGTTGCAAGATGGTCTCTTTGATCTGATTTTCTGTAATTATGGCAAGAAGACACATAAAATACAAAGAATGTTTTTATGGTTTTTTATATTTTTGTGATTTTTTTGACTCTTTTTAGACTAAAAGAAAGCAAGTACAATCCTAGGTTTCAAAGGACAGTATAAAATTGAATTCTCACTATCTCTAGTGAAGCATCTTTGGGATGTGATAATCACCCTTCCCTGCACCGGATTATAGGGGTTTTTGGCCACTAAGACAAAGGTGTTTAATAAAGGCAACCGTTCAAGTGGTTATACATACGACAGCACTACTCTCTGTTATGGAGTCTGCCAGCCTGCAAGGGTTGCACCTTGGAGGGTTTTGGGGGAGGTTGGTTGTCGGTATAACACAACTGCACTCGTTGTTTGAAGATTTCACTCCAAACACAATTTATTTATAGTGGATTGGTAGGGCTTGGCATCTAGCCTGTTACCACTTAGGGTCGTTCCTACTTGGATGAACAGTATCCAAGAGCAGGCCCCTCTAAAGGAAAAACACATGCGAAAATGATATGTCTGGCATTTTGGTCACCCAAGATAGGGGAGAGCATAGGCCTAGTATCATTCCCAAAACACAGAAGACAGTGGTTCTTTTCCCCTAGTTAAAATGAGAAAAACTAGATGAGCTATCTACTTGGGCAAGCACAGAAATTTGTTAACTTTGAAGTGATAACAAGATAGCAATGGTCCAGTTTTACCAAGATAGCAATGATGTGTTCAATTTTACCCAGATAGCAGTGATTTGTTAACTTTGAAGTGATAACAAGATAGCAATGGTTCAATTTTACCCAGATAGCAATGAGTTGTTAACTTTGAAGGATAGCAATATAGCAATGATTCAATTACCGCCTTCCTAGTTAAGACTATGTGCGATTTGCATGAGCATCCATTTACTTTCCCATTAGAAATCAAAGTGTGAGTTAACAAGTGCAACTATATGATTCTAAACTAGTACCTAGCCTGCAAACAGATCAAGAGTGTTCCTGCAAATTGTGTTAGCATTAAAGATTTCTCAAGAAACAACTCAAAAACCTAGCAGAATGGATGCACAACAGAATGGAGTAAATGTGTAGTAGAATGGAGCATATGCGCAACAGAATGGATCATATGCGCAACTCTGGTAAAATTAAATCCGCCACAGAATGGGGTATATGCGCAACAGAATGGAGCATATGTGTAGCAGAATGGATCATATGTGCAGTAGAATGGATCATATGCGCAACTCTGGTAAAATCAAATGTGCCACAAAATGGGGTATATGTGCAGCAAAATGGATCATATGCGCAGCATAATGGATCATATGCACAACTCTGGTAAAATCGAATGTGGAGGTCCTATAGGATGACCATGATAACATAGGGAATACTCAGAAGTACCCCACAAATATTTGAACACTTGCTTTATTGCATCCCAGTGTACCCGTCTAGGATTAGCCATAAACCGACTAAGGACTCCCACTACTTGGGCAATGTCTGGTCTTGTACAGACCATAGCATACATCAAGCTGCCAACAACACTAGCATAAGGTACTTTACTCATATCTTCCATCTCAGAAGGAGACTTTGGACAATCATTAACAGATAACTTTGTCCCTAATGAAATAGGAATAGACAATGGTCTACAATCTGCCATGCCGAATCTATCCAACACGGTCTTCACATACTTACTCTGGCTTAACCAAAGTTTTATGTTTGCTCTATCTCTTCTGATTTCCATCCCCAGAATGTACCTGGCTGCCCCTAAGTTTTTCATCTCAAACTGTGCTGACAACTGAGACTTCAAATCAAAAATCATATTCTTACCATTCCCAATCAGCAACATATCATCAACATATAGTGCAATAATGAGAATACGATCATTGTCAAACTTATAATACACAGAATGATCTGATTTCAATCTCAGATATCCAATCAACAACACAAAGGCATCAAATTTCATGTACCACATCCTAGGAGATTGCTTCAAACCATAAAAAGACTTCTTTAACTTGCAAACCAAATTTTCTTTACCTCTTTCTATGTAATGTTCTAGTTGTGACATATAAATCTCTTCCTCCAAGTCACCATGAAGGAAAGTTGTCTTCACATCCATTTGTTCCACTTCTAAATCATAAGCAACTGCAAGAGATAACAAGAACTGAATAGATGTTAGCTTTACAATGAGAGAGAAAATTTCACCACGATCAATTCCCTCCACTTGTGAGTACCCCTTCACAACTAATCTGGCTTTATACTTCTCAACACTGCCATTTGCACCAAATTTCTTCTTGAAAACCCATTTGGATCCAACAAGTTTCCAACCATCAGGCAAAGGCCCCAAGTCCCAAGTTTTATTCTTTTCCAAAGAAGCCATCTCATCTTCCATGGCCTCCTTCCAAGAACCTGCATCTTTCATGCCCATAGCCTCTGTGACAGTTCTCGGCTCATCAACATTAGTAAGCAAAGCAAAAGCACAACTAGAATCAAGCAATGTATAACCAAACCTCTCAATTTGCTTCCTGATTCGTGTGGACCTCCTCAAAGGTTGATTTGGAGGTTCTACATCATCTTCTAAACTTTTAGAGATGCCAGAGCTCTCCTCATCATCAGGTCCAACAGGGTCTTTTGATTCAATCTTCTCAAGGATAGAAGGAAACTGAACCACATCCTCTTTGTTTTCTTTCTCTTCTGGCTGTAGAATCATGGAAGAAGGTGTTAGCTCTCTGAAAATAACACTTCTTCTATACAACACTTTTTTAGCCACAGGATCCCAAAGCTTGTATCCTTTCACACCAACACCATAGCCAATAAAGATACACTTAACAGCCTTGTTCTCTAATTTGGACCTCTTCTTCCTAGGCACATAAGCATATGCCTCACAACCAAAAACACGAAGATGTCTTATTGAAGGCTTCTTACTAGACCACACCTCCATGGGTGTCTTACCAACAAGAGATGATGTAGGAGACCTGTTTACCAGGTAGCAAGCAGTGGCAACAACTTCAGCCCAAAACTTCTGTTTGAGGCTAGCTCCACTAAGCATACTCCTAGCCTTCTCCATCAATGTCATGTTCATCCTCTCTGCAACTCCATTTTTCTGCGGGGTGTATGGAGTTGTCTTTTGTCTTTCAATCCCATGTTCTTTGTAGAACTTATCAAATTTTGTGGAACAGAACTCACAACCGTTGTCAGTTCTCAAACACTTAATCTTTTTACTAGTCTGATTCTCAACAAAAGCTTTAAACTCTTTGAACTGACTAAAGACTTTAGATTTTCTTTTGAGAAAATAAATCCATGTCCTACTATAATCATCTATGAAAGATACAAAATATATAGATTTAGAGATTGAAGGAACATTAACTAGACCAAACACATCAGAATGAATCAAATCCAATACACCAGAAGACTTATGAGAACTTGAGTAAAACTGAACACAGTTTTCCTTTCCATATATACAATGTTCACAAAAGTCAAAATTGAGATTACAATCATCTAACCCCTCAACGAGGTTTTTATTTTTCAGGGTTCTAAGACCCTTCTCACCAATGTGGCCAAGTCTTTTATGCCATAACATTGTCTTCTCAGCAGAAAGCTTAACTTCTTAAGCATGAGAACCCTTAGGTACCCAAAATGCACTACCATCATAATTTGATACAATAGATCTTTAAGTTGTTGGTTCCAATGGTGGGGATGAAGTGACTGCAGCTCTTTTCTTTGAATCAGAAGAACTATTGCATTGTGAAATGCATGCCTCTAGCTTAAACAAAGTACCTCTCCGAGTACCCTTCGCAAGCACCATAGCTCCTCTAGTCATCTTGCATCCTTCTTTCGAGAAGACAACTTGCACACCTGTGTCATTCAATTTACTTAAAGAAAGCAGGTTCCATGCCAAGCTTGGGATGTGCATAACCCTAGAGATCCCATTCACTCATCCATCAGAGAATCAAATTGTGACTCTTCCATAGCCAACTATCTTCAGATGAGAATCATCACCTAGGTACACTTTTCCACCATCAAACTCTTCATACTTTATAAACTAGTCTCGATGCGAGGTCATATGGAAAGAGGCACCAGAATCAATCAGCCACACATCATCAGATGCATGGGTAGCCAAGGCTACAATGAAGGCATCACCATCATCTTGTGACTTGTCAAAATCTGAATCTAGGACATTCTTCTTCTTTTTCTTTTTCTCCTCTTTGCATTCCTTTCAGAAATGCCCAATTTTTCCACAGTTCCAACAGAGAGCCTTGGACTTTCCAGGAGATTTGGATCTACCCTTCTCAACTTTCTTGTCTTTCTTTTTCCCTTTCTCCTTAGGTCTTCCATGAACCGCAAGAGCTTCTTTGGCTGACTCAGATGACTTTCTCCACATCTCTTCAGATAACAATGAAGACACCACTTCATCCCTTTTGAAAGTGCATGTGGTACTCCCAATGGCCATAACAAGATGGTCCCACGAATTCGATAAAGAACAAAGGAGGGTCATACACTGATCCTCCTCCTCCATCTTCACACCAACGGATGTCAATTGTGAAACTAACATATTAAAGGCATTCATGTGATCATTAATAGATCTTCCATCTTCCATCCTCAGAGAATATAACTTCTTCCATAGGAACAACTTGTTCACCAGGGATTTAGCCTGATAAACATCTCCAAGTTTCTTCTATAGCTCCTCAATTTTCTCTTCATGAACATTTAACATGACAGAATCAGCCAAACAGAGCCTCACAAGACCCTTGGCTTTACGATCTTTGAGATCCCAATCCTCTTGGGACATTGCCATTGGTTTTACATTGGAGATTGCTTCCCATAGGTCTCTATCAATGAGCATGTCTTCCATTTTGAGTTTCCACAACTCGAAATTGCTGCCATTAAACTTTTCAACCTCTATTCTTCTGGATGTGCCTGTCATCTCCTTCCTGCAACAAGATTACAGAATACTCTGCATAGACTCCCACTCAATCTAAGATCAATACAAAAAACCCCTACCCAATAGCTAGGACCAAAAATGGCCAGGCTCTGATACCAACTGAAAGGAAGCTAGGTGTACGAAAATCGCTTCCTAAACTAATCTAATGAGGGGAGAGGTATGCAAATTCATTTTAACCTTTATAGTTGCAGCAATATGAAACATATATCAGAGATATTACATCAGCAAACATAAACACAAAAGAAAATGACACAAGATGTATCGTGGGGAAAACCTTTTCAAGTAAAAAACCCCACACTCTAAAACCTGCATAATGTATTATCTTGAAACAATAATAGTTTACAATACACTTGCAATGCAAGTTCTTCCAAGAGTCTTCAAATGTCATTTTTGGAGTGATTCTGGTAGCATATCAGTACCTATATAAACACTATGCAACTACAACTCCAAACTATGCAATATATAGAGATTACAAGGCAAATATTGGAAGCATCTTGGGATAGGCATCCACCTTGGCCACATGGCCATAATCCCGCATCAAAGGGCACTTGTCCTTGCTGCAAATACATCCCTTACATCTGTCATACATGGCAGATTTGACTTTCCCAACATAGGAGCTCTCCATGCTAAAAATAGACTATGACAGATGCTCTTACGCATCTTACAGTTGTCATAGATTTTCCCAACATAACAACCTTAAATGTTGTAAAAGAATCTATCATACAATGCTAAATATAGCATATTCCTCTTACACTATGTCATAGCCCAACTTGGGTGCCCAAAGATGCCTTTCCCTCATGCAAAGATCCTCATCGACACTTGTCATCACTTATCATAGGAATCTCCAAACTTGGCTCTTACGCATCATAGATTCTGTCATATGGAATATTGCCTTCCACACACCACAAGATGCTGACACATGGCATATTAGTGCCACCTCAAATGAAATGCCCAAATCCATGTAGGTTTGACTTGACCATTTAAGTCACATTCCAAGTAAGATGACATGTCATCGTGCCACCTCAACTAAGTGACTAAACTGAATGTGCAAGTAATTACAACATTAGGCAATAAATAAATAAACAATGCTAGGAATTTTCAAAGGTTGAGACACCTTAATTCCCAACAGCCTTGACCACCAAAGTAGACCCAAAAAGGATGTTATCGTCCACAAATTGTTGAATGGCAACTTGGGTAGTTGTTGAGGCTGGTTTGACACCCTTGTTCTCCTTGGAGCTTAATAACTTGAGGAAGCTTCTACTTATAACTTCTACCATAAGAATGAAGAGGTAGGGGGACAGAGGGTCACCTTGCCTTAAGACCCTTCCAACATTGAAAAAGTCCCTAGGGACCCCATTAACAAGGACAAAGAATCTAACAGAAGTGACACACACTTTTATGAGATACAAATTTTTTTCCCTTGAAGCCCATCTGCTCCAGAATTCTGAAGAGAAATTCCCAAGCCAATGTATCATAGGATTTAGAAATGTCAAGCTTGAAGGCCATTCCAAGAAACTTACTTCTCTCCATGGAGTGAATAATTTCATAAGTGGAAATGGCCGCATCAGTAATTTGTCTACCCGGGACCAATCCCTTTTGGCTGCTGCTGATGAGCCTATCATGGATGGGTTGAAGTCTGGACACAAAGATCTTAGAAAAAATCTTATAAATAGTATTACATAGACTAATTGGTCTAAAATCTCCTATACACACCGGATCAGATTTTTTGGGAATAAGAGCAATAAAAGTAAGATTAAGTTGCTACAACAACTTACCAGTCTTGAAGAAGTCCCTTGCTGCCTCAGTGACATCCTTACCCACAATATCCCAATACTCTTGGAAGAAAGCAAGGGGAAAACCATCCGGCCCCGGAGCCTTAAAAGCACCCATAGAGAACAGGCAAGCACAAACCTCTTCCTCAATAACCATTTTTCCAAGTCGGGCATTATCCTCCTCATTAAGGTAGGTAGGTATGATGTTGATAAGCTCCTGATCAGTCCTACACTCCTGCACCTCCAGAAAATTTTGAAAATAAGAAGCAGCAACCTGCCCCACCAAATAGTTTGACTCCACCAAAATCCCCTTATCATCCATAAGTTTAGCAATGCTATTTCTTTTCCTGTGCCTCATTGTGGACTGGTGAAAAAATGAGGTGTTTCTGTCCCCTTCCCTAAGCCATTGCACTCTTGATTTCTGCTTCCAGTAAATTTCCTCTTTCTTAAGAACTTCTTTTCATTCCTTTCTCAACAGTTCTTCTTCTTTAGCAGTGTCCTCAGAAATGTCCCCTTCCTCCATTTATTTTTGAATGTCACCCAGCTTTGCAATAATCCTCTTTTTAGTATCAAATATATTTCCAACTGTGAACTTATTCCACCCCTTTACCTTGTTCTTGACCAGAAGCAGTTTCTAAGCTAACCTGAACATAGGAGTTCCATTGATAGCAACACTCCACCAACTAGCTAACCTGTACTTAAATTCAGGATGTTGAGTCCACATAATTTCAAACCTAAATGGATACGGTCCTTTAGCATTCTTATCTTTCCAAGAAAGCAGGAGGGGGTTATGATCCGAAGTAGTTCTAGGAAGGGCTTCTAAAGTGGATGTGCTTATAAAATCCCAGCATGACGAAACCAAGACTCTATCAAGTCTTACTTGTATCAAAATTTTCCCTTTTCTTTGATTGGACCAAGTAAAGTGGTTTCCTTGAATATCAAGATCCATAAGGCCTTCTTTATTTAAGAAGTCGGCCAGGTCCATCATGTTGTTTGTGTCGTCCAAAATCCCTCCATTTTTTTCTGAGGGGAAAAGCTGGGTGTTAAAATCCCCAAGCAACATCCAAAATCTTGAGCTGTCTTTGGAAATCAAGGAGGAAAGATGATCCCATAACTCTCTTCTAAGGCCCCTTTGGTTAGGAGCATAAATGTTGACTAGGTTCCAAAAGTTGTTGTTAGACTCCATTCTAACAGCAAGATAATTTTTATTCCTTTCGATTAGACTTCCTCCAACAGCCTTGTTGTTCCACATTGTGACAATACCCCCAGAGGCTCCAGCCGCATCACAGATACAAAAATCTACATTGGGCCAAACACTCATAGCAATGGATTGGAACCCCTCACTTTTCATTTTCACTTCTTGCAACATCAGGATGTCAATCTTCATAGATACAGCTCTTGACAAAGAGCTACTTATGAGGGTTGTTAAGCCCCCTAATGTTCCAAGAGAGGACTCTCATTTATTAGGGGCCCTCTTGGAGCCAATCTCCAAGGTCCTTTGTTTTCCCATTGCAATATCCTTGTTAATTGCTTTCTGTCTGGTCTCCCATTGTGAGGGTCTACCCATTTTAGTGCCAACTCCCACATCAATGGACTTTTTATTATGCTCTTTTCCTCTCCTTTTAGCTATGGACCAGCCTTCAGAGTCAATGACACTAGAGCTAGCCCCAGGGGTAAGAGGGAGAGCTTTACTGCCAGGGGAAAGGGCTCCCTACACAGCATCAATGTTGCATTCTAATTTATTTGGGCTTCCAATTCTTTTTAAAATTGAGGGGCCAACCATGCCTCTCAGCTCTGTCTCCTCATTTTCTACCAGAACTTTCTTACCAGGGACTTCCTCTTGATGTAACTCACCTTCCTCCAAACCACCCTCTTGTGGAAGAGTGTGATCCTCTCCATGGCGGTGACAGAGACCGTATGAGATTGATCCATCACAGCCTCCAGAGGACAAGGGTTATTGTTTCCATCCAGACTTTCCTTGTTCTTACCAGTTTTAGGAGAGCTGATAATGTTCAAAAGATCATCCTTAAGAGGTTACTCATCCTTAGTGACATTTTCATTTACCTCCAGTTTAGAGGGGGCTTTTTTGGCTTTACACTGAGTAACTAGATGTCCTTTCTTATTACAGTTTTGACAAAAGGTGGTTGAATTTTTATAGATGATGGGTTGAACCCATTGGCCAAACTTGGATTCCAAAGTAATGTTGTTAAGAAGAACTTTATTAATATCAACACTTACACAGAACCTGGCAAACACTAACCCGGTTTTGTTCCTGGTGGTGCTGTCCAACACAATGTAGTGGCCAAAAGAGTTGGCTATCCAAATGAATATCTCCTCATCCCAGTACTCCAACGGTAGGCCTGGGAGTCTAACCCAAATAGGAGCAGTTCTATTGAGATCAACAACAACATCAAATCCTAGCTTCCACTTACAAAGAGAAAGGTTGTGCTTTCCATACATCCAAGGCCCCCCTGCTAAGACAGAGGAAAGGTCTTCCCTGACCATGAATTTAAAGAGGAAAGTTCCTCCAACCATGACATTAACTGTTACGCTGCCCTTCACTTTCCATTTGGCAATCACCCACTTCTTGACCATATCAATATTGGGTCTAAAGGAAAAAACTTTCCCACTATTGGCATTTCAATTTGCACCTCTAGAATGCAATTTGGAAACATACAGCTATGCACAGATAAACTACTCTCCTATTGGAAGGGGGAGTTCCCTTTTTGCTGATGTTCGCTAAAAAGATAATAAAATAAAACTTCGCCTATCTTCTTTTTGATTCTCAGCTGCGAGCACAAGGTTATAAAACTCTAAACGCTATAGAAGAGGTTTTTTCCTTTTTTAAAACTTCCACTACAACTAAGCATAGACAAATGACACTTTCAATCTCCTGAGTAAATTCAGAGCAAAGGAAATTAAAAGTGAACAAGGAATGATTGTTTTAATAAAAAATTAAGCAATTTTCTCCTAGATTTACATCACAAGACTTATAGTACTTTAATGATGGAAGCTGAAATGAAAGCTACAAAAGCCACACATCTGACGATGAAAACTTGATGAATCGAGATAGAATATCAGAGTGAATAGGCATGAGACTTCTATTCAATATCATGAAGTTGGTACAACTCCAGGACAACAATGCTATAGCAAAAGGTAGGCATACAGCAAATGATCAAACACCGGAGAACAGATTACACAAAGTGAACAAACACTTGGAATATCAAGATTTGCAGGCTAGAATAGGCACAACAAATTTGATATCACAATTACCGTTACATACAATGGGAAAGGATGCCCTTATTTATACTAAAATCAAAGGAGTAGGGAACCCTAAAATCTCCTTGATTAACCCTAACTTGCCAACTTTCAAGCTTTATTACTATTCTAAGAAAAAGATACAATAAACAAACGCTTTAAAGCAAAGAAGATTCCAACTATCACAAGGTGATTTATTTTCTAAATATAGAATGGATGAGCTTAGGATGAAAGCAAATGTTTTAAAACAAAAAGCATCTATTTTAAAGTTGCTTTATTTTGAAATGCATCCTCATCAACATTCTTGCTTTTTGGTGGTGTCATCCGTTGATATTCTAGGAAACAATATCTTCTAAAAAGTGAGTGACTGCATCTCTGCCAGGAACACTGATACTCTCTAGAATGATATTCTGATTCTCTAACATTTCTTCACTGTTGGCAACCATCTGAAGAAATTCATGAACTTCACCCACAGTCTTGTCGAACTTCACTATCATTGCAGAAAAATGACCCATCTTGCCGGCACTGATATCATCATTAAAATTGCCGCAGACGAGAGTCTGGAACTCTGCTTGCACTTCCCTAAGATCATATAGGGTACAATCTTCTCTTTCATACGAACACGGGATCTAAGAGACAAAAGATCTGACAAACTTGAGGATGTTGACTACCTTTTCTTTCCATTCTATCGACTCTAAAATCATATTGTCATAAGTTTTTACTGTGAAAAGATATTGCGCTTTCCAAGTAGAAACTGTCTTCTTATCCTCAGCTAAATCAACAGAGTCAAATGCAATCTTCAAGTCAGAGATAATGATCTCAAACACCGGTCTATTTTTTGCCATGGTCTACCGCAACCCTTGGATGCCTTGGCATAAATCATGAGCGTTGTACTTTAATTGATAAAACTCTGAAAGTACAACTCTCCCTTTAGTCACAAATTCTTCCACCCAACTATTCATGTGTCTCCCATAGAGAACCAACTGATTGAAATGCTACTGATCGGCTAGTGATTCCAGATTTGGTGGAAGCAATAAATCATCCTGTGATGTGCCATGGAAAAGGTTGGAAATGTACTACCGCAGCTGTTTGACTTCATCTTTGAGAGCTGCTTTGTCCTCTCCATCTTTCAACACTCTTTCCTTCAAATTATCCGCTGCAACCTTGAAGAGATTTACATCTGTATGCCAAGTACTTCTGCCAAGGTTAGCTTTGGCAACCGTGAAGTCATCAACCTCGACATCATTAGCACTTCTATCTTCAGGCGTTGTTGCAGTTTTAAGGATTATTTCTCCATCTGCATTCTTCTCAATGGGAACCTGCTTCTTTAGCTTCTTGTCTGGTGTGTCTTGATAGACACTTTTAAGCTCTGTTAAATCCAACTGATATGAGGGCTTTCTCCTCTTCCTTCCCAGAATGTTTTCAAGCTAGGATGAGCCATCTTCTCTTTGAAACTCGGTTCTAACCTCATCAGCACCTGATGAACCAATGTGTGCATCAGAGTTACGAGCTGGTGAATCTGGCTCTGAATCTATGTGGATAGGAGAAGTGATCGGTCAAGAAGGTGGAGAGACATGATCTGGAGGTAACTCTTTAACACGCAGCATTGGTTCAATAGGAACTTCTGATTCAACTGTTGGGTGTTTCTGCTAGACATGAGTTGGAGACTCATCCTTTTTCCTCTTTAACTTAGCCATTTTTGTTCCTTCTGGGAGAACACTCGTAGCTTTTACCCTTCGTTTTGGCTTGGAAGTGGAAGGCTCTGATGGTTGTACAACTGGCGGCTCTGCTAACAGAATATCATCCTTCTGCTCAGTCTTTAAGAATATCAAACTATTTTTAACGACTCGACTCGTTCTTTCTTCAATGGAAGTGCTCTCTTTTACTGACCAATTAACTGGTGGCAACAGTTGTTGCTCAATTTGGTCTCTAAAATACGTGAGAAGTAGAACTTCACCACTCTTTGTCAAACCTTGTACGTCTTCTGATAGGATATCAGACATTTGCTGAAGAGTGAACCTGCTGTAACTACGTTCTCGCACTTCAAACTCATCAGCACAATTAGCCCAGAAGTCTTCAACTGCAAACTTGTGCGTACAATTTTGACCAAGATGTGATGCAAAAACACCACGAGGATCATATGAAGACCTCCTGTCGAAAACTTAAGACCATATCTGGATGATTTATTATCGATTGTCTTGGCATCTGCTCCAGATCTGCATCTATAAATACTCATTCCAAGTAGAAAATTGAAAGTTGCCTTGCGTCTACTATGCAAAAATGTATGAACTTCATAGGCTTGCCTCAAAAATTCCATAAATGCTATTTCATATGTCAGATATCTCGAAAACATGGCTGGCTCTCCTAAGAAGCCATATACTCTGATGTAGGAAAAAGTGGGAAACTGGATAAACCAATCAGCCCATTCTGCCATTGCTATTCTAGCATCTGTTGAAAACCGTATATGCAACTCATTATCCATATCTCGCACTACATGCATCAAGAACGCATCATTCACCTGCCTGTAATGTTGTTCAGCTTGGGAAATTTTTAACTGCAGGAAATGATGATAAACATGCTAAATACCCAGAGTTCCAACAACATTCAAACCTCTGAATTGACCTTGAAAAGCCATCAAATACACAAGATATGACATCATGTGGAATTCATGAGCCCTTTGAAAATCAATTATTTGTTGGTGGAAACTATCACTGATGAGTGCCGACCAGTCATAGAATTCGGTTCCATCAACAATCTGGGACATGATGTATAACATCCAAGGCTGGAACTTGTTAGCATATACTTGACCCGTGATCCGGCTTAGCAACGTAATCATTATTGCATGTTCCTCCTTGAATTCTCCGCATCCAACGTTCTTTAGCATGACGTTCTGCATCTCTTTTAACCACCTCTGACCAATCTTTTTCTGATATTTTTCTTTATCATTATTCTAAACCCTCTTGCATTCTTCAAGTGAAACAGTTAAGTTTTCTCTCCAGATAGGTATTGTAAAACACTTCTCTATGTCATTTGGCCTTAGGCTATAGAGCACACGTCCATCTCTTGACTGGATTTCTCTTGTGACCGAATTGTAATGCGTCATGCAAGCAATTACAAATTTGATACTTTGCACTGTGATGGGAAAGGATACTGCTGCAAGTAAACAGGAGTGTCCTAGATTCCTGATAGCATTATTTCCTGCATCCTCCAAGGAATGTAAATTGATCACTGGAAGTACTTTATGCAAGTCTGTTTCACAAGTTCTCATGAAATTGTGAACCAACGCCGTTTTGGGTGTTGGAGAGTACTGCATATTGGAAGATTTGAAAATCAACTGTGAACACGCCTGTGTCGGTAAAAAATCTTGGACAAATGGCTGAAAATTACTTGCTAATTTTTAGAAAAAAATAGATTTCGATCAAAAAAGATGGCACATGGGTTTTGTAGGCAATTATGTTTTGAAGCAACTCAGATTGTCAGATTTTGAAAAAATGAAGATTTTCCTGAAAAAGCAGGAAAAAAGGAGATTCCTGAAAAAAAGGAAAACTCCAATCTTCAAGAGGATGATATTCTAGATGGACCTATCTCGACGAAAACTGAAAAAGCTCCGGTTGAATTTCTGAAAAATGATCCCCTTGAAACAAGGAACCTGAAAAAGTGAGCCTCCCTGCTTCCTCAACCCGAAACTATGAAAAACGCTGAAAAAACACTTCGTTTGGGTCTTCGAATCTTCGTTGAAAAAAAAATAAAAATCCTTCCTCTGGATGCAACCTGCAAAAGATGATGAAATAAAGAAGCCAAATGCTTGTCTTTATAGATCTTTACGGTGAAAAAGCAGCTTTATTTGTGAAAGAATAAAACTTGGATCTCATCCATGAAGAAAGCAACTTTTAAAGCACAAATCCAAGTAAATGTCTTTGAATAAGAAGAATCCCTATTTTGTAGCTGTCTATGGCTTCATGTGCAAGATGATGAAAAATCTCTTCTTTTGATGATGTCATCAAACACGCGAGTTGAAAGAAGTGCTAGCCAATTTTTCTTTGTTTTTGACACTTCTACACTCATTTTGACTTAAATATGGTATGTCTCCAACTTCAACAAGGTGAAAAAATGTCACTGTTGACTGAAAAAGTTGACTGATCCTGACATTTCAGAGACCTATGAATTGAGATTCTATCCTCGGCCTCGGATTGACGATCTGGCATCGTTTGACCAAGTTTGACCTCCTGAAAACTGCCAACGGGCGAAGATCAGGAAACAACTGTCAGAAAACACTGTAAAATCTGAAAATTTTCTATCTCTGGTCAAGATGGGCACCCCAAGTCACCTGGTGTGCCTGGTTTCACCAGCCTTAGCCATTTTTCTGAAAATTGCAACTTCTTCAATTTTTTGATTTGCGTGCGCATTCCGATGGCGGAGGACCCCTGTTCGACTGTCGATTTCTTCCAGCTGGGATAAAACTGAGTCTGATGATCTGGCAGATAGGCAGGCCTGATGAAAGCTAAGCTGATTGTACTTTTTGTCTACCTCAGGAAATGCGCCAAACTGATCTGCTCTGAACCGGACCAAGTTGACAGAAGGAGATTCATTTTTTTGAGGAAAACTTCAAAAATAAACTAACTCTGATGAGTTGGGTGCCCCAAGTCACCTGGGGTGCCTAGGTTGCCATGCCTTAGAAATTTTTTTGAAACACTCAATTTGTACCATTTCTCGTTTTCTGTGCCCATAGCTCATGTTCGATCTTCGATCTTCGTTGTCTGGATGACTGTTGAGGCAGGACGGAGGGTGATCTAATTAGTCTGAACATATCTGTGATGAAATCCCAGATTTGACTGATGTTTGACCAAGTTTGACCAACTGGAAACAGGTTGATAGAAGCATTTTTTATGTTTCTCGAAAAACGTGAAAAAAAAAGCTAACACTTGAAATGTTGGGTGCCCCAAGTCACCTGGGGTACCTGGATTCTCAACACTTAGTCAAATTTCATATTTTCCAGATTTTCATTCCACCTCGGATCCATCCTGCATCGTTTTGCGTGCATCATCGAGTCAACGATTGTTCGTCGGTTTAGTGTCATTGAAACAACGTTAAAAACTCGTCGACAAGCTTTGGCAGATGAAATTCCTCTGTTGATGACTTCTGAGCTCATGCTTCACCTTCTGAAAAAGTAAAAATGACCCAGTACAGAAAACTTGACATTTTGAAGATTTCGTCTGGACCGCACGGATCGTGAAGCAAAATCAACCAATGAGAATCAAGCGCAACACTTGAGTCAGAGATTCTATTTTTAGAAAGTTTTGCCAACATTCATATCTCAAGAAACCCATAAAACCTAATCTGACGTCTATTTTTAGAAATTTTGGTTTTTTGACTTTTTGACGAAAATTTTTCTAGACTTGTTCAAAATGCCTGAATGAAGCAAAAATTTTAATTGGTACAACAATTGGCTCTGTCTGGGGACCATGGCGGATACTTACGGCATAGGAGAACCGAGAATCTCTCGATTTTGCATCTCGGACTAGTGCATTATCCATTAGGCAATAGAGTCAAATCACCTTCCTAATAACCTAGACCAAGATTTTTCCCTACACCTAAAACCAGACTTCCTAAAATCACCTAAAAAGTTGGACTTTCCAGAACACAACGAACACAATTGTCACATTATAGAAAGGGGAAAAACATTACGACATAATGATCACATCACAGAAAGGGGAAACATAATACGAGAATAGGAAGTGTTTCACACGCTCTTTTTCCTGAGCAAGGATGCGATGAAATTAGGACTGTCACATAAAACCATCAATCGACTCAGAAAAGTAAGAACCATCTCTCTTTAGCTGTGAAGATTGTCTTGGTAGCACAAAACTTTTCTTTCTCTACAACATCTCCTCAAAGAGCCACAATTCAGGAGGGTATTCATGTTCAGGCCACGAGAAGTTCCTGAGGAACTGGTTGATATGCCAGAGATCGGGTGGAGCATCTTCCTCTAAAGCAAGCAACCTCTGCAGCAGGTGAAGGCACAAAACTTCCTTCTAAAGATATATAGGAAAGTCTTGTGGCCAAAGTATATCCATGAGAATGGTTATCACCACATATTGAATATGAGTTTCATTTATATCTTGTACACATGCAACTTTATACTCAGTGAATGCATCATCTTCCGAAAAAGGTACAAGTTGCTCATACATGACCTTCATTACTGATTCTTGGCTTATAGGATCCACAACTGTCATTGCCCATTTTTCAAGTGCTTCAAGATCTTCTTCTTCTTCATTGGTTGCGTTTTTGTCCATCCACTCTCCAAAGTATGATGAACCATCAAGATTTGAATGGTCAAAACCTTGAACATCTTCACTTGACAGCTCACTTTCCCATTCATTACTTGGAATCTCATCATCCTCTGTAGAGTAATCTTCTTCAATGAAGATATCCAGCATCATTTCATCTTCAGCATTCATGTATCTTTCTTCTTCTGTTAAGTAAGTAGAATCAAAGAGAGATCCATCTGAGTCATATGCTTCCTCTTCTTCTTCTTGATCAATCTCACACACGGCGTATCTCACAAGACATTTGTCAAGAATTTCTGATTTTTCAATATCATCCTCTTTAGTGACTAAAACTGAATATTCCATGAACTCCTCTTCTCCATAAACCTCTTCATATGTTGCGTTCCACACTGGTTGCATAATATTAGTAAAGTCTTTTCCTTGCACAAGTTCATAGATGGATTCAACATCGTCCTCTTCACTAGTATGTATGAAAGATTCTTGAGATGCAGGTGAAGACGGGCTATATTGTAAAGAAAAGTCTACAGTATCTTCCATTGAAGAATCACTTTCCCACTGATGTTGAAAATAATTGATAATCTCTAATTCTTCCTCAGAATAAAGAAGATCTTGCTCTTGCTCCGATTGCAATGCTTCTTTGGTCTCTTCTTTGGATGTATCTGACACAGGTTCTTCAAACCAACATTCAAAAGATGAGAAAAACAAATCTGATTCATCATTATTTTGTTCTTGAGAAGATTGTTGCACTTCGTCTTCCTCAAAGAAAGTTTGTAATTTGTACATTTCTTCAGATTCTTCCTCTGATTCATCAACCACATAGACAACCTCCTGATTCTCTTTAGTTATTTCAGACAGCGTAACAAACGCAACAAGACCCGTCTCTTGATATAGCACTTGTGCTTGAGGATCTTGAGATTTCACCACCGTGAACCGTGATTTGGTTTCTGGTACCAATTTGAAACTACCTTTCTTTAATGGAATGGTCACAGATGACCAACCCAATTATATTTCTCCTCTAAGATCTTTGCAGAAACTTCTACTTAGCAGCATCCCGTAACTAGCTGGAATGTTGGCTACCAAGATAATCAACATTATTTTCTTCTCTGGGCAAGCCACCAACTGTACTTGAGCATCCTTCAATTGTCCAATGAATGACATTTATTTAGACTCAAGCGAATAACACTTGTCATGTGTTTTGGTGCACGAGAGTCCCAAAGCGTTCATCACCTGCAAAGGCATGACGTTGTCCAAGGCTCCTGAATCAATGATACAATTGCTCAATTTATAGCCTCCTATATACAGAGAGATATAGAAAGGCTTTGGCTTCTCTGCTGTTGGAACAGAAGATTCAAGCAATGTAGGTTGTACGACAGTCTCCTTCTTGACATACTTAACAATTCCATCTAGTTGATCTGGATGGTCCTGAAGATATTCCAGCAGAGAAATTCGCACCTTTGTCTTCATCATGGAATCCACTATATCAAAATTCGTTGAAGACAAATCTTGAGCCACCTTGACATTTTCATGTGGTGGCTTAGCATTGGAAGTGGAAGCCACTTCCTTCTCCTTTTCTTTTGATCTTTTTCTATCCTCTCCTTCCTTCTGTGCTTTAAAATGCTGAGTACGTGTAAACACAGGAGTCAAAATATTTTCATGATTCACTGCAAGAGAATATTGATGAAGATCCTCTTGTTCTTCCTTCATTATAACAGGTTTATTCTGGAAGTATCTTGTAGTAGAGTCGCCATCGAAGTTGTCCGTCTGTGGTAAGACAACATTTGTACTTGGGGAAGGGACAATGTTTGAAATAGGTGCAGCATCAGCATATCGCATGATTTGATTCATTCTTAAATTTTTAGAACATGTGGCTCCAGTATGCGCATCTATCTCATGAAAGGAACAAAACATTGCATTTTGAGTAGCATCAACTGCTTGTCTTGGTGGTGGTGCTATCCCAATTATTGAAAGGTTGAAAATTATTCCTCTTAGGCTGATATGGTTGCTGTGGTTGGTACTATTGATGTGGTTGGTATTGTTGCTATGGTGACTGATATGGTTGTTGCGCAGGTTGCCCCTAAGTAGGCAACTGTCTCTTCATGATAGTCACTTCATTTGCTACCTTATGTAGCAATGGATTCGCATAACTCTATACAAGAGGCCTGATTGAATCTGTTTTCATTTTGCCAGAGGTGATCATGTCATCCTCTAACTAAATGGCATTTTCTTGTATATTGGATAATTCTGTTTCATTAGCCGATCTCAAAAAGAAGGCTATCTTAGAAGGAAGAGAGTTAATGAAACTGCTCAACAGAATTTGCGGAGATGGATTGAGTGTATGAGAAAGGCACGTAACTAGGTGATTAAACCTTGCCACAAACTCCCTCATTGGTTCATTATTTTCCATCTTTGAATTTGAGAGTTGGGCAAACAATCTGTGACCGTCTTCGGCAGGCTTGAACCTTGCCAAGAATTTCTCACTCATAGTTGCCCAACTTGTAATGATACCTGGTTCCAAATGATTGAACCAGTCAGTAGCATTTCCCATGAGAGTCAACAATGAAGAGATGCACAACAACATCTTCATGTGATACGTGCAAAATAGCGTAGACTATTGTGAATGCAAAGATGTGTTCATCAGGATGTTGAGTTCCATCGCCATGGAACCAAGGAAAGTGCTTCCTTGACCCCTTTGGTAACTCATGATGTGCTTGCAGGGCCAAAGGTCCAATGTTATTACCCCAAGGCAATGGTGGTGGTTGCCTCTGATTTGCATCATTGTGATTGTTGTTATTTGCATAACCCATTGCTCTAGGCTGGATTACTGGTTCTTCCTGCTTGACTTTAGGAACTATGTTGGATGCCTCTCCAACCTCTGTAGGATCAAGATCTTGGAAGAAAGGAACCGTAGCACCACCTTTTCCCCTTCTTGAGAAAACCCCATGAGCCAGGATTATTTACTGTCACGCGGGAGGTGGTAATACTGGTCTTCCTGATGCAAGATCCACTTTGTGTTCTTCTTCGTCAAGGATAGCAGCCGCATTTCTCCACTAATTAGGACTTTTCTTTTGCGCAAATATGAAACTCCTTAGGCTGCTAATGATGTCCATTTGCTCTCCTGCTACTCATACAAGATTTGGTTGAATAGTTGGTGGTGTAAGATTTGGTATTTGAATTGGAGTAGAAGGATGCTAGAGAGTCATTCCCGTGACATAAGCCTAAGCTTGCTTGAATTTTTATGCCGCGTGCCCCATGGTGGGTGCCAAAAAACTGTTGGCATTTCAATTTGCACCTCTAGAATGCGATTTGGAAATAGATAGCTATGCACAGATAAACTGCTCTCCTATTGGAAGGGGGAGTTCCCTTTTTGTTGATGTTCGCTGAAAAGATAATAAAATAAAACTTCGCCTATCTTCTTTTTGATTCTCAGCTGCGAGCACAGGGTTATAAAACTCTAAACGTTGCAGAAGAGGTTTTTTTTTTTTTTTTAAACTTCTACTACAACTAAGCATAGACAAACGACGCTTTCAATCTCTTGAGTAAATTCAGAGCAAAGGAAATTAAAGTGAACAAGGAATGATTGTTTTAACAAAAACTTAAGCAATTTTCTCCCAAATTTACATCACAAGACTTATAGTACTTTAATGATGGAAGCTGAAATGAAAGCTACAAAAGCCACACATCTGATGACAAAAACTTGATGAATCGAGATAGAATATCAGAGAAAAATAGGCATGAGACTTCTATTCAATATCACAAAGTTGGTACAACTCCAGGACAACAATGCTACAGTAAAAGGCAAGCATACAACAAGTGATCAAACACCAGAGAACAGATTACACAAAGTGAACAGACGCTTTGAATATAAAGATTTGTAGGATCGAATAGGCACAACAAATTTGCTATCACAATTACCATTACATACAATGGGCAAGGATGCCCTTATATATACTAAAATCAAAGGAGTAGGGAACCCTAAAATCTCCTTGATTAACCCTAACTTGCCAACTCGCAAGCTTTATTGCTATTCTAAGACAAATATACAATAAACAAATGCTTTAAAGCGATTTGCTTTAAAGCAAAGAAGATTCCAACTATCACAAGGTGATTTCCTTTCTAAATATAGAATGGATGAGCTTAGGATGAAAGAAAATGTTTTAAAACAAAAAGCATCTATTTTAAAGCTTCTTTATTTTGAAATACATCCTCATCAACATTCTTGCTTTTTGGTGGTGTCATCCATTGATATTCTGGGAAACAATATCTTCTAAAAAGTGAGTGACCGCATCTCTGCCAGGAACACTGATACTCTCTAGAATGATATTTTGATTCTCTAACATTTCTTCACCGTTGGCAACCATTTGAAGAAATTCATGAACTTCACCCATAGCCTTGTTGAACTTCACTATCATTGCAGCAAAATGACCCATCTTGCCGGCACTGATATCATCATTAAAATTGCCACAGACGAGAGTCTACAACTCTGCTTGCACTTCCCTGAGATCATACAGGGTACCATCTTCTCTTTCATACGAACACGGGATCTGAGAGACAAAAGATCTGATGAACTTGAGGATGTTGACTACCTTTTCTTTCCATTCTGTCAACTCTAAAATCATACTGTCATAAGTTTTTACTATGAAAAGATATTGCGCTTTCCAAGTAGAAACTGTCTTCTTATCCTCAACAGAATCGACAGAGTCAAATGCAATCTTCAAGTCAGAGATAATGATCTCAAACACTAGTCTATTTTCTGCCATGGTCTTCCGCAACCCCTGGATGCCTTGGCATAAATCATGAGTGTTGTACTTTAATTGATAAAACTCTGAAAGTACAACTCTCCCTTTAGTCACAAATTCTTCCACCCTACTATTTGTTAGATCTAGGGCACACAACTGAGAGGGGGGGTGAATCAGTTGTATAAAAACTTGCTTCTACTTCAAGCACTTGATTCTTCTTTGTTAGTTAATAGCATATCAGTTAACCATTCATGAAAGCATAATGCATAAACACAGAAGCAGATAAACATCAACACATTGGACACCAAGATTTTGACGTGGAAAACTCGGTTAAGGGAAAAACCACGGGGTGATTAACCCAAGGATTATTCTCTGTTAGAAGAATAATAAAAATGAATGGCACATGCCAATTAGGGCTCACTGCCTGAGCACACTGCTCACAAAGAGGCACATTGCCTACAGGAGACACACTGTCTACAAAGTGATAAGAATCACAAATATGAACTGGAGATTGACATCTTTACCATGTCTGGATCAGTTCCATTTAAGCCCGAGATACTTCTACTCTGCCCTTCGCTCTTTCGCTATGCCACACTTATCTGCTCCACACACACTTTGAAATGAACTCACAAACCTTTATTTATACAAGGCATCGACTTAGGAACAATCATCTAAGTTAGCAATCATCCACAAGAACATTTGCAAGTCGGCAATCATCCACAAGAGCATTCGCAAGATGAATAACTCATCTGGTCGGCCAGTCTGAACAAGAATATCTTCATCCAGAAGAATATCTTCAATTTTGGGCTCTAACACTAATGCAGACTGACAACACAACCTCAACATGATCCAAGAACCTTCACAAGCTTGCCTGAGTGACCAGGTACATCCACACTTCCTCTACTTACTGGAATCTCTTCTCCTCTTCATCCAGAACTTCAAGAACACAGTCTGTCGCGACTGTCAAACTGAACCAGGTTCTTCCGGACCTCCAAACTATATACAAACTGAGATGACACATCACAAGGACATCCCAAACACTCCTTCCAATCCGCAGAGTCTGACAATGCACCTCCGGATCTCACCGGACCTTTTTGTAACACTCTATCACTCCGGAGCATCTCCTGAAACCGGTTCTACTTGACCGATCACAACTTTTTCATATCTTCATGCGGACCTCTGAAATATTAATTGGATCATCTCACGACTCATATCTAAAAACCCTTTAATCCGCATCCTCTGATCCTCAACCTATTGCGTACATTTGCCTTCTTCTCATCACTGTTCTTCACTATTCCTGATTGAGACTAATTTTCTCAATATCCTCAGTACACAGCTCATCCAATCCTTCTTACCAATGCAATATGAGTATGTTGACATCAATGACAACACTGGTTAACCTCATACTTACAACAATCTCCCCCTTTGTCATTGATGGCAACATATGATGTGAAAAAACATCAAGACAAGAACTTCTCTTTTCTGTCACAGCTCCCCCTATCAGCAACAACTCTTCACATGTCTTCTCTTCCTTTACTGCTCCCCCTTTGATCATCAACCACTTGTTTTTCACATGTCTTCTCTCCACCTTTGACATCAATGGCAAAGGGCTCATACTCACACTTGTAACACATCAGAATCATACCAGCAGCTCCCCCTTAGTAGCAGCTCCCCATCATCAATCCGGATCACAAGATATGACTGTGATATCCGCCGAACTGATGCACATCAGTGCATCCTAGTTCATCACCGGAGGGGCCATGACCCCTAACTTCTCCCTGAGATACTCAAAAGAGTCTTTGGGAAGAGGTTTAGTAAAAATATCTGCAAGCTGATCCTTGGAGGGCACATACTCCAATCTGACTTCACCCTTGTTCACTTGTTCTCTCAAAAAGTGAAATATTATAGATATATGCTTGGTCTTAGAATGCAATACCGGATTCTTTGAAATATTTATTGCACTTGAATTATCACAGAAAATTGTGATAGGCTCCTCATATTCTACTTTCATGTCTCTTAACATCTGCTTCATCGATAGGATTTGAGTGCAACTACTTGCTGTTGCAATATATTCTGCTTCAGTTGTAGACAGAGATATTGCCTCTTGTTTCTTGCTTAGCCAAGAAACTAATCTCTTTCCCAAGAAGAAAGCTCCACCACTGGTGCTCTTCCGATCATCCACATCTCCTGCCCAATCTGCATCTATATATGCATGAAGAGAGAAATCCTGATCTCTAGGATACCATAGACCATACTCAACTGTTCCTTTCAAGTACCTAAAAATTCTTTTGATTGCCATAACATGAGATTCTCTAGGATCAGCCTAGAATCTTGCCACAAGACCAATAGCTTGCATTATATCTGGTCTAGTCTGAGTGAGATTCAATAAACCTCCAATCATTGATCTGTACTTTGTCTGATCTATTTTAGGAGAATCATCATCTTTGCTCAACTTACATCCGGTTGCCATAGGAGTGTTCATTGGCTTGGAATCTTCCATTCCAAATTTCCTCAACAATTCTTTCACATATTTGGTCTGAGAGATAAAGATACCCTGCTTTGTCTGAGTAATTTGCAGACCCAAGAAGAAATTTATTTCACCAAGCATTGACATTTCAAACTCACTTTTCATTTGATTTGCAAAGGTTTTACACATACTGTTTCTTCCTCCAAAAATGACATCATCAACAAATACTTCAACAATCAAGAAGTTTTCATTATCTATTTGGAAATATAGATTACTATCAGTAGTACCTTTGTTGAAACCAATCTGCACAAGATGCTTATCCAACCTTTCATACCATGCTCTTGGAGCTTGCTTCAATCCATATAGTGCTTTCTTTAACTTGCAGACCATATCATCATGATTAGACAATTGAAATCCATCCGGTTGTTCAATGTATACTTCTTCTTCCAAATCACCATTTAGAAAGGCAGACTTGACATCCATCTGATATACCTTGAAGTCTTTGAAGGCAGCATATGCAAGAAATAATCTGACTGCTTCAATTCTTGCCACTGGAGCAAAGGTTTCTTCAAAATCAATTCCTTCTATTTGAGAGTAGCCTTTGCAGACCAATCTGGCTTTGTTTCTGATTACTTCACCAACTTCATTTAGTTTGTTCTGGAAGACCCATTTGGTTCCAATCACATTCTTGTTTCTAGGTCTGGGAACAAGATCCCAAGTGTGATTTTTCTTAATTTGCATCAACTCTTCCTCCATTGCTTTGGTCCAGTTTTCATCATTGCAAGTTTCATTTATTGTCTTAGGTTCAATCTTTGAAATCAGACAGTATTCATTTGAATTTTGAGCAATTCTCCTCCTTGTTTGTACCCCTTTGCTTTTGTCACCTATGATCTGATCTTCAGAATGATTTAGAGTTACATACCTTGGAACTTTGGGAGTCTTTTGCACTGTTGTTTCTTGATCAGGTTCATTCAGACAAACCTCTTCTTCCTGATTTACCAGATCAATCTGAATCTGACTTTCAGGAAGGGATTGAGTTCCTTGAACCAGAACACCATCCTGATCATCTTCATCATATTCATAAAACCTTGAGGGCTTCTCAATTCCTTCATCAACCTTCACATTTGTACTTTCTATCATCTTTCTCAGTCTCTTATTGTAACACTGGTATGCTTTGCTTTGAGTGGAGTAACCCAAGAAAATTCCTTCATCACTTCTAGCATCAAACTTTCCTAGATCTTCATCTCTTTTGATGTAACACTTGCTACTAAATACTCTAAAATATCTCAAAGTAGGAGTTATACCAAACCAAAGTTCATAAGGAGTCTTACCGGTATTGTTTCTGATTTGAACTCGGTTAAGAGTGTAGACTGCAGTGCTGACAGCTTCTCTTCAAAACATCTGAGGAACATTTGCTTCCATCATCATTGTCCTAGAAGCTTCCTGGATGGTCCGGTTCTTTCTCTCAACTACTCCATTTTGCTGTGGAGTCTTAGGAGCAGACAACTATCTCTTTATGCCATGCTTCTCACAAAAGTCTATGAAATCACCGGATGTGAATTCACCACCTCTATCAGACCTTAGACACTTCAGTTTCAATCCAGTTTGATTCTCTACCATATCCTTGAAGATTTTGAACTTCTCAAAGGCTTCTGATTTCTCTTTCAGAAAGGTAACCCACATCATCCGGGAATGATCATCAATCAGTAACATGAAATATCTATCACCTTGTATACTCTTGATTCTTGTCGGACCACATAGATCAGTATGAACTAATTCCAATAATTCGGTAGAGGACTGATCTTTGCTTTTGAAGGAGACTCTACTCTGTTTACCTAGGTGACATTCTTTGCACAAACTATTTGTAGGTTTCACCAATTTTGGAAGATCTCTTACAGCCTGAATATTTCTTATCTTGATGATGTTATCAAAATTTACATGACACATCCTTCTATGCCATAACCAACTCTGATCAACTTGAACAAATAGACAACTTTTATTTGAACCAACTAGATGGAAGATATTACCTTTTGTTTGAGTACCGGATGCAATCTCAGTTCCAAAACTTTCAAAGATCCTGCATCTTCCATTCTTGAACCGGAGATCATAACCTTTGTCTACCAACTGACCAACACTGAGAAGATTGTGCTTCAATCCGTCAACATACAGTACATTGCTAGTTTTGCTCTTTCCATCAAAAGAAATAGTTCCCCTACCTCTGATTCTACCTACAGAATTGTCACCAAATTTTACCATTCCTCCTTCATACCTTTCCAAATCTAAGAACTTGTTCTTGTCACCTGTCATGTGGTGAGAGCATCCACTATCAATAACCCAATCATCCTTTTCTTCAACTTGGGCAGCCAAAGCTCTTTCTACAACCTTATGATTGATAGATTCAGAGGATATTGGTTCTTCTTCCTTGATGGCAATAAACACCCATTCATTTCTAGATTTGTCTCCTATCTCTGATTCATCATCTGTTACTCCTTCATTATCAGCTTCTTCATGAACATAATAATAGTTCTTTTGGAACCTTTGTTTGTTAGAGTTTGACCTTGCAGATCTTTCCAGACATCTTGAAGCAAAATGACCAATCTTATTGCAGTTGAAGCACTTAAAAGGTAACTTTCCTTCATACTTACTGGATCCTCTTGGCAATCTCTTTGCAATGAGGGCTTCAAGATGAGCTGTTTCTGCTTCTTCCTCTTCCATGTCTTTCCTTGCTTGATCATACCATGACAGCTTCCTTGAAGAGTTTTCTCCTGAATCAAATCTTTGTTTGTCTTTCACATAGGCACTGGCTTTGAATGCAGATTCAGTCTTGGGGGGATCATCTCCAAACTCTGTCATTTCAAATGCAGCCAGTTTGCTAGCCAATTGCTCTCTTGTGACAGTTGCATGGGCTCTGAATTCATCAATGGCAGCAACCTTGATCTTGTAGGCAGGAGGAAGGGATCTGAGAATTTTGCAAACAATCTCATTTTCATCTAGAACTCCACCAGCATTCCTGATTCCACACACCAGCTCATTTACTCTTGGCATAAAAGTAGTGATATTTTCATCATCTCTCATCTTCAATCTTTCAAATTTTCCTTTGAGACTTTGCAACCTTGCACTCTTAACAAACTCATCTCCTTCATGCAGAAGTTCTAGTTTAACCCAGATCTCATAGGCAGTTGGTAGATCAATAACATTTGAGAGTTCTGAGTCAGTCAATGTGCTTAGAATAGCCTCTTTGGTCCACAGATTGTTTTCAGCATCTGTGATTTCATTTAGAGTTGTCGGACCACCCTGTGGAGGAACATATGCTTTTGTGACCATGGACAAGTATGCTTTTCCCATACACTCCAAGTGATATTTCATGCGGCCTTTCCACAGAGAGAAGTTTGTTCCATCAAACTTTGGACTATCCTTCTTGTATGACGACATCCTGGATCTCCTCAAGCGGTTAACCTTCTTTCAGAGGAACTTGGCTCTGATACCAATTGTTATATCTAGGGCACACAACTAAGAGGGGGGGTGAATCAGTTGTATAAAAACTTGCTTCTACTTCAAGCACTTGATTCTTCTTTGTTAGTTAATAGCATATCAGTTAACCATTCATGAAAGCATAATGCATAAACACAGAAGTAGATAAACATCAACACATTGGACACCAAGATTTTGACGTGGAAAACCCGGTTAAGGAAAAAACCACAGGGTGATTAACCCAAAGATTATTCTCTATTAGAAGAATAAAAAAAATGAATGGCACATGCCAATTAGGGCTCACTGCCCGAGCACATTGCTCACAAAGAGGCACACTGCCTACAGGAGACACACTGTCTACAAAGTGATAAGAATCACAAACTTGAACTAGAGATTGACATCTTTACCATGTCTGGATCAATTCCATTTAAGCCCGAGATACTTCTGCTCTGCCCTTCGCTCTTTCGCTATGCCACACTTATCTGCTCCACACACACTTTGAAATGAACTCACAAACCTTTATTTATACAAGGCATCGACTTAGGAACAATCATCTAAGTTGGCAATCATCCACAAGAACATTCGCAAGTCGGCAATCGTCCACAAGAGCATTCGCAAGATGAATAACTCATCCGGTCGGCTAGTCTGAACAAGAATATCTTCATCCGGAAGAATATCTTCAATTACAGGCTCTAACACTAATGCGGACCGACAACACAACCTCAACATGATCCAAGAACCTTCACAAGCTTGCCTGAGTGACCAGGTACATCCGCACTTCCTCTACTTACTGGAATCTCTTCTCCTCTTCATCTAAGACTTCAAGAACACAGTCTGTCGTGATTGTCAAACTGAACCAGGTTCTTCTGGACCTCCAAACTATGTACAAACTAAGATGACACATCACAAGGACATCCCAAACACTCCTTCCAATCCGCAGAGTCTGATAATGCACCTCCGGATCTCACCGGACCTTTTTGTAACACTCTGTCACTCTGGAGCATCTCCCGGAACCGGTTCTACTTGACCGATCACAAATTTTTCATATTTTCATGCGGACCTCTGAAATCTTAATTGGATCATCTCACGACTCATATCTACAAACCCTTTAATCCTCATCCTCTGATCCTCAACCTATTGAGTACATTTGCCTTCTTCTCATCATTGTTCTTCACTGTTCCTGATTGAGACTAATTTTCTTAATATCCTCAGTACACAGCTCATCCAATCCTTCTTACCAATGCAATATGAGTATGTTGACATCAATGACAACACTAGTTAACCTCATACTTGCAACACTATTCATGTGTCTCCCATAGAGAACCAACTGACTAAAATGTCATTGATCGGCTGGTGATTCCAGATTTGGTGGAAGCAATAAATCAGCCTGTGATGCGCCATGGAAAAGGTTGGAAATATACTGCCGCAGCTGTCTGACTTCAGCTTTGAGAGATGCTTTGTCCTCTCCGTCTTTCAACACTCTTTCCTTCAAATTATCCACTGCAACCTCAAAGAGATTTACATCTGTATGCCGAGTACTTCTACCAAGGTTAGCTTTGACAACCATGAAGTCATCAACCTCGACATCATTAGCACTTCTATCTTCACGCAGTGTTGCAGTTTCAAGGATTATTTCTCCATCCGCATTCTTCACAATGCGAACCTGTTTCTTTAGCTTCTTGTCTAGTGTGTCTTTATAGATGCTTTTAAGCTATGTTAAATCCAACTAAAATGAGGGCTTTCTCCTCTTCCTTCCCAGAATGTTTTCAAGCCAGGATGAGCCATCTTCTCTTTGAAACTCGGTTCTAACCTCAGCAACTCCTGATAAACCAATGTGTGCATCAGAGTTACGAACCGGTGAATCTGGATCTGAATCTATGTGGATAGGAGAAGTGATCGGTGAAGAAGGTGGAGAGACATGATCTAGAGGTAACACTTTAACACGCAATGTTAGTTCAACAGGAACTTCTGATTCAACTGCTGGGTGTTCCTGCTGGCCATGAGTTGGAGACTCATCCTTTTTCCTCTTTAACTTAGCCATTTTTGTTCCTTCTGGAAGAATACTCATAGCTTTTACCCTTCATTTTGGCTTCGAAGTGGAAGGCTCTGATGGTTACACAATTGGTAGCTCTGCTAATGGAATATCATCCATTTGCTTAGTTTTAAGAATATAAAACTATTTTAATGACTCGACTCGTTCTTTCTTCAATGGAAGTGCTCTCTTTTACTGACCAATTAACTGGTGTCAACGGTTGTTGCTCAATTTGGTCTCTGAAATACATGGGAAGTAAAACTTCTCCTCTTTGTCAAACCTTCTATATCTTCTGATAGGATATTAGACATTTGCTAAAGAGTGAACTTGCAGTAATTGCGTTCTCGCACTTCAAACTCATCAGCACAATTAGCCCAAAAGTCTTCAACTGCAAACTTGTGCGTACAATTTTGACCAAGATGTGATGCAAAAACACCACGAGGTTCATATGAAGACCTCCTGTCAAAAAACTTAAGACCATATCTGGATGATTCATTACCGATTGCCTTGGCATCTGCTCCAGATCTGCATCTGTAAATACTCATTCCAAGAAGAAAATTGAAAGCTGCCTTGCGTTCGCTACACAAAAATGTATGAACTTCATAGTCTTGCCTCAAAAATTCCATAAATGCTATTTCATCTGTCAGATATCTCGGCAACATGGCTGGCTCTCTTGAGAAGCCATATACTCTGATGTAGGAAAAAGTGTGAAACTGGATAAACCAATCAGCCCATTCTGCCATTGCTATTCTAGCATCCGCTGAAAATCGTATATGCAACTCAGTATCCATATCTCGCACTGCATGCATCAAGAATGCATCATTCACCAGCTTGTAATGTTGTTCATCTTGGGAAATTTCTAACTGCTAGAAATGATGTTTAACATGTTGAATACCCAGTGTTCCAACAACATTCAAACCTCTGAATTGACCTTGAAAAGCCATCAAATACACAAGGTATGACATCATGTGGAATTCATGAGCCCTTTGAAAATCAATTATTTGTTGGTGGAGACTATCATTGATGAGTGCCGACCAGTCATAGAATTTGGTTCCATCAACAATCTAGGACATGATGTAAAACATCCAAGGTTGGAACTTGTTAGCATTTGCTTGACCCGTGATCTGTCTTAGCAAAGTAATCATTATTGTGTGTTCCTCCTTGAATTCTCCATGTCCAACATTCTTTGGCATGACGTTCTGCTTCTCTTTTAACCACATCTGACCAATCTTTTTCCAGTATTTTTCTTTATCATTGTTCCAAACCCTCTTGCATTCTTCAAGTGAAACAGTTAAGTTTTCTCTCTAGATAGGTATTGTAAAAAAACTCTATGTCGTTTGGCCTCAGGCTGTAGAGCATACATCCATCTCTTGACTGGATTTGTCTTGTGACTGAATTGTAATGCGTCATGCAAGCAATTACAAATTCGATACTTTGCATTGTGATGGGAAAGGATGCTATTGCAAGCAAATCGGAGTGTCCTAGATTCCTGATAGCATTATTTCCTGCATCCTCCAAGTAATGTAAATTGATCACTAGTACTTTATGCAAGTCTGTTTCACAAGTTCTCAGGTAATCATGAACCAACACCATTTTGGGCCTGATTTGTGTTGGAGAGTATTGCATATTGGAATATTTGAAAATCAACTGTGAACATGCCTGTGTCGAAAAAAAAATCTTGGACAAATGGCTGAAAATTACTTGCTAATTTTTAGAAAAAAGCATATTCCAAGCAAAAAAGCTGGCACATGGGTTTTGTAGGCAATTCTGTTTTGAAGCAACCCAGATTGTTAGATTTTGAAAAAGCGGAGATTTTCTCGAAAAAGCAGGAAAAAAGGAGATTCTTGAAAAAAAGCAAAACTCCAATATTCAAGAGGATGATATTTTGGATGGACCCATCTCGACGAAAACTGAAAAAGCTCCGGTCAAATTTTTGAAAAATGATCCCCTTGAAACAAGGACCCTAAAAAAGTGAGCCTCCCTGCTTCCTCAACCCGAAACTATGAAGAATGCTAAAAAAGCACTTCATTTGGGTCTTCGAATCTTCGTTGAAAGAAAAATAAAAATCCTTCCTCTGGATGCAACTTGCAAAAGATAATGAAATAAAGAAGCCAAATGCTTGTCTTTAGAGATCTTTACAGCGAAAAAGCAGCTTTATTTGTGAAAGAATAAAACTTGGATCTCATCCATGAAGAAAGCAACTTTTAAAGCACAAATCCAAGTGGATGTCTTCGAATAGGAAGAATCCCTATTTTGTAGTTGCCTATGGCTTCATGTGGAAGATGACGAAAAATCTCTTCTTTTGATGATGTCATCGAACACGTGAGTTGAAAGAAGTGCTAGCTAATTTTTCTTCGTTTTTGACACTTCTACACTCGTTTTGACTTAAATATGATCTGTCTCCAACTTCAACAAGGTGGCAAAATGTCACCGTTGACTGAAAAAGCTGATTGATCCTGACATTTTAGAGACCTATCAAGTGAGATTCCATCCCCGGCCTCAGATTGACGATCTGGCATCGTTTGACCAAGTTTGACCTCCTAAAAACTACCAATGGGCGAAGATCAAGAAACAACTGTCAGAAAACACTGTAAAATCTAAAAAAATTCTATGTCTAGTCAAGTTGGGTGCCCCAAGTCACCTGGGGCGCCTGGTTTCACCAGCCTTAGCCATTTTTCTAAAAATTGCAACTTCTTCAATTTTTTGATTTGCATGCGTGTTTCGATGGTGGAGGACCCACGTTCGGCTGTCAATTTCTTCCAGCTGGAATAAAACTAAGTCTGATGATCTAGCAGATAGGTAGGCCTAATGAAAACTGCATTGACTGTACTCTTTGTCTACCTCGAGAAATGCACCAAACTGATCTGCTCTGAATTGGACCGGGCTGACGGAAGCAGATTCACATTTTTCAAGGAAAACTTCAAAAATAAACTAACTTTGATGAGTTTGGGCCCCCCAAGTCACCTAGGGCACCTAGGTTGCCATGCCTTAGAAAATTTTCTGAAAAAACTCAAATTTTATACCATTTCTCATTTTTCATCCCCACAGCTCCTGTTCGATCTTTGATTTTGGTTATCTGGATGACTGTCGAGGTGAGATGGAGGGTGATCTGAGTAGTTTGAACATATCTTGGATGAAATCTCAGCTTTGACTGATGTTTGACCAAGTTTGACCTACTGGAAACAGGCTGACGGAAGCATTTTTTACGTTTCTCGAAAAACATGAAAAAAATCTAACACTTGAAAGGTTGGGCGCCCCAAGTCACCTGGGGTGCCTGGTGTTAGCGCCTGAATTGACTGGTAGTTTTTTGAGCAATTTTCATTCAGGCACTCTCCCTAAGTATCCAAAAAATGCTCCAAGTGTTGGACCTCCTCAGCAGTTTTCAGCTGCATCATCATATTTTCTTGAGGAGGAGGTCATCATCATCATGTTTGTTTCGATGGTGGAGGTCATCATCATGTTCTCCGTCGACCGGTTTCTCATCGTCATCATCATATTGAAATATCGGGTGATGTTTGGTTTTTATCCTGATGATGCTGATGAGCTACAGTGTGCCCTGATCTGCTTGCGAGGGTGATTTTTCAAAGTCTCCGGTGATCTTCCAATTATCACTTTGCCCAGACATGATGATGATGTTGCCCCGATATTCTGAAGGGGTTATTCTCTAAGTTGTTCGACCTGACTTGTTCTTTCTTAAGGGTCGTCATCATCATCATATTTCCAGTTATCACCGTGTTGCTTGCGAGGGCCATCATATTATCTGCATCATGATATTTCGCCGGGGTGATATTTTTATCATCGGGTGATCTTGGTTATGATCATCCTGATGATGTTGTATCACTTCTTGTTCGATTGTTTTGTCATCCTGATGATGCTGACGTCATCCTTATATCAGGGTGATATCTTTCTTTCTGCCTGTCTGCATCATGATATTTCCGAAGGAGGGGGTGATATTTTCATATCACTCGAGTGTGTGTTTGTTCCAGCATCATGATGATGCTGATATCAAGGAGATATCCGCCTGCCGGCTTCGTGCGCCATCTAGAGGGGGTGATCTTTTCGAGCATCATCATATTCATCTATCGCCCCGATCTTACAGAGGAGCTACAGTGCAACCTGATATTTGCACATCAGGATGATATTTCCAAATATCCGGTTGTCTTCCGAATATCATCCTGATGTTAATATGATGATGACGTCATCGAGGTCCCGGGGGGGGTCATATTTCTAACACTGATCATCTTGAGGAGATCTCCCGACATTTGCAAGCATGATGATGACGTCATCCGGATATGAGGAGGTGCGCAGTAGGCAGATATGATGATGACGTCAGCAGGATATGATGATGACGTCATCAGGATGTTCATCGGCCAGACTTTTGGTATAGGCTCAGCAGGAGGATGTTCCTCCGATGGATTAGGTTGTGCCGATGAAGGCGATTATCATGCGGTTGTATTGCAATATGATGCTGACGTCAGGGTGATATTTCGGGCAACAGGATATCATGCTGCTGGAGGATGATGATGATGAAGTCTTATACTAGTGTCGTCAGGAGCAAAAGCACCGACATGATATATGCTCATGACCTAGTATATAAAGTGTTAATGAGGTTGCTGCGGGGTGCATGTGGGATAATGTTATCCTGCATTTTCAAAATATCATGATGATGAATCTCGGCGGGAAATGGTTGCGATTGGCTGTCTGATGTTCTTCCCAAGGCCGCGGGTTGGTGCGCCATTAATGGCGATTGTTGCAGAGGTATGGGCGATGGCATGGGCTGATCCAGTACCCGGTTGAAGATCTGAATCCCTAGGCAGTGGCGCAGGGCTCGAGAGATCTTCCTGTCTCCTCCCCTACCTGCTGCATTCATGTTTGGGCGCCAATCTGGATTTGTTTGAGCGCCATTTTTATGATACTGTATATCTGGCGGGATTTTTGGTCAACCTGGTAGTTAATGCTGAATACACCCTCCTGCTATATAAGGCAGACGGTGTTATTCATTCAAGGTGGTTGAAAGTTGTGATTTTTGGCTCTGTAATGCAAAACCAGCTGATCTGGTTGCTCTGTACAGTTTAAACTTGTGAGTTTATGTATCTCCTGTTGTACCACTTGGCATGAATCCACTGATTTCATGGTTGACCTTATATGAGTAATGCTATCTTAGCATGTGTTGTGTTAATTCTGTCTCCAGTATTGCATGTATTCTTCTTCTGGATCTGGATATGTGCTTAATGTTCAGATTCTAGAGCATAGAATTCCTATGTTGAATGTCTGATCTTTTAACCTCTGCTCAAGGGGCAGATTAAACTGTTTTCAGGTTGAACATTGGGAAGGGTATACTGCAGTAGGGATGCCATAAGTAGAGATAACTTAACACTCTTCATTGGGAGATATCTGTAAGGCAGATATCATGTGTATCCCCCTGAAATCCAGTTTTAGCTATTCATGCTGATCATTCACAGGTGTATGTCTACCGACTCCAAGCCCTGGATAGGCACCAATCATGCTGTGTTCTTGTGTTATACACCATGTCCAGCTTTGCATCCAAATTCATATCAAAACATTTCATACTTCCACCTGTTAGTTGTAGGAGTAGGATTAGGAACCCCCTGCATGCTCTCATACCCAACTAGACATCATGTCCAAGAATGTTGCCAGCCTTGTGATCTATTATGCAGATCTTGGTCCATACATGAGAGTATTCTGCCTGTTGTTGTCAAGTTAGATCTTTCTGTCTTTGAGCTAGTCAAGGTTACATCTTGAGTTATAGGGATACCCCCCTTGGTGCGGCAGAACCAGAAGTGAAGGGGAGGAGCTCACGCAACCTCCTGTATTCAGTTGGCTGAATCTGCCTGTGCATTAGAAGTGGCAAATCCTAATGCTGATTCAGAAGAAACACCAACACCTGGATTCTCAACACTTAGTCAAATTTCATATTTTCTAGATTTTCATTCCACCTCGGATCCATCCTGCATCGTTTTGTGTGCATCGTCAAGTCGACGATTATTCATCGATTTAGCATCGTTGAAACAACGTTGAAAACTTGTCAACGAGCTCTGGCAGATGAACTTCCTCTGTTGATGACTTCTGAGCTCATGCTTCACCTTCTAAAAAAGTAAAAATGACCCAGTAGAGAAAACTTGACCTTTTGAAGATTTTGTCTAGACCGCACCGATCGTGAAGCAAAATCAACCAATGAGAATCAAGTGTGACACCTGAGTCGGAGATTCTATTTTTAGAAACTTTCTATTTTTAGAAAATTTTGCCAGCATCCATATCTCAAGAAACCCAGAAAACCTAATCTGACGTCTATTTTTAGAAATTTTGCTTTTTTGACGAAAAATTCCTAGACTTGTTCAAAATGCCTTAATGAAGCAAAAAATCTAATTGGGTACAACACCCACTAGGGCGTTCTCCATAGCAGAGATAATTCTCTCCATGGTGAAATCTGGGAACAAAATCGTCGTCCCGTCCGCGGACTCACGAATCCGAGGAAAAACCCGCGAGTTCTCTTGAGCATCCCCAACAAAGGCACTCTTCCAAGCCTTAGATCTAGTTGCCTTGTCTTGCTACACATGGCTAGAGGACCTAAGAGCCTTATCACAAGTCACGTGACCAAGAAGGTCTTGCAGACTGTCCTAGAAACCAGGGACAGAATCAACACCTGAAGCATGCCTAGGGCTACCCTGAACTGAGGATGATGGGGCATGGGGACCCCCCAAGTCCCCTGCAGCCATGGAGAAAATAAATTCAAATTTAAAAAGAAGTGGGAAATAGACGCAGTTGCAGAGCTAAAACTATAGATTATTATTAACTATATTAAAAATAATCAATGTTATGCAAGGTGTAAAACACACCTTTTTCCCAACATTTATCCTGAGACTTCACTACCAAAATTGGAGGTTACCTATCCCTTGATTGGACTCACATGTTTCTAAAGATAAGGTATGAGACTGAGGTCAAGATCCTAGTTGAGCCCATTACACTACAATAAAATGAGCATGAGATAGAATTAGAAATTGATGCAAAATTTGCACTCGTGGTTGAGGAAGAACCTGCTCCATCCAAATCTTTAAGGGATGAAAGAATTTAAGTACTACTAATTTGATTACCTAGATCACTATTCAACTCAATTTTTTGAAATGGGTTCATTTGATCTATTTGAAGAAATTAGAATGGGTAATTAAATCATTCATGAAGAGGCCCTACTCATCCCATAGATCAAAAGAAAGAGCTCATAGTGATAGGATAAACCAAAGCAATTGCTTCTTAATACAATTTTGTTCCTTCAAGTTCTATTTATTCTTTATTTTCTTGGTTTTCCAATCAATGAGTTTTGTTATCTTGTATTTTAAGCATTTAATTCATGAGCATGTGGTGAATTTGAAAGATGTTTCATATCACTGAGAGTTTGCTAAGGATGATTATTTTGTGTGGTCAACTTGAACATCTTAGTGTGATCCTAAACACAATGTATATATTTTCTATAATGATGTTGGAATTGTATTTGTAATCTACAACTAATATAGGGTGGTTGCTGATTACATTTTTTATGATTCACAAATCCTTAGAAGATGTATCCTTCTCTGTAGTGACTACAATTTATTGGGTCAAGCAAAGAAGTGGTTATGATTTGGATTCATCTGATTTCCAAATGATGTTTGAAACAAAAGACTAATAGGCTCATTGTTGGCAAGAGACACTGTGTGGCTTCATAAGTGTTGTCATTGATGGCAACAAAGTCTATCCCACACATCCGTAGTACATAGTATGCCTATACCGAAAGTCAGATTGAAGAATGTCTTGGTCCGGTGAACAAGAACAGAGTATGTAACAAGATCCGACAACCAGGTCCGAATCTCTCAGATGGTGTAACTCAGTAAGTTGCGGACTTGGACAAGTCAAGAGGGGTATCATGACTATTGTATTCCAAAGATTTAGCCTGCAGTGATAAAGCATGAAAAAGATATGAGCATCTGAGTGTTGGGTTCCAATCAGGTAGAGCAGACAGAGGAAGAACCGACCAACAAAGTATCAGACCTCAATCCGGATGAGTAAAAGGTGTTGATCAAGCAATTTGTGGGATTATACATTGTTGGCCGACATGATTAATGACTTCTATGCCTATGTTTTTTATGCGCATCACAAATCAAGCATGGATTCAGCCGACAGATTAATTACTTGCAGTGTTCTTGTTGCTGACTAGAAAGTTGATTAAAATCCTTGATGCGGATATATATACCAGATGGATTCTAGTATGTAGGTGTATGATGTGTTGGTGTAAGTAATAAGGTGCGAAGAAAAGTAGAGATAAGTGTGGGAACAATAATCCAAGTCCGGTATGTGACTGAACAACAACATTGAACAGAGGAAGGATGAAGTGCATCAGATCAGTATATTGTGCCTAACCGGAACTGAACTCTTGCATTTGTAGATGCTTCTTATCAGTTCAAACACTTGATTATCTTCTATAAGTTTTGTAGACAGTGAGTCTCTTGTAGGCAGTGTGCTCGAGCAGTGAGCCCTAATTGGCAAGTGCCATTTGTACTCCTTTATTCTTTTGACAGAGAATACAATCTTGGGTTAGTCACCCCGTAGTTTTTCCCTTAACATGGTTTCCACGTAAAAATCCTTGTGTTATGTGTGTTGATTTTATTTATGTTCTTATGATTACATATGCTTTCATGTTTTGGTGCAACACTGAATATTAAGATAACAACAGAGAAGAAAGTTGAGGAAATTTTGAGATAACTGATTCACCCCCCCTCTCAGTTACCTACCTTGTTTCCAACAATTGGTATCAGAGCAAGGTTCCTCTGAACAAAGCCTAACAGCTTGAGGAAGATCTAGGAATTTCAATGGATGCATATGGTATGAAGGAACAACTTCAGTCTGTCCTAGATGATCTTGAATAATCCCACTCTGAAGTCAATAATTTGAGAGAAAGACTCAAACAAGCTGATGAATTCATAAATGAGCTAAAAGAAAAACTTAGCATTTCTATGAAAAAGAGAAAGGAACTCCTTCAAAAATTAGCCAATCAGAGTGAAGTCAATGATACTAATGAAGATCTGGATGAGAAAAATAAGCTATGTGAAAAGCTGTCAAAAGAAGTCATTATGGTGAGGCATGAAATGAAATCAGGGGTTATGAGGTTCACTCAAGAAATTGAAGAAAAAAGAAAGATTGAAGATAATCTAAAACAATCCCTCAAGGAGAAAATAGAGGACTGCCACAAAATGGACAGAATAACCAGGCATCTTGAATATGATCTTGAAGAAGTTAGAGACAATGAAGAACAATTCGAGAATCAGATAGACACTCTTAAATAAGATCTTCAAACATCAAATGAATACAAAGAGAAATTCAAGATAAGCTCAGCCCAGCTTGAAGTTCTTCTTGAAAGCCAAAAGAGGGTAGATGATAAGCGTGGCTTGGGATATGAGAAAGGTGAAAGCTCTGAATCGAGTCAAAAGAACTTTGGATCGGGTAATCAAAGAAACAGGCCTAGAAGACCTCTGGTAAGACAACCAAATGCCCAAAGATATCCGTCCTTCAATGGATACTGCTTCAATTGCAACAACTTCGGTCATAAATCAACTTAGTGCAGGAGGAGAATGAATCAGACTAATCCATCCTTCTCCAGACAATGTTTCAACTACAAAAGGTATGGTCACAAATCTCATAAATGCATAAATATGCAAATAAACAATTCATTCAATGGTAGATGCTTTGCATGCAATAGAATGAGACATATGGCTAATTAATGCAGATCAAAAGGATATCAATCAAATAAGCAAAGAAATGTTGTATGTTATAATTGCAATAGATCTAGTCATATTGCCAAATTCTGCAGAAGCAGAAATCAGGATAGAAAAGGTCCGGTGGAACATAATCAAAAACAAGATAAGGGCAAAAGTAAAGTGAATGCGGATGAAGTTCAAAAGGAGATGAGCAAGATTTGGGTAAAGAAGAGTACAAAAAATATTGGGGATGGATCCGCACCAGAATCTGGTGCTGATATTCCTTCTAGAAACTAAAAAGGTGAGCTCTGGCTCAGGGGGGAGTCACAGAGAAAAATAATTTCCCCCAGCCAATCAGCTAGTGCCTAAATTCGGCACATTGAGTAAACATCTGACGCTGCAGATTAAGGGTTCTCAAGAAAAACCTCCAAATAACCTTCAGTCAAAATGTGAAAGATCCGCATGGAGTTTTGCAAGACTTATAACTGCTCAAGTTAATCCGGTTCCGACAGCTATTCGGTAAAGCAAAATTTCATAGACAGATCTGGTATGATTCAGAATTGAAATGCTTTGATCTGCAGACCCATGGCATGACTGAAGAAAAGAAGATATGTTGTCAATCTGCATTGACAATGATTCTAAGTTTAGCGCAGTGATTCAAGAAGATGTAGGAGTCTAGGATAACACTGAGAGGAGGGGTGAATCAGTGTTGTGTAAATTTTCAAATCTTTTTACAAACTTTAACTAACAAGACACAAAGAGAGAAAGATATCATTGATTTGTCAAACACATATGCACATGACTGAGAATGAAGAAAGAGAACAAAACCTCTTGAGCAAAGTATTAGCATACACATATACACATGAAAACAATATGAGACATAACACAAATTTGCACGAGTGGAGAACCCTCCCGAGGTAGAAAAACCACTCTAAAACTGCCTCACTAGCTTAACCTTGAAAATATCTTTACAAGCCTCACTGGCTAATACAAGTCCTCACTGGCATAAACAATCACCATCATTAAAACATAAAACTTTGTGTGCAAGAATTGATTGCTAACCAATCTGATTTACACCATTATACAACATGTGTTTCATCATACACCCTTATACCTCCTATTTGATTTTCAAGTCAAGACCATACAAAATAACTCCTTTTACACACCTTTACAACACGCTTATCTCTGCAAATTTGATTCACCTGATGCATATTCATTGGCATTTTATCTTCATGGTTCAATCTGTAAGTTTATTGCATGATGTCTTCATACTATGTTTGATCCAATCCTGCACAAACATAATCTCATATACAATATCATGATTCATCTGTAAAATATCTTCAACACTCCATATTGATCCACATCACCACACACACACTTATCAAAGTACCTGTAATATCATTAAAATTCATATAACCTTTCACATTACTTCTTTTCAAATATATGTTCTGCCTGTTCAATTTCATCTTCTGCAAATCTTCATTTTTATTAAATTGAATGCCTTCAACAACAATATTTTTAATCTTCCCTTGTAGAAGAAAACAAAAAACTCTTTGATCATCTTCAAAAAGTCTCTTCATATTCCTTTGAAGAAAATTTATTTCAATTCCCATCATAAGATATTCTTCAACCTGCAAGAATAAAAAAAATATGCAAATATATTTTCTTCTTTGCATCATTGTTATCCTGTTCTTTTTGAAATTTTTCTCTGCAATTTTCTCTTTAAAAATTAGCTCAAAAAAAAACCTCTGCTCTCAAAATAAATCTTCAATAAAAAAACATTCTCCCCCCATCTTCTTCAAAATTCTTTAATTTGTGAAACTCATCTTCAATCATTTCATCTCAACAAAAAACTCTATTCAATTTGCCCCGTAAAAGAATTTAATACATCTCTTAAACTTTCCAAAAGCAAGGTTTTCAAAAAGCAATTTTTGTTTGTTTATAGGCCTCCTTCATAATAGTCTTTCATGCCATGAGAATAGAAATAAAACTCTATAAAATATCCAAAAGGATCTACCTTTTACAAAATACCAAAAATCCTCTTTGCAAACTCCACTCTATGTGCTGTCATAGAGAGATGACATCCAAGTGGCCATCAATTTAGGAGTCAATAGAAAAAGTTTCTAAATTTAAAAGAAGCCATTGATTGACTTATTCGCGTCCACACCACGTTTGAATGTGACCATTGATCATAAACTTGGCACCCAACACTCATTATAGAAGACCGAAGCATTTGGTGATGGGAGAGAGAGGACAGGTCAATATTATGACCGTGAGACCCTTAAGTGGGTCACTTAAGTGATCTTGACTTAACATGGTAGGTCAACTCAACGTTATAACATAAAGTGCACAGTATGTATGACAGGCTACTAAGAGTTTAATACATGATGACAAAGGTAAGCTTAGGATTTAATAAGTAGTGACAAAGCTTAGCTTAGCCTAAGTTTTTATTGAGTTTTAGTCTCTTAACAACCTTAACACAATAACACCATTAGAGACAGCTACAAACCATACTACAGAGATCTCTGATAAGGCATGAGTATGACCTATAACATAGGCTTATAAAAACATTATAGTGGCATTGAGGTCTAAAGATTTATACAATATTTAAACCCAAAAAATGGTCTAAGGACATGTAAACAAAATACATAGGATATAGAATATGATAACATATATAACATGACTCTATGACAGAAGAATATCCAAGACAGAAAGATAAAAGGACATTTAGAATATGATGACACAAGTAGGACATGAAGGGCATGAAGGACATTTACAACTATATACCTCTGCATATGTCACAACTGCAACTAAGATCAAATGAAGTCCATGCCATTGTAAATTGAGATCATACCACATGTAATGTAGATCAAATGCCTACCATGTCATCTGTATCAACCTGAGTTTTGTATTCAATGAACCTTATCATTATATTCAAACTCCAACTGATATCTGCATCTATAAAGATCATGACAAATTGTGAACAGAGATTTCACTGCAACATGACCACCTTTGCATATGATGATGATGATCTTATATCTCTGATGATAATGACCCACTTCAAACAAGGATCACTTCATTGCTCTGTCTTGATATGTTGTCATAAACTCATCCTTGTTCCAACCTTGATGAACAAGCATTCACACTGACCAAGTTGCAACATGATACCAAGATAAACACACATATGAAGCAAGTACTTATCTTTTGAAGTATAACCTCAACTTGCATCAACCTCTTGCACTTACCTCCTGATTGGTGACCTTCAGATGTTCACTAATATCAACCCAAGATCCTATCATAAACAAGATCAAATATGAACCAATATAAACACTAAACATGAGAATCCATCCTGAGACAACTTTGAAGATATCCTGATCAAATCAAACCATGAATATGAACATAAACAACTCCTGTCAAAACCAACACATTGCAAACCTATAAGACCTTTTTGACATCAATGACAATCAATCTCCATCAGAAGATCCCTCTCAAAGCAGGGCAACCAGATACCAGATAACTTAAGTTGTGCATTTATTACAAAAGGAAATTAGGGTTTGCGCAAGGATAAAAAGGTTCCTTCACTCATTATTTGCACACTTGCACTCATGAAGAAGAAAAGAAGAGCTCTGCAACAAAGTTTCTACAATTCACTCAAGATAAACTAGAAAAATGATTTCAACCAACGATTTGCTCCAGCTCCTATTTCAAACCCTAAAGCATTAAAAGGTACTGCCATTCTGAAAATCTCTCTCTGAATCTTTTGCAAAATGGCTACTCCAATGGTTGTCAAGATCTCTGATAGGTCACGTCCTAAATTCAAGAAACACCCTTATAAATCCCTAGAAGTTGATCCTTTGGGCGCATTTTCTAGCATTTCGCACGGAGTATTGCATGTAGAAGATGTTAGGGTTTATATCCATGCCAACATTGAGGAATTTGGAGACTCAAAATTGATGGACATTTATCACAAACATCTTATAGATGAGAATTTTGAACTCAAACCTAAATTCAAGGCCCTCTGGGATAAACACTTCAGACATTGCATATATTTTCCATGTTTTGCAGAAGATGATTGGGTCCGGTATGTTCTAAGCAGGATGCATGATAATTTCATGTGGCTAATGAGGCCCTTCAAGATAACTAAAGATGCCATCAGGGCAGTGACCAGACTACATGCACCCGATGGGTTACCTACACTTAAATCCATGAAGAACCAACAGTAACTGAAGCCACCGGATCTAAATTTGACAAAAGAGTAATGACCATAGATGACATCACAAATTTGAATGTCAAGTTTGCCTCAATGATAATCAGGTTCAAGATCTATCATTTGAGCAGGGAGAATTCTGTGTCTGGCACAACAATTTATGCATCATATCAAATGTTGAGGGAAGATGTAGACTATGATCTATGTGAGCTTCTTCTAAATCAACTATTGGAAAACCTGCAGAAGATAAAAAATGATAAGAAGAATTCCTTTAAATATGGTTGTCTAATACTGTGTTTGTTCTTTTATTATATGAATGAGCTACCTGGATCACATGGTTGGGTATGGCAAAATGACAAACCAGTTGCAATTCAAATTAGAGATTATATGTATGGACTTGGTGATGCTCAAGCCCAAAACACAGCTCTCTAGAGTTACTTCAAGAACTTTCAGAGCATGATGCAAGCCAGAGAGAGAATTCCACAGTCCATAGTTGAGAAATACAAGGACACAGTTTACTTCATGGTTGACACTGACCAATGCCTAATGGAGGCAGTTGAACCAAGAACTGTGTGGATAATGCCTATGGAATATGAAGTCGATGAAAAAATCTTGGAGCTTCATATTCAACATCTGCTGAGCCAACCCAAGGACACTGAGGCAAAAAGGTTTGGAACCTTTCAAGAGCTAAGTGTAAAAATACATGTTGAGTTAAGACAGCCAGAAATTAAGAGGAAAGTAAGAAGGGAAGTTGAAGAAATTGCCAAAAGATTTGGCCTATCAAAGGAAGTTGTGGATGCAAATAGAGAGAAGATGGAGAAGGTTGAAAAAGAGAAACAAGAAGCAAAGAAAGGAGACACTCTGGTACAAGCCTCCTCTTGGACTAGATCTTCTAAGAGCTCTGCACCTGCCACTCTTAAAAGCTCAAAGGCTTCCAAACTGAAAGTCAAGACATCCAGAAAAGGAGAAAAGAGGACAAAGACCAAAGCCACAAGTTCATATACAAGCCTTAAAGATGATGAAGAAATAGAATCCGATGAGGAAATCAAGAAAATGAAGAAGAAGAAAACATCTGGGAAATTCTCTGCTAGTAAAAATGAGGAAGAAAAGGCAAAGGAATTTGTTGAAAAGCCCACTCTTTCCATTGATGACATCATCAAGGCAGTTATTGTGGATGGGAACCTATAGCTAGTAACAAAGTTCTATGATGAATACAGTGATACTGACAAGAGAATTTTGGAAGAAGCTACTGTCAGGTACCTAAACATTTACAATAAAGCTTTCGTTGCAATTATATCCTTAATTCCTAAAAGTCTAGAAAAAGTACTTGAACTGAGAAAAGAGAATGCAAAGGCAAAAGACTTAGAGATTCAGGAACAAATAGCAATCCAGCTTTATCCTTCTATCACTCCAAAACAAATGGACATGATTTTCAAGGACTGTAAGGATGAGTTCTGGAGTAAAGAAAGAATGAATAAACTTATGCTTGGAGAAACTGACCAAGTAGCAAGAGAAACAAAAGATATACTCCGGAATGCTTTCAAAAGATTCAATCTTCCTATTGTAGAGGAAACAAATGAAGAACCTTCTACCATGGATGTCGAAGGATTAAATGTAATTGTTGAAGAATTTTCTGACAAGGATGTTGAAGGATTAAAGAAAATAGATGAAGAGAAGTCTGAGGACTTAGACTCCTCTATTCTGAAAGAGGAAGTTCATAAAGCAGTAAACACAGGTGACATATCTCCTCTGGATCCCACTGCAACTATGACAAATATTCCAAACACTGAAGCTAAAGGAGAAGATAGAGGAGAGGAGAAGAAGATTCAAGAAGAAGAGATCAAGGGAAAAGAAGAAGAACAAGCAGAAAAGACTAATGAAGACTCTTCTGATATTTCAAAGAAGTCTCAATCTCCAGCAAGAGACACTGTAGAGACAGTGAAGAACTTTTTAAACAAAGAAATGATGGAGATAGATGAACCTGAGCTATTTCAAGGACCACTGAATTTTGACTCTCTCTCTCCACTTCAGACAATGAAAATAGCATCTTTTGCTCAATCCAAAGCAAAAGAAAAACTCTTGAAATCTCACATGGAGGATTGTGAACTGTTGGAGATTGCATCCGGGATGCTGGAGAAGATCATGCCATCCTTCCAAAAGGATCCTTCAGCCTCACCATCTGGTAACTTGAAAACTTTGGTAAATTTTGTCAACACTCATTTTGAATCTCTAGAGAAATCAGCAGAAGAAAAGGTCTAGAAGGAGTTTCTGGGAAAGAGATTCACTGAAGTGCAAGGACTTATTGCTAATGATAGGAGAACCCTTGACATTGGAATAAACAGCCTTGAAAACTCTCTTAAAGATGGTGGGGACATATACAAATTTTGTTTATCTTGGCCCAAAGTGATAGAGAACATTGAGAAGAAAGTGAAAGAACAAGAAGATAAACTGTCAAGTTTATCTCAGAATTTTGATCCCCTTACTACCTCTTTAATGAATCAAGAATGCTAGGCTATTGTTATCATCAATGAAATAAAGAGGCTGGACAAAGAAAAGAAGAACATAATGAACAAAATGGGTGAACTCAAAGGGATAATTATCCCTAAGTTAGAGGCAATGCATGAGGCCTTGATAGATGCTCAGACCACAGCCCGGACCAGTGATCCGACAGATTTAAGAAGGGCAGAAGCATATGAATTTTTGTTGAGTGGTCACATCTCCATTTTGGATAGGATGAAGCAAAGATGGACCACAAAGTATGTACAGTTGAAGACTACTTTTGCGGATATACTTAAGTATATGTAAGTATAACATATATATACTTATGCGGCCATGTATAGGACAATTTTTGCAAATTTTTGGTATGCAAATTCTGCCCTTTGCCGTTGATGTCAAAGGGGGAGTGAGGAGTAGTGAAAAAGGTTGAATCCAGCTAAGGGGGAGCTCCATTAAAATAGTACAAAAGACAGAGCATCAACCAAGGGAGAGTTACTGCGACACTTAGCCATTTTTCACTAAGTGTTGCCATCAATGCCAAAGGGGGAGATTGTTGGCAAGAGACACTATGTGGCTTCATAAGTGTTGTCATTGATGGAAACAAAGTCTATCCCACACATCCGCAGTACATAATATGCCTATACGGAAAGTCAGATTGAAGAATGTTTTGGTCCGATGAACAAGAACAGAGTATGTAACAAGGTCTGACAACTAGGTCCGGATCTCTTAGATGGTGTAACTCAGTAAGTTGCAGACTTGGACAAGTTAAGAGGGGTATCATGACTACTGTATTCCAGAGATTTAGCCTACGGTGATAAAGCATGAAAAAGATATGAGTATCTGAGTGTTGGGTTCCAATCAGGCAGAGCAGACAGAGGAAGAACCGACCGACAAAGTATCAGACCTCAATCTAGATGAGTAAAAGGTGTTGATCAACCAATTTGTGGGATTATACATTGTTGGCTAACATGATTAATGACTCCTATGCCTATGTTTTTGATACACATCACAAATCAAGCATGGATTCAGCCAACAGATTAATTACTTGCAGTGTTCTTGTTGCCGACTAGAAAGTTGATTAAAATTCTTGATGCAGATATATATACCAGATGGATTACAGTATGTAGGTGTATGATGTGTTGGTGTAAGTAATAAGGCGCGAAGAAAAGCAGAGATAAGTGTGGGAACAACAATCCAAGTCTGGTATGTGACTGAACATAAACATTGAACAGAGGAAGGATGAAGTGCATTAGATCAGTATATTGTGCCTAACCGAAACTGAACTCTTGCATTTGTAGATTCTTCTCATCAGTTCAAACACTTGATTATCTTCTGTAAGTTCTGTAGATAGTGAGTCTCTTGTAGGCAGTGTGCTCGAGCAGTGAGCCCTAATTGGCAAGTGCCATTTGTACTCCTTTATTCTTTTAACAGAGAATACAATCTTGGGTTAGTCACCCTATGGTTTTTCCCTTAACAGGGTTTCCACATAAAAATCCTTGTGTTATGTGTGTTGATTTTATTTCTGTTCTTATGGTTACATATGCTTTCATGTTTTGGTGCAACACTGAATATTAAGATAACAAAAGAGAAGAAAGTTAAGGGAATTTTGAGATAATTGATTCACCCCCCCTCTCAGTTATCTGCCTTGTTTCCAACATATAAGGTGGTTGCTGATTACATTTTTAATGATTCACAAATACTTAGAAGATGCATCCTTCTCTGTAGTGGCTGCAATTTATTGGGTCAAGCAAAGAAGTGGTTATGATTTGGATTCATCTGCTTTCCAAATGATGTTTGAAGCAAAAGAATAATAGGCTCATTCTTCTTCACGTTTTCTTACCAACCTTTCTTTTACAAATTTTTTCATTATATTCATTAGATTACGTTTAGTTTAAAAATAATTTAAGATTTTAAATTGTTGTGTTACATGTGTTTTTTTGGTGCAAATGTTGGTTTAAGTTAAGTGTACCGATCTAAAAGTCTAAAATTTGATGTTGTCATAGTAATTGGAGAGGGATTATTTCTGATTTGTATTACTTGTTTTTACATATTAAAATACTTCTCGTGGTTAAGGTCATAAAGAATGTATATATCTACTGTCATAAGCTATTATTTACTATTTTACATTAACATATGCTATGTTATTGGGGATTGAAAACAATATTATTTGGAACTAAATGCATTCATGGATAGCCTATAAATAATAACATAATCAAATATCCTATGAATTGTGATTTTTTCTGAGGATTTTGTTGGAGCCCCTCGAATGAAACATTTAAATTGCTCACTTGCTAGATCATTTGAGTACTTTTTAAACCTACAAACTCACATTAAAGAATCATGGGGATAACATCGTTTCAAGTAGGGGAATGATTTCATTCCAACTCATTGACATGTCAAAACACACATCAACAAAACCCATTTTCCTTCAACTTCCCATAGAATTATGTTTCAAATCTAATCATAAGAAAAATAATTAGAAATAATCTGATTGCTTGTGACAAGGTCTCGGTACACAATCATCATGTATCTACATTTACAATTAATTGTAGTATAAGATTATTGAAGAAACCCTAGTTGTTTCACTAGGTGGATTAGAGGTGTCGTGAAGTTTATTCACTAGTTCCCTAGAAAACGTGTTTGGATCCTCCTTATATGTAATATTGGTGATTGTGTTAATTCTTGTTAGAACTTTCTTAATGTGATATTTGAAGGTCTTGAGAGTGGCATGTGAAAATAATGCATCATCAAAATTTAATTTTAAAATTGTGCTAAGTCCCCATTTCACATATTATGATTTTCCTCCAAATGCATCTCAATTATTACATAAACTTAGGATAAGCCTAATGTTATTCTTCTGGTATTCAATGATTATGAAGTCTAAGGTCATGAAGACATATTCACCATAAACACAAGGGAACTTGATGATGTTGTGGAAGTGTTGGCCTTTCAATTCGCACCTCTGGAATGCCATTTGGAAACAGATAGCTATACACAGATAAACTACTCTCCTATTGGAAGGGGGAGTTCCCTTTTTGGTGATGTTCGCTGAAAAGATAAATAAATTAAACTTTGCCTATCTTCTTTTTGACTCTTAGCTGCGAGCACAAGGTTATAAAACTCTAAACGCTGCAGAAGAGGTTTTTTCCTTTTTTAAAACTTCTTCTACAACTAAGCATAGACTAACGACGCTTTCAATCTCTTGAGTAAATTCAAAGCAAAGGAAATTAAAAGTGAACAAGGAATGATTGTTTTAACAAAACCTTAAGCAATTTTCTCCCAGATTCACATCACAAGACTTATAGTACTTTAATGATGGAAGCTGAAATGAAAGCTACAAAAGTCACACATCTGACGATGAAAACTTGATGAATCGAGATAGAATATCAGAGCAAAATAGGCATGAGACTTCTATTCAATATCACAAAGCTGGTACAACTCCAGGACAACAATGCTACAGCAAAAGATAGACATACAGCAAGCGATCAAACACCGGAGAACAGATTACACAAAGTGAACAGACACTTGGAATATCAAGATTTGTAGGCTAGAATAGGCACAGCAAATTTGCTATCACAATTACCATTACCAACAATGGGCAAGGATGCCCATATTTATACTAAAATCAAAGGAGTAGGGAACCCCAAAATCTCTTTGATTAACCCTAACTTGCCAACTCGCAAGCTTTATTACTAGTATAAGACAAAGATACAATAAACAAACGCTTTAAAGCAATCTGCTTTAAAGCAAAGCAGATTCCAACTATCACAAGGTGATTTCTTTCTAAATATAGATGGGATGAGATTAGGATGAAAGCAAATGCTTTAAAACAAAAAGCATCTATTTTAAAGCTGCTTTCTTTCAAAATGTATCCTCATCAACATTCTTGCTTTTTGGTGATGCCATCCGTTGATATTCTGGGAATCAATATCTTCTAAAAAATGAGTGACTACATCTCTACCGGGAACACTGATACTCTCTAGAATGATATTTTGATTCTCTAACATTTCTTCACCGTTTGTAACCATTTGAAGAAATTCATGAACTTCGCCCACAACTTTATCAAACTTCGCTGTCATTGCGGCAAAATGACCCATCTTGCCGGCACTGATATCATCATTAAAATTGCTACGGACGAGAGTCTGGAACTCTGCTTGCATTTCCCTGAGATCATACAAGGTACCATCTTCTCTTTCATATGAACATGGGATCTAAGAAACAAAAGATCTGATGAACTTGAGGATGTTTACTACCTTTTCTTTCCATTATGTCAACTCTGAAATCATACTGTCATAAGTTTTTACTGTGAAAAGGTATTGCGCCTTCCAAGTAGAAATTGTCTTCTTATCTTCAGTTGAATCAACATAATCAAATGCAATCTTCAAGTCAGAGATAATGATCTCAAACACTGGTCTATTTTCTACCATGGTCTGCTGTAAACCCTGGATGCCTTGGCGTAAATCATGAGCGTTGTACTTTAATTGATAAAACTCTGAAAGTACAACTCTCCCTTTAGTCACAAATTCTTCCACCCAAATATTCATGTGCCTCCCATAGAGAACCAACTGACTGAAGTGTCGTTGATCGGCTAGTGATTCAAGATTTGGTGGAAGCAGTAAATTAGCCTGTGATGTGCCATGGAAAAGGTTTGAAATATACTGCTGCAGCTGCCTTACTTTAGTTTTGAGAGCTGCTTTGTCCTCTCCATCTTTTAACAATCTTTCCTTCAAATTATCAACTGCAACCTCGAAGAGATTTACATCTGTATGGAGGGTACTTCTACCAAGGTTAGCTTTGACAACCGTGAAGCCATCAACCTCGACATCGTTAGCACTTCTATCTTCAGGCGGTGTTGCAGTTTCAAGGATTATTTCTCCATCCGCATTCTTTTCAATATGAACCTGCTTCTTCAGCTTCTTGTCTGGTGTGTCTTGATCGACTCTTTTAAGCTCTGTTAAATCCAGCTGATATGAGGGCTTTCTCCTCTTCCTTCCCAGAATGTTTTTAGGCCAGGATAAGCCATCTTCTCTTGGAAACTCGGTTCTAACATCATCAACTCCTGATTAACCAATGTGTGCATCAGAGTTACAAACTGGCGAATCTGGCTCTGAATCTATGTGGATAGGAGAAGTGATCGGTGAAGAAGGTGGAGAGACATGATCTGGAGGTAACACTTCAACATGCAGCATTGGTTCAACAGGAACTTCTAATTGAGCTGCTAGGTGTTCCTGCTGGACATGAGTTGGAGACTAATCCTTTTTCCTCTTTAACTTAGCCATTTTTGTTCCTTCTGGAAGAACACTCATAGCTTTAACCCTTCGTTTCAACTTGCAAGTGGAAGGCGTTGATGGTTGCACAACTGGTGGCTCTGCTAACGGAATATCATCCTTCTGCATAGTCTTTAAGAATATCAAATTATTTTTAACCAGTCGACTTGTTCTTTCTTCAATGGAAGTGCTCTCTTTTACTGAACAATTAATTGGTGTCAACGGTTGTTGCTTAATTTGGTCTCTGAAATACGTGGGAAGTAGAACTTCACCACTCTCTGTCAAACCCTCTATATCTTCTGATAGGATATTAGACATCTACTGAAGAGTGAACCTACTGTAACTGTGTTCTTGCACTTCAAACTCATCAGCACAATTAGCCCAGAAGTCTTCAACTACATGCTTGTGCATACAATTCTGACCAAGATGTGATACAAAAACACCACGAGGATCATACGAAGACCTCCCGTTGAAAAACTTAAGACCATATCTGGATGATTCATTACCAATTGCCTTGGCATCTGCTCCAGATCTGCATCTATAAATACTCATCCCAACTGGAAAATTGAAAGCTGCCTTGCATCCGCTACGCAAAAATGTATGAACTTCATAGGATTGCCTCAAAAATTCCATAAATGCTATTTCATCTATAGGATATCTCAGCAACATGGCTGGCTCTCCTGAGAAGCCATATACTCTGATGTAGGAAAAAGTGGGAAACTGGATAAACCAATTAGCCCATTCTGCCATTGCTATTCTAGCATCCACTGAAAATCGTATATACAACTCATTATCCATATCTCGCACTGCATTCATCAGGAATGCATCATTCACCTGCCTGTAATGTCATTCAGCTTGAGAGATCTCCAACTGCGAGAAATGATGATAGACATGTTGAATACCCAGAGTTCCAACAACATTCAAACCTCTGAATTGACCTTGAAAAGCCATCAAATACACAAGGTATGATATCATGTGGAATTCATGGGCCCTTTGAAAATCAATTATTTGTTGGTGGAGACTATCATTGATGAGTGCCGACCAGTCATAGAATTCAGTTCCATCAACAATCTGGGACATAATGTAAAACATCCAAGGCTGGAACTTGTTTGGATCTGCTTGACCCGTGATCCGGCCTAGCAAAGTAATCATTATTGCGTGTTCCTCCTTGAATTCTTCACGTCCAACATTCTTTGGCATGACATTTTGCATCTCTTTTAACCACATCTGACCAATCTTTTTCCGGTATTTTTCTTTATCATTGTTCCAAACCCTCTTGCATTCTTCAAGTGAAACAATTAAGTTTTCTCTCCAGATAGGTATTGTAAAACACTTCTCAATGTTGTTTGGCCTCAGGCTGCAGAGCATACGTCCATCTCTTGACTGGATTTCTCTTGTGACCGAATTGTAATGCGTCATGCAAGCAATTACAAACTCGATACTTTGCACTGTGATAGGAAAGGATGCTGCTGCAAGCAAATTGGAGTGTCCTAGATTCCTGATAGCATTATTTCTTGCATCCTCCAAGGAATGTAAATTGATCACTGGAAGTACTTTATGCAAGTCTATTTCACAAGTTCTTAGGTAATCATGAACCAACGTCGTTTTGGGCCTGATTTGTGTTGGAGAGTACTGCATACTGGAAGATTTGAAAATCAACTGTGAACACGCCTGTGTCGAAAAAAAAAATCTTGGACAAATGGCTGAAAATTACTTGCTAATTTTTAGAAAAAAATAGATTTTGAGCAAAAAAGTTGGCACATGGGTTTTGTAGGCAATTCTGTTTTAAAGCAACCCAGATTGTCAGATTTTGAAAAAGCAGAGATTTTCTCGAAAAAGCAAGAAAATAGCAGATTCCTGAAAAAAAGAAAAACTCCAATCTTCAAGAGGATGATATTTTGGATGGACCTATCTCAACGAAAACTGAAAAAGCTTTGGTTGAATTCCTAAAAAATGATCCCCTTGAAACAATGACCTTGAAAAAGCGAGCCTCCCTACTTCCTCAACCCAAAAATATGAAGAACGCTGAAAAAACACTTCATTTGAGTCTTCAAATCTTCGTTGAAAGAAAAATAAAAATCTTTCCTCTAGATGCAACCTACAAAAGATAATGAAATAAAGAAGCCAAATGCTTGTCTTTATAGATCTTTAGGGTGAAAAAGCAACTTTATTTGTGAGAGAATAAAACTTGGATCTCATCCATGAAGAAAGAAGCTTTTCAAGCACAAATCCAAGTGGATGTCTTTGAATAGGAAGAATCCCTATTTTGTAGCTGCCTATGGCTTCATGTGCAAGATGACGAAAAATCTCTTCTTTTGATGATGTCATCGAACACGCGAGTTGAAAGAAATGCTAGCTAATTTGTCTTCGTTTTGACACTTCTACACTCGTTTTGACTTAAATATGTTCTATCTCTAACTTCAACAAGGTGGCAAAATGTCATCGTTGACTGAAAAAGTTGATTGATCCTGATATTTTTGGAGACCTATCAACTGAGATTCCATTTTTGGCCTCCGACTGACGATCTGGCATCGTTTGACGAAGTTTTAACTCCTGAAAACTGCCAACGGGCAAAGATCAGGAAACAACTATCAGAAAACACTGTAAAATCTAAAAAATTTATATCTCTAGTCAAGTTGGGTGCCCCAAGTCACCTAGGGCACCTGATTTCACCAGCCTTAGCCATTTTTCTAAAAATTGCAACTTTAATTTTTTGATTTGCGTGCGCATTCCGATGGTGGAGGACCCTTGTTCAATTGTCAATTTCTACCAGCTAAGATAAAACTGAGTCTGATGATTTGGTAGATAGGCAAGCCTGATGAAAACTGAGCTGATTGTACTCTCTATCTGCCTCAGGAAACGCACCAAACTAATCTGTTCTGAACCGGACCGGGCTGACAGAGGGAGATTCACATTTTTCATGGAAAACTTCAAAAATAAACTAAGTATGATGAGTTTGGGTGCCCCAAGTCACCTGGGGCACCTAGGTTGCCATGCCTTATAAAATTTTCTAAAAAACTCAATTTTTTATACCTTTTCTCATTTTCCGTGCCTACAGCTCCTGTTCGATCTTCAATTTTGGTTGTTCTGACAACTGTCGAGGTGGGACGGAGGGTGATTTGAGTAGTCTAAACATATATGTGATGAAATCCTAGCTTTTACTGATGTTTGACCAAGTTTGACCAACTGGAAACAAGTTGACGGAAGCTTTTTCAACGTTTCTCAAAAAACATGAAAAAAATCTAACACTTGAAAGGTTGGGCGCCCCAAGTCACCTGGGGCACCTGGATTCTCAACACTTAGTCAAATTGCATATTTTCTAGATTTTCATTCCACCTCAGATCCATCTTGCATCGTTTTGCGTGCATTGTCGAGTCGACGACTATTCGTCGGTTCAGTGTCGTTGAAACAACGTTGAAAACTCGTCGATGAGCTCTAGAAGATGAACTTCCTCTATTGACGACTTCTGAGCTCATGCTTCACTTTCTGAAAAAGAAAAAAATGACCCAATAGAGAAAACTTGACCTTTTGAAGATTTCATCTGGACCGCGCCGATCGTGAAGCAAAATCGACCAATGAGAATCAAGTGCAACACCTGAGTCGGAGATTCTATTTTTAGAAAGTTTTGCCAGCATCCATATCTCAAGAAACCCATAAAACCTAATCTGACGTCTACTTTTAGAAATTTTGCTTTTTTGACTTTTTGACGAAAAATTTTCTAGACTTGTTCAAAATGCCTTAATGAAGCAAAAATTTTGATTGGGTACAACAAAAAGTAACACAATCCCCAGAAGGCACACCTATCTTGAACCTATCCTATGACCATTACATACATATAACAGATTAGTTGCAACTAATTCAAGACAAACTTCTACCAATTAACACCAACAACTTTTATAATAAAATACTTTTACAAATGAATTGAAATACTTACACAACGTTCAAGAAGATGAGTTGATCGATGTACACTGACTTGATGGACTCAAATTTTTAAAATGACATGGTTAAAATTTGAAGAAAATAACAAGTTGTGACTAGGGACAAGGATCTGGGGATGTAGAATGAACCTCAAAATATCAAGCTTTAGCTAGTGCCTTATCCATTGGGCCATAGAGTCAGAACAAATTATACATAACACAATGATAAATAGGAAGAGACCTTGAACATAAAAATATAAAACTAGAAAAAATAAAAACTAACACATGAAAAAAATTAAGTTGAACACAACAAAACTCCTAGTTCACCAATATAGATAGTAGGGTACAACCCATCATTTATTTGTTGTTTTAAATTTTTTAGGCATATCAATTGATAGGCTCTAAAAAGTAGATACTTGTGTAAAATAGCGGATCAAATCTATGAAGTTCTTATAGGCCAACTTAACTTTCCACATTCTTTGTGAGGAGCTCAAAGCTTTCAAATCATGTTAGCTTCATGAATAATCCATCACACCACTTTTTTTAATATTTAGTACACAATTTAGAACTTTATTGAACCTCTTTGATGCTGCCTTGCTTGCTTTCTATCACATCTCCCTACATCGTATGCAATTTTTCCATTTCCAATGTTTGACATCTTTATTATCCCACAAATTCAAGGAAGAACCTTAAAACTAATTTATCTTGTGCAATTATTAAAGTGGGTGAGTATCTAATTTCTTAAATTTCACATCCACTTCATGAATAACAGGTTGCATATTCATCAGATCATTTTCTTCTTGATAGAAAACTTCTCCCTTCTTGGTTGCAATCACTTTAGAAAATTCTTCTTCCTCTTCATAATGAAAATCTTCATTGGTTGATTTATTATTATCCTCATAATGCATATGATGTATTTCAACATATTCCATCATTTGTAGTCTAACCATTTGTATCTTTGGCAATGCGATGATCTTCCCTGCACTAGATTATCCTAAACATGAATTATGAAATATAATTTCTAAAATAGAAACACAGTGAATATTGTTGTATTGAATTGATAGAATTTTGTTACAAAATATCATTGGCCTCTTTGAGGGAGAAACCTCCTGTGAGTAGAACTCAATACAATATTATTCTTGAATGCCCAGTCTTATACTAGTTCTATTCAAGCTAATTGATATTTTCCAAGCATATGGGATTATTCAAAATAGCTCAAGGGATGATTTACAAAGCATATGCATCCAAAGACTTTATTACAATAAGGAAAGAGTTAGGACTAAGAGGTCCTAACATCCCCTTCCCCTTAAAAATCTTTGTACTAAAAGCTAAAGGGAAGGAAACTATTGTTGAATTTGGTGAAAGGGTTCCTAAGTAGCATCTTTAAGGTGCATGTCATGCCACTAGATTAGGACCTTAGTTAGTGTGCAGTTACAAATTTGGCATGAGCATATATCTAAGACCGCTTTTGGTTGAAGAATAATAGATCCTTTGGCATCAAGTTTTAGATGAATGGTTTAAGCAGTGACATGTTAACCAAGAACTTTATTCAAACAAGAGACATGGAAGACAATATGAACATGAGAGGAAGGTGGGAGTTCTAGCTTGTAATCTACAAGACCAATTCATTGAAGAACTCCGTAAGGATTGTAGAACCTTGGAACAAGCTTCTAGTGATCTTTCATCTATAAGGAAGACTATTTATAATGATGCAACTAGAGGAAAACCATAGCACCAGGTTGCAAAACACATTTAGAATGGTATTGATTAGCCTATTGCTTCATGTGGTTCTAAGCCATGTAGAGGTTTTCATGAAGGATTTAAGGAATACGGTCCTATGTGTTGAGGGTAGTATCCATTGTGTTGATTGGAGAGTTGCATGTAATGTAAGATATAAGAGACGGTGGTTTCTACCCATAAATTGCTTCATATGGGGCCATTTTCATGGTTGTGTGATACAAGGGTTGTACCACCATTATGCTGGTGATAAACTTGATCCAATGGTGTTGTTGCTCAAATGCACAACATTAAAGATATGTTTCCTAGAATTTGTTGACTATCTTAGTTTGACCATCTATTCCAGGGTGATATCTAGAGCTCATCTTCAATGTTGTGCTAGTTTTTTCTGAATGATTCTTTCTAGAAATGGCTTCTAAATGGAACATCATGATTAGAGACTATAGAAGAGGGAATGGCATAGAGATAGAAAATTTGGTCGAGTAAGGTTTGGGCTATGGTGGAGGAGGTGTAGGGGTAGGCCAAGGCATAGAAGTGGGAATACTCAAGAGGTGATCCATCACCACTATTACAATTGATTTTACACTTGACTTGGGAAGGCCCTGATTGAGCCCATTGAAATATATGTCCAAATCTGAATATGAATGGGCAATGGTTAGAGAAAGCTTGGAGTTGCCACTATTTCACCCTTTTGATGTTGGCATGTATCACATTAAATAATGAATTGCTTGATATCCTTTGTAAGCACGTGCTAGAAGAAACTGCAACAAACCTGCTCATATGTTTTCAAAAACCTTGAATGACTAGCCAAATATACAGTTTGAGAATAATTTTAGGATGTAGAGTAAAGTTGAGAAGTAAAAATAGGCATCCTTTATACCATAAATTTGGGCCATCCCAAGAGTGGTTGGGTGATGAAGCAGGGTTGACAAAAAGTTAGTAGATAAGACATTATGTGGGTAGGTTATGGTGTCATTCTTGTTGGAGATCATGAAACCAATTCAAAAGTGGCATAGAAACTACACAAAGGAACATATAGTCTTTAGTTTTTTAGGAAAGGGCATCAACAAACATATTCTCCTTGCCCTTCATATAAGTGATCTTAGAGTCATACCCCATGAGTTTGTTGACCCATTTTTTCTAGAGTCGAGGAGGATACGCTTTGCTTCAAGAAATATTTGAGACCAGTGATCCATTTTGATATAAAAATGTGTCCCAACCAAAGATGGCTGCCACTTATTAACAACATATAAGATGGACATAATTTCTTTATCATAGGTGAAGCATACTAAATTGTGTACAAATAGGGCCTTGCTAGTGAAGGTGGTGGCGTGACCATCTTGCATGAGAACAACACCATTGCCATTTCTACAAGCATCACTTTCAATGACAAATGGTTTAGAGAAATCAAGCATGGTGAGAATAGGTGTTGTACACATAGCCTGTTCAAGAACCTCAAAGGTATGTTTTGTGGTAATGGTCCATGAGTAGGCATCCTTTTTTAACAATATAGTCAATGGAGTAGCAATTTTTACAGTCTTTGACAAATTTTTGATAGTAGCTAGTGAGACACAAAAATCCATGGAGGCTTATGAGTGTCTTGGGTTTGGGATACGTTTGCATGGCAAGAATTTTGTTAGGGTCAACTGGAATACCTACTAGAGAGACAATATGTCCATGTTACTCAATTTACTTTTGACCAAAGGAGCATTTGGAGTGATTGGAACATAACTAATTATCTGTAAGAAATTGTAATGCTAGGTCAAGGTGTTGTAAATGTTATGCCCAAGTTCTGCTATAGATCAAAAAGTCATTGAAGAAGACCATGGTGAATTTATGGAGGAAGGGATGAAAGAGTTTATTCACCAATCCTTTAAAGGTGGATGGGGCATTAGTGAGCTTGAAGAGCATGACAAAAAATTCATAGTAACCATCATGAGTACATGGAAGGTTATCTTTATAATATTTGCTTCATTAAGACAAATTTGATGATAGCTAGAGTTCAGATCCAATTTAGAGAAAAATTAGGCACCATAAATCTCATCAAGTAACTCATAAATCACTAGAATATGAAATTGATGGTGAGTTTGTTCAACTCACAGAAGTTAATGCAAAGTCATCAAGACCTATTTTTTTGTGAATGAGAAGAATAGGTGAAGAGTATGGGCTAGAGATGGGGTGAATGACATTGGCCTTAAGAAGTTCATGTGCCAACTTTTCAATTTATATTTTTTGGAGGAACAGATACCTATAAACATGAATGTTAAGAGGTACACTTCCCAAAAGGAGTTGAATGTGATAGTCTTCTAGATGATGAGTTGGAAATCTAGTAGGCTCAACAAACACTAAGGCATGCTTATCCAAAATCTATTACAATTCTATAGGAGGATTGAAATTAGAAGGGTTGAACTTAATAGAGCATAGTTGAGCAATAATCTCGTGGGATTTTTTATTAAGAAGATTCCTCATTTGAAGTGAGATGATAAGACTGGTATACCCAGGGGTAAGACCCTTCAAGGTGTACTTCTACCCATTATCAAAGAATTGCATCCAAAGTTCAAATAAATCCCACAAGATTGGGCCTAGGGTATGTTGGGTCCTAAAATAGTAGCTCCATAATCCTAGAGTATATTCTCACCTTCAAGGCCAGGGGGTGTCGTCAATAAGGTAAAATAGGTGATCATCAACAAATTGAGGATGATTAAAGGCCAATTGACGAGACTAGAGCTCAACTAGACTTGGGATAGTATTCCCAAAGGTAATCATTAACCAGATTTGACCACAATGGAAGGTGAACAAGATGAATCACTACAATAGTGTTCAATGTATGTTGGACCCCAAAAGTTGTCACTAGGTCACAAACTAAACTATTACACATAAAACCTCTAATTAAGTTGATTACTACACCTTGCGGATGCACCCATAGATGATAACAACATGAGATCCAACAAGATGAATCCACTTAACTTCACATAAACAATTTTCAAGATCTAGTCATGCAAGAACATGATCTCCAATGATTTAGACACTCAAAGGTTACTTAGGATTATTCCCTAGTTTGCAATAATAAATCATGAACATGTGAAACCCTAACCTAATACTACAACTAACACAAATAGAGGATTGATAAAATAAAGTGTCTTTGATCCCTCACCAATATGGACCTGTGCCTACTCCATTGGGCAACAAAGTCATAGAGTGCAAGGAAGAATGACATACATTTGTAAAACATCAACAAAACTTGATATGCATTTACGTATAGATCAAAGATTACATCTCATACAATGGACATACTTAATAATCCATAATAGAACTGCAATAGCCCATATCCAAAAAAGGAGAGACTTTAATACCAAAAAAATTCATTACATTAGATGTTGTCACACATACATCAAACCCTTGTTACAATCACACTAGCAAATATGGTGAGAGCAAACACATAACTACAACTATACATTCCCTTGAATCATTACAAAATGCCATGGAGACATACAATTTCATGAAGATGTGTGTTGAAGATCATTCCTACATATTACAAGATGCATTCCTTCCTCTTACAGACCAGACTAGCTTTGCTTCATGCCCTAGAAACATCACGAGGCATTTGCAAACCAGAAAATTAGATCAATGACCAACCCCTTGAATGGCAAGAAACCTTGGCTTTATAGAATTTAAATAATCATGCACTAATCCATCTATGGGAATCTAATTCTTTTCAAGAGGTTCAAACCCAACCACCACATTAAATGCAAACAAAAAGAAATCCCATGAGATCCACCCTGAATCATGTGCAAATCAACTAGAAGAAGCAAAAAAAAGGTTACCTCTCAAAATGAGTAGTTGAAGAGGTCAAATAGACCATTAATGGTGACCCATGAAGTTCTTGGAATGTTTCAAAGCTTTTTGGAGGATTTATGACCTTTTGTGGGAATTCGATGGGGTACTACACATTAGAATAGGATGTGGGTGGAGAAGGTCTTGCATGATGGAGGAATTCCATAAAAAATGTAGAATTTCACATTGGAAATGTATGAAATGAGTGCAAGAGGAATCAACATCCCGAAAGGCATCAAGTTCATGCAAAGAGGAAGGATGGACCATTTTATCCATTTGGAAGAAATGCGGGGAGATGCAATAAGATGAGATGTGAGAAAGTCATAACATCCTATAGCAAGTAGAAAATCCACAAAAAGAAGTTTTGCAGGTTGGGAGGGGGATACAAGATATACCACGTGGTAGCACATGGTTGGATACAAAGAGATGAAGGGAAAGAAATGAAGGTGGGGGACTTTGGAAGAATAGGAGGTCTAAAGGGACACTTGGCAGCATATCACATATCATAGTTCTAAACATAGGACCCACTAAAAGAATTGCGATGTGAAGGGTACATGCGATGTAATGAACATGTGCCACATGGTGAAAAGTGATTGATTAAGAGAAACAAAAGGAAAAGGATTTTTTAGAGAAAACATAGGTGATCTAGATGTAAGGAAGAACTTCATAGAAGGAATTGGGAAGGGAATGCAGAAATGTGATGCAAAAATGGATGCGAGATTTGGAGGGGGAGCTAGACTAGCGGGAAAAGAGGGAACTGTAGGAGCATATTAAAACCCCACAAATGTGGAAGAGGACAAAAATTGAAGACACAAAGGGAATAGGAAATAGCAGGGATTAGTCCAAGATCAGATGCAAAGAAGGAAGGTGTTGGGACTGAAATTCCTAGGGTACTTTTTGGCAAATATTAAGTTTCAATCATCCAAAGATTTCAGTATGTGAGCATATATGGAAAGATCCATAGTTGTTTTCAAGCACAGATTAACAATTAAGTTGATAGAAATATTTGGATTTGATCTATTCTGATTCCTAAAGACTTAATATAACATGGTTGAAGTGCTCATTAAATATGAACCGTGAACACATGACATCATTAATCCTTCGTTAGACAGACAAATTCCTAGTCATAATGATTGGTGTAAGATGACTTGATCGGGGTATGTTTCCCAGGTCTCTCCGACTATGTAGGTCACACCGATAATAGAAGTCATAAAGGATTTTGGACAAGGTCAAAGATAGCATATTGGTGGGATTATTGTATCGGCAAAGATTATTTAAACTACACCGATCTTACATCTCTCACCGACGGAGCTCCAAGAGATATGCAAAGGGAAATGAGTATTGGCGTGAGACTGATCATCGGGGAGAAGATATTAAGAATCACCGATTGATAAATTCACACCGATGACCTTCCCCGATATGCTAAATTATTGTATATACAAGACATGACTTGTTAGCACTGGTTCTCTTTACCATTTCTACCAGTCACCCTTTGCATCTGACGAAAGATACATTCTCGACATACATTCTACAAAGACATTCTCGATATGCTTTTGTGATATATGTATTTAATGTACATTCAACGAAACGATATAAAACTCATGCCAATACACAGTAATATACATCGCGGAGCTGAAAGGACTATGAAATAAGATATAATTGTTGTATATTTTGAGCTTTGTATGTATGTTTTGGAAACATGCATTACGATACAACACGGAACTCAGGGGAGAATTAAATCGGGTTAAAGAGATGCATCAAGACTTTATGTATATCAGAGGATGCATATACAAGTTAGAATCGAAAGGGGCTACATACTATGATTTATAAAATAAGAAGTCTGAAAGGAAGATACAATTGAATTTGTATGTATTGGGCATTGTATATGAAGTTTGGATACAAGTAGTGGGTTGCGCTGCTTGCACATTGGGCTTGTATAATAACAATGTATATCTTTGATATACAAGCCAATATGCAAGCGAAGATACATTCTAAATATACAAGTAAGGATACATTCTAAAGATGCAAGCCAGATGTCAAAAGGAGTTCAATATAGAAAAATCTTTGTATCGGCGAAGCCAAATAAGTCAGAGCAAAGCCTGCGAGTCTCGCTGACACGATAGTCACAACAATATCGAAGTCATTCCGATAAAGAACGAGAAACATGTATCGGTGAAACAATCATCATCGGGTAATGTATAATAAGTTATCCCGATAGCGTGTTTCACTCCAATGGCGACGATGACTATGCTCGTCGACGAGACCTTTGCCGATACAAAACACATAAACCCTAAAACGACATTAAAATTTGAATGGTTAAGATATTCTTCTGACATTTGAAATATGGGTTTTTTGCAGGATATACACAGCAGGGATCAAGTTATATAAACACCCACAAAAGGATCTTGAGCAACTAATAAATCATCGACAAGGGAAGTAATTACTTAAGTAAATACATATGTTTAAATAAAATAGTTTTGATTATTTGATCAGAAATTAATTTGTGTTTTATCTGGTCTTTTTAGGATAATAAAGAAACCCTCGAAGGATATTAAGCAGAACTACAGTTAAAGAGCTTTGTTTGACCCTGAAATGGTTATCCATTTGATGATTAAAGATGAGTATTGATTTTCTTGAATTTGTTTATTAAGACAAATATTGTTGTTCGGTTATCAACCGTCACAACTATTGTAACTAGTCTGAAGCTTGTATGCCTCTCTTTATAAGAGATGACCAAGACTAGAAGAGAGATGATAGAAAAGAGAGAGTGAAATAAAGATAGAATAGGGAGAGATTTCATAATAGAATAGGGGATACTATAGATTAGATTTGAACAGCAATGCTAGTTCACTTTTAATATATTTTATTTCTGGTAGACCATGTGCAAGCATTCTCTGATGAAGTCAAGTCTATGAACATGAAGCAGTAACTGCAGATTTCGGTATCAACTATCTGTTTAATTTATTCAATTATATGACTGTCTCCTTTCAAAGTTTTCTTCGTTATTCAATTTGAGTTATCAAGTATATCTTCAAGTTGTCTATACACGTTTGCTGTTATAGTGTGATAAGATTAACTGGTTTCTGCTTTCAGAATTAAATCCTTTAAATCTGTCCTAGTAACTGTGAAGATAATGTCATGAATCTGTAAGAAGAGTCATATAGTTAGGGTTTGTATTCAGTCTCCAATTTTTGATAAATCTGTTACAACTGCAGTATTATTCTGATAGGTTCCTTCAAAGAGGGATTAAATCCTTTTAGATGAATGTAGGTGATTTGATTTTATCAATTGGATATATATAAGTATGGAATACTAACTATTTCCTTGCAGGGTTGTACAAGTTACATACCTATTCTTTCATACCAGGTAGTACAAGTTTTTACCAAATAAACAGTCATTTATTTCATGATCATACTGACTCTATATTCAATAAGGCACTGGTCTAGTATTTTCATTATCACTTATACAAATTCATTTTAGATTTACTTAGTTAGATTGCATTATTGTTCTAGCATTACAATTTAAATCATTTACAATTAACTTGTTGTCTTTTCATTTGTTTTATAATTTATGCCATTATCAATAGTTAGATTAATTTAGATCAAAGTAGTGATCATCTCTTTATCTGCTTTATTAATTAGAGGTTTACCCACCTAGGTCTGGCAGACCCTAAAGTGAAGGGGGTTTAGTCATATCTACCTTGTGGCAGTTAGCCAAAAACATCAAGAGAGCCTGGCAACCTCTTAGGGTTAATGACCTACATTTTTGAGACCTAACAGAAGGGACTATGAGATTAGGCCAAAATTCCACAAAATGGAGGGAATGGATGTTGAGGAAACAACAAAGGCATAAAGGATGGTTTGCGAGAAAATGACGTGGAAGTGGAACAAGATGCTGGATGGGGGGAAACATGTAGTAGCTATCTCAAACCCCACATCTGGTATCAAGGGAAAACCTACAAAACACAAAAAACACTAGAATATGACACAAAAACTTCCAAACTTAGAAAATTATTAGATTTTTATGGAACATTAGCACATGACAAAGGCATGGGGAAGGTGAAGGACCATTTAAACACAAAATTTTGACCAAGGAAAACCCATTTAAGATCTCTCAGATCATCAGTGATGGGTATTTAACATACCTCCAAGGCAACAAAGTGGGCACAAGACTTGGGATTTTTTCAAGTTTCAAGTCTTGTGGAGCCAGAATCCAACATGCTACATAGCTATTGAGCCCCAAGAAACACATCATAGCTGCCCAAGGGTAAGACAAGCATATCTAAATGGTAGTTATGGTCACCCACAACAATTCAAACATTTCAACATTATCCTTCACAAGGTAAAGTTCCACCATTAGCAATCAAAACTTTGAAGCTAAATTAGGGATGCATAGAGCATTTAGCTTGTTTGGCAAGTCTCGGATCATTGAATTTATGCATGCAATTAGAGTCAATGAGAATAGCGAGTGGAATCTTTTTGAAACACCCTTTGACATGAATCATAATTTGAGTAGCGACCCTTGCTAAGGCATGGACACAAATTTCTAGTTGGAAGTCTATAGCAGAAGAATCAATGGTAGGTAGTTCTTCTTCTTCTTCTTCTTAGGTTTCTAGAGAATCTTCCCAATCCTCAACATTTGGAGGTGACTCAACATTGATGCGATATATTTTTTTGGACACATTTATGGCCCCTTGTGAAATTTTCATCATAGTTATATCATAGCCCCTTTTCTCATTGAGCTTGTATTTCAGCATCGATGAGGTGTTTAATGGGTGTGGTATTTGAAGGCTATGGAAGAAGAGAACATGGTGGTATTGAAGGGAGAAACATATGAAAAATAACATTGAGCAATGAACTTATCCTCTATAAGTTTTGCCAAACCCAAACTTTCATCATGTCATTTTGTTTGAACATTTTGACCTTAGAGAAGATTGGATCTTTAAGGCCACTAATGAAGCAACTTGCGAAAAAGGAGTTAGACAAGAATTGATTATGATTGGTGAGTCACTCAAATTTGGTTTGGTATTCACAAATTGTGCTAGTTTGATAGAGCTTAGTAAGAGCATCGGTAAAATCCTCATAGACATTATGACCAAACTAAACTAAAAATTGTTTGACAAAAGTTACCTGATTGGGTTCATCATGAGATTTGAGATACCACTAATACCATTGGACAACTTTTTTCTCCAAGTGGAATGATGCAACAAGGACCTTTCTTGTTGGATAAGTATAATGGAGATTGAAGTACTATTTGACTATATAAAGCCAACTAGTAGGATCAATGCCATAAAATCTAGGTAAGTCCAATTTTGGGTCACAAGACACATATCTATATGAATTTTCCCTCTTAGATTGCCACTTATTATTGAATTAGTTAGAGAGAGCTACATTTAGGCATTGAGACCATGGATCATTTGTGTCAATTCTAAAATTTGATTCTCCAATTCTAAAAAATTTTGGTCCATTTTGTGGGTGTTGGAGTAGGTAGACACAACCATGAGGTGGGTGGGTGCTATTTTTTATGTCTCAAAATGATTTTCATAGTGAGACGATTTCTCTAAGGTGAATCTTCAAACCTATTTTCTCTACGATGCCTAAATTAAAAATTATTGACCTTGTTCTGATTTTACTATTCAAACCCTTCTACATGCATTTCTAACCATGTACTCTATTGTTTCAAACAATAATATCAATTGTTGTTACTATTCAAATCCCCTTGCGTGCATGGTTGTACCCTTAAATTTACTAGTTTTGTAGAAGATGATTGTTGGTTGTGATGTCTGCTTACTTCCAAATAGCCTAGGATGAAAAAGAGACAAAAGGAAAAAAAAAAAAGGAAGGTTGCTACAAGATGTATCTAGTCTGTGAAGCTATGAATATACAAATCTTGATGAATCTAGTACAACACAAATAACTTCTTGGGGCTAACTTCTTATTGGTGCATCCCAGGTGACATACGACCAATGCCTTCCTAGGGCTAGGTTTTAAAAAACTCTAAGGAGTCTTCTAATAAACCTAAGGGTGTAATTTAAGAATTAAGGTACCACTAACTTTTACATTACATTCTTATGAGTTGGGTACAAGAAAATGCTAATTTACAAAAAAATGAAGTACAAAATAAAAAAAAACTAAATTTAGAATTATAAATTATAGAAATAAAGGAACTTGGCCCACTGAAATATGGGGTTCATTGTCTTAGATGTCGACATGACATGTAGATGTTTCTGATACATGTTGTCGTTCATATGACCAAAATACTGAAGAATTTCTAGAAAACGTGAAAATCCAACCTAACCTACATAGAAGTCAAAGCAAGAAAATACCAAGTAGTTTCCATATAATAACAGAGTTGAAAGCAATAAATATTTAATTAATCTAATAAATAAAAATGAAGAAATAAAAAGGAGAGAGGGGAGATATCACCAAGCTCCTAAGTAGATGGATATTTCCACCCAAAAAAACCTGTAGTTGAAAAGAACAAGAAAAATCATTGGGCCTATTTGGGAGTTTGCCTTTAGGTCAAACCCTTGCTTTGGTATTTCTACCTCCATAGTAGCCAATATATAGATAGAAAATAGTGTGTGTTCTTAGTCTAAGTACATCTAGAAATAAGAAAAGTGACTAAAATGAAGGATTGGTAGGATGTGAGTATACTGAAGTGCTTAGGGGCACCACAAAATAAACACTTGCAATGAAACAAGACCAATATCACTTGTGAAGGCTTGAGGAAGCCAAAAGGACAAGAGAGTTGAAGGAGAATGTTGTCAGAATATTGTATGAGTGTAAGAGAGAGTCCCAAAAGAGAGCTAAGAAGGTGTAACAATGAAAAGGTAGATTCAAGAAGAGAGGATGAGGGAAGAGGAAGAGGCTGACAAGTTGTTTTGAATTGTTCCAAGCTGTTACCATTGACTTGTGAAAACAAGTGGTGAGACGCTAAAAAATGACCATCAAATAAGAAACTATCATGGGAGGCTACCACGTCACACGAATGTCCACATGAAATGCTAGTGTCTAGATAGTTTGGGCTAAAAAATGATGAGACACTAGAAAATCATAAGGTTAACACAAAGGTGACGATAGATCTCTGACAAAATGAGAACATAGGAGACAAGGCCCAAGCACCATGGAAAGGATAAAGGATAATGCAAGGGCTAAAATGATCCTACAAATAAACTAAGGGAATGAACACCAACGTGAGACCAAAACATAATGTGAAATTGTAAGGGTATACAATTTTCATCATTACAAAGGGTATGTGGAAGCACAAGACTATATACAAGGGCTATCTGATGGCATTGTTTGGGAGGGAAACCCCTTTGAACTTAATTGGAATCTATATGAAGAATACAACTTTGCCTATAATGATAGCTCTTCTATGATATTTTAAAACCCTTGGTATAGGGATTCTATTCTTAAAAAATACTATCAGAAAAAAAAAGTAGATTTTAGGGAAAATCTTGATTGCCATTACTTCTGTAACTTCTTTCTGGTCACCAAGATCTTGAAAGGGTGAGGTGAGAGCATAGATGGACAATTGTATAAGGTTAGAAATGAATAAATTGTTTTAGTAGAACTTGACCCTAGAAAGAGCTCTAATACCAGATGTGATTATCCTCCCTATAATATATTAGCCAAAAACATGAAATACGAAAAATAATTGTTGAAATAGAAACACAAAGACTATTATTGTATTGAATTGATAGAATTGTGTTATGGAATATCACTAGCCTCTTTGAAGGGCCAACCTCCTTTGAGTAGTTCTCAATACAATAAAATTCTTGGATGCTTGTACAATTTCCAATTCCTTATATTTATACTAGTTCTATTCAAGCTAACTATTATTTCTCAAGCATATGGGATTATTCATAATAGCTCAAGGGATGACTTACAAAGCATATGAATCCAAATCCGTTATTACAATAAGGAAAGAGTTAGGTCTAATCTTCTCACCTTCTTTTTTTGAACTTGGAAAAATTGGAACAATAGTACACAAATGTCTATGGCTAGTGTGAATCTACTTAGAAATATTTTCTTCATGTTGTTCCAATCTATAATGCACCCATTTTCAAGGTACCAAATTGTTGATCTATTTTTCCCTTCCCAGAGTCAAATAGTTCAAGCCTTGAAAATGTTGAAACTCTTGTTGAATTCTTTAAGTGCCTAGTATTTTTTAGTTTTCAGTGTGTTTTCCTTGCAAGAAACCTAGAAAATACCTAGGGAAAATCCCCTGAAAAAACCTAGAAATTTCAAGACTTTTACCTTGGTTTGTATGCCTTAGTCAACAAATTGAAATGTTCGTGAACCTTTTGGTTCACCGACTGGTAGGTTCGCTAATTGGAGGGATCGTTGAATGAAGGGCCAGGTGGAAGACTTGTAAATTTTTGGCTAAGGCAAATGAAAGGAAGCAGGTAGCTCCATCGGCGAATCAGCAAAAGTTTGAACTCACCAAAAGATTGGAATTTCTTAAATTCACTGATAAGGCAATCGATGAGTGAAGAAAGATAAAGAAAAGCTAAAGGCAAAGACAAATTAGTTTGCAAAAGTTGAGATTTGCCAACAAGGCAAAGGAGACATGAAGGGAAAGGATGAGGTGGCCAAGTTCGAAGAATTGGAACTTTGCCAACAAAGAGGAAGAAAGCATAAAAATGGCTAAGGCAAGGAAAAAGAGAGCCTCTATCGGCAAATTAGAAAAGGGAGAAACTTACCGATAGAAAAACTCAAAATCCCAAAATCGTCGATAAAGTGATAAGTCAGAAATTGCCGACAAGGTAAAGAAAGGTGACCAAGGCAAAGTTCATAAAATCATGAAATCATTGATTAAAGGCAAAAGTTGACCAAATAAAAGAGTTCAAGAAAGAGATATTTTGTCAATAAGGCAAAAAGAAAGCTTGGTCAAAAAGTTGAAGTTTTGCCGACAAGGTAGAAGAGGGAGAAACAAGCCAAAGTTTGATAAATCAATAAATTGCTGACAAAAGAAGGAAAGACAGAGAAGAGCCAGAGATTGTTCACAGAATAGTTATTTTTTCAACTGAAGAAAGATGAAAATAAATAGAAGGCAAAGACATAATGGTTTGTGAAAGAGAGATTTTGCCGATAAGGCAAAATAAAAGCCATAATTTTAATTAGAGAGAAAATCAGTGAAAATAAGGCTTGTATGGTAATGTAAGCTTTAAAATATTTGAAATTAAATATTTTAAAGTGTTGTAAAAGCTTTGTACAGGGATTTTGGTGGGAATGTATATTTGAAATATATATCTCAGCCATTAATAGATAATCAGATCTGCACCAGCTGGAAGTAGTTGTTGAGCATTCATTCAATGCAAATATTTTCTTCAACTACTTCATTCCTAAATATTTTCGTATTAATTGCTACAGATCAGATCAAGATTAGGATATTTTTCTGCATTGATGTTTTGCAAACAGACATTCCTTTTGGCAACAATATCTTCTGACAGGCCCATGGGGTGAATTTATTGTAATGAATGACTTAGGTCAATGAATGAAATGTTATATATGCATGAAAGAAAGATGTAATAAGGGTTGGATATAGAGACATATTTTTGTGTTCAAACAAAACCCTCCTCTGCTGTAACCGTGCCTTTTTAATCAATACACACTATGTTTTTTACCTTTTCTAGTTGTTCCTTAATTCTGTGTATGTCTAGAACTGGTTATTGTTTGTGAATGTATAATTCCTGGCAATCCTTTTCTTACCTTTATGATGCAGGAGCATCCCTAGTTCAAGAGCAATCTTGCATCAACCAAAAACATTTGCATTTTAGTTTGTTTCTTTTCATTTTCCAGTTCAGTTCAGTCAATAGCAATTTTTGTATTTTGGTCTGCATCCTACCGCAGTTGCATTTCAGACCTTACAGAGCTGAACTTAGTATCTATATCCATTTGTCTACATCATATCCAATTTTTAGAGCATTTGGATCAATTACCGGAAAGTTATCGATATCAGAAGATCAACTGTTTTCTCAGACAAAGCATCCTGATAGTCTCACATAATCAGCTAAAGGGGAAGACTTGCGAAGCTAAAAGGCACATCATTCAATGTTTATTGGTTCGTGGCCAACCTTCCCTGAGATTCACTCATCATTCCATTCATTTGCGAAGGAGTTCTATTTATTTCGGTCTGACCTATCCATGTACACACGTTACAACTCTTCATTGGAGTTTGTGATCTTCCTTAGCTGACACGAAGGAATCTTTTATACTGGAGATGATATATATTGATGTAATAGATGCTTAGGAAAGTAGTTATGATCATTAGCATAAGTTCACATTTTGGATTCTTTGTGAAGGAGATTCAAAGTTATATCTTGTGCATATTTTGATATTCTGTAATCAGGGCTGTGAGATCTAATTGAAGCCCGCATGTTGCTAGTTGATTTGTATTTGAATTCTATGATATACTGAATGACTGAATCTGCATTTGCTTCATATCTTTAAGTTATTTCCGTTGTGTTTGCTCTTGTTGTACGATCTGGACTATTCTCTTGAGGACCCTCCTAACTGTGACTGCATGAAGTGGTATCTACCTCTATTAGGATCTGCATTATTTGTGTGGATTTAGCAACTGTATCTCATTATTTTGTGCATTTTAGCTTTATGGGTGTTCTATATTCAAACCTGGTGAATCACCTTTAAATTTTAGTTTCTCTTTCTTCCCCTTTAAACAACAATGATTAGATTAGGCTTAGTCTTAGCACACTCTGAATCTTATATTCAGAAAAAGAACCAACCTTCTCTAGAGGTTTGATATCCTTGCAGGGTCCCACACCTGGAAATCGCTCAAATGTTTCACTGGATTGTTGCAGCACAATGCTTCAACTCAGGGTGCAAATTCAAGTGACAACAATTTATGGCATGCCCGATGGGACCAGTTTGATGATCCTTATTATCCATTAAAGAGTTTTGGTGTACTCTTTTGTGTATCTTGCCTTTAGGGCAGTCTCTCCAACACCATGACAACTCTACTGATCAAATCTACTGGTGAAAGGAGCCCAAATGCCTAAAGAACTTCAAAAAATTAGGATTTGGTGATATTCCTAGTCTCATTTGCTTTTAGCAGCTTTTCAAATCACCTGGCGACTCTACTAGTATGAGCCCATTTCTCAATAGGGCATATCTGTTTGCTCTTTTTTCCATATTGTTTGAATGATTTATGTTTCTCTTCATGCTATATTATGTCAAAGTATTATGGAGACTTTGAATATCAGCACCTTCATGATGATTATTTCCCTCCATCTTGTCAAAATACATGTCGTTGGCCTCCATATCAGCCATTTTAGGCCCAAGATACCTTTGGTTTTATGTTGTATAGCTCTGTTTCAGCAGAATATCAACATCCTTATAATGCTTGCCTCCTACCCGCCCTTGCTCAGTCTCCTTGGCAATCTAATGATACATATTTTCAACCCCAAGAAAATCACTTCGTCCCTAATCAATATGATTGCCCTACTAACCCGCCTCTAGTGGACTATGATTTTGATAACGAGTTCCATGGACATAATGATGGACTTGCAAAGGAGGTTGGCAGAAATTTAAGGAGTAATAGAGTATAATCAGCAGTAAGAGGAGCTTGCTTATTAGGCCCATCTTTAGCAACAATAGCAGGAGGTACAAGAAAGATTTTTTTAGGAAAAGCTTGCTATGCAGATTGCAGCTCAAGAGGCACAGATGAGGCAAGTGACTCATTATGTGCATCTTTTCCCAATTTCAAAACCCCCTCGTCTACCACTACAAATCATCTTACAACAGAGCAGCCTTGACGTCATAATTTTCCAAGTTTTAGAGGCTCTCTCCCTCCACAACACCCTGTTCCTATGCAAACCTAGTTTATCACTCCCCAGGAACAAATTTTCCAAGAACCCTCTCCCCTCTAGGAAATTCAAGAAAATATTCAGGCCTCTTGCCCTGATACTATTTCACTTTTCAAAGGTGGACCTGTTGTTTACCGGGCTAGTTGGTGGGATGCATTAGAGGTGGAGGTGGAAGAAAAAGAAACCAATGAAGAACAGTCTGCTGTCCCTACGCTCATAGAGGTGGAATTGTTTGAACCTCTTACACCTACAAGTAATATTAATTCAAATAAGGGGTTGAATCCTCTAGATTTTAGTTCTTTTGAATCTTTTTCTCATGCATCTGATCAAGTAAACAAGGATGAAATGCAAAGATTACATGGGGAAAGCCTTCAGCTGTAGAGACAACTTGAGCAAAATCTGGTGGAGTTGCAGTCGATTGAGAACATTAAGGAGGAGATTGCTACGGTGGCTCTAGAAGTTGATGACGCCACCCTGTTTCATGAATTGCCCAATTATATTGAAGATACAGAAGGCATGTAGATGCCAACATTATCTACAGTCCTGGAGCAACATGAGGGTGGCATAAATGATTGAAAGTTGTTGCAAGTTGAGGCCCAACATAATGGTGAGGTTCCAACTCATAAAGAGGGGCATGAAAACAACCGTATATGGGAAAGTGTAAAGGTTAATGATGCAGACCTATTTGAGGAGCTCCCATATTTCATTGAAGATAGTGATGTGGAGATTGAGCATAGGCAAGAACAAATTAAAGATGTGTTCTTGATTATCCAACAAGAATATTAGCTTCTTGGTGGAGGAGATTTCACCATTGAGCATGTGCAGGGCTTATTTTTTTAGCCTAATTTAGAAAATCATGAGCATCTTATTCATAAGGTGGAAGCAACCATCATTCCAAACCATGTGCAACAACTAAAGTATTCAGACCAACAAAAGGTTACAGAATCAGAGCAAAAGCATGTATTCTTTATTGATCATTCAAGCATAGTTTCAACAGGATGTCCTATAAGGCATTTGGTCTAGCTGGGGCCAGATCATGAGGAGTCACTACTTGTCATGCTCACTCTTGAGTATGAAGTTGAGAATCAAGATTAGAGGAATCAACCCACTTACTTACCTACCAACAGTTGCATCAACAATCGGTTCATGTGGGTAAGTGAGTTTGATTTTACTCTGAGAGTGGCATTTCATCAATTTGTTGCATGCCCACTCTTTTTCCACATCTTGTTAGCTATCTACAAGATGGGAAAGCATTGTAAATTGGTAAGAAAAGGTAGTTACTTTCAAGAACCAGTTAATGGCTTTGTTTAAGTTAGTTTTCTGGTTGGCTAGTTTAGGTTTAGGATAGGTTTGTTTCTATTTTAGTTTTTTCTTTTCCCTAAGTGTTGTTGCATAGGCTGCACTCTCATTAGGAGAATGCATGCCTTGTTTCCCTTTTGGTGTTGTTTTGAAGGCAAGTTTTTAGTTGTTTTCAGCCTACTACAGTCCCTTTCGACTCTATGCCCAATGGATGCTTAAGGCCATTGGTTCATTTGTTTAGTAGGAAAACATCCCTGAGAGGTCGCCAAAATGTTGACCTATTTTCCCCTTCCCAGAGTCAAATAGCCCAACTTGAAATATTGAAAATCTTGTTGATTTGGTTAAGTGCCTAGTATTTTTTAGTTTTTAGTGTCTTTTCCTTGCAAAAAACCAAAAAAATTCCTAGGGATAATCCCCCAAAAAAACCTAGAAAATTCAAGACTTTTACCTTATTTTTTCTGCGTTAGTCAGCAAATTGAAAGGTTCGCGAACCTGCCAGTTTGCCGATTGGAGGGATCATCGACTGAAGGCCAAGCGGGAAGACTTGCAAATTTTGGCTAAGGCAAATGAAAGGAAGCATGTAGCTCTATTGGTGAATCGGCAAAAGTTCAAACTTGCCAAAAGTTTGGAATTTCTTAAATTCGCCAATAAGGCAATTCATGAGCAAAGAAAGATAAAGAAAAGCTAAAGGTAAAGACAAAATAGTTTGCAAAAGTTGATATTTTCTGACAAGGCAAAGGAGACATGACGGAAAAGGATGAGGCGATCAAGTTCAAAGAATTGGAACTTTGCTAACAAAGAGGAAGAAAGCATAAAAATGGCTAAGGCAAGGAAAAAGAGAACCTCTATCGGTAAATTGGAAAAGGGAGAAACTTACCGAAAAGTTAAAAAATTCCCAAAATCACCAATAGAGCAATAAGTCAGAAATTGCCGACAAGGTAAAGAAAGGCGAACAAGGCAAAGTTCGTAAAATCATGAAATCACCAATTAAAGGCAAAAGTTGACCAAAGAAAAGAGTTCAAGAAAGAGAGATTTTGCTGATAAGGCAAAAATCAAGCTTGGTTCGAAAAGTTAAAGTTTTGTCGACAAGGTAGAAAAGGGAGAAACAAGCCAAAGTTCGATAACTCAAGAAATTGTCGATAAAAGAAGGAAAGACAGAGAAGAGCCAGAGATAGTTTGCAAAATAGTTATTTTGCCGACTAAAGAAAGATGAAAATAAACAGAAGGCAAAGACATAATGGTTTGTGAAAGAGAGATTTTGCCGATAAGGCAAAATAAAAGCCAAAAATTTAAGTAGAGAGAAATCAGTGAAAATAAAGCTTGTATGGTAATGTAAGCTTTTAAATATTTGAAATTAAATATTTTAAAGTGTTGTAAAAGCTTTGCACATGGATTTTGGCAGGAATGTATATTTGAAATATCTATCTCAACCATTAATACAGAATCAGATCTACACCAGCTGGAAGTAGGTGTTGAGCATTCATTCAATGTAGATATTTTCTTCAGCTACTTTATTCACAGATATTTCTATATTAATTGTTGCAGATCAGATCAAGATTAAGATCAAGATATTTTTTGCATCGATGTTTTGCAGATAGCCATTCCTTTTGGTAGAAATATCTTCTGACAAGCCCATGGGGCGAATTTATTGTAATGAATGACTTAGGGAAGTCAATGAATGAAATGCTATATATGCATGAAAGAAAAATGTAATGAGGGTTGGATACAAAGACATTTGTTTTGTGTTCAAACAGAACCCTCCTCTGCTGTAACCATGCCTCTTTAATCAATACACACTATGTTTTCACCTTTCCTTGTTGTTCCTTAATTCTGTGTATGTTTAGGACTTGTTATTGTTTGTGAATGTATAATTCCTTGCAATCCTTTTCTTACCTTTACTTTTGTTAGGATTTGCATGATTTGTGTGACTAATCAACTATATTCCATTATTCTGTGCATTTTAGCTTTGTGGGTGTTCTATATTCAAACCCGGTGAATCACCTTTACATTTTCAATTTCTCCTTCTTCCCCTTTTCCCAGCAGTGATTAGATTAGGTTTAGTCTTAGTCTACTTTGAATTGTATATTTAGAGGAAGGAATAGCCTTTTCTAGAGGTTTGATTTCCTTGCAAGGTCCCACACCTGGAAATCACTCCAATGTTTCAATAGATTGTTGTAGCACAATGCTTCAACTCAGGGTGCAAATCCAAGTGACAATAGAAACCAATCAAGAGTAGGCCCAACAAGGATTTCAACAAAAAGTATCATGAAAACATCTTCTTCCCTAACCCCTAAAATTTCACACACCACAATAAAAGCTAGGCTATGATTATCAACATCTTGAGAGTCATCTCTAGAGAACTTTGAAAAGCTCTTCCTCAAACTTGAAGGCAAATCATTGTATCAAGCCAAAGGCAAAGGCCCAAAAAATTTCCCCCACTAAACAGGTAAAGCCAAATCCATAAAGTAAATTAAAAAAAATATATGTAACAAGTTTCCCCAACACATTTCCTAATGGTCATCTATACTTGGGCATAAATAAAATTGGTCATCACTCTCATTTTGAGCTAACAATACACTCTACTCATTCTATACTCTCTTAATACCAAAATTTTCTCTCTAAGGGTTGATACTAAGTTTTCATATCTCCCCCATCCATCTACACTCTTCCATGGCTAAAAATTTGAAGATCCTCCATAGTTGAAACTCCTTCTCATTCTCCATCCTTCTCTCTTCACTCTTGGATTCCTATCTTGATCCTAATCTTCTCCTACACTCTCTAAGGTTTTCTCCTACAACCCAGCAAATCACAATTCTTGCATCATTACTTTGTGAGGAGGCTAAATAATAGCAGTCTTGTTAAGGAGAAATAGGTTTTCTCACTACCCACAGACTGATTGTTCTCCCTTGCACAGCTCACAACCTGCAAAAAATTATGTAACCCCTACATAAAGGCACCAACATGCAATACAAATCCAAGGACAAAGAAACATCACAAAGACCTGTACTAACACAAGGACACACAATATCAGGAGAAAATGGGAAGGTATAGACTGCTTATTACTGCCAAAGAGGTGTTACAATGCTGCATATCTCTAAAAATGGGTTACAAGACTCTTCACTTCTGTAAAAGAACTCATAAAATTACAATATGCAGAGCTGTGAACAGCGAGAACCTCCTAAAACTGATCAAGGAAGAAGATTAAATACAGCTCAAACAACTGTAAACAGTTCATGCTCCACTCAAAAAAGATGAACTTCCACCAACTCCACTAGCTCCATTGCCGTGCATCTCATGAATAGTGAAAAAATATCCCCTTAAAATGCTCTAAAAAGGGGTCCCAATGCAGAAATGGTAGAGGCATGTCATCCACTATCATGAAGGCACTTAAAAATATCATAAAATATCTTTTAGTGCTCTCTAATACTTCAGATCTGTGTCATCATCCTCTATAGCATTAAAAATATCACAAGGACACATTTTCTGCATTTAAATAACATTTAACTAAGAGGCTTATAATTATACCACCTTAGTAAATGTTGTACAATAAAGTTAAACAACCCTATGCAAAAAATAATGACATTCATGACATTTAATTCCCTGATTGCGATTATGCAAAAATTGACACAAAGACGTTTGCGACTCCTCGGCACAATAATATGACTCACATCTACATCATCTTGCATCTCAAAGCTATGTCAACATAATGCTTCACAATCTTGAGCCATCCCGTTTCTACATACATCTCTCCCATCATGTCTTGAGGTTCATTGGAAAATGTTTCAAAAACAACCCGCATTACTTACCCACTTTGCATCGCCATGCCATCACTTCCACCTCACCTTCAAACCACCTTGCAACTCTCCTTACACATTTTAATTCACCCACCTTATAACTCCTACCAATCACCGAATCCTACATGCATTTTTTACCTCACCTTATACCTCCTAGCCAACATGCCCTTGACACATTACATATCTTTCGACCTTGTCTTGCCCATAATACATTTTACTTGGTTTTGAAAAGGAAATAAAGGACATAAAACCACGACCCCCTCTTGCATCCTAGGTTCGAACACATGAAGTTGTTTCCTCACGGGCCATACAAAGGATAACAATGATTTTGGTAAATCAAAAGGCCAAAAAACAAATAAACATGAAATTAGGTCTATTCGACCTTGTGAAGAGAAGGAAAGAAGACCTAAAAAACAAATAACATTTTTCATTTTTGCATTTGTTTCCGTCGACCTCTCCCTGCCGCGCCGCCATGAGGGTTTGTGGGTGAAAAATGCAGCATTTTTCAATGATTCTTGGGCTATTCTTTGGTTGAATTTCTAACGAAATGCAAGGTAAGTTGCATTTCTTAATGTTTTATCTCCTTATTTGGTCGATTTTGGGCAGTTTTCAGTCACAATTTGATTGGATTTTGATGGATTTTGTGTTGTTTCTCTGTGTTTTTTCATGGCCGTTGATCTTATGCATATGTGTTGGCTATTGTGAGGCTACCGCCTGAGAAAGAAACAGGATTTTTGTTTGACACAGCAAAAGGCAAAAAACAAAGAGGTAGTTTGCTGTCAAGCTTCCTCCATTTTTCTGAGCTTTTTACAATAGAATCTTGTTGTTATAATGCGATTCTAAGGGTTGTATGAGCATTTTCTATGAAAGAGATTTGAAGGGCTTTTCAAATTCTCCTTATACCTATTATGAACAAGCACAACATATGATAAAACTTGAAAGAAAACCTGCAAACTGATGCAAATTGATCTGCAAACTAAAGACTAGAGTGTGAGATGCTAAATCTAGAATTTGGTGGTCTGGATCGCTGTGCAGTAGAAGTTCTATTCACTAGTATGAAGATTGTGCCTGACAACATTTGCAGTGTGACAGGGAGAAAGTATTTTGCTCCGTATTTCTTCGCAATTTGGTTTTTGGTCTTGTGGTTTTGGAAATGTGTTTTTAAGGTCTATTACCTAGATTTCACTACTAGCTCAATCAGGTAGAGCTTTCCAATTTTAAAAGAGAAAAAGGTACATATATTTTTGCTGTTTCAAACCCAAGCATATTTGATACAAATTGAGATTGCATTGTATTGTTGCATTTCAAAAGAACTTAAGAGATTGAACAAATCTTTTAAAAGATCAACAATTTGTATTAAAAAAATAAGTGTATAAGTTCTCACACAAGCCGTGAGACTAACTGTTTCATTGCAAAATAAAAAAAAAGCAAACTATACATTTATAGGGTGACTCGTCATTGCCTAAATGACGAGCCTTCATGCTATTGCCACGTCTTTTGTCATCCTAGATCGTCAGCGTGTCCTATATCCAGCTGTTGTCTCCTTGTTGTCCCGTCGTCTGCATAAAATGTTGGAAAACTGATGTTAGAGCAATGGCAAGGCATCATATATCATATGATATACATCGATAAACGTATAATTTGTGTTTTTAGATTGCAGTAAACTAGTTAGCGTCACAGAAGCTTTTGAGAAGACAAATCAAGAATATCGACTGCAAGCAAGCATTTATTTTCTAACAAGTTTGCTTCATGTGCAGATATAGATGTAAGTATGTTTCTGTTTGATTCATCAGTTACGTTATGAGTGGAGGAAATGTGGCTCCCACAAGGGCTGAGCCCAGCTCAGTAACAATGAAGAAATGCAAAAGCACGACTCTAAGAGCATATTCAGAAGGCAGATCACAGCTGTCAAAAGCTAGCATACTAAGCAGGACACCAAGGTACAACATGCCAGCAAGGATCATAGGGAACAACTGAATGTCATGATAAAGGACAGCCAACAGTTAACAAACAGGACAGCAAGACACAAACTCAACTTAGGCTAACTGTAATAAAGCAATCTTGATGTAAGGAGCATCATTTATAAAAGCATCTTGGACAACAGTCACAAGGCGGCATTCAGATTCTATCACTAATTCAGAATAGCAAAGAGTCAACAGCAAATAGAGCAATGAATCTCAAAAACAATCACAAATCATCATGAGGAGCAGCCGTTGTTTGGAAGCAACTGTAACAAGTCATAATGAGCAACATTCTTGAACAAATAAGGGGAGTTAAAAGAGATAACAGGTATATCACATCGTTCATTTTCTCAATAACTAAGTTGTCTTTATTGTTTTCATGAACTGTGAAAGTAGTCATGAAAGAAGTAGTGATCTTGAGGGCAAAGTGATGGAGCATGACAAGGTCCAAGCAACAACAGGAAGCTACAGTGACTGTCCTAGAAATGAAGACACAATGCATGGTGCCAATCAATGTTTGATTGGAGACAATTTTATGTGCCAATCTGGGAGCATGAGATTAGTGACTAAAGTGCAAGTTTGGATAGCCTATCATGGCGAAGAGACAAGGTATGAAGATAGTCAGTCTGAAAGAGACACAGTCATCTATTAGGGACAGCAAAAGAAGTAAAGTCTGGGGCTTGTCACAGCCAAAAAATTGCAGATGTATAAAGAGAAATACAGTTTTAATGGAGTTCCAAGTCCAAATATGCTGAACTTGTTGAAAGAGGATGAATAAAATAGAGTTTTTGATAGATATCTATTTTCCAAGTTTTTGTCTAAGCCCATGAACAGTGAAAACAACAGAAAATGGCAGAAAAATGCAATTTTCCAAGTTCAAATGCTCACAAAGCCATTCAGGTCGCAGTCTCTGGCAGCCAAAACACAATCAGAGGTTACAAAATGCCCAGGAAACAGCGAATGCTACAGCCAGAACTGACAAAAATACAGTTAACACGTTGCAAAGCATGTATATCAGCGTTTCCAGTTTTGGTCAAAGATGGAGCTCGTTCATAGTTAAGAAATGCAGATGTAAAGCAAATTACAGAGTTTCAACTCAAAGCAAGCATTACTACTCAGAAAGTGTCTAAAATTGTGCCTTCTGGCATCGAATAGCAAGAGGAAAATGCAATTGTTTTAAGTTCAACATTACAGAAGCCCTCAAGTCACTTCAACATGTCAGAATATGCAAACAAATTCAGAAAAAGAGGTTCTTTCCAGTTTTCTATCAAGCAACACACAGGAAAAACAAGTGTTCGAATTTATAACGTATAAAGGCATCAGTTTGTAGGTTTTCTTTCAAGTTTTATCATATGTTGTGCTTGTTCATAACAGGTATAAGGAGAATTTGAAAAGCCCTTCAAATCTCTTTCACAGAAAATGCTCATACAACCCTTAGAATCGCATTATAACAGCAAGATTTTAGTGTAAAAAGCTCAGAAAAATGGAGGAAGCTTGACAGCAAACTACCTCTTTGTTTTTTGCCTTTTGCTGTGTCAAACAAAAATCCTGTTTCTTTCTCAGGCGGTAGCCTCACAACAACCAACACATATGCATAAGATCAACGACCATGAAAAAACACAGAGAAACAACACAAAATCCAGTCAAATCGTGACTGAAAACCGCCCAAAATCAACCAAATAAGGAGATAAAACATCAAGAAATGCAACTTACCTTGAATTTCGTCAGAAATTTGACCAAAGAACAGCCCAAGAATCATTGAAAAATGCTGCATTTTTCACCCACAAACCCTCATGGCGGCGCGGCAGGGAGAGGTTGACAGAAACAAATGCAAAAATGAAAAATGTTGTTTATTTTTTAGGTCTTCTTTCCTTCTCTTCACAAGGTCGAATAGACCTAATTTCATGTTTATTTGTTTTTTGGCCTTTTGATTTACCAAAATCATTGTTATCCTTTGTATGGCCCGTGAGGAAACAACTTCATGTGTTCGAACCTAGGATGCAAGAGGGGGTCATGGTTTTATGTCCTTTATTTCCTTTTCAAAACCAAGTAAAATGTATTATGGGCAAGACAAGGTCGAAAGATATGTAATGTGTTAAGGGCATGTTGGCTAGGAGGTATAAGGTGAGGTAAAAAATGCATGTAGGATTCAGTGATTGGTAGGAGTTATAAGGTGGGTGAATTAAAATGTGTAAGGAGAGTTGCAAGGTGGTTTGAAGGTGAGGTGGAAGTGATGGCATGGCGATGCAAAGTGGGTAAGTAATGCGGGTTGTTTTTGAAACATTTTCCAATGAACCTCAAGACATGATGGGAGAGATGTATGCGAAAACGGGATGGCTCGAGATTGTGAAGCATTATGTTGACATAGCTTTGAGATGCAAGATGATGCAAATGTGAGTCATATTATTGTGCCGAGGAGTCGCAAATGTCTTTGTGTCAATTTTTGCATAATCGCAATCAGGGAATTAAATGCCATGAATGTCATTATTTTCTGCATAGGGTTGTTTAACTTTATTGTACAACATTTACTAAGGTGGTATAATTATAAGCCTCTTAGTTAAATGTTATTTAAATGCAGAAAATGTGTCCTTGTGATATTTTTAATGCTACAGAGGATGATGACACAGATCTGAAGCATTAGAGAGCACTAAAAGATATTTTATGATATTTTTAAGTGCCTTCATGATAGTGGATGACATGCCTCCACCATTTCTGCATTGGGACCCCTTTTTGGAGCATTTTAAGGGGATATTTTTTCACTATTCATGAGATGCACGGCAATGGAGCTAGTGGAGTTGGTGGAAGTTCATCTTTTTTGAGTGGAGCATGAGCTATTTACAGTTGTTTGAGCTGTATTTAATCTTCTTCCTTGATCAGTTTTAGAAGGGTCTGGCTGTTCACAGCTCTGCATATTGTAATTTTATGAGTTCTTTTGCAGAAGTGAAGAGTCTTGTAACCCATTTTCAGATATATGCAGCATTGTAACACCTCTTTGGCAGTAATAAGTAGTCTATACCTTCCCATTTTCTCCTGATATTGTGTGTCCTTGTGTTAGTACAGGTCTTTGTGATGCTTCTTTGTCCTTGGATTTGTATTGCATGTTGGTGCCTTTATGCAGGGGTTACATAATTTTTTGCAGGTTGTGAGCTGTGCAAGGGAGAACAATCAATCTGTGGGTAGTGAGAAAACTTATTTCTCCTTAACAAGACTACTGTTATTTAGCCTCCTCACAAAGTAATGATGCAAGAATTGTGATTTGTTGGGTTGTGTAAATGATTCTAATTATTACTGATTCTATAGTGTGTCATTTCTGTTTATTTTCTGATGATCGTTTGGTGCATCACCTTAGACAGTAGGTTTCATTTTTATGTAATCCTTCTTACCCTATTCTCAGTAAAAGCTTTAGTCTAGGTAGTTTAGGTGGAGTACCAAGAGGAAGCCGGCCTTCTCTAGAGGTTCTTTCCAACACAGGCCACCCATAGACCTAGGAAAGATCCCATGTTTCTCCAAATTGCCAAGTTTTTACAACTCGGCAAGGGTGCAAATCTGAGAGACAACAAGGTCCTTATCTGTCTTCATTCCAAAGGATTTGTGATTTGGTGCTCTAGAAAGCAAGTTATTGTTTAGCAGAGTTCGACAGTGTTTGTTGTGAGCAGTCTGTGATCTGTCTTCAAGTGATATTTGTTGTCTTCAAGTGAGATATGTTGCGGCTGGATTTGTCAGCTCCCAAGTGATTTTATGTTGTTCGTGGATGTCTCCAGATTGTGTTAAAGGCATGTGCTTGATCCATAAGCTATGATGAGGCTCTTGGAAGCGTGTGTCTAAGTATTATTGGTGTTTGCACAAGTTTGACTGACTTGGGTGCTAACACTCTTTGTGGATGTGTTTTGTGGATTGTAGAAGCATGTTGAAGCATGTGAAAATGTATTTGCATCCAAGCTAAGCTGTGAAGTGTTCTTCTTTCATTCATTTGCTCTGCAAGCTTGTTTAGGTCTAGACCTAATTTGAATTGTGTATGTTTTCTGACCTTGGAGATTGTTCCAAATGTTGTAGATTGTATTGCCAACCTTGATGAATGTTTCAAGGTTGATGATCTTGGTATAAATAAATGTAATGAATCCATGTGTTGAGGTGGGGGATGTGAAGATGAGAGTGTGTGTTGTAAGGGTAGCGAAGGTGATTTGTATTGTGCTTCAATAGAATTGAACTCATGCATGTTGTAGATCCTATTATATCAGTTCATGGCAGTGAGCCACCCTAATGGCAGTGAGCCCTATTTATAGTGAGCATTTCTTTGGGCAGTGAGTCCTTGGGCAGTGAGATCTATGGCGGTGAGCCTCTTTTGTTATTCGGTATTGTTCTACATTATATTGTGAGCTAACACTCACAGTAGTTTTTCCCTTTTAGGGTTTTCCACGTAAAAATTTGGTGTTCATGTGTGTATGGTGTTGATGTGTTTAAGTTTTGTTTATGCACTTCATGTTTAATCTTCATAACAGATTAAGAAGTTAAGTAAGTGAATGTGAATGTGATATTGTTTAAGAAAAGATAAAGTTTTTGACACAACTGATTCACCCCCCCTCTCAGTTGTCTTGTACCTTCAACAATTGGTATCAGAGCAGGGTTCCTTAGAAGAAAGCCTAACAACTTAAGGTAGATCTGGGATGGCGCACAAAGACATTCCTTGGTTTAATGGATCTAACTATGCCTTTTGGAAGGTACAAATGTAAAGTTATCTTGTCTCCATTAGTTTTAATGTCTGGAGAATAGTTGAAGATGAATACAAAATACCTAATGGTGGTTCAAGGACTGCAAGTGAAATTAGGCCTTATGAGATTAATGGAAAAGCTAAAAATGCTCTACTAAATGCTTTATCTAACACTTAAATGGTGAAAGTTGTGGATCTAGAAACTGCTCATGAGATATGGGAAAAGTTGAAAAGTATCTATGAAGGTGATGCATTTGTCAAGAAGGCCAAGTTGCAGAACTTGAAGACTAGATATGAAACTATGCGGATGTCTGAAGATGAGAACATAACAAGTTACATTTAGAAGATTGATGAAGTTGTTAGCAACATCAAGGGTCTTGGTGGAAAGATAGATGATATGGATGTTGTAGATAAGATACTCAGAACTCTTCCCAAATCTTATAGTCACAAGGTATCTGCCATTGAAGAATTGTTTGATATGAATAAGCTTTCAAAAGATCAATTGCTTGGTAAACTGACTGCTTTTGAAATGAGAGAATTTGGTACTATTAATGGCCCTGTGAAAACTGAGACTGCTTTTAAGGCCAAGGAAGAAAAGATTGCTAGATTAGATAAATATGTTATGGAAGTAGATGAAGAAGACCTTAATGAGCTCTAGGCAAAATTTGCAAGCAGAATGAAAAGAGGCAGTGGAAAATTCAAAGGTTAGTTACCTTTCAAATGTTTCAATTGTGGTAAAATTGGTCACTATGCTTCACGATGTCCTGATAGAACTTTGAAGATCAAAAACCATGAAAGTAAAGGTAAGATGGTAAGAAAGAGTTACTATGTTGGAGATGATGATGGTGTAACTGACGATGAACCTAATTTTGAAGATGGTAATGGTAGTGAATGCTTGTTTATTGCCCTAAGAGAAGAACTCGTTTATGCTAATCTTGCAAGTGGTGTGAAGGAAGGAAGTTCAGAAGAAGAAAAGGAGATATCTACATTTCATGCTACAAAGGAAAAGGATGAATGGGTCATTAACAACGGATGTTCAAATCACGTGACTGGAGATAAGAGTAAGTTTGTCAAATTGGAAAGGTATGATGGAGGACTAGTTAGATTTGGTGATGATGGAACTGATAAGATCTGTGGAAAAGGGTCAATTACTTTTGATGGCAAGCATAATATAGATGATGTTATTTATGTCAAAGGCCTGAAGCATAATCTTCTAAGTGTTAGACAGATGTGTGACAAAGGATATAATCTAATATTTAAAGACAATTGGTGTGAGATAAGGAAAAGCTCTAGAACATTAATTGTTGCTGGTAAGAAGACTCACGGTAATATTTATCATTTGAAAGCTACTGATAATTGTTGCTTGTTGGATCAAACAAATGAATGTTGGACATGGCATAGGAGAATGTATCACACTAGCTTTGATAATCTTGTGAGAATAATCTCAGCTCAAGTTGTAAGAGACCTACCTAAGATTATGAGGCCTGCTAATGCCATATGCAAAGAATGTCAGTTTGGGAAGCAAACAAAGATAAGTTTCAAGAGCAAGGAACAATCCTCTACTAATCTGTTGGAGCTTGTGCATACAGACCTGTGTGGTCCTACAAGAATAAGAAGTCTACAAGGTGATAGATATTTCATGTTTCTTATTGATGATTATTCAAGAATGACTTGGGTTGCTTTCCTTAAATAAAAATCAAAAGCCCTAGACAAGTTCAAGGCATTTAAAGCAATGGTTGAAAATGAAATGGATTTGAGAATCAAATGTCTGAGATCTAACAGTGGTGGTGAATTTACTTCAAATGAATTCAATGATTTTTGTGAAGAAGATGTGATAAAGAGACAGTTGTCTACCCCCTGAACTCCTCAGCAACATGGAGTAGTTGAAAGGAAGAATAGAACAGTTCAGGAAGCTACTAGAACAATGATCAAAGAAGTTGATCTTCCAAAAGTTTATTGGAAAGAAGCTATTCAAACTACTATCTACACACAAAACAGAGTACAGGTTAAAGCAAATTATGAAAGAACTCCCTTTGAACTATGGTATGGAAAGACTCCCACTGCTACATATTTCAAAATTTTTGGAAGCAAATGTCTTATCAGAAGAAAGGAAGAACTAGGAAAGGATGATGCAAAGTATGATGAAGGTATTTTTCTTGGGTATTCATCTTGGAGCTAAGCTTACTAGTGCTATAACAAGAGACTAGGGAAGATTGTTGAAAGTACCAATGTCAAGGTTGATGAAGACATAAATAAGTATTTAGAAGTCAATATCAGATTCAGATGGGTTCCCTTGCAGAGAAAAAGAAAACAATACAAAAAGGGAAGTACAAACTAGAGAAGAAGAAGAGACTAAAGAAAAAGAAAGGCAAGATGAAATACAAGAAGAGTGTCAGATCATTAGTGATAAAAGAAAATGCGAATTGACAGGATACAGAGCTGTTGAAGAACAAATAAACCTGTGTTTAATTTCTAAAGTTGAACCTAAAACAATGACTGAGGGTTGCAATGATATCAAATCTTCAGAAGAAGAATGTTTGTTCGTTGACATTGAAGAACTCAAAATTAATCTTGAAGACCTAGAAAGATCTGAAGAAGAAAACATGGACTTAAAGGAGAATATCAGAGAAGTAAATGAATACATCAAAAATTTAAGAAAGCAAGTCAAGGAGCTTAAATAAAGACATAAAGAGGACAATGAAAAATTGAGGTTAGCAAATGAAGAAAAAAAAAGAAATGAGGAATGTTTGAAAGACAAAACTAAAGACTGCACAAAGCTTGAGAAAGATGTTGTGAACCTGAAGTCAGACTTGGAGAAGGCAAAGAATTATGAAGAAAAACTCAAGATAAGTTTAGCAAAACTTGATGAGATAATTGACAGTCAGAAGAACTCTGATGACAAAGAAGGCTTGGGACATGAGAAAGGTGAATGTTCCAAATCAGGTCAAATAGTGAATGCTGAAAACAAGAAGGACAAAGGCAAGCAAATCCAGAATCGAAGGAGTGGACCAAGAAAACCACCGGTCAAACAACCAAATGCTCAAAGGTATCGATCTTTCAATGGTTATTGTCATTCATGCAATAAATTTGGTCATAAGGCTACTCAATGTAGGAGCATAATGAATCAAAATGTTACATATTTCTCCGGTCAGTGCTTTACTTGCAAGAGTGTTGGTCATAAAGCTAGTGAATGTGGAAGTCAGATAAGGAAGGGTTATAGTGATGCTCAATCCTTTAGGGGTAATTGCTTTACATGAAATAGATTTGGACACAAGGATTACCAATGCAAGTCTAGAATGAATGGAAGGAACAACGATCAAAGAAATGATGTGTGCTATGGTTGCAATAGGCCTAGACGTATTGCAAAGATCCGCAGAAGCAAGAACACGAAAAAGGAAAACCTGGTAGAAAAGAAGAAAATAGTGCAAAAGGACGATCTGGTAGAAACCAAGAAGGAGATGAACAAGACTTGGATCAACAAGGACATAAATGAAGTCAAGAATAAGCTGGTGCCAACCTCTGGTACATATGTTCCCTCCATGAACTAGATGCATATGTAAGGAAGTGTACATTAGTCCAGTGTGGTTCAGGAGTCATTCTTTTTTGGACTAATGATGGAGGCTACCTCTCAGGAGGAGTAGGTAGTAATTCTAGAAGAATGTTGCAGTCTGAAGGAAGCATTCAAGATAGTTAAGAACAAGTGCAAGTATGTGCAGTGGAAAGAGATGTGTTTCCCTTTGCCATTAATGTCAAAGGAGGAGAGAATTCATGTGAAAAACTCTGAGAAATAGAAAGAAGATGTGTAAAGAGAAAGGGGGAGTTCTGATGCAGAGTTGTGTCTTGATGGTGGAACATTTTGTTCAGTTTTTCACATCATATGTTGCCATCAATGACAAAGGGGGAGATTGTTGCAAGTATGTGCTAATCAGTGTTATCATTGATGTCAACATGTTTTTGTTGTCATTAGTGTCAACTGTGCTCTTGTTTTGTTACTTGATTGTGATGAGTTAGTTGCTTTGTATTGCATTATATAAGTGCTAAAGATGATAAGAATATGTTCCTGATATTGAGTATCCAAGTGCTTTTGAGAAAATTTGGTTCATACTGAAGACAAAAGTTGTGAAGATGTACTCTGGCTTATTGGATATTGTCTAAGTTTTGCTCTACATTTCTCTTGTGTTGAAGATCAGAGTGTGAGATATGTATATGTTTTAGAGAAGTGTTTGAAGATGTTAAATCTAGAATTTGGTGGTCTGAATCGCTATGCAGTAGAAGTTCTATTCACCAGTATGAAGATTGTTTCTGACAACATTTGCAGTGTGACAGGGAGAAAATATTTTTCTCCGCAGTTTGGTTTTTGGTCTTGTGGTTTTGGACATGTGTTTATAAGGTCCTTAGCTATCTTCATGACAAAGGATTTGTGATTTGGTGGTCCGAAAAGCAAGTTATTGTTTAGCAGAGTTAGACAGTGTTTGTTGTGAGCAGTCTGTGATCTATCTTCAAGTGATATTTGTTGTCTTCAAGTGAGATCTGTTGTAGTTGGATTTGTCAGCTCCCAAGTGATTTTATGTTGTTCATGGATGTCTCCAGATTGTGTTAAAGGCATGTGCTTGATTTGCAAGCTATGATGAGGCTCTTGGAAGCTTGTGTCTGAGTATTCTTGGTGTTTGCACAAGTTTGGCCGACTTGGGTGCTAACACTCTTTGTGGATGTGTTTCGTGGATTGTAGAAGCATGTGAAAATGTATTTGGGTCTGAGCTAAGCCATGAAGTGTTCTTCTTTCATTCATTTTCTCCGCAAGTTTGTTTAGGTCTAGACCTAATTTGAATTATGTAACTTTGCCGACCTTGGAGATTGTTCCAAAGGTTGTAGATTGTATTGCCAACCTTGATGAATGTTTCAAGGTTGATGATTGGTATAAATAAATGTAGTGAATCCATGTGTTGAGGTGGGGGATGCGAAGATGAGAGTGTGTGTATTGTAAGGGTAGCGAAGGTGATTTGTATTGTGCTTCAATAGATTTGAACTCATGCATGTTGTAGATGCTATCATATCAGTTCATGGTAGTGAGCCATCCCTCCTGGCAGTGAGCTAACTGAAAGGAAGCTAGGTGTATGATAATTGCTTCCTACACTAATCTAATGAGGAGAGATGAGTGCTAATTCTTTTTAACCTTTACAATTATAGAATGTTTAACACAACAATGGTTATATTGCAGCAATACACAACACAAGAATGTAAGACAAAAGAAGAGAGAGACAAGATATAACCTGGGGAAAACCCTTATCGGGTGAAAAACCCCACACTCCAAAACTTGCACAATGTATTATAAAAAATGTAATGGTTTACAATACACTTGCAATGCAATCTCTCAGGAGTCTTCGACACTCATATCTTGAGACAATCCAGTAGCATAACAGTACATGTCAATCACATACTACATCTCCTCTCAAAAGAACTTGTTTATAAAGAAGTTATAAGGTAAAAACGAGCCTATCTTGTGATGGGCATCCAAAATGGCCTCATGGCCCAAAAACCACGCCTAGGGACACTTGTCCAACACTGCAAGGTGTTCATGACACTTGTCATATCACCCCACCCAAAGAAGTCTCCTATTCTCAAGTTGGGCTATGACAGATACTCTTACGACTGTCATAGAATTTGTCATAACTGTCATATCTTACAGCTTGTAAGAGAATCTGTCATATACAGGCTAAAAATAGCATATTCTCTTACAACATGTCATAACCCTCCTTGGGGTGCCCAAAGATACCTTGTGACACATGTCTTCACTTGTCATAGAACATTCCATTTTCGACTCTTACGCGTCATAGATTTTGTCATAGGAATCTGTCATAACTGTTTCGGTCAAGATTCACTTACACACTAGTCAAGATGCTGACGCATGGCAGAAAACCTCTACCACACAAAGGGGACGCCTATCTCCACATGGAGTGAGTTGACCATCCTAGTCATCTTACAAGTGGAGTGACAACTCACCGTGCCACTTCACACTAAATGACAAAATAAGATGTGCAACAAAATTACAACATAGACTAAATAAATAAATACATTACAAATAATAAATGCAAGGAATTACCAAGGTTGAGACACCTTAATTCCCAACATTCTCCCACTTGTCGAACACCTTGTAAGAGCCAATGGAAATAACATGATTTAATTGCTATATGTCGAGAGGCCCATAGACTCTGAACACCATTTGAACTTCTCTATGTCCACTAGTTTCGTCAATGCATCCGCAACATTCTTCAAATTGTCTACCTTCTCCAAATTTACCTTCCCATCCTCTACCATGTCTTGCACGAAGTGAAACTATACATCAATATGCTTTGTTCTGGCATGGAAAGTTGGATTCTTTGCTAGGCAAATCACACTCTGACTATCACAGCAAATCGTAATCTGTCCTGCATCAACACCAATATCTGAACACAATCTCTTAAGCCAAATGGCTTCATTACAAGCATGAGTTGCTGCCATATACTTAGCTTCTATCATGGATAAAGCAACCATAGGTTGTCGCTTACTCATCCAACTAATTGCACCACCGAACATAGTGAACACATAAGCACTGGTGGATCTCCTACTGTCAATGTCACCCGCCCAATCAGAATCCACAAATCCACGAATACAAACTAAATGCAGAGGTCCTGTAGGATTACCATGATAGCATATGGAATACTCAGAAGTACCCCTCAAATATCTGAACACTCTCTTAACTACATCCCAATGTACTTGTCCAGGATTAGCCATAAATTGACTAAGGACTCCCACTACTTGGGCAATGTCTGGTCTTGTGCAGACAATAGCATACATCAAACTATCAACATCACTAGCATAAGGTACTCTGCTCATGTCCTCGACCTCACTAGGAGATTTTGGACAATCATTAACAGACAACTTTGTCCCTAATGAAATAGGAACACACAATGGTCTACAATCTTCCATGTTGAACTTATCCAACACGGTCTTCACATACTTACTCTGACTTAACCAAAGTCTTCTGTTAGCTCTGTCTCTTCTGATTTCCATTCCCAGAATGTACCTAGCTGCCCCTAGATTTTTCATCTCAAACTGAGCTGACAACTGAGACTTCAAATCAGAAATCATATTCTTACCATTCCCAATAAACAACATATCATCAACATACAATGCAATAATGAGAATACGATCATTGTCAAATTTATAATACACACAATGATCTAATTTTGATCTCAGAAATCCAACTGACAACACAAAGGCATCAAACTTCAAGTACATCTTAGGAGACTGCTTCAAACCATACAAAGACTTTTTCAACTTGCAAACCAAATTTTCTTTACCTTTCTCTATTAATGCTCTGGCTGTGACTTGTAAATCTCTTCCTTCAAATCACCATGAAGGAATGTTGTCTTCACATCCATTTGCTCCGCCTCTAAGTCATAAGTTGCTGCAAGAGATAACAAGAACCGAATAGATGACATCTTTGCAATGGGAGAGAAAAATTCACCATAATCAATTCCCTCCACTTGCGAATACCCCTTCGCAACCAGTCTGGCCTTGTACTTTTCAACACTGCCATCTGTACCGAATTTCTTCTTGAACACCCATTTGCATCCAATAGGTTTTCGTTCTTCAGGCAAGGGCACCAAGTCCCATGTTTTATTCTTCTCCAAAGAAGCCATCTCATCTTCCATGGCCTCCTTCCAAGCATCTTTCATGCCCATAGCCTCTGTCACAATTCTAAGCTCATCAGTGTTAGTAAGCAAGGCAAAAGCACAACTAGAATCAAGCAATGAATAACCAAACCTATCAAGTTGATTCCTTATTCGTGTAGACCTCCTCAATGGCTGAGGTTGAGGTTCTGCTTCTTCTTCTAAACTTTTAGAGCTGCTAGAGCTTTCCTCATCATCAGGTCCCATAGGGTCTGTCGATTTAGTCTTCTCAGGGGTAGAAGGAAACTGAACCACATCCTCTTTCTTTTCTATTTCTTCTGGCTATAGAATAATAGGAGAAGCTGTTAGCTCTCTGAAAATAACACTTCTTCTATACAACACTTTTTGAGCCATAGGTTCCCAAAGCTTGTATCCTTTCACACTTACACCATAGATAATGAAAATACACTTAACAACCTTGTTCTCCAATTTAGACCATTTCTCCCTAGGCACATGTGCATATTCCTCACAACTAAAAACATGAAGATGTCTAACTGAAGGCTTCTTACCAGACCACACCTCCATAGGTGTCTTACCAACAAGGGCTGATGTAGGAGACCTATTTACCAGGTAGCAAGCAGTGGCTACAGCTTCAGCCCAAAACTTTTGTTCAAGGCTTGCTCCACTAAGTATAATCCTAGCCCTCTCCATCAGTGTCCTATTCATCCTCTCTGTAACTCCATTTTGCTGCGGGGTGTATGGAGTTGTCTTATGTCTTTCAATCCCTTGCTCTTTATAGAACTTATCGAACTCTGCCGAACAAAACTTACCATCGTTATCAGTTCTCAAACACTTAATCTTTTTACTAGTCTGATTCTCAACAAAAGCTTTAAACTCTTTGAACTGACTAAAGACTTCAGTCTTGCTTCTGAGAAAATAAATCCATGTCCTTCTACTGTAATCATCTATAAAAGATACAAAATATACAGATTTGGAAATCAAAGGAACACTAATAGGACCAAACACATCAGAATGAATAAGGTCCAACACACCAGAAGACTTGTGAGAACTAGAGTAAAACTGAACATGGTTTTACTTTCCATATATACAATGTTTGTAAAAGTCAAACTCGAGATTACAATCATTTAACCCCTCAATGATGTTTTTATTTTTTAGGGTTCTAAGGCCCTTCTCACCAATGTGGCCAAATCTCATATGCCATAACATTATCTTTTCAGTAAGAAGCTTAACTTCCAAAGCATGAAGACTACCATCATGATTTGTTACAACAAATTTCTTCACTGCTTGTTCAGATGGTGGGGATGAAATGACTGCAGCTCTTTTCTTTGAGTCAGAAGAACTATTACACTGTGAAGTGCATGCCTCCAACTGAAACAGAGTACCTCTCTGAGTACCCTTCGCAAGCACCATAGATCCTCTAGTCATCTTGCATCCATCCTTTGAAAAGACAACCTACACACCTGCATCATTCAACATACTTACATAAAGTAAGTTCCGTGCCAAGCTTGGGATGTGCATAACCCCAGTGATCCCCTTCACCCGTCCATCAGGGAATCGGATTGAGACTCTTCCACGACCAACAATCTTTAGATGAGAATCGTCACCCAAGTACACTCTTCCACCATCGAGCTCTTCATACTTCGTGAACTAGCTTCAATGCGAGGTCATGTGGAATGATGCACCAGAATCTATCAACCACACATCATCAGATGCATGGGTGGCTAGGGCTGCGATGAAGGCATCACCATCATCTTGTGACTTGTTAGAATTTGAATATGGAGCAGTCTTCTTTTTCAGAAATGCCCAGTTTTGCCACAGTTCCAATAGAGAGCCTTGGACTTTCCAGGAGATTTAGATCTCCCACGGGATTTGGATCTACCTTTCTCAGCTTTCTTGTCCTTCTTTTTCCCTTTCTCCTTAGGTCTTCCATGAACTGCAAGAGCCTCTTTGGCTGCTTCAGAAGACTTTCTCTGCATCTCTTTAGATAACAACAAAGATACCACTTCATCCATTTTAAAAGTGGATGTGGTGCTCCCAATAGCCATAACAAGATGGTCCCACGAGTCCGCAAAGAACAAAGCAAGGTCATACAACGATGCTCCTCCTCCATCTTCACACCAACGGATGTCAATTGTGCAACTAACATGTTGAAAGCATTCAGGTGATCTGCAACAGATCCTCCATCCTCAGAGAATACAACTTCTTTCTTAGAAAAAGCTTGTTCACCAGAGATTTGGCTTGATAAACATCACCCAACTTCTTCCAAAGGTCTTTCGTGGTCTTCTCCTCATGGACATTTAACAGGACAAAATCAGCTAGACTGAGTCTTATGAGACCCTTAGCCTTCCGATCTTTGAGATTCCAATCAGCTTGTGCCTTTTGTGGTTGGTTTTACACTGGATACGGTTTCCCATAGGTCTCAATCAACAAGCATGTCTTCCATCTTAAGTTTCCATAACTCAAAATTTTTGCCATTGAATTTCTCCACCTCTAATCTTCCGGATGTGCCTACCATCTCCTTCCTGCAACAAGATTACATAATACTCTGCACAAAGCTCTCACTCAACCTAAGATTAGCTCAAAAAACCCCTACCCAACAACTAGGACCAAAGGTGATCAAGCTCTGATACCAACTGAAAGGAATCTAGGTGTGCGAAAATCACTTCCTACACCAATCTAATGAGAGATGAGTGCAAATTATTTTTAACTTTTACAATTACATAATGTTTAACACAACAATGGAGATATTGCAGCAATACACAACACAAGAATGTAAGACAGAAGAAGAGAGAGACAAGATATAACGTGGGGAAAACTCTTATCGGGTGAAAAACCCCACACTCCAAAACCTGCACAATGTATTATCAAAATTGTAATAGTTTACAATACACTTGCAATGCAAGCTCTCAAGAGTCTTTAACACTCGTATCTGGAGACAATCCAGTAGCATAACAGTACCTGTCAATCACATACTACATCTCCTCTCAAAAGCACCCGTTTATAAAGAAGTTACAAGGCAAAAATGAGCCTATCTTGAGATGGGCGTCCAACATGGCCTCATGGCCCAAAAACCACACCTAGGGATACTTGTCCAACACTGCAGAGTGTTCGTGACACTTGTCATATCACCCCATCCCAAAGAAGTCGCCTATTCCCAAGTTGGGCTATGACAGATACTCTTACGACTCTTACAACTGACATAGAATCAGTCATAACTATCATATCTTACAGCTTGTAAGAGAATCTGTCATACATAGGCTAAAAATAACATATTCTCTTACAACATGTCATAATCCTCCTTGGGGCGCCCAAAGATGCCTTCTTCCAAGATGCCTTGTGACACATGTCTTCACCTGTCATAGAACATTCCATTTTCAACTCTTACGCATCATAGATTTTGTCATAGGAATCTGTCATAACTGTTTCGGTCAAGATTCACTTACACACTAGTCAAGATGCCGACACATGGCATAAAACCTCTACCACACAAAGGGGACGCCTATCTCCACATGGAGTGAGTTGACCATCCTAGTCATCTTACAAGTGGAGTGACAACTCACCGTGCCACTTCACACTAAATGACAAAATAGGATGTGCAACAAAATTACAACATAGGCTAAAAAAATAAATACATTACAAATAATAAATGCAAGGAATTACCAAGGTTGAGACACCTTAATTCCCAACACCAACCCTCGACAGTGAGCCACCCTAATGGCAGTGAACCCTATTTGCAATGAGCATTTCTTTGGACAGTGAGCCCTCTGGCGGTGAGCCTCTTTTGTTATTCGGTATTGTTACTAGATTATATTGTGAGCTAACACTCACAGTGGTTTTTCCCTTTTAGGGTTTTCCATGTAAAAATCTGGTGTTCATGTGCGCATGGTGTTGATGTGTTTAAGTTTTGTTTCTGTACTTCATGTTTAATCTTCATAACAGATTAAGAGGTTAAAGGAAGTGAATGTGAATGTGATATTGTTTAAGGAAAGATAAAGTTTTTGACACAACTGATTCACCCCCCCTCTCAGTTGGCTTGTGCCTTCAACACAAATGATTGGAGTAAGGACACATCTAGGTGAGCTAGTTTTGAAAGTTTTAGAACCTTAAAAGATGTAGACAACAAACATCATAAGTGACCTATAAGAGCACTCAACTAGGGTCTCTAACCAACATGGGCACCCCAATCTAGTGTTAGTGTCCTACAAAGATGTCCAGGGCAAACATTAGTGTCACAATAATTGCCAAAAGCTACAAATTTCTAAGTTTCTAGTTCTAATGTTCTTCTTCCTAGTTCTTTCATCTGTTCCAGTCTCTAGATATCCCAAGGTTACACCCTCTCAACATTTTCTATTTCCATTTGCTAGTTTTCCTTTCCCAACTATTTACATTAGTTTGATTTAGTTAAGCATTTGAAGTTATTTACATTTCTCTAGTATAATATCAATAATACATCTTAGATTGACTTAGATTAAACAAATGTATGAAAAAAAAAAACCTAGGTTTATGGTTAACACATTCACAACTAAAAAATAACCTAAGGTTCATTTTTTTGCCTTTTTAGTTTCATGTGACATGTTGTTAAGTTGTGGTATTTAAATAAACAGAGGAAGAGTATGATGAAATTGGATAATCAATAAAGCATTTACTTTAGAATTCAAGGGCATTAAAGGAATCAAACTTGTATCACAATATAGGCCATCTACATGTTTGTGAATATTGTCTTTGATCTTCCTCATAACCGTTAATTCAGTCCCCCAAGGGGTTTGACCTATGAGAATTTGGTCACCTATTGAGTTGGCAAGCTCCTTAATGGTCTTCCCAAATATCTGGTAGATGAATGCAAATATAATTCTCAGGTGCATGTTCCATCGAATCATTCCTACATGTCCAAAATCAGTTTCGTGTGCCATGTCAGTTTCATGATAGTCATGATCGATTGTGTAGGGTGCAATATTTATCCATAAGATTTTTAATGCCAATTCAAACTCTTAGTAATTCTTTGATAGTGATGAATCATTCCACAAAAACATCAACCTCATTTATCAATCGTAGAACTAAATACACCTATCCACTCATTTAATTTCCATATTTTTATTTTAATTATCTATCCTAACTTTAAATATCTAAATTAATTAAATTATTAAATTAATCTAAATCATTTTATATAGAAGATATATACCATCTTAATTTTTTATTATTTATTATTTATTTGATCTTAAAACATCTTATAACTAAATTGTAACAACCTTAAACATCATTGTTAAACCCTACAAAATTTTGCAACAATAGAATCAAGAAGGGACAAGGAACGCCATATTCTTCACAGTCACACAACCAATCAAATAATAGAGCAGTTGTTCTAATTGCCCATCACACTGTACGGTACAAATACAAACATATATGTTTCGCTCGTGTGGCAGGTAGTGCATTGGGTTTAAAGGGAAAGTGCTTCAGTCAATTTCATGTTCTCTCTGGGGGTTAAGAATACTTGGTTAACATGGCGATGACACGTTGGACACTTGAACAACACAAGATTTCCTTTGGATAACATTCAACGATGAATCCGCATAAACAATTATATCATCCCACCCAGTCAAAAATTCAAATGAATGGACAACCACTCAACTACAGCAGAGCTCTGTATTTAAACACAGAGCATGGTTAATACACCATTGTTTTTTTGAATTGAAGCCCGAATTAATCAGCGCAAAAATGGCTGCAGCAGACATTTCTTTGTCTCGACCTCTTCTGCAGAGAAAGGAGATCTCGTCGTCTTCTTTCGTGCCGCAAAAATCAGTCAAGTTTAACTTCAAAAGATCACATGCGAAGAAAGGCTTTCGGCTTGCTAAAATTTCGTGTTCAGTCGCTCCCAGGTAAAGTGTATGCCGGCAATTTATGGTTTAAAAGTGGAATTAAGAGTAATTTTCATATAGTAGGATTATTTAAACAGAACTGTGTGTTCAGTCGCTCTGAGGAAAATTCCATCGCGGGAATTTATGGTTTAAAAGTGAGGTTATTAGTAAATTTCGTGTATTATGAGTTATTTAAACAGGATTATGTGTAATCCAGTCAAACCGAGACGCCAACATCTGCCCCTGATATCACCCTTACTCCGGAAGGAAAGAAGAAAGAGTGCTTTGGTGTATTCTGTCTCACCTATGACTTAAAAGAGGTAGTTATTGTTCAAATTTTTCTCCATTTTTGAGCTTGAAAATCTTGTAATTACTGAGCAGTTGTGTTTTAAAGATTGTATTGCTTAATGATAATTATACGCAGTCAGTCTACAATTATTATATATGTATATTTTGTGTTTATTTCAGTCATTATTCGATGGTAAACTAATGCTTTTCTAAATGCTATTATTGGTTGAGAATTGAGAAGCCATTTATTGTAGAATTGGTGGTGGATTTGGTCCAATCGAACCCTGTTATTTGGCCAGGACATCCTTTTCCCAAGCCCATATATTATAGAGGCCTTATCTTAGTCCATCTCTGACTGTAGCCATAGTACGAAAAGTAAAACTGGGCTTAAGAGGTTCCCTATGTCTTGCTTTTCTGTGAAATTAAGATATACCCTTGACAATAAGTATTGCTTTTTTAAGCGGAGTAAATTTCAGTGAATTAGGCTCCCTATGATTTCCCTTTCCTACTATGACCAGAATCCCTACGTTTATAGACAAGCCCAGCTCAAAATGTGGTTTTAAATGAGCATTTTTTATTTTGCTTGTTCAACTTTCTTTTTATTAAATAGAGGAGTGACAGCCTTGGTCGACTGACTTTTTGATGACAGAGAGGTGGTGGAAATTCTTGGAGGTCGAATCCTCTAGGGCTTGAATCGAGGCATTTTGCACACAATGTCCTTTGTGTGGCTTAAATGTTAAAAAGAGAGATCATTTTAAGCTCAAAGCACGAAGCTCGCACCCACTTGGGGTTGTCCAACTACGTTGTGTAGAATACCAAAGGGGTTTAGTGGTCTTCGACTCCTAATTGAGTGTTTCTTTGACCACCCTTTATGTTATCTGACTCCAAATCATCGGTTTCATTTGTTTGGCAATTCGAGTAAACATGAAAACTTGGTTGTATTTGTCACCTAGAAGTCAATTTCCCCTTGCTGATCCATCCTTTTGGTTATTAACTATTTCTTGTACTTATCCATTTTTGCTTTGTCGACACTCATGTCAAGTGTGATCTTTGGGACCTTGGGTGGTACTCGCAATCTTCAAGATCAGCTCTTCAAAAATTCAACTACTACTGATGTTCTTGACTAGGAAAAAGCACTGGCCCTAATGGTTATTATTCTCTTCCATAGTCCATTGGTACTCAATGCACTATCCCTTGGGTTCTTAGCTAGATTTTGGACTTCCTTATCGGGACTGATACTTCTCAACTTCCATTCTCCTCATGACTTGTCACATGCGTTGGTTTCTTTGCTTTACACAGACACACTTAGCATTGCTTAGGCATCTTCTAGAAGGCGTGAAAGTTTTTCCTAACTTCATATATCACTCAAGAAATCCTTGTATGTAGAAACATGGTGTGCCATTACGTCTTAGCTGTAGCATATTGGTCCAAGGCTTTTCTTGGCACCTCTTTAGTCGAAGTATTTGCCTTGTTATCACCGGTCACTTGGATCTTCTAGTTTTCAGGTGTGTATGGACCTAGCCAAATCTCTAATTGTTTTAGCAACTCAAATCCAAATTGAACCACTGACTAGCTTTCTCTGTTCACTGCACGAGGCATTTTGGCCTTTGAAGATCTCCCATTAAAGGTTTGAATATGAATACCCTCCTAAAAATTTCAAGTCACATTGACCCACTTTCAATTTAGCATAACCTCACTCTTATATTATATTGCTCCTTTGTTCTCAATACATGTGAGAAATATGCTGACAACCTCATTCTTATATTATATTGCTCCTTTCTTCTCAATGCATGTGGGAAAATATGCTATTCACTTTTCTTTGAAACAGTCTTGATCAATGATGTCAACACTGCACAGTATTTTACAAAACTTGTATAAACTAAAGCCAATCCCCATGCGTGTTGTTTCATTCAAGCATCTATTAGGAAAAACATTTATGCATCATAATTATCCCTTGCATAAGTATTAATCCTTTGCATGTGTTAAATGTGAAGAAGCTTCATGAATAGAATAATAACCCATATTGCTTAACATTATTACACAGCAAAGGAAACAACATAGAACTATTACATCACAAATGCAAAATTATGTGGAAGCCATTTTCCTTCCACATGATTCAACACTCAATTGAAATCCCCTCATAGATCTACATTGTTTTGTTGAGATGATGACCCATAGAGTACCAAGTTCAAAATTCTCTCTCTCTCCTTCCACATGATTCAACGCTCAATTGAAGTCCCCTCATAGATCCACATTGTTTTGTTGAGATGATGACCTATGGAGTACCAAGTTCAAAATGCTCTCTCTCTCTCTCTCTCACACACACACACACACACACACACACACACACACATTTGGCTTCTTAGTGTAACATACACCCCTGGTATATGTTTTGTTCTATGTATATTTTTGTTTTTTAATGTTTTTCTGTTTAGGGTTTAATGGGTTTTGCTTGCATGTGCGTTTTTGCATAAAATACATATAATATGAACAATATACTGAAAACCCAGAAAAACTAAAAGAGATATCAACAAAATAACAATGACTCAGATTGTATTTAGCCAAGATATGAATTATGGTAACATACCTAGATCAAGATTTACAACTTCGTTTGGATGCTGTAGCCGGACCAGCAACAAAGGCTACAAAAAATCACTCAAATCTCCTTCACCAAGTATGAAATTGCAATACAAATACAAAGAATAGATCTGCAACCCTTAGGCGCCCAAGAAAGGATGAATAGTTGCCACAACGATGATATTTTTCACTTCTTGGAACTCCACGTTCAAGACTGCAACATGTACGACCTGTCTAGCAGCTCACTTCAGCAATAAACACCATGAATCTGCCCCGAATCCTTTCAAATCAAACCTGGTATCACCTGCAGATGTAAATCGATTCACTAGAGGAGAGAAATAACATCAAAAAGCCCCACGTTGAACACCAAACTTCTCCCAATTGGTACGGCCCTCTGCAACAAAGGTACGGCCTGCTTATGGCTGATAAAGGCAGCAATAAACTCTTCCAAAAACACTTAAATCTGTCCTCCAACTGATTATTAATGGCTGCACATTTGTTCTTCAACAAATAACTCCATTGACATGTTCAAATCTGCCCAAATAAATCCACTGAAGCACAAATGAGACCTCTGGATGAAGCCTCCACAAATCCTCTCCTGGTACGATCTTCCACGCACGAGGAAAGGGACCAATGCCGGGCTTTTTGTCCCAACATAGCCAACTAAAACCCTAGAGCCAAGCTCCAAAGCCAAAGCACAATAAACTCACAAAGAGAGCAAAATCAATAATCTTCGCATATCTAAATGAGAGCACTTTTTTGCCTTTTTGTTCTCCTCCAAGCCCAATGCCCAAGATGAGGGTTTTTTTATTATTTTTAATTCATTAAACATCCCCTTGTCTCTCCATGAGGGGCGTCCACTCCCAGGCAAATCACTTTTAAGTCACAACTTAAATTTATAAAGTAACATTATAATATAACTTAAAGTTATATTATGTCTAATAACATATCATAAGTTAAATCTTAAATTTAACTTATATTGTTTCCAATAGTGCTCTAGACATGTCGAAACCATGAGTTATGTGCAAAGGACCTCCACAACTGCTCTGCTAAAAATAGCGAGTGTCTGGCTCCCGACTTACTATAAATAGTAAGTCCCCTGAAATGACCCCCTAAACACCTTCATTAGCCTACGGGAGTCTAGTCATAGGCTAATCTCTGTCCACTAATCCAATGGGCTAGATGGGGGACATTACACTTAGGCACACATTGAAATTGTTTTCCTCATTGTGGAAGAAATCTTAAGATGTTACCAATGCCCTACTACTCTCTTTTTCCATCACTAGATCTAGAGGCAACTATCTGTGATTAGCCATTGAGAATAATCGAATGCCCTTTTGAACCTTTGATCATCCGATCCATCTCTTATCTCACAATGAGAGAGGCTCATCCACCAAATATTAAACTTTTAGCTAGGGCCTTTGCTTCGTTCTCTATTGTCCATCACGATAGTTATAGGCAATTTCACAACCACTATTTTCTTGCCTTCCTAAAGCTTGATGATACATAAACCCTAAGAGTGATAGCATTTTGCAATACATCATAAGATTCCCACGACACAACCGATATGATGATTGTGGCAATGCTTCCCAAGAGGAAAGATATGGTTTCTTGTAAACAAGTTATGCATTCTTGACACTTGTCATCATCTTAGTTTTTGCTGACATTTAGTGTTTAGGTCATGGTCCCTATTTGATTCATTTTGGCCTTAGCTATTCACCTATAGTTGCCGTATCAATCACATCAGAAAATTATATTACATTAGATTCTACCTACAATCAAACCTTGGTCTACAACTTATTACATCGTTTGACCCATAATTAACTTTGCTATTCCAATTTACATCTACTAAGACAAATTTAAAATTGCTTGTGTCAATCCAATGCATATTGCTACTGAAAACTAACATATATAATTTAAATTTGATGTGTGTTACAACTCTGAGCTGCTGATGCAGCCAAGGATAGAGGGCCAAGTGAATGACAGCCTTGTCCTTGCAGCCAACACCCAAACATACCCACAAGAGTTTCTGCAATGAGCTACCCTAGTTTATAACTTAAAAACTTGACAAGATATTTCATTCATGACTGCTGTAATTTCTTGATAAGTCTGGTTTTTACAAACTACCACTGCTGGAGCCACTGCTGGAGCTTCAAAACTGAAAATAGGAAAGTTGGGAAATCAAACAAGTACCTTTAAATTCATAAAATCTGATGATATAATGTTGCTGATGATGGACTGGGACCTCAAAGTTTCAAACAATCTTGGACTCTGTATATTGATTCAGAGAGGGCTGAAACATAAGTCTGGTGTCATAATCACAATGCTGGAAAAGCTTAGAAACACCATAAATCTGTTCACAGTTATCTATTATCAATGAATACTCCTCAAAAATTATTGGTCATACATTTCCCTATCCAAGGCGTCCTCAATTAAGACAAATAGCAGACTGAGTAATGGGCAAATTAATTTATAATGGGAATACTTCTCCATGGCTAGTGTACGGCCAGTGCAGTAGTACGGCCTTCACCAGATCCTCCTAGCTTCAGAAATCTTCAAATGGATGATATAATCTGCAAACAATATCCCAGGCGATCACAAAGGTAACAACAAACATCTGGTAGCAGCACTTTTGGAATGATCCATATTATACGTCCCTCCTGAGCCGTACGACACTGTACGGACACTCATGAAATTTCTTCTCTTTATCGATTACACTTAATATGCATTCCATTGAACTTCAAACTGCCGGTATATGAAAAGTAGGCCATCATATAAGCTTTCAAAACACTTTCTAACCTCTCTGTAATCATCTGTACATTTCTGCATGGTACGGCAATGGCTTTCTTGTATGGCAAGTAGAAAAAAACAAAATTAAGTTTTCTTAGAATCTGACTACCAAAATAAAACTCCAAGCTCAATCCAAAAATCACACAGCTTCTACAAAATATCAAAGGCAACAAAATCTACCATCTCCATGAATGCTCATTTTGATTTTCTGGGTGAAAATCACAGGTTACCCAGCTAGGGTTGATATTACACAACCGAAACCTGGTACAATTTTTGAGGCTAAACAACCTCACAGCACTCTGCTAAACAGCACAAGAACACCAGAAGAAATTTCATAATCCAAACAGCATAAACTTTGCAAATGAGCGAATGATCTCATAAATAGACTCCTCTAGAATCCCACGCTTATGCATCGATAAATGCCCTTAAAGTCTGAGCACTCCACCCACATGGAATATCCCAATTATAGACATCACTAAGGGAGGGGGGCCCACCAGAGGCCAACGCCAACTTGAGGAGGTTCTCATTTATATAAAAAAAATAATATAAGTTACCAAATAAATGGCTTGTGTATCAAACATTGGATAACTTATATTAATCTCGTTTAAAAAGACATTCCCTTTATTCGCCCAAGTTACCCTTCGGAAAATAAAAAATCATAAGGCTAATGTTCACCAATATTCACTGGTGAAAAAGGGACATTACAGTTTCAACAACACAATGTTAACACATGCAACAACTCATATTCATGCTAATACAAGGATTCTCTCAACAATGGATCTGATTTAATTCAATAGCTAAGATAAAAATATGTGCATATATTCTAAAGAAAATCCATCAAAGTCTCCCCTAGAGATTACAACAAAACCTACATCTATGAATACCAAACATCAACAAGATATTACAATTCTTTTTTGGTTCAAATAACATAAGCAATTACTAACATTTAGACCACTAGACTTTAGATCTCTACCCAACAACATACACCCAAGATTTTGGGGAAATTTTGACAAAGTCTCCCCTTGTAAATACAACATTTGCAACTTGCAAAATCACCTACACACATGCAAACCCACACTAATCCAACACCTGCAACAAAACCCACATGTTGACAACCTTCAGTCTCTGCACTTGAACTTCCCTACTGCAAACAAAGAACACCATTCTCCTTTTGGTCACCTGTCAATCCCCTTCTTTGGAAGATAACCTTTCCTTCAATCTTCAAGCATTATAAGTTTCCCCTCCTCTAATTGGGATGTCAACATCAAGAGAGCAAACATAATCAAGAATAACTCCTTCTCCATATTGGAATGAAACCTTTCAAGAATGAAGACAAATCAAAGTTGTAATCCTCATCATTGAGAATCTTATCCATTAGATAAAAAAAGCTAGATGGGGCACCCTCTCCAACATGTATCAACATGCACATGAATTTGCATTAACATGCACCCACATGCAAAATGGAGTGCTCCATTTTCCAAGGCTGATTTGAACAAGTCAAAGATGCCTCCCACAAGAAACCTCCTCATCAAAAGCATGCCATAGACACTCTTACAAGTGCTAATGATTGTCATAAGTAAGCCCCTTCTTGAAAGAGGTGTCATAACATGTCATTAACTTGCATACAAGTGGCAAGTGAGAATCTCCAATATTCCCCTCAAGTGGGACGTCCAAATTACATGATAATAATATTTAAAAATACTTTAAAATGAAATCCTAGAGATTTTCCACACCATGGGACCTAAGGTCCTTATTCTCGAACACAAATAAAGAGAATTATTTTTGGTTGATGCCAATTTTTGAAACTTTGAGATGCTCCTACATCAAACACCCCAGGTAAGAGTTTGTGAGCATAGACACAAAGTGATGCAAGAGCATCTATGTAATGTCCCCTTCTCGAGCATAAGCAGTCAATAACCATTAGCCTATTTTCCTAAGTTTTCCCGTAGGCTATTGGATATTGGTAAAGGGAAAATAAGTTAAATAATTAAATTAAGTTGTCAAATGGTACCTTTAATTAATATTTTAATTGACAACTTACATTTAATAATTTAAAAGGGTGTTTTAAGTGTGCAGATAAAGTGTCGCTAGGCTCATGGTGTTGAAAAGTGGTCTCAAGGACACTTTATGATATTTTATTAAAGAAAAAAGTGTTTTTTTTCGAAAAAGCAACAAAAAAACAAAAACACTTTTTTGAAAAAGCAGTGAAAAAGCAAAAAAACGTTTTTCCCTAAAATAGCTCTAGAAAGCTATAAAAGGAGAGGTTTGGTCTTCAGAAGAAGGGTTATTGTCAATTCATTTTCAATTTGCTCTGTGAATGAACATGAGTTCTTCCATTTGCTTGGGGACGAAAACTCTTTGGTGAATCCAGTTTTGGGGACGAAAACCCTCCTAGTTGGTTTGTGTGATTTCACGCTGAAGTCACCCTTGTGCTGAAGATTGAAGTTTTTCCAGTTTGCTATTTAAAATGGAGATTTTTGATGTGTTTTGAATTCCACTTTATTCTTACCTTGGAGATTTCTTTGATATATTTTTGATGCTATTAATTTGAGTTGATTTTTTTTGAGTTGCACATGCTAGTTGCAGTTTTTGGTATCATGGGGCTGTACCAATCTAAAGTACCAGGTCGTACCACACTTTAGAGTGATTGTGGCTAGCCATACATCAAATATTCTGGCCATACACTTCTAAGAGGAAACCATACTAGTGTTATCAGCTATTTCTAAGGATTGCAACGCTCGTACCATGTTGAAGGATGGCGTGGGAATCTTGAGATGAGTTGCTGCTCTGTTTGACTTATCTTTGACTCCTTTACCTTAGCTGTACCTTCCTTTAAAGAGGCCGTACCACTTGCTATTGAGGAGATTCACATTAATATTGATTTGTTAACATTTTGGAGTGATTTTAAAGGGTTGTACAGGTCTATAGAAGGATCGCACAAGTCTGTTTCTGATCTGCAGTCATTAATATCACTTCCCAGCAGTGTGTATTAGGCAAAAATCAAGTCTTTAGACTGGCCACTCCACCTCCAAGCCTGGTCTGGTCAGTTTGTAGTAAGATCGCAATGATTTTTGGTGCTTGTGTGCAGTTCCGGAAATTTGATTTGGGTGTTATCAGCACTCTGTGGGTCCTGTATAGACCTGAGTAGCTGAAAGTGCAAAAATTTAGTGTTCATTTCAGTTTTCGGCCGTTTGGAATGGGAGACTCAGACCTGATTTTTCAGTGATCAGCATGTTTAGTGGTCAGTTGGTACTTTTAAATCAGTTTTCAGACATATTGAGTAGTTTTCATTTGCATATAATGCTTGTTTCAGTGGGTTGTAGTACTCAGTTAATATAAGCAGCCAATTACTTGTCCTCTGAATGTTATTTTGGCTAATCTTTGTGTGTGCAACAGTCTGATTTTTCTGATTAGAATAATATTATCAATGTGTTGCATCTAATCCTCTATCAATATTGTATCTAGTAGTGCATATTGCATTTGTATTGTAATGCTGATGGTAGTACCACTAGAAGCCATGCATTTCATACTCATGATCTTGTAAAATCAGATGGTATACCACCGATTATGTGTATTTTAACATAGAAGGTCTTGGTTGGTTCACCGCTAGACCCCTTTGCTTTTCATAGCCCATTTTGGCATCGATCAGATCCACATTGCAATCGACCATTTTGACTTGATCGGATTCTGTTGTAATTTGCTAGTGGTTTTGCATTCATTAAGCATGCTTGTCCGCCGAAGAGGTGTTGATTTGAGTCGACTCTACCATCTGCATGCTTTGGTCAGCTTGCCACCTTTCATTTTAGTAGTGCATTCATATAGATAGATTGTGTGTTGTCCAAACACTGTATGCTCTCACTTTGCCCACACTGGGAACTCGGTGATCAGAAAGTGCATGAACTTGCATTTGCATTTTTATATTGCAAAAATAAAAAAAAATTGGTGTGGGTCTTTACAATCTAGGGTGTAAGAGCAATCTTGCATCACCCAAAAATATTTTCTTTTATATTTGTTTTGTTTTGTAGGCTTCCAAATAAAGTTCTTATCAACATACTTTTACCACAGAAGACAATTCATATTGCAGAGGCATATTCTTGTTTAGTCACCATTTCAGCACATTAAAGTTCTAGATAGTAATCGTATTGTGCGACCCTGCATATTGATCCTAGAGCTTCCAAATTGGTATCATAGCTTCATAAGGTCATATTCCATCCTGCCACGTGTTGGTTAACAGATTTGCTCTTATTCTGAAAATTACTTGCTCTGACCCTATACCCTTTTTCCAAGAACAAATGAGTTAATCAACAAATGGGTGAACCTTTTGAATTAGTTCCCCTCTGAATTCAGGTACAGCTCCCTTTATGATTTTCAATGAATTTTAGCCTATTCAACTAACTAAATTGCATTTTTAACCAGAAAACGCCTAAGGCTGACTAACATCCATACATAGCCATGTCATGAATGCGATTAATTTATACAGCAGCAGGATAGAATGCACAGATTCTACTTTAGTACATTCGAATACATGAATATGTTTATACAAACTTGCTGAACTCGAAAGGAAAGATAATACATATGATGGGTTGTTCAAACAAAGAGCAATTACCAGGTAAAAGAAGATTTCTCACAGAAAATCAAATTTCACACATTTAGACGCACAGATCCAAATAAGCAGCAATCGTTCCTCTTTTCATTCACAGATGAAAATTTTTCAAACAATCATCATATATAAAAATGAAATACAGTTTTTCTGAAATTCCCCTTTCCTCTTTTCTTTCCCTCACTTTCTCTCCTGCTTAAATTCTAAAAAAAACAAATATATATCAAAGTCTTAACCATGTCCTCGAGCAAATTAAACTCAGAGTTAACATCACTCTGACCCATACGGGATTTAGTTTTAACAACTGATCGTAAAAAATTAAAATTGCCAGAAATAACATAAATTAAAGACTTGAAAAAGAAAGAGCTGATGCGGTTATGACTGGGGCGATGAATCAGCATCCCCTGATTTGCTGTCGAGAGCCTGGGAAGCATGCTGGGTTCTCCACTCCTGAAAGGCAGCCACGAACTCCTGAATTTTAGGAAAGTTTGGTATGCCTATATGCTTCATCCTCAATTTCCAGACCTCCTTTTCCCTTCGCATTTTCCCGAATTTTTCCTTGTGTTCAGGGAGTGCGTCGATACAGAGGTAGAGCAGGGATTCGACTTTAGAAATTCTGGAGAAATCCTCAATAAGAATATTATCATTCTCTTTAACAAAACGGATCTTATCCCTAAAGGATTGGGCTACTGCTTCAACATCTTCTTCAGGCTTTCCATCATCCTTCATGTATTTTACGTCGATACACTGTAAATCACGTTGCAATGACTGAGTGAAGTCCGTTATCTCCTTAATGAGCTTTGAGACTTCAAAGCGTGCTTGTCGGGATATGGAGTTCCTCCATTCGATATTCTTTTTGTTCACATACAATAAATCCTCATCCACACCAGTCAGTTTCATCTTTGCCAAAAACTTTTCCAGCCCATATTTCCGAACTTCCTCTATTTGGTTCGTCACACTGGTCCACTTGCCTTCGTCCTTAGCCCAGACAGCAACCTGTGCTTTAAGATCTTCAATGGTAGTAGCAGTCAGGTCATATATGCCTTTGAGTTCATGGATATACTCAGTTCCCCTTTGCTCAATGCTGTCTAACCAGCCATCAAATGTTTTTGAGACCATTTTGCTCCTATGAACTTGATCTAACATTTTCTGATTGACGGGTGACTTTGGGTCAAAAGACAAGGGAACTTGTGAGATTGGCTGCGGGTTAGGATTGTTGATGGCTTCAATATACTCTGCCATTGCACGCAGAGTTTGTTTTAATTCTCTTTTGTCCCTTTCATCTTTCATGGTTCGATTGACCATTCTTTTAGTTGAAGCTTCGAGATGGTGTACATCCGCAGCTCTGGAGGCAGCACCGAGGTCTATCTTTTCCACAGTGAAATCATGCACTGTAGGATCTTGAACCTCTTCCTCGGTCACTGGTTTGGCTATTTCTGCGCTCCAGTTACCAGTGCTTGGGTCAATATCTATCCTGGATACTGTTTTAAGTCTTTTGGACTTGGGGGTCTTCCCCAGACATTTACTTACCATATCTTCCAGAGGGAGAACGAAAGGAACTACCTTCTTTTTATCAGATATAGAGCTCTCTAGCCACTTTGGTGCCGGGGTTGTCTCCCTGAGTTTTTCTCCATCAGAAGGTTTATCTGAAATCATCAACATTTCCGGAGTACCCAAAACATCCTCTGACCGTGAACCAGTATCAACTGCTTCTGTTCTGGTTGGGCTTGCTTCTCTGTCCCCCATGGGGTCCTCTGCTTCTTCTGAATTTAAGTCGACAATTATTGTCTCAGAAACTGGCTTCTTCCTTTTACCTTTGGTTCTCAGCCTGGTGACACGAGAAGGCAGAATGTCTGTGAGGACCCTTCTGGATTTCTTGGTGACAAGGCTCTTTTCAGGTGATGGCTCAGAAGCACCTGCACCACAGATAGCAAGAGGTTGATTAGAAGGATCCAGGGGAAGTGGTGATGCAACCGCTGAAGATAATTGTTGAACATTTTTATCTTGAGACCCCTGTTGCTTCTTTTCTCTCAACCATTTTTCAGTCCTCCTTATCACCGGGAGGGTCTTAATTTCAATCCTGTCCTCCTCCTTCTTGCTCCAGTCCACCTCTGGAATGGGTAAGTGCTCCACTTTCTCAAATTGTGGATCAACCACTTCTTCATCATCAACAAGAACTCCAGAAATGTCCATGTCTAAGTTAAAGGTAATTATTTGTCTTAAAGAAAACCTGCACCATAACCTTCTCCTAACTTCAAATTCATCTGGACAATCCATCCAATAATCCTCCAGCTTAGGAAGGTGCGAGTGCCCTGTTCCAGAATTTAAGTTATCTTTAACAAAACTTTTACTGTCGAATTTGGCTCTAGCAGTGAAGGATTGAAAATTGAACCTCTTGAGGTTCACCCCCAGATTTAGAGCATCAGAAGTTGACAGGCATGAATAATGCCCAAGTTCAACAGGAAAAGAAATACCACAACCCCTTTTTGATGGAAATTTTTTATGAACATGTGCCAATTGCCGACATACCTCTATTAGTACAAAACGATCAAATACATATCTGGGCAACTTCATTGGTTCGCCATCGAATCCCCCAACTCTGATATAGGTGAACTCAGAGAATTGGATGAAAAAGCTACCGTAGATACTGATTAGCTGCATTGCTTCACTGGTCATTCTCTTACCTGGGTTACCTGTCAATTCATAGGTCATCTTCCCAGTGAAGACATCATTGATCCTCTTGTAATTTTCATAACAATTTTTTCTTTGCAACTGTGAGTAATATTGATAAACTTTGCTGCTTTCATCTAAAGGCTCATGAGGCAGGTCAAACCAATCTCTTGTGGAGGCTAAACAGTAAAATAGATAAGAAGACATAAAGAAATCCCTGTTGCCCAGACGATTATTTAAGCTCTGATGCAGACAGTCAGCTATTATCTCGGCCCAATCCAAGTATTGTTCACCCTGGAGGACGACTTGTATAAAAAAGTACATCCAGTCTTCCCAGTAATAGGCATGTTGATTGCCTCTCAATCTGTTCAATAACACCACAATATCCCTTACTTCCTGTATTAAATGGTCTCTAGTGAGGGGTCTGGGCAGCCTTGAACCACCTTTCTGAAACTTTAGCAGCCAATTCCGTGCTATCACACTCTTGTAAGTTGGTTTCTTTTCTGAGAAATATCCATTGGAGGAGGTAATGTCGAGGTTGGAATATGCCCCCTTATGCGGTATCTTCATCACAGACATAAGGGTTTGTCTGTTGACAGAAAACAGCACATCCCCGTTGGCGTTTTTGACACATCTGTTCTGGGGGTCATATCTGTTTATACATTCTTGAACCAATTCAGGGCATAGAATGGCCTGAGGAAAGGCTGCAGCTTCCACTAAACCACTGTCTACAATCTTCTTCATTGTGGGGGTTTGGACAGGGTTCTTTGTTCTTTCTATGAATTCCTCCAAGTCATACTGAACTAATGCGGTGTCTCCAAACTCGGAGTGGGAATAAATAAGACTGGGGCCGTGTTCATCCCCCAAACATGTAGACTTCAAAGACATATTGGGAAGACTATGATATAGCAATTCGAATCTCGAAAATAACAGAAATTCTAGGGGTTCTTCTTTCCAGTAAAAGAACTCGGAATAGTACAGGGGGAAATAGGACTCACCTTCAGGAAATTTGAAAGCACTGCGAAAGCTTGAAAAACGAGAGCCTTACACTTTCAGCGCTATTCTCCTCCGCGTCGCACAATGTGAATACTTGCTAAAATTGGGTTGTTTTTGGCTAACAATGGCACTTACCAGAATGAATGTCTATCGCTCAGATCAATACGTGCCAAAAATATTTGAAGGGACGTGAACTCTGATTTTTCCATTAATAGCAAGTAATGTTGTCGCGCCATCATGAGGTATAATAATTATCCGTAGCTTCCGTTAAATTAGAGCTCTTGCTTTTATGATGAGTTCCTGACAAAATTTCCTCCAACTTTCCCGCTAAATTTGGCTTGGAAAACCGCGGGAGCAGATGGGACCAAACTTACCAAATCTTCGCACCATTGAACCTTTGAAACATGGTTCAACGCGATGGTTCAATATGAAGGTTCAACGACACATGGGCTATATAGACCAACAGAAGGTTACGCGGCTTCTAGTATAAGGTCCCAAATTATGAAATAGCGAACTCTTTGAACTTTGAACTATTTGAACCTTGAACCTTGAACCTTGAACCATTGAACCCCGCGGAAGAGTTCAAGCGGGAAGTTCAAGTTCAACCCGAAACTTCCAAGACGCTTGAGGCAAAGACAAAACAACTTGCTTTATACGACACTTCAGACACATTGAACCATTGAACTTTAGACTTTGAGAATGGTTAGGGTTCAAAGGTTCAAACCTTAAGTGACTTTGTTTACAAAGGCGACGCACGGGTAAAAATTAAAGGATCGAGAGCCGATTTACAAAAAAAGGATGATCGGGAATATAGCACGATAAACCGGCTTTTGTTCAAGAAATATTACCAATACATAAATAAACAAGGGCGACTCAAAAGGTAACACCACGTCATTGCTAAGGGTTTCACCCATTGGTTAATGTGATGTGACTTTTCAAATTTCTTAAGGAAGACTTAATTTGGTTGTGCGCCAAACATTTGAATCTTTGTGCCAAAATTTGAAGACATATACACTAGGGAGGTTTGTGAATAGGGCCGCATTGAGTTTCCATGCTTAAATCTTACCACATTCATCTAAGGTGGGTCTTTCTACACGTTTCCATATCTAATGCACATTGAGCATTGTACCACCTTGTTGGTCCATGCATAACATCTTAGTTGCTTGCACTTTGTCATGTCCCCTTTTTCAAACTAAAATAATTAATAATATTATTTAAGTTGGGCTCGATAATTTCTAATTTTAAGGGCAACTTAATAATATTATTATAATTAAAACAAAGGGTGTTTGTAAACACTAGTACTAAAATAAAAGTATTTTTAATACTTAAAATAAAAATTAAAAAGTATTTTAAAATACTTGGAGGGAAATTTAGGACCTAAGTGCCCAATTTGAAAAGGTATATCAAGGAGGCGCCTATCTTCATTTGAGCATCATGATTTCATTTTGGCATTCTTCATTTTGAGTTCGAGTTCAATCTTGCATTCAAGGACGAAAACCCTTGGCTACAATTCTGCAATTTTGGAGGACAAAAACTCTCTTGGCTCACACATTGAGAAGTCAGGACGAAAACCCTTGCCTCTCACTTATCAATTCTACACAAGGATTGCAAGGTGGACTGAAATTGAAATTTCATGCAACTTGCAGGTTAGGTGATCAGGACTGGCTATCAAATCAAGACCTTGGGTGTTGTTTGCCATTATAGACATTTCATTTTGAGTGCCTCACATAGGAGATTGCCATCATCATAATTAACTGAGTTTTTGGGGAGTTTAGCCTACAGTCCAAGGGCGAATGAAGGCATATGTTTGAAGGTAATTGTGAGTAGGTCTGATATCTGTTCACTAATACTCGGTTGGACATCAAATCACATTTGCAAAGCAAATCCCCCATTGATTTGCCTGATTGTTGGAGTCGCATAGGCATTCCTACTCAAAACGTGACTCAGGCACAAGTGTGGATGAATCAGCTTCGATACAACACATGGACCCTCTCCTTGCCTTGGGCGACCTCCAAATTAGTCTTGCTCCCATGGCAGAAGCCAGTCGAGACCCGGGGGTGGTTATGTTATCTTGGGAGCACAACGTCACGAAGATCGATCGGCCGGTCTTGGGGCTTGTTGTGGTTTTCTATGTATCGTTCTATGACCGTTTTGGTGGAGATAATAATATGAACCAAAGGGTCATAGTTACCAATCTCCTGTTTGGGTTTCTTGCGTTCCAACTTTAGATGGGTGTCAGTTGTAGTCATTAATGAGCCTATTACGTTGTAACCTTTCTTCTATGGCTTGAATGCTTTGTTGTATTTGTTCTCTTTGTTGTATTAACCTGAGAGTGTGTTCTTGCTCTTCTAGTGTTTGTTGTGCTAGTTGTGGCCTATGATGTATTTCTTCAATCTCCTCAAGGATAGCCCTAACCCACTCACCTCTAATTCCAGAGCACATTCGTATGCTTGGATAGAGAGAATTGGCTTGAGTTGATTGAGAGTTGACTTTCGACTTAGTGATGTTGTCTAAGGCTTTATATGAGTTTTCTTGACTTCTTGATCTCATGACGAAACTGAGGTTTTGACCTTGTGTAGTTGAATCCTACCTCGTGATCGAATCGAGGGTTTGACTTTTCTAAGTTCTAATGTTTTTGTATTTTTTTGGGGGTTTTCAATATGTATGCAACTAATATGTATGCAAAATGATTTTTTTGGTTCTTTTTCTGGAATTGAATATCAAAATGAACTAATTAACTAGGAATTTGAAAGATGAATGCAATTTAATATGAGATTACCTAATGCAATTTATACTATGTTTTTGTGTTTTCGAATGACGATTTTTGAGCTAATCTAAGAATTGAAGATGCAAAATATGAAACTTAATCTAGATTTGCAATTTAAAATACTTAAAACAAAGCTAATCTAATCAACTTTAAAACAAATCTATCAAGGAAATTGCAACAACAAGATTACTATTCCCAAGAGCAAAGATGATTTATATAAATAATAAAGCATGAAAAACTTGGATTGTGGTCGACGCATGAGTCTTCGCACTACCCTTAGGAATCCTTGTTTCAGCAACCTCTTCGTCCTCTTGCAGCAACGGGTTCCTCCTCTTGGTGGCAATTGGGAAGAGAGCAAATGAATGAGCTTGAAAAAGCTATGAATTGGGAGAGCTTATAAAAGCTTTGAAGCACTTTGGCTTGGGAAATTTGCGAGCGTAACAACGTTGTATGAAGCCTTTGAAGGCTTGGGCAACAAATACTAAAAGCAAAAGGCACCTACGTCCTGTGAAGAGTATGAGAATGCTAATTGGAGAGCAAAAGCAAAGCTTGAAGAATGATTGCAACAATGGATTTGCTTCCCTTATTGCTTGAGGGAGGGGGGTATTTATAGCTTGCAAGGCACACAAGGGTGGAATTGATTGGGATGTTAACTCGATTAGATTGAGGAGTTAATAGGGTTGATTGCTTAGTAGATTCAATTGATTAGGTAGTAGACTTGGTTGATTGAACAATGATCTAAGCTTGAAACCTTATCACTCATGGAGGAATGGGAGTTGGCATGAGAGAGGGAGGAGTTAAGAATAGATTAATTGAGCTAATTATGCATGATTGGAGGTGGTAGATGAGCTAAGAATAGTTCACTCTATGTTTAGGTCGAATCTACATGCAAAGTGGAGCAAAAACAGAGCTTTTTGAGGCCAAAATTGAAAGAGAATTCACATCCAAAAACATGACAGGGTCACCCATGGGTTGCCACTTTCACTAGGTCAGGTTGCTCGGGGAGGATCCATGGGCGACCCATGGACAAAGGGGTCTAAGTGGAAATTGCAGGTTGGAGAGTGGTCTTGGAGGGATAAGTATGCAATCTGTCACTGGAGCTAAGCCAAATAGACAAGTTAAACAGGATCCCCCCTTTCACCAGTAGGGTCGCCCGATGGGGATTCGAAAATAATAGGGGGGATCCGGAAAGGACAAAACTTAATTCTGAAAGTTGGGGTTGGTCTGGTAGGTCATTTAGAGGCCTCCAGAGGGTGGAGTGAGATGAAATGAACATGGGAAAGGTGAAATTAGCTCATTAAGACGAAATTTTTATTTAGATCCCTTTCCAAAAGCATCTAAGGGGAGATATGGAAATTTTATCTACTAGACTTACATTGTATTTTGCAATAAAGGAAATGGTACCTCTTAGAACCCACTAGAATCAGACGTTGCACAAAACCTTTTCCTGTCCTACAAAAGTCAAGCAATTCCCCTGAAATTTACCAAGTTACCTTGCAGAATAGAGATTGATGTGATCTATTGCAGACCTTTTCTAGATTAATAGAAATCCGGCCACTTGCTCACTGATGTTAAAGGCTTGAAGATCAAATAAACTACTAGGAGAAAATATTAGAGTTTGCTACAATAAGCTCTAAAATTTACAACTCCAAGCATAAGAAAAAAAATTCGCATACACCTTTTTGACAGTTTATGGAATCTGTCTCCCTGCTGCTTCCCATGTGAAACAGGATTCGGGATCTGCACCCCATGCAACATGCAATACCAATTCTAGCTGTAATTATTAACATGCAATGACTACTCATGTGAAATAAGTCATGAAAGGATGACTCAAGTATGAAAATGCCACACAAAGTTGAGAACTCCACAAAATAAAATATCTAAATAATTGCATTGTGGAAACTCCAATCGCTCAAAAATAAAAAATGTGTTGGCTTTGTGATTATCCCACACTGATAGTAATTTTTAGACTAGGTATGCTTATAAGGCATTGCATGCACCAAAATGTTTTCCAATCTGGAAGTAGGCTTTAGGGTTGAAAATCCCTCAGTTGATTTCTTCACATCCTCCTCTCCATTCTAACAACATTTAAAGATTATTACAAATCCATTACTCATGTTCGTTCCCTTGGATGATAAACTACTGAAGTACTTCACTGTTTTATTGTGCAACATCTAATTTAGTATATTCATGGACATGGTGGGTGTAGGGACTGACTTTTTTTTGGAGTATTCACAGTGAAGATAAAAAGATCTTTAATTCAAATATTTAATTTGAATTTGAAAATCAATTTTGCTTAAGGAGAAAGTTTCAATTGAATGATGGGTCGGCCTATTGAAGCATACAATTTAATCTCTTTGGTCGGTCTCATTAAGGGAATAAAATAAAGATAAAGTTCAAGTTATTGGGCGTCACAAAGATTTAAGGTCGGCCCAAGTAGAAAGGATGTAAAATACCCTACTTAATTTGACTGAAATTTTTTCCTCAATTTCACTTCAACAATCAACATCTAAATGCAAAACAATATCAATAGACATAAGAACAATAGAATGCCAAATCTCCAATGCTTGATTATTCCTTCAATGATGATGAATACAAATACTTATTGGCTATTCATTATGACAGTCTGGGACTGTTTCATATCAGACCTTAATACATACACAAAATGTGAACCAAATTACATCATGTTGTACCCAATCAAAATTTTTGCTTCATTAAGGCATTTGGAGAAAGTCTAGAAAATTTTTCGTCAAAAAAGTGAAAAAGTCAAAATTTCTAAAAATAGATGTCAAATTAGGTTTTCTGGGTTTCTTGAGATACGGATGCTGGCAAAATTTTCTAAAAATAGAAAATTTCTAAAACTAGAATCTCCGATTCAGATGTCGTGCCTGATTTTGATTAGCTGATTTTGCTTCACAATCAAGGTGGTCCAGACGGAATCTACAAAAGATCAAATTTTCTCTACTAGGTCAATTCTGCTTTTTCAGAAGGCGAAGCACGAGCTCCGGAGTCAGCAATGGAGGAAGTTCGTGTGCCAAAAATCAGTTTCAAGTTTTCAACGCTGTTCCAATGATGCAGAACTGACGAGCAGTCGTCGATTTGACGAAGCACGGGAAACAGAGCAGGATGGATTCGGAATGAGGAAGAAAAGTTTAAAATCCTCAAATTTGACCAAGGCACAAAATTCCAAGCGCCCCTGGAGGCCAGGGACGCCCAGTATTTCATGCCTTAGATTTTTTTCGCGTTTTTCAAGAAAATGCTAGAAATGCTTCTGTCGGTCAGTTCTGGGGTGAATTAAAGCAGTCATTTTGGTCGACAAGCCCCGAAAAGATGGAATCCATGTCAGATATACCTAGGCTATCCAGTTCATTCATCATCCAATGATAGTTGACTGACAAATCGTCGAAATTGACATTAGGAAGCAGCTGCCAGCATGCAAAATGGAGCAAATTGCAAACAGAGGTTGGAAATCACAACTTTGGCTAAGGCACAAAATACCAAGCGCCCCTAGAGGCCAGGGGCACCCACTTTTTCATGCCTTAGAATTTTTTACGCGTTTTTCGAGAAACGTCAAAAAGTCTCCGACAACCTATTTCCGGGTGGTCAAACTCAGTCAACCGCCGGTAAAAGCTAGGATTTCATCACAGATGTGTTTAGGTTACTCAGTTCACCTCCCGTCTTGCCTTAGCAGTCCTCCAGACGACAAAAAACAATGATCAAACAGGACCTGCTGGCATGGAAATCGAGGAATGCAATGAAAAGCTGAAAATCAAAAAAAATTTCCTAGGCACAAAATTCCAAGCGCCCCAGGAGGCCTGGGGCGCCCACTTTTCCATGCCTTAGAATATTTTTCAGTTTTTATGGAAAACGACAAATCCTCCTCCGTCAGCTTGGTTAGGTTCACAGGAAATCAGTTTGGCACGTTTTTTGAGGCAGACAAAGGGTACAATCAGTTCAATTTTCATTAGGCTTGCCTGTTTGCTAGATCATTAGACTCAGTTTTACTCCGGCAGACAAAAATCGACAACCAAACAGGGGGCTACAGTCACCAGAATGCGCATGCAAATCAAAAATTTGAAAAAGTTGAAATTTTCCAAAAAATGGCTAAGGCACAAAAAACTAGGCGCCCCTGGAGGCTAGGGGTGCCCAACTTTTCATGCCTTAGAAAATTTTCATGTTCGATAGTGTTTTTCGACAGCCGCTTCCAAATCTTTGTCCGGCGACAGGTTTCAGAAGTCAGATTTGCAGTCAGATGACGTCAGATCATCAGTTTGAGGCCGGGGATGGAATCACGGTTGATAAATTTTCAAGATGCCATGATCAGTCAGCTTTGTCAGTCAACAGTGACAGTTTGCCATATTGTTGAAGTCAGGGACAGGCCATACTAGAGTCAAAACGAGCGCAAAAGTGTCGAAACAAAGGAAAAATTGGCTAACACTTTTGCAACCTCGTGTGTTTGATGACATCATCAAAGAAGATATTTTTCGTCATCTCACACATAAAGCCATAGGCAGCTATAAAATAGGGATTCTTCCTATTCGAGTATATCAACTTGGATTTGTGCTTTAAAAGATGCTTTCTTCATGGATAAGTTTCAAGTTTTATGCTCTCACAAAGAAAGCTGCTTTTTCGCCCTAAAATTTTATAAGGACAAGCTTTGGCCTCTTTTATTTCATTATCTTTTGCAGGTTGCATCTAGAGGAAGATTTTTTTTCTTCTCATGAAGATTTGAGAGCCCAAATGAAGTGCTTTTTCAGTGTTCTTCATAGTTTTGAGATTGGGAAGCACAAAGGCACGCTTTTTCAAGGTTCTTTTTTCCAGGGGATCATTTTTCAGAAACAGGGCCGAAGCTTTTTCAATTTTCATCGAAATGGGTCCACCTGGATTTTCATCCTCTTGAAGATTGGATATTTTTATATTTTCGAAAATCTACTTTTTTGTTGCTTTTTCGGGAAATCCTCAACTTTTGCAAAATTTGACGATCTGGGTTGCTTCAGAGTGGAATTGTCTACAAAACCCATGTGCTAGCTTTTTTCGCTCACATTCTGCTTTTTAGAAGAAATCAGCAAGTAATTTTCAGCCTTTTGTCCAACATTTTTCCCACATAGGCGTGTTCACAGTCATTTTTTAAATCTCTCAATATGTAGTACACTCCAATTGAGATCAAGCCTAAAACGACGTTGGTTCATGATTACCTCAGATCTTTCGAGACAAACTTGCATAAAGTACTTCCAGTGTTCAATTTACATCCTTTGGAAGATGTAGGAAACAACACTATCAGGAATTTGAATCACTCTGGATTGCTTGCAGCAGCTTCGTTTCCCATCACAGTGCAAAGTATCGAATTCGTAATTGCTTGTATGGCGCATTACAATTCTGTCACAAGAGAAATCCAATCAAGAGATGGACGTGTGCTTTGCAGTCTGAGGCCAAACGACATAGAGAAGTGTTTTTCAATACCAATCTGGAGGGAAAACTTGGTTATTTCGATTGAAAAAAAATGCAAAAGGGTGTGACACAATGATAAAGAAAAATACCTCGTCCGCAACAATTTTAATGGTGATATCAGTGCCGGCAAGATGGATCGTTTTGCCGTAATGACAGTGAAGTTTGATAAAGCCCGCGGGCGAAGTTCATGAATTCCTTCAGATGGTTGCAAATGGTGAAGAAATGTTAGAGAATCAGAATATATCATTCTAAAAAGTATCAGTGTTCCTGGCAAAGATGCGGTCACTCGCTTTTTAGAAGATATTATTTCCCAGAATATCAATGGATGACATCACCAAAAAGCAAGAATGTTGATGAGGATGTGATTCAAAAGAAAGCAACTTTAACTCAAATGCTATTTGTTTTAAAGCATTTGCGTTCATCCAAAGCTCATCCATTCTTTATTTAGAAAGAAATCACTTTGTATTAGTTGGAGTTTTCTTTGCTTTAAAGCGTTTGTTAGTTGTAATCTTTGTCTTAGAATAGAAATAAAGCTTGCGAGTTGGCAAGTTAGTTAGGGTAAATCAAAGAGATTTTAGGGTTCCCTACTCCTTTGGTTTAGTAGGGCAGCCTTGCCCATTGTCATGGTAATAGTAATTGTGATAGCAAATTTGCTGTGCCTATTCTAGCCTGCAGGAATTGTTATTTCAGCTACTTGTTCACTCTGTGTTATCTGTTCTCTAGTGTTTGATCGCTTATTGTATGCCCGCCTTTTGCTACAGTACTGCTGTCTTGGAGTTGTATCAACTTTATGATATTGGAATAGAAGTCTTATACCTGCCTTTTGCTCTGATTTTCTATCTCACTAATCGTCAAGTTTTGTCGTCAGATGTGTGGCTTATGTAAATTTTATTTCAGCTTTCATCATTAAAGTACAATGGGTCTTGTGATGTGAATCTAGGAGAAATTTATTTAAGTTTTTGTGTTACAACAATTCATTCCTTGTCCACTTTTAATCCCTTCGCTCTGAATTTACTTAGGAGATTAAAAGCGTCATTTAGTTTAGGCCTGGCTGTAGTTAGATATTTTAAAAAGGAAAAACCTCTTCTGCAGCGAAATAGAGTTTTATAACCTTGTGCTCGCAGCTGAGAATCAAAAAGAAGATAGGCAAATTTGTTTTATTTATCTGTCAAGCGAACATCAGCAAAAAGGGAACTCCCCCTCATAATAGGAGAGCAGTTTATTTGTGCATAGCTGTCCGTTTCCAACTCGCATTCTAGAGGTGCGAATTGAAACGCCAACACATCAAAACTCTAGATCATCAATGTCAAACCTATGAAGAATGATCAACATAACAACTTAGCTCAGTTATAGCTTGTATGAGCTCAAAACATGTTTGATATCACTGTGTAATCTGCTGTTACGAATGCTGATATCACTGTATTTACCCAGCAATGAGAATGACAACAAAATGACATCAAAACCCTCCTCCAATGCCAAGTGATAGACTCCTAGAGATGAGCGATTGGGCTAAGAAGATCACCAAAGGCTTCAATGCAACAAATGTCTTCAAATATTGATGATATCTCCTCTGAATCAGACCTGTAGCTGTCATATACTCGCCTAGATTTCACTAAATGAACAAGATAGTGCCAAATATGCTTTCCAAGGCTAGCGATTACTCCCAAATGCTAGAGATTTGACCTTGTGATGCTTGCATGTATTCCAAACTCCAAATGCTTCAATAAAACCAAGTCCAAGAACCCTGAAAATACATTACCAGTTCGCTGTCATAAAATCAGAACTTCATATATTATCAATGTCAACAAAATAGCTCTCTAATGAAGGTCGACTACCTTGGTAGTCTTTCAATATGATGAAGAGCTTGAAATACAATAGCAATCTCTTTCAAACTCCTCAAAATAAACCTGCAATTCAAACAACATGATGAAATCCTTCATGAAATCATCTCACACAAGGATATGGGATCATCTCCATATCACATCAAGGGATCATCTCCTTGACAATATACTGAAAATATGCAATTTCCAGCCAAATGCAAATAATAAGGAAACTTACCAAGGGAATCAATAGGTACAAATTGATGGTGAAAGGCTCTATTTATCCTCCTCCAAGCTTGGTCGACCCAATTAGCTCTAATTTGCAAATGACTTGAAGTCCACCAATGAAATGCCTTTCATTTGAACAATTTTAAAAGCATTGGATCAATGAAAAACAATCATTTAAAATCCTCTTTGATTTTATTGAATGCTTTCACCTCTAATTTCCCATGCCATGAGCTATAACAAACTCTTTGCAATTTTAAATGAATTCCTCCTTGAGCGGCGGCCATGAGGAAATAATATTTTATTATAAAAATCTCTTCTCCTTGGCTGGGCGGCGATTCCACATTAGCAAACCAATTTTATTTAATAAAATTCCACCTCATGCATAGGCGTTGATCCTCCCTCTAGCCGTTGGCACATTAAGCAATGACAAATATACCTTATCCTTTGAAGCGAATTCGCCTTGGGCATTGAAATGCTTATTTTATTATTTTTAAATCTCCTTCCAATGCACCTAACACATGATCCGATGACAACATTTGAAATTACCTCTTTTCCATTTGGACGTTGGCACAAAGCTCTATTCTCCTTAGTCGATGACACCAAACTCAATGTAATTTGCATTCTCCTCATGCGTTTGCACCATATTCTCTGAAAATCGCTTATCCTTAAGCATTGACGCCAAATCCCATGACCAATCCTCCATATGAGCATTGGATTCTAGATAAAATAGATATTTGAAAATGCAATTGAAGATTGACATTTTCCTTTGTCCGCTTGGCATCAATCGATCCAATGATGAAAATACAATTTGAATATTGCATTTCTCATTCTCTATCCACTAGAAGAACTTTGATATTTGGCTAGATAAAACAATAACTCTTAGCATCACTTAGCCAAAAATCCAATCAAAACACTAGTTGAGCCAACATTATCATTTTTATCTTCTAAAACCAAGCTCAAACTCAAATTCATTCCCTTACCAAATGTATTAGCCTATGGGAATGGTGAATAGGCCAATCATCAACTCCTCATGTGATCACTCCGGAAATGGGGACATGACAAAGGACTTAGGTCGGCCCAAGTTGAAAAAGGCATAGGTTGGCCCAAGTCAAGAAGGTTAAGTCAGCCAAGAACAGTTCAAGTCGGCCAAGAAGGAAGTTAAGGTCAAGTCGGCCTTAGTATTCAAATAAAGGATAAAAAACAAACGAAATTCCTTTTATTTGGGCACCAACATCATTGAAGTTGGCCTAGGTCGGCCTTGAGAAAAGCAAACATTAAAGAAATTCAAAATTTTAGGTGCCAATATCCAATTAGGGTCGGCCTAGTTTTGGAGATCCAATGCAAATGAAGAAAGTGGTCAGCCAGCTAAGAAAGAAAAGGAATTCATGTATAAATGCAAGGTGTGTGATGACAGTTGGACATTCATATTCTAGGCTAATTTTCTGATTTAGCCCTCTGTGAATCTGCAACCTTGTTGCACTATTCCAAGGACGAAAACCCTTGTGAATATTAGTTGAGTTGGACGAAAATCTAGCTCAGCTCGTGGAGACTTCATGATGGAAGTCTAATTGCACTTCATTGGAAAATTGTTGAAGACATTGATTGAAGGTTCCATTGAAGATCTTGTTGAGGACATTGAAGACTTATCTTGAGCGCCATTGTTGAGTGTTTCAGATCTAGTGACCAGTCTTGTATTGCAGGTTTGAATATCAGTGCAGAAGACCGTTTGCATCATCTAGGAGAGTTGTTTGTATTCTTGCTGGGGCGCTGATTTGTAGAGAGACTCTTGCATTGTTAGGAGCACCATTCTTGTGGGTGTGTGTTGCAGACTTGATAGCAGATCTGGCTCATACAACAGCAGCAACTTTATCTCGGATCTAGGTATGGATACTGAGGAATACATCACATATTTGAGTGCAGAACTGAGCTAGAAGGTGAGCGCCATCATAGAGAGCTTGATCGCTGATTTGTGGACAAGCTATATTGCCGATCTTGGAGCCACTGAGTTCAGATTTTCAGATTAGTCGTGACTGCAGTCCTGTAATCTAGTCGCTGCCCTTGTTATTTCATGTTTGGAGTTGCACTTGCCATCATTGATCACTTTGGAGTGAGGCCGATCAGCCTAAGGGTTTTTGACATCATTTGTGAGAAGCATTCATTCCTAAAATTTGTTAGATCTGCAGTCACTGATATTCCCAAGTGGGTTGGTCAGCATTGGAGGCTTTCACATTGCATTAGATCATCATGAAGAGGTCGATTAGCTAGCTGGAGTGGTACAGCAGTCTCCATCAGCATTTGCAGGTTCATTGCCATCATTCAACTCTATCCTGAAGGCCGATCATACATTGCAGAGGTTCGCTGCCTTGTTTGGTAGTTGTCATCGTAATTGGTATGTTTGTGCTCTGAATTTTGTAACAGCAGCTGGGAATTGTGTTCGGCTATGCTAGAGCCATGATCATGATGTAATCTTCATTCTATTTCATTACATTTGTAGCAGCAGTCTGTTGACTCAGAAAATCATTTGTGTTTCATCTATATGTTGCATCTTAAAGTCAAAGTTTGTTGAATGAGTTCATGATTGATTTCATCATTATAAGGAATCATCATTGCTATGTATTTTGAGCAACTTGTATGCATATGTGTTCGACATCCATCATTGTCTGAATCGGAAAAAAGAGAAATCAGATCTAGGGTTTGAAAAGGAAATTGAAGTGCAGAAATAAAATTCATAAATCAATCCTAGGGTTTCATGTTTGAAAATTGCAAATTCAGAAATTTGTGTGAAAACTTAGAACGGGACATGACAGAAACTTATACAACCATTTAGCAGTCATGTTGGATTCTTTTCTTTTCATAACTCCCATTTAATTGAATGTAGTAGTTCATGAATTATCATTGGTCTACGTGGAATTTTTATTAGTAGCTTTGAAGTTTGTCTGAATTGTTGCATCTGATGCATGTACGGAGACTTGTTTCATATGGTGACTTGATACCAAGGTGTACCATAGTGAATATTTATAAGCAAATTTGGAAATTTCATTTTAGAATTTGTGCAGTTAGTTGGTGAACTTCAGCAAAGAAGTTAAATGACATGAAGAGAATGTAAGAAAGGGTGGATTATTTAATCAATTCTTTATATTTTTTATTAGTACTATTATTTTAATTTTTGGATATAGTCTTATACCTTGATATTTTGGGGGAGGAGGTATACATATAAATAGAAATTGTATGTCTAGAGAAATTAATGAGAGAGTGAGTAGGTAAATGTGCGAATGATGGTTAGTTGAATTCTAATGTTGATATCATTTTCCTGTTACAGGAAGAAAAAACAAAGTCGTGGAAGAAGCTGATAAAAGTTGCAGTATCAGGAGCTGCAGGAATGATATCGAACCATCTTCTTTTCAAAGTACTATTTCTGAACCTGAAATATTTGTGATTAGTTCTTGCATTTATTGATTCAAGAAGAGATCGAGTTGGGATATAGATCCAATCTTTAGAATACAATTTACATCTTAGATATATCTTTATTGCCATAGGATATCATGAATAACAAATAACATTTTTTAGACAAAGAAAGATCTCCAAGGCCATAAATGGCCTAAAGAACAACTTGATCTCCAAACACAGGGAAAACAAACACATTCTATGTTCTACATAAGCATTTAACTCTGATGAACGTTATGAACTTGTTCTGGCTTCTGAGTGATTGGGTTTTCCTATCCCACTCATCCACACTCACATATGTCAATAGAGGCTACAAAGACTGAATAAGGGTTGTAGTTTAATCTTTCAGGTGATTGTTGTTGGAGAGAAATGCATCTTATATTACTTTAAAGAATTACAAATGTTCACTATTTTTTCCATAAGGATACAGCACGTAACAATAGTGTTACTAGGAAAATATCTCTCCATATGCGTAAGGAAAGAAAGCCCCTAGGCCTTAGAATCAATGGTAAATGAGTCAATATCCTTATGGATCCATTTATCCTAATCTTTTACTTGTTTATTGATCTCCTGCCTAAAAAGTCTTCAATTTTCTTGGGATGATAGAAGAAATGTCCTTAAAAGTTGCCCTACACCTTGTTTTCCATAGAAAGCTCATGGAACATAGCCAAATTGTATACCGAGGGTGAGGATCCAATGCTTGAGTGTAACGTATAGAACGGACTGGATGCCACACCTCATTTTCTCTTAACGGACAAAGTGGGTGGTGGTGAAATAGTGGAAATCTTGACCAGAGCATTTAGTTGATCACCCGGCGCTTTGGGAGGATCAATTCATTGATCAAAGGTTTAGGTCATATGACTGCCCTATAGTTCCTTTTGGCCGACCCAGCCTCCTACACACAAATATTTCTGCCCACCTCATTATAGTTAATAGTAGGGGAGCCTGGCCAGAATCCCTTCCCCCTCTTTAATGCACCTCTCTCCTACCCTTTTCCAAGGGAGGGGTGGGGAGCCTACCTTTTTCCAAGGGTGTATTGTTTGCAACTTTGCATTTGTCCTTGATCATTCAAGAGTCACCTAAAAAAGGACCTCACCAAGATAGGGGTGGAATGAAAAGATAATTAAATTCAGCATGTAGCCAAGTCCTTTATTTTAAACATTTTAGTTTCCCTAAGCATTTAGGTGCTGATAATTAATACAAATCCTCATACCCACGGTTGTCATATACAAAAAATATGAAATTCAAATTTATTTGTGGCTTGCAATTGTTGATAACTGATATGTGCTCTGGTAGGTAGTTTTATTTCTACTTTTTTTTAAATGAAGAGAATCCTAGATCAATGACAAATGTATGCCATAAATGTGGACATAATATCAAATTCTTAATTAAATGAAAATTGGTATTTAAAAAGAAGGAACAACATACCCCTTCTAGGTGGTTGTGTCTCCTGTGTTACATTCTATTCTAAGTGTTTAAACACAGTTTTGCAGGCCTTGTCGAGTTAAAAAAAATACCACACTTGGTGAGCTTAATTTCTCCAGTGAAAACTAACTTTTGCAAGTGGCTTCTTCAATAGTATTATGTGAACATTCAATAAGCTATTCTTTGGTTTCACTATTTCTCAATCCACTTGTTCTTTCTTCCTTTTTATTCTGTCTGGGTCATGAACTTTTTTTTTATTCTACTTAACATTCACATAGGCAGGAAGGGTATTAACATACATTGTTTCTTGTTTTTCTTCCACAAACTTGATGCATTTGTTCACAAGGCGGTGGTTCTAGTTCATAGGTCTATAGTCTTCTTGAAAGCCCATGAATCCCTTTAAAAATTGATATTACTCTAAAAGCTGTGGCAATTCCCAAAGTATTAACAAAATGATATTCAAACTTTCCAAACTCATGGCTGGGACCCACGATCTAATGCAAATACATCTTTTGAAAACAATAATAAACAGGGAGCTGCTGATTAGATGATTTGTCAGACTTTGTCCCCTATTGGGTAGCAAACAATATAAACTTCTAAACCCACAAATCCTTGTTCAACATAGACCACATAAGAATCAAGCTCTAATATATATTATATCTGAATTAAGAGGGGCCCGCAGACTCAGAATTTGTCTCCAATATGCCAGCAACAATATAATCTTCAGAAATCGCAGATTTCTTGTTTAAAAACCCACGAACTATATTATATCTGCCTTACTTAAGACATTCACAGCCTTTATGCAATATGGGGCCCACGATGAATATGTTGAGAATTCCAATCTGAAAACAAGTCTTTGTCTTTGAAAACTATATTTAAATCTGACTGAGCAATACCTATCAAAGATTGTCTCCTCATTTGAAACAATACACAGTCAAGAAAACTCTAAAACTATTCAATATTTATCATAAATATCTGCACAATAAACATATTTTCAATGATAGCATTGTAAAGGGAATGCAGAGATGAACAATGATATGGATAAAACAATCAACTCTGCATAAAATATCTTCAGTTTATTCAATAATGTCTGCAACATAGATCTTCAATGAAGTTTACAAAAAAGGTCTTTGACCAAATGATGAAAACCCAACAATCGAACCAAAAGCACTTGAAGCTCAGTTGTGAAATCTGAGATGATTTCACCTCTACAATTCACCAAGGGAACATCTCCTTGGCTCAACAAATGCAAGGGAACATCACCTTGTCAATCAGCTGAATACAATTTGTCAAAAGACAAAAACCCAAAACCAAGTATCTGAAAAATATTTAGACATTTAGACATGACTTCAAATGACTCTCAGGCTTGCTTTTAAAGCCATTACATTAATTAGGCCCAGCCTAATTTTATTAAATGAGAGTTTACATGTACACATCAGACCAAAGCATTTTAAATGCTTTTACATGAACTTTATTAAATGCTTGCATTTGTACTTTTTAAATGCTTGTTCACAACAACATGAACTTTATTAAATGCTCGCATTTGTACTTTTTAAATGTTTGTTTACAACACTTTTTAATAAAGTGTAGTACTACTGACTTAGTAACTTAAATAAAATATTAATTTTATAAAGTAAATAAAATACTTTACAAAATTAATTTACAATTAAAACAATTTTAAGTTACTCCAAAATTGGGGACATGACAACTTCATTTATCTCTTCTAGTACTGTAAATAGTTTAGAATTTCTATAAAATTGAGAGATAGATGGGTTTGACTCTTAGGCAGACTTTGTCTTGTACTTAAAATGACTCAGGAATTACTTCATTAATGCTTGGTGAATGGTGCCATATTTGGGAGGGGTTACAAGTTGACTCGTGGACTTGATTCCTTGACCACCTTCGAAGAATGATGCCACATGAGGGGGGAGAAGCAATTGGGAGTTACTTGTTGACCTCTTGACTAGAATCTTGTAGATTGGGCGCCACATTTGGAAGAAGATTATAAAAGGAGAGTTGGAGAGGAGCAAATTGAGATTCTTCATTGTTTCTTGCAGGTTGAAGGTGGAGAAACAGACTTGGAGGTTCCTTATGCAAGCTTGAGAATCTCAAGGGTGAAGACTGCCAAATTTTCAACACTAGTGTCTGGGCTTGTAGTTTTGTTGTTGAGTAGTCTTATTGTGTTCATTTTAATTTTGAGTCATTGGAGGAAGTTGCTCTCTGTTGTGTATCAGTTTTATGAGGGGAAATTCTGCCCAAATTTCCCCATGAAACCCAATGCGAACTTGTCTATCTGTTGAAATGAAAAATCAGCACTTTTTAAAAATAGTTCATGAATTGTTTCCATAATTCAACAAGTTTGAGAGTGAATGATTATCAGTTTATTTCTGTTATAAATCAGTCTTTTGGTGGGTTGTAAAGTTGATCTAACCCTGTAATAAATCAGAAAATATGAATGTTGAAAGGCTCTAAACATCAGGTTAAAATGTTTAGATCATCTTGCAAGACCTTTGCGCTGAGAGTGATCAAGAACGACGAAGGCAACAGATACTACAACGGTACGAGGAGAGAAGTAAACGGGAGGAGGAAGAACGTGATACTAGCCGAAGACGTACTCCCGGCAATTAATCCTTGTACGATCGTCAATTAATGCCCATACGTCTCAATAAAGACAAGAACCGAGTACCAAGCGGGCAAGAAACACCTGAGGAAAAAGTACGAAGATCACTGAGATTAAAGGAACAAGAGAACCGAAGAAAGAGACTGAAACAAATTGTTGAGGAAGCGAATGAAGATCTTCATGAAATAAATCAAGATACTGCTGAGTTGCACCAAAACCTCGTCAAGGAAACCGATGAACTTTCAAGACACCGTCAGTGACAAATAAAGAAAAAGAAAAAAATAATGAAAATGAATTGACACAAGAGCTCGAAAACAGCATACGCCGCATCCAAGAGTTGTCCATATCAGACGACGAAGGGCCGAGGATTGGAGGACCTGAGCCCAAGACCCCCGAGCAGAGGGAGTACCGAAACGAACCCTAGGAGACTCGAAGTGTAGAGGACGCTGAGAAGGGATGTGGAGAAGACCCGTATGTGGCCAAGAGTGCAAGAGAGGCACCGGAAAGTCGTGGGAGAACCAGTCCAATCAGGTCAAATGCACAGGGAGGCAATCGGGGAAGAAACATGGTGACTCCACCAGCCAGCGAGAGGCAGAAGCTGCCGAAGTTCATGGGGAACAGGTTAGAGGATCAGTACAACATTGCAAGACTTGCGAGATGATATGGATATCCAATGGGTAGGAAGATGAAGACTATTGGTTGAGAGCGTTCCTAGCGATGTTGAGGGGCATAGCCATAGACTGGTACATCGAACTGGAAGTAGCACATAAAGCCTCATGGCAAGTACTGAAGAAGGCATTCGAGGACAAATTCAAACTTCTCAGGGATGACAATGAAATTGTAGCAGAGATCTACAACATGAAGGAAAGCACGAGAACGTGTGAGCCTATAATCACAAGTTCAAGGAGTTGGTGAAACTGGAGACTCAGCCAGCCGACGGTCTGAAGAAATGATAGTTCATCGAAGGGTTGCTCCCGTCATTGAGGAAGAAAATGAAAGTCGTACCTTCGTCATCATACGCCGAAGCGTACAATTGGGCGATGGATATAGAAAGTGAAAACAAAACATCCGCCTGAGGGAAGAGGAAGACGAACGATGAGGAGAGTACGGACGACAACAGCGAGAGTGAGTCAAAAACTGTCCAAGCACTATGTAATATCCCTAACTGGATATTTGCTAAACTCTGAGATAAACTTGATAATGTTTACAAGGAAACTCTAATGATTGACACAAATATATATGGACAGCTTCCAACATGCATTTAATAACCAGACAACAGCATAACTGATATAGAATATAGAATTTTTCATTTAAATTAAAGATTTGAATGAAGTTTAAACTCAAACCTTGCAATCGATTTCTGACAATCAAACTCCTCTTGTAGCTGATGCAGCAAAAATCCCGGTATATTGCTGAGACTTTGATTTGATTTCTGACACACAAGAATTTATTGTTTATGGAGGCCAACGAGTGATTCAGATTCCATCGAACATCCAATGTCTATAGCCGCAACTACACTAGATCTCCTTCTGCGGTTCAGTGACTGGGAGTTGTGAATGACTTCATTCAAATCATTTGAAATTCTTTTATATGGCGTTGTTCTACAAACCTTTGGCAATTGAGAAATGTCTTCTTAAAACTAAGTGCTTGGCTCTTGAAATATGCAAACTACTCTAGCCACTATATATATGTCTTCATCTGATACCAAACACATGTCGATATAATCTTCAAAATGATATATATGTATCCTCACCCGTTAATATTACCATGCAACAACACCACATATACTTGCGTTCCTCTCTGATGATTCGCCTTCATTCATGAATGATGAACACCGACGTTGATATACTAGCGTTGATATCTCAGAATCATGAGATAGGACACTGATATTTTCCTTACTTAAATCATTCGGAATTCCCAGCAACTAATGCAAGTCATCTATGGACTCCCGACCAGCTTCCCAATTCGGCACTTGGAGTATCATAGCATGGCTTCAATAAAACAAGTATTCAGCAACGGATGACTCTTGATGTTTTGCGCTTGTCGAAATGAAAATAGCAACAATCAACTCAAACTCCTTCCTGACGGCTGAGTGTAAACTCAAATATTTATATTGTAAATTCTTATTTCAATTCAATCACAATGAAGCGACCATCCTGTAGTGGGATTTGGGGCCCACATTCCACTATACCTCTGATGTTCTAAAGCATATGCAGCTACTTGTCTAAAGCATACGCAGCTACTTGAAATCAATATTCAAACTTGGAGATTACTGATTAAGTAGGGATGTCAGAGCTTGTCTCATATTAGGCAACAAATACCAATATCAATCTCTCAAACCATAATCTCTTGAACCACAATCTATATCACCCAAACCTTCATATGCAATATTAAAATAAGGGCTACGGTAATTATTAAGAAAATATTATATGAACTGAAATCCTTGTTAGCAATTGTCTGCCCAGAAGCGGCAGGACTTAGCATATAATATATAGGATTAATCAAATCTATCTCAAGAAAATAGGCTTAACACATCAAGAGACATTCTGTATATTTACCACCATGAAATATCAAATTTATATTAAATCGATCCTCTTGCAAATTTATATTTATTCATAAATCAATAAATTTGCAAAAACCCTCTGCATGACTTTATTCTCAAATCTGCATACAATGTCTTCAATGAGATACAATGATCAACAATCCACAGAAAACCTAGAATAACACTTTGGAGCACAATTGTGAAATCTGAGATAATTTCACCTCTACCAATCACCAAGGGAACATCTCCTCGGCTCAGCAAATGCAAGGGAACATCACCTTGTTAAACAGCTGAATACAATTTGTCAAAAGACACAAACCCAAAACCAAGTATCTAAAAAACATCTAGAACATACATACATGCTCAACAATGACTCTCAACATCCCTTTTAAACTTTCATCAATTAGGACAGGCCCTAATCTTATTAAATGAAAGTTTTATGTGCACAGTCACATATTACAATTTTAAATGCTTTTACATGACCCTTTTTTAAATGTGTGTACAATAATACTTTATTTAATAAAGTATTTTTCAAGTAAATAAAATATTAATTTTATAAAGCAATTAAAATACTTTATAAAATTAATTTACAATTAGACACTTTAAGTTACTTGCAAAAATTGGGGACATTACACACTAAGGAAAGACATGATGCGGATGATGAAGGAATTAAAGGCTAACAAAGAAAGTATGAAAGAAGCTAGAGAATTGTGGTGCACCAACTGTAATGGGGAAGGACACACAAAAGCAAATTGCCCGAAGAAGCTGTTCTGCGATATCTGCCAAGTGATGAGACATTCCATCAAGGAATGCCCATACAACCTAAAAACAAGGAGTACGCAAGTGCTCTTCACACAAGGAGAGCAGTCAACCTCGCCAAACACACCACCGAAACTCCAGAACAACTCCAATACATCCCCTGGAGGATATCAGAATAATAGAAGTAACAACAATAGTCCTAGAAGCAAAATACAATATGATAGCAAAGGTAGGCCCATGATACAATGCCGGAAGTGCAACGAATGGGGTCACTTCGGCAGGGAATGCCAGAATGATCGAAGTTTAGGGGGAAGACTGTGCAAATGGTGTGGACCGGGTGATCATGAAGATAACGACTGCCCCAAACAGAAAGGCATCAATATGTTAAATGTGGAGGAGCAGAGCCAAGAAGTACTGGCGGTCACCATCAGAGCGCAAACAAAGAAGGCCGTCTACCCAGATCCACGTACGGAAAAGAAAAGAATGAAAGAAACAAAAGCAGAAGTGGAGCGAGCGATGACGAAGGAACAAAAGACCGCTCTAGAAACCCCAAGTACCTCTTGGCGGTCAGAAGCAGAAAACAATATCATAGGGCAGGTACTGCAGACCACCGTACCCATCAAGGTGACCAACCTTCTCTGGGCTATGCCACAACTTGGAATGGCAATCACGAACATAGAAGGTGATGACCAACGACAACGACAGGAAGGTCGAAGGAAGGAGTTAATAGCAAAACCACCACCGCAAGGTGAACAATCCATCGACTCAATGTTGTTGACAGTAAACATCGGGAAGAGGTCGACGATCGTACAAATGGAGATTGGAGGGAAAATCCTAACAAACACGATCGTCGACGGAGGGTCGACAATTAACGTACTAACTGAAGACACATGGAAGAGTCTCGGGAAACCTACACTCTCGCCATCGACATTCCAATTGGTGGGCGCCGACCAACATGGCATCAAGCCGTTGGGAACACTGATGGCGTAGAAGGTGACGATCGGGACACAGACGTTCTTGCTGAACTTCATAGTCATACCGGTGCAGAAAAAGGTGTACGACGCATTGCTCGGAAGAGGATGGCTGGTGGAAGCCAAAGCAGATCATAACTGGAAGAGAAACACGTTGTCCATAGAGAGCAACAAAAGAAAGTATGTGATTGACCTGATAAATCAAATAGTCAGCGAAGAATTAGCATCATTAGATTCAGAATCTGAAGGAGGATGCGGAATGGAGGAAGAAAGGGGAACTATAGAACTGAACGACGAAGGTATTCTAGACCTCCATGAATGCTCGGAGGACGAGACGAGTTCACTGAACGGATTATTTCACTGGCAGATGGAGGACTATGAGGTATTCCAGCAAGACTATAACATGATGCAAATCAAAGAAACGGAAGGGGAAGAAGAAGATAGAGCGTCGACGAGTTAGATGTTCCCTCCAGAGTACGGAGAATATAAGGAAGGAGTGGCCAGAGTAGATGACACACCATCACACCACTTTGAAAGAGATAAGGTGATCAAGTATGAGGAACCGAACATGAAGAAAGTCAATTTGGGAGAAAAAGCTAATCCTCGTATGTAACATACATTGTCTCTGCTAGGTTTTCTGTATCAAATTTTTTGTTTTCTGCTTGCCGGAGGTTTAGGGTTTCATGTTTGTTTTTGCATGTTTTGGTTTTGCATTGAATACATGGAATATAAAGCATATATTGAAAACCCAGAAAATATAAAATAGATATCAACGAAATATCGAATACCTAGTTTATATTATGGCAAAATATGAATTATAAGTACATACCCATTTGCCAGTTTACAACTTCATGCCGGTGCTATAGCCGGACCAGCAATATAACACCATAGAATGACTCCTAATCACCACCAATGAAGGGATCTTCGAATAGAATGTACAATAGTAGCATATAGGACTCTAAACGTCCAAGATATACACAATAGCAGCCACAATGAGAGAAGATGCATCAATAAAGAATACCCATGAACTCCTCTAAGCTGTACGACCCTTTAGAAGTGAGTTTCAGCTCCAACACAATGCCAAACTCTTGTAAATATCTTTGTTTTACACCAACAATGCCTGCAGCAGCTAAACGACCAGGCTGAAGTGAAGAAACACCACAAAATCCACCTAAAAACTCCTCAAGTTGCTGATATGGAAGGTACGGCCCTGCTGTAAGAGTACATGTATAGGGAAGTGTGCACAGCTGTAAACACCCTCCAAAAACTCTGAAATCTGCCTTAAAAGCTGCCCTTCATGACTGCAATACAAAACTCCATGAAAGATCGTTCATTTGTTGCTCAAACTTCATCAAAATGGATCATTCGAATGCCCAACTGAAGCTTCTATATGAAGCCTCCAAGAATCTCTTCCTGATGTGGTCTCTCACATATGAAGAAGAGGACTATGTAGAGGTTTTCGTCTCAACACAACCAATACCAAACCCTCAAAGCTCCAAAGCTCAAAATGCACGACAAAGCAATTCTCCAAAAGTGATTAATAAAACCAAGCATGTGCCAATGACCTTTACTTTAGCCTTTTATTTCTCCTCTCCTCCAATGCCCAAGAAGATATTATTTTATTATTTTATTTTATCACCTTATGTCCCCTCTTCACCATGGGCGCCCATCTCCTAGAGATATAAATTTAAGTTACTACTTAACTTAATAAAGTGGCATACTTTATAACTTAAAGTTATTTGCCCTTTCTAATAGTATAAGTTAAATATTTAATTTAACTTATATATCGATTTATAATGTCTTGGGCCTCTCGAACCAACAACCTCATGCTAGGCCCCCGAAATTGCCTTGCTATAAATAGCAAGTCACTCTGAACTGACTTACTATAAATAGTAAGTCCCAAATTGACCCCCTAAACACTGCCATTAGCCTATGGGAGTCCCATGATAAGCTAATCTCCATCCACTGATCATAAGGGCTAAATGGGGGACATTACAGTTTGCCCTCCCCAAGATTGCTTGTTTTCAAGCAAACTTAGCTCAGGATGTAGTATCTGCTCACTCTCCCATGTCGCATCCTCCACTGACAAATTCTTCCATTTCCCCAGGTACTCCCTGATGACCCGTTTCCTCAGATTCCTTTCCCTTGTGTCTATGATAGCCTCTGGGACCAATATTAGCTTCCCCTCATCCAATGGTGGAAGCTCAGCTGAAGGAATCACATTGTGGCCAAGTGCTTTCTTTAACTTGGAAACATGAAATACATTATGCATTGTGCTATCTGTTGGTAGCTCAAGCTCATAAGCTACTTCTCCCACTCTTCTAGCCACTCTGAACGGACCATAGAACCTGGGTTTATATTTCTCTACTCCACTCCTTTTTAGAGTGGACTGCCTGTATGGTTGGAGCCTCAAGTACACCATGTCTCCAACCTCAAAGCTCCTCTCTACTCGATGTTGATCAACATAGAGCTTCTACTGATTCTGTGCCTGCTGCATATTCTCCTTAAGCTCTTTCATTATGTCCTGACTCTCCTGCAATAGATCCTTTGCCTTCGGCACTCGACTATCACCAAGTAGTAAATCTGTAAAGCATGGAGCATCATACCCATACAGAGCCCTGAATGGAGTCATCCTGATTGACATGTGATAAGTCGTATTGTAACAGTACTCCCCCAGGTGCAACCATCTGATCCATGGCTTTTGCTGCCCCGATACATAATTTTGAAGATACCCTTCCACCCATTTGTTCACTATCTCTGTTTGGCTGTCGGTCTGTGGGTGGTAACTAGTGTTGGGAGTTAGCTCAGTGCCACACAACCTGAACAACTCCTACCAGAACAAACTCAGGAACTTGTTGTCCTTGTCACTCACTATCCCCTTGGGTATCCCGTGAAGTTTGAATATCTCCTAAAAAAATAAATCAGCCACCTGTACAACTGTGTATGTCGCTGAAATGGCGAATAAGTGTGCAAATTTGGTCAATCTGTTGATCACCACATATATGCAATCCTTCCCCTGAACCTTAGGCAGCCCTGTGATAAAATCCATGGAGATGTATCACCATTTTTGGTTGGGAATAGGTAGTGACTGTAACAAACCTGCTGGATAAGTATGTTCATTTTTGTTTTGCTGACATATGGGACATTCACGAACATACTTAAGGACTTCATTCTTAAGTCCTTTCCATGTAAATGCCACCCGAATCTGCTTGTATGTTTTGAAAAACCTGGGATGGCCAGCCATTGGCACATCATGGAAAGTCGTCAGAATCTTATGCTTAAACTGGGAGTTAGGCACTAAAAATATCCTGTCCTTATATATAATTAAATCCTTCACCACAGTGTACTTGTCGTCATGTATAGTGCCCTCAATGATCTTGCTGCCCAAGAGTCCTTAGCATACTCTGCTGAAATTGTCTCCCTCCAATCAACAGATATCTCCCCAAACACACACAAGTGGGGTCGTCTAGACAGTGCATCTGCAACCACATTTTTCTTACCTTTGACATATTCAATGTCAAAATCATAGGCCTGAAGCCTACTAACCCACTTCTGCTGTCTGTTGTTCAAGTCCTTCTAGTTCATGAAGTATTTGATGCTGTTATGATTTGTTTTTATTATAAACTTCCCTCCAACCAGATATGGCCTGAACTTGGCCAATGCATACATAATGGCCAACATTTCTCGGTCATACGCCAAGTAACTCTTCTCCACACCCCTAAGCTTTCTACTTTCAAACACAATAGAGTGTTTCTCTTGCATTAAAACTGCTCCTCTCCCCTCTCCTTAAGCATCACACTCCAACTCAAAAGGCTTGGAGAAGTCAGGGATTGCCAACATTGGGTAGGTAGACATCAAGTGCTTGAAATGGTCAAAGCATTGCTGAGATGTATTGGTCCACACAAAGGCTCCCTTCTTTGTCAAATCTGTCAATGGTGTAGCTATCTGTGAGAAGCCTTTCACAAACCTCCTGTAAAAACCACACAACCCAAAAAACCCCTTAAGCTGAGTGAGGTTTGTTGGTGGAGGCCAATCAACTATTGCCTTAATTTTTTTTGGATCAACTCGGACACCATCTGCACTAATGATGTGACCCAGATATAGAAGCTCTGTCATGCCAAAGTCACACTTGGACTCTTTGGCATAGAGGGACTCACTCTCAAGTATGCTCAGAACCTCCTCCAAATGTCTCATATGTTCCTCGCAACTCCTGCTAAAGATCAATATGTCATCAAAGGAAATTAACACAAACTTCCTTAGTTGTTGTCTGAAAATCTTATTCATGCAACTCTGGAAGGTAGCAGGGGCATTGGTTAACCCAAACGGCATCACTAAAAACTCAAAGTGGCCGTAGTGACATCTAAAGGTTGTTTTCTCTATGTCCTCTTCCCTCATCCTTATCTGATGGTATCCGGACCTCAAATCTATCTTGGAAAAATAACAGGCCCTGTGTAGTTCATCTATCAACTCATCTATTCTGGGAATTGGATACCTGTTGTTTATTGTCTTTTAATTTAAGGCCCTGTAGTCGATGCACATCCTGATGGTCCCATCTTTCTTCTTGACCAACACAACTACTGAAGCAAAGGGACTCTTGCTGGGTCAGATGTGTCCCATCTCTAACAACTCCTTAATTGTTTTTTCTATCTCATCCTTGGCCATCTTGGGATGACGATAGGGTGTAACCATTACGGGCTTAGTCCCGTCCTCGAGCTCGATGACATGCTCGATACTTCTGTCAGGTGGTACTTTGGGAGGTATGCTACCAAACACTTTGTTGTGCTTGGTCAACAACTTCTGTATGTCAGGATGGTAAGCACTCTTCGGCTGTTGGGGAGACTTTGGCATAATAAGACATTCTGTTGCCCACTCTACCTGGTTATGTCGTAGCATTCTCTCCATCCTCTTGAGAGAGACTACTCATGGTCCACCATCTGATAATCCCCTAAGAACTATTTTCTTTCCATTGGACTCAAACTTCATTTCCATCTTATTTAGATTCATAGTGAACTCACCAAGTTGCATCATCCAATGCATGCCTAGCACCACATCTGTGTCTCCTATCCCAACAACATAGAAATCATCTACCAGCTCATACTCTCCCATCTGAATACTCAAACCAGAAATCTTCCTGTTGCATGTGAATTTGAAGCCATCAGCTACTATTACCTTGAAGCCTTCAAACTCTTCCACCTTAAGTCCCCATCAAGCCACCAACTCCTCATCAATGAAATTGTGTGTAGCACCTGTGTCTATCAGGGTGATGATGTGCTGACCTCCAAGGACTCCTCTCACTTTGATGGACCCAACTTTCTAGAAGCTAGAAAGCTGCGCCAATGTCCCATCACTGTCACCACTATGTTGTGAGGCATTCTCATCTCCACTATCCTCTCTATCTGATGACTGGTCTGATGCCTCTGACTGTGACTCCTCTGCTGAATAGTACTCAATTAACTTTGCTTTGGCCTTATTAGCACACCTATGTGAAGGGTCCCATGGTTCCTTGTAGTGAAAGCAAAGTTTTTTCCTCCTGTACGCATTCAATTGGTCATCATTCAACCTATTTGATTTTTCCTTTGGCTGGCTGGTGTCCTTCTGAAAGGGCTTCCTGTCCTTCTCCTTGTCCCTCCTGTATTGGAACCCCTCAGACTGAAATTTATTCCTCCATACAGAGGACTCCATGTCACGGGCCTTTTTCATGGCCTCTTGAAGTGATGATGGGTCTAAAGTTTAAACCCTTAACCCAACCACGCAAGGGATTTGATAGTCCATCTATGAATAATATGACCAACCTGCGCTCTGAGATATCTGGGACCATAACAGATAGGTTCTGAAACTCTGAGATGTAGGAATCCATTGATCTAACTTGTCTAAGTTGTGCCAACTCCTTAAACTGCAGTTTTGGATCCTTCTTATCAAATCTATCTATCAGTCTGGCAGTGAATTCGACATAAGAAGTGATCTGGTCGTGGCCCAAGGTTACCTTACCATTACTCCACCATCTATGAGTGCTGCCCTCTAAATGTAATGTTGCATATGTGATAGCATCAGCTTCGAGCATAGGGCTGATCTGTAAGTAGCTGTCCAACTTCTGGACCCATGCTCTAGCAGTGGTTTTTCCAGAACCATCAAAATAGGGCAAAGTCATTTTGTTGACTTTCTTCTGGAGCTCCTAATTCTGCTGTCTGTTTCCCTGCGGGGTCTGTGTTTCATCCTAAGATCGGAGTACTCTCCAAAAGTCATTTTAGCTCTGAATTCTTCACTGGATGCTCGCCAATCTATCAGAATCTCATCTTGGAACTCAAGCTGTGTAGCCTCCTGTTCAAGAACATTGTTCCTGGGAGCAAATACTAGTATGTCGGGCCTATCATCTGTTGTCAACTAGGAAGCTCTCCTGTTAGTCAATGCTTCACCCTCATCATCTCTATCTCTGTGCCTGCCACCATTGTTCCTGTCTCCGTTGTGCTTGTCACCTCCATTGTTCATTCTGTTCCTGTCCCCAAAATTGTTCTTGTCCCTTAAATTATTGTTATTGTTATCCTTGCTGTTCCTGGCATCACGAGGTATCAACTGTGTAAGAATTTGAGCCAACTTTGTTTGTGACTCGCATTGTCCTCTCTATAGCCAGCTGTCCCCTAGCCAACGAGTTCAGAATATCTCGCAAACTAGGCTCTTCATTCTTTTTGTCACCCATCTCCTCAACTGGCACCTCAAGCTCACTTGAAAAGGGATCTATCTGTGGTACTTCGGTCTCTAGTTCTATCTTCGGTACCTGGATTTCTGGCTGTGACCTGTTCCTTCTTAGGTTATAATGGTGAGTTAAAGGCTGTATAGGCAGCATGTCTCAAAAACCCTTCTGCATGTTTGATCTAACTACACAGGATGGCAATATACTACTGCTTTGATATCACTGTAACATACACTCTTTGCTAGGTTTTCTGTATCAATTTTTTTATTTTCTGCTTGCTGGAAGTTTAGGGTTTCATGTTTGTTTTTGCATGTTTTGGTTTTGCATTGAATACATGGAATATAAAGCATATATTGAAAACCCAGAAAATATAAAACAGATATCAACAAAATATTGAATACCCAGTTTATATTATGGCAAAATATGAATTATAAGTACATACCCATTTACCAGTTTACAACTTCATGCCGGTGCTATAGCCGGACCAGCAATATAACACCATAGAATGACTCCTAATCACCACCAATGAAGGGATCTTCAAATAGAATGTACAACAGTAGCATATAGGACTCTAAATGTCCAAGATATACACAATAGCAGCCACAATGAGAGAAGATGCATCAATAAAGAATACCCATGAACTCTAAGTTGTATGACCCTTTAGAAGTGAGTTTCAACTCCAACACAATGGCAAACTCTTGTAAATATCTTTGTTTTACACCAACAATGCCTGCAGTAGCTAAACGACCATGCTGAAGTGAAGAAACACCACAAAATCCACCTAAAAACTCCTCAAGTTGCTGATATGGAAGGTACGGCCCTGCTGTAAGAGTACGACATGTATAGGGAAGTGTGCACAACTGTAAAAACCCTCCAAAAACTCTGAAATCTGCCTTAAAAGCTGCCCTTCATGAATGCAATACAAAACTCCATGAAAGATCATTCATTTGTTGCTCAAACTTCATCAAAATGGATCATTCAAATACCCAGCTGAAGCTCCTGTATGAAGCCTCCAAGAATCTCTTTCTGATGTGGTCTCTCACACACGAAGAAGAGGACTATGCAGAGGTTTTCGTCTCAACACAGCCAATACCAAACCCTCAAAGCTCCAAAGCTCAAGATGCATGACAAAGCAATTCTCCAAAAGTGAATAATAAAACTAAGCATGTGCCAATGAGCTTTACTTTAGCCCTTTATTTCTCCTCTCCTCCAACGCCCAAGAAGATACTATTTTATTATTTTATTTTATCACCTTATGTCCCCTCTTCACCATGGGCGCCCATCTCGTAGAGATATAACTTTAAGTTACAACTTAACTTAATAAAGTGGCATATTTTATAACTTAAAGTTATTTGCCCTTTCTAATAGTATAAGTTAAATATTTAATTTAACTTATATATCAATTTATAATGTCTTGGGCCTCTCGAACCAACAACCTCATGCTAGGCCCCCGAAATTGCCTTGCTATAAATAGCAAGTCGCTTTGAATTGGCTTACTATAAATAGTTAAGTCCCAAATTGACCCCCTAAACACTGCCATTAGCCTACGGGAGTCCCATGATAAGCTAATCTCCATCCACTGATCATAAGGGCTAAATGGGGGACATTACATCGTACAGGGACATTGCAGAGAAGGGGAAAATATTAGAACCTCAGAAAACAAGTGGACCCCGACGGAGAGAAATAGAAAAGCTCGATTCAGTTTTCTATGAATGGAAAATTGGAAAAAACGGAAAAAAATAGATTGAGAAAAAAATGAAAAATAGAAAAAATTGAAAAAAAATAATAATAAAAAAGTGAGCCGTACGACTATGAGCCGTACGGTTATGAGTTGTACGACCATGCGATTGAAGATAGAGTCCGATATAAAAAAATAAAAAATAAAACCACGGTGATAAGGCTTCAAACAACAAAAAATGCAAGGGATGTTTTAATCGATAGGGAAGGAGGAATAGAGCGCTGACGTCAATCGACATGAAGTAGTAAAGCTCCCAGTCGTACGATAGAGGAGGTCGATTATGTTGAGTGGGCAGCATGGAGTCGTACGATTGGCATGGGGTGTCGATTAAGGAGGTGTCTCTAATCAAAGCAAAACTTCACTCAACGACAAGCAATTCCTCTCCGACCGACGACCGAAGCTAGTAAGAAGGAAGTTCCAATTGACAGGAGTCCCTAGGCAAATCACCCTCCACCATGGGCAATCGACACAAAAGTAATTGAGATATAGGTTTTAATCCACACTAGCAATCAAATGCCATAAATCGTGGATAATTTGATGATGCACCATGTTGTGACCTAATCACACATCGCCCCATTGCAAATGGGGACCCCCTTTTTTTTGAGCTCCGATGCTTTGCTTGCATTTTGGATGATGTCTTCGGTTCGTTTCCTCTGCCAGTCCAACAACGAGTCTCTCCTAGGAGGTTTTGCTTTAAAACTAGAGGTCTCACCTAGAACATGAACTTGCAATAATGAAGAGTTTTGATCAAATTCCATTCAAATGGGAAACCAGGAAGTCATCTGTCAAGGTTCAAATGAACACTGAGATCAATCCTGATGCATGTTTGAGATCCTGAAAATGACTAAGTCTGATATCCTGAAAATCCTGAAAATTGACTAAGTCTGAAATTTGGTGGATCCTCCAAATTCAATAATCTGCATGTTAAATCCTATGGATCCAGGACCTATCTCAAACATCCTGGAAGTATATTTCAAAAATATTTAAAGTATAGGAAATATTTTTTAAATATACTTCCACCCAGGAATACTGAAAAATGGCTAAGTACTCGAGCGAAGGACAAAATATTGATCCGAAGCGCCTAGATGAAGAAGAGATCAAATTGATCATCCAATGCACCCTTATGACACCTTTCAGGCGGAGATCAAAATCATGATCTAGTGCGCCAAGGGATGAGGGGAGGTCTAATTCAAGTTTCAGGACACTTTCAAGCGAAGAATGAAATTACCATCTAATGCGCCCAAGATGGAGGAGGTTTGTTTGATTGTCAAAGTGCATCTTTCAAGCGAAGAATGAAATGTTCATCTAGTGCGCCACCTTGGTGAGGATTGTTTCAAGTTTTATGCAACCTTTCAGACAAAGATCCAAAATCCTTAACCAATGCGCCTCAACCAATGCGCTCAAGATGAAAAGTTTCTTTTGGTTGTTAAAGTGAAATTTCGAGCGAAGGATGAATCCTTCAACCAATGCGCCAAAATCAAGAAGGCTGATATAGTTTGCAAAGGATGAAATTTTCAAGAGAAGATCAAAATCCTCATCTAGTGCGCCAATCTTGAGTGAGGATGAATTGAAGTTTTATGAAGGTTTTTAAGCAAAGATCCAGTTCCTCATCCAAAGCGCTACTCATGTATGAGGCTGAAGTTAGGATTTTTGAGAGCATTTAAGATGAAGATCAAATTCCCCATCCAATGCGCTACCTTGGTGTGGTATTAAATTGCAAGTTTCATGAGACCTTTTCAACTGAGGATCAAAATCTTGAACCAATGCGCCACTCTGGAGTGAAGTTGAATTTAAGATTTGGGGACTTTTTTCAAGTAAAGATTAAAATTGCTATCTAGTGTGCCACTATTAGAGGAGATCTAGTTCAAGTTTCATGTGATCATTCAACCAAAGGATGAAATGGTGATCTAATGCGCCCTTATCAAGGAAAGACAATGATGATTTTCAGAACATATTTCAACCAAAGATCAAAATCCTATCTAGTGTGCCGCTCCCATGTGAGGTTGAATTGAAGTTTTATGAAGGTTTTTTAAGTGAAGAACAAAATCCTGATCCAATGCGCCCAAGTTGGAGAAGTCTATTTTGATTGTTAAAATGCAATTTTTAACCGGAGAATGAAAATGTCATCCAGTGTGCCAAGATGGAGGGGGTTTGTTTTGATTGTTAAAGTGCAAATTTTATGAAATTTGAGAAGGATAGAATTGCCTTCTATTGCGCCACTATTGGAATGTTGTTTAGTTCAAATTTTAGGACATCTTTTAAGCAAGGGATGAAATCATGAACCAGTGCACCAAGATAAGGAGTTGGTTGCAATTTGTTAAAGTGAAGTTTCAACCGGAGGATGAAATTGGCATCTAATGCACCACTCTTAGTGTGATGCTTAGTTTGAGTTTTATGATTGCTTTCAAGAAATCAACCAATTTGGCATCCAATGCGCTTAGGTTTGGAAGTGTTAGAAATTGTTTAATAATGATTATTTTGTGTTATAAAACCAAGTGATTGATATTGTTTCTTTCTCTGTGTTGTAGGAGATTGATGGAGCTAAGGAGTCATCAAAGGAGCAAGCGCTTGGAACCACCTTCATGCGAGGAGTAAAATGAAGATAGAAGATAGCCACTCCAAAGGATCACATCAAGTTCATTGTTCAAGTGCACTTCATCATCTGCATTAAGCAAAGACATCTATCCATCAATTTTCAAGTTCTATCAATCTTCAAGTATCAGAGGTGTCTCCTACTTCGTGAAGCATCATTAGCCACACTACTCTCCATCAAGATGCATCCAAAGAAGATCAACATACACCCTGCCAAGACAAGAAGAATGACAAAATTAGACAGATGAGCAACATGCATCATACACATCCAAAGAAGAACAAGGCAAGATCAACAAAGATACATTCCCTAACATTCAAGTTCAAAGCAATCACATTCGAAGACATCACAAAGATGATGCAATTTGGGAATATGCTAAGGTGGCACCTATGTGGCATATACATATTATTCACCAATCACAGTTCGCCACATCATTCAACAAGCAAGAAGCCAAAGAGGACGTCCATGTGGGAGATACTCTGAACATTCCATTTTATCCTCATCTTCTTGGAAAACGTGCCTTCATTGCCTCTCCTATGTACTAAAAATAGCAAATTGTTGTAACTACCTGCTGAGATGGCATGATCTGGACCCTTGGCTATCTGGATTGATCCAGGCCATTCATTGTAATTTTGGACTCTATATAAAGGCCTTGTTGCCTCATTTGTAATAGTGAGTTCACAGTTAGTAGGTAGTAGACTAGAAGAGTAGAATAGAAGAGACTCGAAATTCTCTGAGAGTACTTGAAGTTGTAAATATTTCTCAAGATTAATGCAAAGACATTGGAGCTTGTTTGATGCTAAGTGTTATCTTGTGGAATGACATGGTTTCTTGTATCTTGATTGAATGGAGAGATGTTTCTAAGTAGATTAGAGCTCATTGATGTAATGTATGTTGTATTGAATATTTGATCAACTCCTAGCTCATGCTTTTGACATTCATCGTTGGTGAAGTGTTGTGTAAAGCTAGTCTGAGCTTTATTATAATTTGCTCAAGTTCGATTGTGGATGCTTGTTTGAGCTGCACCGTCTAATGGGCGCTTATATGAGCTTTCATGATTTGAAAACCTTTCGCTATCCTTAGGAGATTGCACCAACTCCATGTAGTTGTAGGCATCCTTGGTGAAGTGAAGTTAGGTTGATTAAGGAGTTTGTCTATTCATGCATCATCATTGCCTCATTAACCTTAGATTAGTTTCTTTAAACCTTTATCTTTTTTCTTTTTCTTTATCATTGAAGCATTGTACATATATCATCCACACTGAAAGGAGAAATAAGCTGAATGAAGTATAAAGAAGTCTGCATAAGTCCCTTTGTGATAATCAGCAATATCACATCAATTCACTAAGTTCATCCATCACAAATCATAAGTAAGGAACCTTGAAGTTACTTCATTGGATCACACAGCTTAGCCTTTGAAGAACTTTATTCAAGAGAGAGTGGGATACTTAGTGTTTTACTCTATTGTTGAGTTGTCTAAAAACAATCATCAACACACCATATCTTTTAAAGGTGAAGAAGAAATGCAAGAGGTTGCATGAAAGATCTGCGGAGATAGAAGTGCCTGATGTTTGCAATAGAGTGAAGTGTTCGATGAGGCATTTGTAATAAACATTACCGAACATCAACCTAAGAGGCATCGTGTTTGTGATGTGGAAGAGTGACATCCAACTTGAGGCATTTGAAAGATTGATGTGCAGGCTGCCGACTAGTATTGACGACTGATTGACATCGTATACCTGTGTGGTGCTGGTGACGTGGTATACTTGGTGAAGTTATTCCACTTGCCAAGTGGTATACCAGTTGGCGCGCAGGGCATTGTGAAGGATCATTTCAGCTTGTTAAAACACAAAAAAAGGGGTTATGGTCACCATGAACAAAAGGAAGGATTTGTCCGAACATTCATACACGTGAAAGATAGAAGTGCCATACAGTCCGTACCAAACATTTTCACCGTATATAAGGATTGGAGATTGTGAAGAAGTTAAAGAACTAGCAATACTCAAAGCCAAGTGTGGAAACGCTGCCATACAAGCCTAAAGGAGGAGTTGGCTGGGCATATGCAGAAGTTTCAGGAACAGTTGGATTAGCAAACTCAGATTAGTAGGGCAGAGCGAGCTCGGCCTTAGAGGCCAGGGAGTTGGAGGTAGAGAGAGATGCAGCTCAGAAGATGAGGGAGGCGGAGTAGAAGGTGAAGGACTTGGAGGTACAACTTGCAGCGAAGGGACAGGAGGTCCGGAGACTACAGGAGTTGTGGTCGCCAATGTCCATCCCGACGTCCTCGATCCATCCAGGGATGTCTCCACATCCCCCTTCTTCTCAGTAGTTCATTTTGTTGGTCACTCACCCCCATTTTTGGTTGTAATATCGTCTGGAAGATGACTTGTTTTGTGGGGGGGATGATGTAGACGACCATAGTCGGTTAGAGTCGTAGTGGGCTGTAGTCTTATTTGGTGAAGTAAACAATAATGAATTAAATAATACTTGTGCACAATTAGTTTATTATGAGTGTTATCGGGAATTAACCTCGACAATTGGGTAGTTGTGTAGTCATTGCCGACGGTTGGTATCTCAACCAACCTCGGCCAGTTATATATTGGTTCAATACTTTGTAGTCAGGACCCGACATTGTGATATTATGATGTAATACTGATATATTCAATGAATAGAAATAATGCTTTATTCTGTGCAATTCCTATATGAATCTTATGCTTTATAGTTGCTACTGTATATTTCCATTTACTCCATGTTTCTCTGAGAAACCACTTAGCGAGTAAACAATACTTGTTGGTATAATCAACAATATGAGAGTGATATAAACTTGAAACCCTTCAACACATCTAAAATATTCAATACAAATCTGCAAAACTAGAATCTTAAAGATCTTCAAAATAATCCTCTGAAATTGGAAAACCACAATCCAAATGCAAAATTAGGAGATTTGTAGCACACTGAGAAACCTAGACTGGATTGGAAAATATATAATCTTCAGCACAATGGTAATTCTTGGATGGAATTACACCAAATGGATAAGAGGGTTTTCGTCCTCAAATGCAGAAAGGAAATCTAGAGGGTTTTCGTCTTCCAAATCCTAGACCAAGAGGGTTTTTCATTCTCAAGCAGAAAAGATGAATACAAGGGTTTGATCTTCAGAAAAAGGGGTTTAGACAACAATTTAATGAATGATTCCTTCTCAACCTAGCTCCTCCTTTTATAATCTCCTTTTCTAATTTTTAATTCCTTTTTTCGCCTCCTAGAAGTGTCTAGAAACACCTTTTTAATATAACATTATTTTCGGCCCTCTTTTCTAGAGACACTTTTTAATATTACATTAGGCCCTCTTTTCTAGAAACACTTTTTTATTAATAATATAACAAAAGTCACCCTTTTATAATGTTACAAAGTAAAGTTACTAGGACAACTTAAGTTAATATTATTAATTATTTCCTTAGTCAATTTATTTAGAAAAGGGGACATGACCTTTATTTCATTTACTACCCATGAGTAACTTCAACTTAGCCTTTCATTAATCAATGGGTCATGAGTTACCTCAACTTAGCCTTTCATCAATAAATGGATCACGAGTCATCTCAATAGCTACGTCCCATTAGTTACCTAACAAAGCTTTGCAATTCTTATCCCTTCAAGTGAATTGGATTGAGAATTTTAGAACTCAAATTGTAACACACAAATGAAACATCTTACCTATGAGAGTCAAATTCATCATAATTATTTAAGTACAATCATCATTGTTCATTATTAAATGTAGTTAAAGAAGTGCAATAGGTCATACAATTCAAAAAATCCTTGCCTTATCAAATAAAAAAATTCAGTCAGTTGGATAGAGTTTGGAGAATGTAGCAGCCTTTGTCCCATCAACATTGTTATTCTGGTCAATGCAACCTTAAATGGGGTTATCATCAAAGTCAAATTATGAAGAATGATGTCGATCTCTTGTAGCTTTTGTTTGTGCTTCATATTGTGTAGTATACCTACTAGGTACACATAGTAAACATTAATATATTTACATATTGAAATCTAAAATAAATTTTATAATATGAAAATAGAATATATAATATAGGAGGTGAGAATGATTGAATAGGGTGATAGGATATTTATATGTTGATCAAGGGGTATGTTTAGTAGCATGTGTCTAGTCAAGGTGATAAGTCATGTCTCTTGGTAATGATGATTAATAACTAATCATTATTTAGTTATATAGTGAGCCCTCCTTGGTTGGAAAGGCTGACCTTGAAGCACTAGTATATACGATAACCAATATGACTTCGATAAATTGTGATAATGGCTATATATTGACTCTACCCTTCTATCTAGCAAAATGAATACTTGAAGTAATGAATAGAATAACTAATGCATACCAGATAGAGGAGTTAAAGTATATCTTTATTCGCACATGAAGTTATTACAGAAGTAGACCAGAGATGGTCGGCCAAGGATCTGAGTCGATTAGTCTAAATCATACTACTTTCCTTGACGATACAAAGACTATTTAAAAGCCTTGATAGTTGCCAAGAGTAACACAATCGTTGACTAACCGACTTTGACCAACTGACTCTTATAACTACTTGAAAGCTGACAAACAATTAATACATAGTCGGATAACCCATATTATCAAATATTTCTAATTGATTGGAAATACAAACAATAATTGGAGATTGATTTGAAGTCTTCAACAAGCTGAAAATCTCCCAAAATCTTCAATTAATATTATGAAACTGGAATAACTTACAAACTTTTAGCACATTGTTGACCCCTGAATAGAATCACTCTAATGGAGATGAGGGTTTTCGTCCCCAAATCCAATCTTTGCAGCATACAGGTAATCCCTGGATGGAATTACTTGTATGAATATGAGGGTTTTCATCCTAGGGCAAGAAGATGAATATATGCCCAATCTCAAGAAATTACAGTTTGATTATATAAACTGGATGCCTCTCTTCTATGCCCGACTCCTCCTTATTTAGGCTCTTTAAGGGAATATAATTGAATATTATATTCTTTTTTCTTTTTTCCCTCCAAAACTTTTTTTTTTGAAGTGTCTAGAAAGGCCTTTTAAATAAAACATTTCTTTTGGACCCCAATCCTAGCAACACTTTATAACATAGCTTTAGGCCCTCTTTAAAAAATACTTTTTAACATTACATTAGACCTTTCTTTTTAAATAAAATAATATTAAGTTGCCGTTTTTTATAAAATAAAGTCATTGGGACAACTTAAGATATTATTTTAATTATTTCCTTAGCTTAATTGAAAAAGGGGACATGACAGTTTAAGCACAAGATGCATGATCTTAAACAAGAAAATGCTAACAACTACGGTAGAATTTGCAAGGAATTAAAGAAAATCAATGAGCCATTATCTCTTTCCTTTAGAAACAAGAAGGCTTAGCTATGATGAGACACTGCTATCAAAGTGTTTTAAACCAAACTGAGGTTATTGAGATCATTCTACACGTTGAAAGGATCACAAGGGACAAAGCCACAGTCAACTAGCATGTAAAGTGCCAATCTATTTTTTTTGTGTTTTTGACAAATATTTGACAAAATGACAATTCAACAACTAGCTAGAAACTGAGTGAATATTGAGCAGATTAATGATAGTACGACAACTAGATTAATAATAAGAACCAGACACATTAAACTATAAGTGTTGTCACACACATTAATTGATTTTATTTGCTGATCATGCAAATCATTTACATATATAAATAGAGAGAGAGAGAGCTGAAACTGAAGAATGCTAACCTCAGATATTAGTAACATTGAAATGCTGTTGAGAGTCCCATAAAAATAAAGAAGAATATCATATAAATCTGAATATTATTAAAATTGCCCCCTACAGACCTGTACGACCTGCTGCAACATTAGTAGGGCCCACAAATCATCCAAAGGATGCAACACCTCACTCCCAAATAAACCACAATACCCTCAAAGAGGTACGGCTATGCTGTAAGGTGTAAAAACTCCCTCAAAAAGTATGTGCTTCCTCCCAAAACTTCAAACGCCTCACCTTAGCACTTGTACGACTGGCTTATGTTGCCAATAAATGGTACGATCAGTTTTGTAGATGGTATGGTAGGTCTTTGTATAGTTAGGGCCAGCAACATATGCACTCCATTTCATTCATTTTGTTTGTAATTATTTTCAATAAATATCAAATAACTTCACACTGGGGTTTGATCAAAATCTGGAACAATATTTCGTTTAATCAGCGTATATCTCCATACCATGGCAAGTACTCAAATATCGATTATTATTTGCTAAGTAAATCTTTTTGATAATCCTTCAATCTGCAACTCCACCGAATACCAAAAGCAATGTAATATCCCTTCTAGGATATTAGCTAAAATACTGATCAAACACTTGTTATTTGATTTACAAATTGAGTTTTCTGAATTTGCTGATATTGATCAGATTGCTAATGGTGTTGACAAGAAACTTTGATCACAACTTTAATACCAAACATGATAAAGATATAGGAGCATTTTGTCATACAGTTTGTATAGAGACTTTCACTAACAGAAAATTATAGTTTAGCTATCCAGCTCCATTGACAATTGGCATAGTATCAAACAGTTGGCAAGATGAAATAGATAATTCAAATTAAAGATTTGAACATCTCAACCACTGCTGTTCAAATGTTTATTGGCAGCCCTGATAACACATGAACACTTTCATGATTGGCAGAGATAATGTAGCAGCAATTTGTATCCTTGTAACAGGGAGTAAATCTGGGTTATAGATACTCAGATTACATATATCAGACATTACAGTTTTATATCAAAACACTAATACATATCAGAGATTACCTCCACACAGAATTCTGTAGCAGCAGTGATGGTATATCTGGGTCTTCTATCATTACCCTGCTAAATGTTTGTGCCCAGAGCTGTCATATGAATCTCCACATATATTTTAAGTGTATGATATTTCCATAACAGCTGCGTACAAGCTTCAGATGTCTCAATACTCATAAATATCAGACTACATATCAAGAAAGTGTTCGCTGCTATAAATGAGACTTCCACGATTCTTTATAGACTTGTAATCTTTATTTGTGTCAACTACAACCTGCTTTAAATTGCCACGAATTCATATGGATTTCATATAATATTCAAATATAAAATGTAATGTCCCTTTTAGGAACAATACTAATTTCACCCCAAATTATCAATTTCCAAGCAAACAAAGGTTAGAGAGTACCTTGGCTTGATTAAATTCTTGCAAACTAGTTAGAAAATACTTACAATAATTTTTCACAATCAAGTTAACAAGATCAACAAGCTCATAATGATATAATTAATCCAACTAACCCTAAGTATCTAAGGGACTCAACCATAAGAGAGTTGAGGAGTGTGACTTTGATAGGGTGTCCCAAATCCTCTACCCAAGGCCCAAGAGCGGATATACCATCCCTCTTGGCCTCATGTGGCGCATGCCATCCATATGAGGTGGTGTACCTAATGAGGCATCTGTTGTTCCGTTCCCCTTCTTCTTGTCATCTCCTTTCCTTTCTCTATGATTGGTTCCTTGAACTTGAGTGTTTATGATAGGAAGATAAGGTCACAAAGGGTGCCCCCGAAAGCTATCTCTTCTAAGCCCAAGAGCGGTACCCTTTGTACCCCCTTGGCCCCAATGGGATTTATCAATCCCCCCTCAAGGGGTGGTGTACCTAGAAGAGTGCCCCATCACTGTTCCCCTCTTGTACCACATTCCTCTATCATAGTAATAACACTCATACAAATATTCATATTAACATATTAATTCAATATATATAATTATACACAATTATTCATATCAACATATTAATTCAGCATATAAGATTATACACAAACATTCACATTAGTTTAGAAAGCTTATTTGATGATGAAACAATAATACCTATATTAGACTATTAATATGTAAATTTGCTGAAGAAAACAATCATTAGTAAATTATATATTAAACAATTATATTCAACAGCATAGTAAACTATTACTAATGTACCACTGCTGACTCTTCCAATTGCTGCAGACTAAATGACTGTGTATTTCTTAGATCAGAAATGTTCCTATTTATTTCCTTTTTCTTCCACGATGCCTTTTGCTCACCCTCCATTCTCCATATATACTCCCGATGGCTTTTGGGAGGGTGCGATCTTATTGGTTGCATCCCTTTCTTCATGAGGGATCGTGTCCCTTTTAGACTCAGCCTTCCTTTATTTCCTTTGTTGATATTAGTTGTTTATTCTTATTACTATCTTACGGAGATACAGCACTAGTATAGTATTTAATTTGGTTTCATATTTATATTAATAATAATATTCAATTAAATATTTATATTTATATTTCTTATATTAATAATCATGTTTATATTAATATTATATATTATTTAATTTGTTCGAATAACTAATGAATGATAATAATGCCATTATTCTATTTCATAATATATGAAAGCTGCAATTACAATTGTTTATATTTATATATTCATTACTCAAATTGATACATAATATCATCTATAGTTATAATAAAAAATAAGATTGCAAATACTTATGATTGTTCTTAATAATTACGGAGGCATTACATAAAACATCACCCAAGGTGACATCAACATGTCTGGGACCCACAACTTGATTTATCTCCCCACTGTCTAATTTAATATTGATACAAGATATCTTTGATTAGCTGCGATTGTTTAACAAAGTGGCCATAGGAATTGAAGTCTTTCAAAGACTTCAAAATGAATTACTCTGCCTTCAAGACTCACAAACTCCCCTTTGCTGTCTTGCTGAATGGAATGGGTCCCACGTTTCCTCAATATATGTCAGATTCTGTCCCCTTTTTGCCAACAACCAATGTAAACTTTAAAACCACAAATATTCTTCATAAATCCATGAACTTCTTTTTAACAATGAATAAAACCAAGTCTATCATGTAATCTGACAACTTCTCCTTTACGGCTATCTTCCATATTTTATATGCCTGGCTGCCTAATATATGAGCGGACCTTTAAATAGCTGCGATTCCTTGTTATGTCTCCACAATAAAACCCTTATTCATATTTCGATCCAATCATCACAAAATTACCAAGAAACTATATATATCAAATCAACCATGCAAATTTATATAGAAAATACTCTTCATACAATTATCACAATACAATCCTTATTACTAATGGCGCTGATATCTGAATCTGCAATGAACTAAATCTTGAATGCTCATGAGTCTTCAACAATTACCTTCAATGATATACAGTGATTATCAATCTTCAAATTGCCAATTAATGGTCTCTGACCAAATAACCAATTTCAACCTATAAACCCAATACAAGAAATGTGGAACAATGCTTTGAAGTTCAGTTGTGAAATCTGAAGCAATTTCACCTCATGAATGGTAAGGGATCATCTCCAAACCATTAGTAACCAAGGGATCATCTCCTTGATCTCATGAATGTAAGGGAACATCTCCTTGAACTCAAGCTGAAGCCAGGAACTTGTCTTCAACCAAAAACACATAAACTCATTGATATCCAGTGATTTCCCAGGCATCCTTTTAAAACCTTCACAAATTAGGACCGACCTAATTTTATTAAATGAAGGTTTTTGTGTACACGATCACACTTGAACTTTTTTAAATGTTTGTTTTTGTGTACACAATAACACTTTATTTCATAAAGTGTTAAAAAATTGATTTAAGTAACTTAGTAACTTAATAAAATATAATTTTATAAAGTAATCAAAATACTTTATAAAATTAAATTAAAATTAGGACCTTCTAAGTTACTTTTTTAAATGCTTGTTTTTGTGTACACAATAACACTTTATTTCATAAAATGTTTTAAAACTGATTTAAGTAACTTAATAAAATATAATTTTATAAAGTAATCAAAATACTTTATAAAATTAAATTAAAATTAGAACCTTCTAAGTTACTTTAAAAAACAGGGACATCACAAGCAAACCTGGAAATGATCTTTAACTTTTCAAGGCAAATTTTCACAAATTCTTAACATTCAACACACTTGTGAATGCTAGGTCAATCCACTCACAAATTGGATATGAGGGTTTTCATCCTCGAAGCCAATCTTTGCCATAGGGTTTATGTCCTAGAGCAGAAAGATGAACAATTGCTCAATCTCCAAAGTTGGGGTTTGAAAAATAAATGCCAAGAATGAAATTCTCTTCTCACATCCTCCATTTTATATTCCCCTTCAGAATATTTGAGATATCATATTGTATTTCCCCCATAAAATGACTTCATAAACTTCTTTTAATTTAACTTTATATTTGGGCCTAAACATAAGTCACTTTTTAATAAACTATACAACTTTAATAAAATAATTAATTAAATATAAGTTGCTTATAAAATGAATAATTTTAAACAACTTTAATTAATTAATTACTCCCTTTCCACACCCCCATTTAGCCTATGGGAATTAAAATAGGCTAAGGGTCTCTGCCAATTGCTCATGCCTGCGAAGGGGACATTACACAACACTTGCGGGGATTCAAAATCCTAAGTGAAAGGCCACCCCCAAGAATTTTCGGTTCCATAAAGTGGCTGGGCTTGCTAATCAATGGAACACTCTTCTAAATAGCGAGAATGAAGATTATGTTGAATGGGTTTGGAGCTCAGAAGGGCATCCACACCTCAGCCCCAACAATGGAAAAAGGATCTCCACCACTCTTTGCATCAACAAAATTTAGGTCACTCTACTCTTCTTCTTTGTACTTTCCAGAATTATCATAGTTTTTATCTTTGTCTTGCTGTCTCTAAACAGATTTGCTTGTACTTTGTGTTTGTAATATTGGCCAATTCTAGCCTCTATTTGGAAACTTAATGTGTCTCTCCTTTCCTCTTGTGGTTTTGTAAACATCTTCTAAACATTGATGTATGTTAGGGGTTTTTGTATATTCACACTTATACTCAATACAAATAATTATCCTGTGATACACGGGGACGCGTCCCCTGCTCCTCCAGCCCCGTCCCCGTCCCCTGTGGCGTTTCCGGGACAGGGGGACGGCAGGGGATGTCCCCTCGGCGTCCCCAGAAAACCAGAAAAACACGAAACGGCACGGGGACGGCTCTTTTTTCAGGGGACGACAGAATTGCAAAGGGGGACATCTCGCCGTCCCTGGGACGGCTGGGACGTCCCAGACGTCCCTCGACCGTCCCGAGGACGGCCAGGCGTCCCCAACGGACAACATTAAAAAAAACACCCAGATTTTAAAAAAAAAAACACTTCAGCGTGAAAAATGTGATTGTTTTTTACGGCGTGGGCCCCTTTGAAACAATGAAAACCCTAAAACACAAAACCTTACATAATGTAACATTCATAAATTTATTTTTAGTTTCAACTTTCATTGTTTGGCGTTTGGCTTGACGGCGGTACCTGTTTGCATTCGAACTCCGACCTTCATATGATTGTTTGGCGTTTGGCGTTTGCATTGCCTTTGGCGTTTGCTCATTGTATCATTGGCTGCGTTCAACGGTCATTCTGATTTATCATTTCCAGGTTTCCTGTGTTCATCATCAGCATTGGCCCTGCGTTCAACCCCATTAGTATTGGCCTTGTGTTGATAGGTTTGTGCCTGCATATTGAAAGTGTTTAACATTTAACAAACCTGCATATTGAAAGTGTTCAACCTCAAACATAGATTGTTCAGCTTGCACATAAAGGTATGGTGCTGGTTTTTTTTTTGTTTTTAGATTTTAATTATTTTTAGGGGCATTTTTTTGAGTTTCAGACTTGTACTTAGTTGTAAATTTTTTTATTTCAGTTCTTAGTTCTCTCATTGTTCAACCTCTCAAGACTCAAAGTCAAGACTCAACTGTGAAACAAGCACAAAAAAAATTAAAAATCAAAATGAGCAGCAGTGAGGAAATGAATGAAGTGAGCAGTGAAGAAGTTGAAGTTCAAATGACACATTTTGAAACCCAAAGCACACCTGCAAGTTCTATGGGAACTAGTGGAACTCCAAAAGACCATTTTAAATGACCTTCAGACTCTCTTCAAATACATGCAAAAGGACCCTTCAACCCCAAAAAACCATTGCTTCAATTTGCCACCAATTTGACCGGTCCTAAGGCTAAAAATTCAGGGGGCAGTAGGCATTGGATGTGTCATATTTGCAATACTGATTATCATGGGAGCTATAGCAGGGTTGAACATCATTTATTGGGTGAGAGTGGCCATGGGGTTAGAGTTTGTGGAGGGATAAAATTGGAAGAATAGGTTGAAATGCTAAAGTTGGTAGGGGAAAGTTAGGAAAAACATGCAGCTACTTCTACTAAGAGAAAGCGTTCATTGCACATGCGATCTATTGATGAACATTCAAATCTATCAGTTGGACAGGGACTTGGACAGCATGAGCATTGTGATAGGCATAAAGGCAAGAAGAAGGCCACTTCTACCACAACCACAGGTGAAAAAAGTACAGTGATAGGGATGATGAATATGCAAAATCGTGAGATAGCCGATGGTTCAGTGGCCAAGTTTTTTTTATGCCCATGCCATCCCTTTTCATTTGGCAAGGTCTCCTTATTTCAAAAACATGTTGAGAGATGCAATAGCAGTTGGATCCTCTTATGTTCCTCCTGGAGAACATAGATTGTGTACCTCCCTCCTTGACAAACAATATTCAAAGGTGAACATAGTAATGGAGGAGATGAGACAAACATGGATTAGGACTGGTTGTTCCATTGTGATGGATGGGTGGACTGATATTCGACATTGGCCGCTCATTAATATTATTGTTACATGTCCTTCTGGTTCATACTTTCTTAGAGCAATTGATTGCTCTGGGAAACGTAAGGACGCTGATTTCCAGTTTGTCCTTTTGAAGGAGGCCATAAAGGAGGTTGGGTCTTCTAATGTTGTGCAGGTTGTGACAGATTTAACTCTTGTAAGTTGGCTGGATTGACGGTTGAAAGTGCTTACAGACACATTTTTTGGACTCCATGTTGTGTACATGCTTTGAATAATGCTTGAAGGACATTGGCAAAATAGAATGGGTGAAGGTAGCAGTGGCCGAATCTAGATCAATACAAATGTTTATATGCAATCATCAAACTTCACTTGCATTATTCTGATCCTATTCAAAGAAAGAATTCGTCAAACCAGTTGAGACTAGATATGCTAGCTATTTTATTTTACTGGAGAGGATGTTGGAGGTGCAAGATGCTCTACAATCCATGGTGGTTGCTCAAGAGGGGAAAAAATGGGCTCCATCAAAAACAGAAGAAGGACAGAAGGTGAGAGACATGGTGCTTAATGAGAGTTGGTGGTCCAATATCAAGTAAGAAATATGTACTTGAACTTCATATTTTTTAATTTTTAATTTTTGAGTTTCTAACTTTTTGCTTTGTTTTTTCTTTAAATTATTAGTATTACTAGTACTTAGTTACTAATAACTATATTACTAGTGTTAAATTGAAAATTCAAATTGTTAATGTCTTACTGTTTTAAAATTTTGTTTGCAGATATATTTGCTCTATCATATCCCCTGTTGTGAGGGTGATCAGGTATGCAAATATAGACTCTCCTAGCCTTGGAGAGATTTATGAGACTTTCGATAGCATGCTTGATAAAATGAGGCAAGCAATTCGTGCTAAGGATCCTGAATTACAATTCTATGAGCAGCATATCAAGCCTATTGTCACAAAGAGGTGGAACATAATGAACAACCCTCTTCATATGGCTGCCTATGCTCTTAATCCGAAGTGGTATGCACCTAGATCTGGCCGAATGCTTCCTTCTGAGGATGATGAGGTAATAGAGGGGGCTTATGGCAGTCCTTCATAAGAGGTATGGCACTGAGGAGGCAACTATACTTAGAGAGCAGTGGCTTCAGTTTTCCGAACTTTAGGGTCCTACATTCAACAAACCAGAGGCTAGGAGGGATAGGGCGACTATTGAACAAAAAACCCCATTGGATGGTGGAAATTTCATGGGAAGGACACACCAGAGTTGAAGCAACTTGCTATTCTTTTACTCTCACAGATTGCTAGTTCCTCTGCTGTAGAGAGGAATTGGTCCACCTATGGCTTCATCCACTCAATCAAGAGGAACATGCTTACCTTGAAACGAGCAGAAAAACTAGTTGCAGTTCATAGTGCCTTGAGACTTCAGGATCGATAGACTACTGAGTATCGACAGACTCCAGCAGCACGTTGGGATGTTGATCCTGAAGATGTTAGGCAGATTGATGAGGAGGAGGTGCAACCAGGAATGGTTGGAATTCCATTGGATGATCCACTTCAGGTAGAGAGTGGTAGTGACACAGATACTTCTTTTGATATTGATAGCCTGAATGAGGCATAGACATTAGATTGTTGTGTTTTGAAGTTTGAAACTTTGGGTTTAATAGTTAACTTTCACTTTAATTTTGAAGTTTGAACTTTAATTTTAGAATTTGAACAACAAAATGCTTTAATATTGCTGTTATGAATCTTCAATCTCATGATTATCATTGCTGTTATACTAGTGTTACTGTTTATTGTTTATTAGTTTACTCATTAATGTTCATTGCAATGTTTATTATTTAAACTTGTTACTTTATACTTTATAGTTTATAAATTATAGTTTATACTTTATAGTATTATACTGCTGTCACGATTTATGATTTTGTCATTTATTCACATATTGATATTGTTAATTGTTGTTAACTTGTAGTTGTTATCAGTTATCACTTATTGTCTATATATTATCTCTATTTCATATTGATATTTTGAAAAATTCATATATCGCCATCCCCCCACCGCCCCAAAAATTGGCCCTCGGACTGCCATCCCTGAAACGCGTCCCCTGCCATCCCCGTCCCCCCATCCCCGAAACGCCGTAAAACATAGTAATTATCTTCTATAAAAACAAAATGATATTCTGTCATGAAAATCATAGCTGGTTGATCACCATCTTCCTTCTCAACCTGTGTTTCTGCTCAGCTTTAGAAATCACAACCCCCTCCCTCTCCAATTATGAATTTTGGTCAAGTTAAGACTAATTATGAAAGTAGTTTCAAGCTTCAAAATAGATAAGACATCTTTCTCTTATCGATTTCCATTCATTCTTTAAAATTTATCTGCACGTTATTTTACATGCCGCGAATACAATTTTATGGTTTCCTTTACAGATTGCCTCCGGTGAAGTTTTTGGACCAGATCAACCGGTTGCATTGAACCTATTGGGATCTGAGAAGTCATTCTCAGCTCTTGAAGGTAATTACTGCTCTTCTGTAAAAGACAACAATCTTTTTGGCTCCAAGGTATGCTTTGAAACCAGAACTTTATTAATTTGCTTCTCTCTCGTTTTTTAATAGGATCGATATTTGTCTGGTACAAATTTAATTGGAACTTGAGAACAGCTGAAGCTAACCTATCTTTGATGAATTCAAAGCATTCTTAACAGTTACATATAAATACCGATCTGTCAATGACTCAATACATATTAGATAAAATTACTATCTTTGAAGAATACAGTTATTTCTCTAAATCATGAGAAGCTCGGTATAATTTTTGTTAATTATACCAACTTAAATTAATCTACATTCCATCCATGGTCAAACAGAACACAAAGCATCATTATTAGCTTATCAGTTCTGTAAATTTTAATTGTATGCCTAAGGCATGTCTTTTAATGCAAACTATTATCTCAATTTTTTATTTACTCTTTGTCTTCATTCCTGTTTTGTGGTTTGAAGGGAAGGCATCTATTTTAACCTGCTGAAAATGCTAGCAGTTACATTGATATTATTATGAGCCAGTCAACAAGTAAGGCAATTTTTTTAATTCCACTTGGTAGTAGTGGTATGGAGTCACCATGCAATTGTCCAAATAAGGCATATCAGAACTTGGTAGAAGCGAAGGATGAGATGGTAGGGGACCATTTTAAGGAGGCCAACCTGTCATGAGCTGAAATGAGGCCGCAATTTCCAGCCCCTTATTTTTTTTGCATTTGTGTGTATTTTTGTATTTTTAGGAAAGTTAGAAGTCGTATTCTCCCATTAATTTTAATGTTCTTGTAAAATGACAGAGCTAGAAGTCTGATACTACATGGAAGGTTTTTTGATGCTACAATCTATTGAAGCAACATAATGTGTACACAGTTTATCAAGTTATGTAGTATGAGTAATAATAAACTTGATAGCCCACAGTTTTGGTGAATAAATGGATAAGTATATTTGTAGATGCTAGTGAACTTGAGAGAACATAAATACCCTTCATTCCTGACATCTAAGTTGATCTGCAGCATAGTGAACATGGGAAAGAAAACATTCATGCACTGGTTGTCAAAGAAAACCCTTTACATAATTAGAAAAGAGTGATTGTATGCCTTTTTCAAATACTTTCTGGGTCCACCACTTTCTAACATTAAACTTGATGTATGAATATTACACATTCGCATCATAGTCTAAGAATTTTTTTTATACCCTAAATTCTAAATCTGCTTCTGACCTTCTCACTAAAATTAATCCTTGAACACTCTAAACACTTTCCTTCTAATGATCCTATCATAGAACCATTATTCCATGCCCTAAATTTTAAGGTAGTTGATGTAATAGAAGAATGAATACAACATCAAAATACGAAGTTTAGGATGAATCCCTTTTTATTTTTTGTTTTAGAAAAATATTATAATCTGTATTTTGTTTATATTTTGTAACTTACAATGCCTATTTGTATTAAGTAGATTTATTTGTAGGTTTTTTATTGTTGAAGTGGATCACACAGCATTAAGTAATCTAATGGTTTTAATTAATAAGCATTACTGCATGCATAAATTTAAAAGAAGAGATTAAAATTTTTAGAAAAATTGCAAATAACTTTAATTATGGAGCAAGCATGGCTAGTGGTGGTCATACTGCTATAATTCTCTCCTTAGCTTCCCCACATTTTGAAGTCGTCTTGAGTTTCAACATCACGCATGGTAATATTATCATTACCCTTGGGATCCTCTACCTTATAAGCACACTCTAGAGCACTCAGATTAATCCTTAATCAATATCTGCACTTTCCTCATGAATTTGTCTAATGTACTTAGGATCAACTTCCGTTCATGTGACAAGTTTGTACAAAATACTTTGTAGGTTTCTTGCTTAAGACATAAATAATAATGAACTCTAGGTATATTCCTTATTTTTCTTAGAGGTAAATCTGTTTCTCTTGATAAATTGTATGAATCTATAAGCTAATCGATCTCTCTTATGGTCCAAGAGGAACTAGTCATCTAAGAAAGCAACCCAATAACAACTTGTCCAAGTTTTGGAGTTTTATTGCGTTATATTATTGAGCATGTTATATTAGATAATATAAAGATAGAAAAGTTAGGCAACATAGCTATTTGTAATGTCCCTTTTTGCTGGCAAGTAAATAAAATAATTAATTAAATAAATAAAAAAAGTTGTCTTGAAATATTTTAAAAGCAACTAATATTTATTTACTTATTTTATTTAAAAAGTAACTTTTAGTGCAAAAAAAACTAAATAAATAAAAAGTTACTTTTGAGGAAAAATAATAAAAACTTTTCAATGTCGGCCAAAAAGGAGGATTATAGAAGAAGCCATGAGATGTTTAAAAGTGGCTTGGAGGAAAGGTTTGGATATGCATTTGATTATCTCTCTTTTGATATTTTCCATTGTGGGAAAAAGCTTTGAACAACTGGTTCGAAGGTATTGAGGTGATTTCATTTCAAAGTTCACATTTAGAAGTTAATGATTTGTGCCAAATTTTATTCTGTAGTGTTTGGTTAGTATTTTGTGGGGATTTTCCAGGTGTGTAGGTTTGAAGGATTTGTGTGGAGAGATATATCATTTCTACAGGAAATTGGGTATTTGCCTTGCAGGTGGTTTTCATTGATAAATTTTACATAAAATTTTACAATAGCTTGGACCTATTTCTTTACATAGGCGAATACATTTCCTAGCCGTTTGCTCTCCAAACAATGAGCAAACACATTATTAAATGCAATTACCTTGGCCGTTGGGTTATTAACAATACAACTTTATCATCTTGATCCACGATCCAATGCAAATGCACTCCATACAATGTAAATCCATCTCAAATGCTAGTCGATCCTCTCCCTAGATGGTTGGCACTAGAAACAATGAACATTGAACCTATTTTCTTCCTTGGCGAATGCATCACCTTATTCCATCAACAAACTCCATAAAATTCGATATAGAAAAATGTAATTGAAGATTTCATTTTCCTCTTTATTTCCTTAACCCAAGTCGATCCAATTAATATATGATGAAAATACAATTTGAATATTGCATTCTCCAATAACCTCTATGACATAGAATAATATCTCCTGGAAATACTTAGCCAATACCAAATTAAATGCTAGTTGAGCCAACATTCTGGTTCTCCATGTATAGACATAAACCAACATTCCGGTTCTCCATGTATAGAAACAAGCTCAAACTAAAAATCATAACTTAGCTCAAAATGGGGACATTACGGCCCTCCCTTCCCGACATTGAACTCAATCAATCCCTGGATCCCAAATCCATCGAAGCTCCTCAATCATGCTCAAACACATCACCTCAAGCCTGCTGGTGTAGAAGATCCTGGGACCACTTCCACTGTCGCACAATGACTCAAACACAGCCATACCAAAATAGATGCCAATCATGAAGATGTAGATGCCAATCAATGAACCAATGAAGCTGAAAATCCTTCTACCACTGAATAATATCATGAATAGATGAAGGATGCTAAACACCAATGTATCCATTCCGGTTGTGCTAAAACTGAAATCACATTCTTCACTACTCAACAATGAAGAATAAACCATCCATATGTGCCAATGATAGAGTATCATCAAAATGATGTTGTGTCTCTTCAAGAGTAGGCTGATTCTCTCCAATGGAAATCAATGTATCATGCAAACTTGAATCCTCATTGTCATACTCATGCAAATCACCAATGGCTGATCCAAAATAGGTAAACAAGGTTGATTGCCTCATTGACTGTACCATTTCAAGATGCTGTTTTGCTTGACCAGCAACTAGCTTAGCTTTCCTTGCTCTCTCTAGCCAAATGTCACACATTTCTTGTGTCTTTTTCACATCTTTATAGGTCTGATATACAAAATCAGATTGTGTAGTGCCCTGTTTTCAACAAAATTACTATATCCAACACTCCAATCTTGTATGCCATCATTAGTAGACCATAAATATCTATCATCCAAAGGTGTTAGCATGTCTATCTCATGAAAATGCAAAGCCATAGGACTGCTGTCCTCAAACAAATCAGGTATGATGTCATGCCAATCAATAAAATTGTTATCCATCTCAAAATTCAAATGCCTTACCATCAAATGCCGGTTCCATTCACTTCTCTTCACATGCATCATTTATGTCCTCATGAAACAAATCATGACCTATAGCAATCATAGATTTGGCTGTCATTTGATGAGGCAAAGTGTACTTGAGGGCTCTCATAACAACTTGTTTCCCATCATGTAGGAAACTCAACTCCATAGCTTGTAGGTCTTGGATGATCCTTTGTAGTGAGTGTAGCCATTGCATACCAAGTACAATCTCATTGTCCTTCAAATCAAGTACATAGAAGTCATCACAAAGAGTATACTCACCAAATATAACACTAAGCTTGCTCACCTTCTTCTTGCATGGAATAGTAAGTCCTCCCGCTATTGACACATCAAAGCCCTCAAAACCATCACATAGCAATCCTCTTTTGTTGACCAATCCCTCATCAATGAAGTTATATGAAACTCCACTATCAAGAAGTGCCAAGACTTTGCAACCAAACAAAGTACCTTCAAAGATGAATGGATTGTACTTTGAAGCTCCTGAAAGATAAGCAATCCTAGAACTTTTGTTATCATCATTTGTAAGTTCTAGTGTTGGCTGTCCATCATCATCATCCTCATCAAGTACCTCTATGTAGTGTATCTTGCCTTTGCCAAGGCACCTATGACCAATCTCCCAAGGTTGCTTGCAAGAGTAGCACAACTTCTTCCTACGGAGTTCATCTCTTTCTTCTTGATTCATCCTAGAAGCACCTTCACCTTTCTTTGGGGGCGTGGGCTGCTCATAAGATTTCTGATTTGCAACTTCATCTTTGAAGTTCTTCTTTTGAGATGTGTATGTAGGAATGATATCCAAATCAAGTGCAAGATCAATAGCCTCATCAAGTGTGCTTGGCCTATGAACCTTGACGAATCCTTTGATCCTATCATTCAACTCTTCAACAGACAACATTGTGATTCTTCTATCAGACATGTCAGGTACCATGACTGCAATCTTTTGAAGTTCATTCACATAAGCATCCACTCTTCCACTTTGCTTCAGCTGTGCAAGCTCACGGTAGTAGACCTCTACATCTTTTCTATCAAACCTGTTAATGAGTTTTTGTACAAACTCATCATATGAAGTAATCCTGTTGTGATGTTGAGACACAAGTCCATAATGCCACCATTCATAAGCCAATCCCTCTAAATGCATAGTAGCAAAGTGTATAGCCTTTTCTTCACTCATGGGCTTGAGTGTGAGAAAAGTCTCCAACTTGTTCACCCATGCTCTAGCACTCATTTTACCATTGCCATCAAAACTAGGAAGAGGAATCTTTTCCAATGCATCCTTGTACTCTTTTGGTTGTGTTGGTCGTGCTCTTCTTTGCCTTTGTTGAAACACACGTCCTCTTTGCCTTCGCTGCTTATGATTTATGAAATTATTGAGACTCACTCTATCACGCACATGATCAGGAAGTGCATCATACTCATTAATCCAAGCTGTCCAATCATCAACCTCTTCATCTTCATACTCTAATTCCTCCTCAATTACCTCTTCCTCTCTAGGAAGAAAAGTAGGTTGCATGGGTCTCTCAACTGTTGGTGTGCATGTTCTCCTTGTTCTTTGTGATCCTGCAATACTACCTGCATCATTTTGATTAGCCATGTTGTTATTGATCCTGTTACCTGTCAAAACTTGACATAGCCTATCAATGCTTCCCTGAATGTTTGCATTTGATTGTTGAATGGTTGCATTTGTTTGTTGCTGACCATCTGCCATTCTTCTTTGATTTTCCACCATATCTCTAATCATACGATCCATATTATCTTGTGTATTACCTTGTTTTCTATCACCCATTGTACCTTGTCTTCTTCTATAGTAATGTGGCAACGGATCTATGTAATCATCACCCATAGGCTGGCAGGATTATGGCTCTGATACCACTGTAAAGACCCTACTACAAATGACTGAAATGTTTTCTCAAATTTTAGAGAAGATTTCTTTCTCAAAACAATGTAAAACATCAACATACATCAACATATATGAAAGCCATCAAACTCCATGCATTTCCATTGATTAGAAATGAAATTACATCACATAACATACTGCTGTCATGAAATTATAGTCATTGTATCAGTCAAATCAGACTTGATAACATCATGAAAATAAGAGGGTTTTATTTCTGGATGATGTTGGTAGAAGGTTTCAACTGAAGGGAGCAATCATTTCAGCCACCATAGTTCTGATTTGGGTAAGATTTCAGGGGGTTTGTGGCTACTATCACTTGTTTCCAGTCCATACCCAGTCTGATTTGCACCATATTTTGGAAAGTACAGCTTGCTACATCATTGAAGGGTCCGTTGGAACTCAAGGTTTTGGTTATGAAGCTCTAATAAGTGTTTTGGATTGTTCATGACATAGAAGGAGCCAAGTGGCGCAACAAAATCATAGCGGTGAGTACATGTGGCAGCCTTGGTCGTGTGAGAGTTTATGGATATTTTCATGCATCATCAAATCAAAGAGGATCGTCTTGAGAGTGAATTGCACTCCTTGTCTTATACTATTTGGGAGACTCTTCGAAATCTCATTACAAGATTTTCAAAGGTTTGTGTTGTGGATCATGCACACTTGTTGGCCAAATTGTTTCCTAAGTTGCATACAATCGTTGTGGGTAATGGAGTTGGGAGATGTTGTACTTGTTGGCCCAAGTTACTTCACTTGATAGGCATGGGATCCAAACTCTATAGGTGCATGGTAATTTTCAAACATTGGGGAGAAGGCATCATTTGTCATCACATCAAAGAGGAGCATACGGAGAGTTGGTTGCCTTCATTCCTTGATCTAAGTCAAAGATGGAAAAGTATAATTATGCATCGCATCATGGATCTCTTGAAGTTTTGCATTTATGATATTGTAAGTCATGCACATATCTTTTTTATTTATCCTCATGAGGTTAAGTTGTTTTTCAAAGAGGTGACCAAATTACATGAGTTCTAGAAGGATGTTGTGGATATTGGAGACAATAGATCTCATAGTGTTCTTTGGCAGGAGATGTGTCATTTGACAGGTATAGGATCTAGGATTTATGGACATTACAACATGACTCATCACATTGGCATGGTGATACTTAAGCATTTGGGCTTGTATTTGGTTGAGGGCAAGGAAATTCTGGCAAGCAGGTTCTTTTTCTAATTTTACAAGCAATTCTTTAAGTCTATGATTGTAAGCTCGCACATTCTCATGCTCACCTTGCCTGGTATCGTAAATTTCAGCTACTATTTCATTATCATTTCACAGCAACTTAAACTCTTCTCCAAAGGCCTTCTTTAATGTCTCCCATGTGTTTCGGGAGGCTTGGTCAAAATCGGTATACTAGTCAATTGCTATGTAATAGGCACACCCAATTTTTTTTTTAATTTTTGCAAATATAAAGGCAAATGCAATGTCCTAACACGTTCTAATCACCGAGATCCTAGTGTGGGCAAGGTGAGAGCATATGGTGCTTCGGACCACACACAACTACTTTGATGAATGCAATTATAGAATGCTCCACAATGGCACACAAGGCGGCAAGCCGTCCTTATCTTCACTTCTTCAGTGGAGTGTGCCAATGCAATACAATATGAAACACACAAGGCAGCTGGGCCGTCCTTATCTACACTTATTCAACGGAGTGTGTTGGATGCAGTCACAGAATGAGCACACAAGGTGATTGAGCTGATCTTATCAACACTTATTTAGCAGATGTGTGCGTATATGCAAAGCCATTGGAAGAATATCTAAGCGGATTCAAACCAAAATGGTTGATGGCATCCAGCTTGTTCGATGCCAAAACAGGCCAGAGAGGAATGTTAGATGAATTGACGGTAAACCATCCAGTTTTACAATATGAAATGCATGTTTTAACAAGCCTCCGATGGTACTACCATCCGGGGTTACAAACAAGTATAAAATGCACTTCTAAATGACAACGTACAAGTAAATAATTTGCAATAACATGTATATATTTATTCTGAAATTTGTGATCAGTTTGCTGCAGCACAATATCAGCTCAGAAAATCTTAATGGATCATGAAGAAAATGTGCTATCAATCACCAATTACTGACATACACTGAACATACTCTTGATAGAAGACCCAAGAGGATGTTGGAGGTTTGATTTTGAATTTTCAAATAGCAAATAACACTTCCAATCTGATCTGGAACAGGTCTGAGGCAAACTGAGACACTTCTTTCACTTGTACGCCCCAACCAAGAACCCTCTAACCACCAAAATCCTTCTCAGAACTGAATGGCCTAGTAAGACTAGGATAAAACACCTTCCAAACTGCCTCAAGGAACACAAAACCAGCAGCGCTTGACTCCCAAAGCAACACGCCCCGTTTAGACATGGTACGGCCTATACCAAGGAAGTACGACCCCCTCAAACATCAAAGCAACTACTTCAAACTGTATGGCCACTGTTAGGAAAAAAATAGGAGTAGCAAACAAAATGTTTTAGGAATAGATAAACTTCTAGGATGATAACCAAAGCAAAGACAAAATTGAATATGCAATGGTACGGCTTGCCGGGGATCAAGTACGGCAGCAAGAGGAAATAAAAACAGTCTCAAAATAATATGCAATCTCTTCTAGCATGTAAACGCCTTCCTCAATAAGTGCATCCCCCTAAAAACTTGTCCTGAACACTGTAAATCTCATATGCCTAGCATAGACATCCTCCAGGTACGACCTCATCATGGAATGGTACGGCCCCAAACAAGAACTCCATATAAACAATCCACTACAAAACTTACATAGGAAAATCAGTTCAAAAACTCTGTTAAACATCTAGAAAACATCAAAAACATCTAACATGATTGCAAACTTGGAAACTCACCACTTGCAACACAGGTGTGATCTCAGGATGAAATCACCATTTCGAGCTAGGAGGGTTTTCGTCCTCAAGAAATAATAGAAGACTCAAGTCTCACTTAGAGCAAAGCATATGTAAATTCATAGTCTAACCCTTCAAATGAGTTCAACTCCTTATAAAGGCACTTTTAGGGCAACACAAGTGAGAATAAAATATTAATTCACTTTTTCCATATTCTCCTCAAAATTATAAAATAAACTTTTTATTATGTGTAGGAGTCCCCTTTTTGCTCCTTTGAGCCTTGCACCACTTAATTGCACAACTTGAAGTCACTTTATTAAATAATTAAATACGCTGTCAAATGAGAAATATAAAGTAGAGTTACTTTTTGACAACTTAAATAATTATTTAAACTATTTTCCCTTTACCACAACAATTAGCCTACGGGAAAACTTAGAAAAATAGGCTAATTACCATCACACTGCTCACGTGCGAGAAGGGGACATTACATGCTACACTGTTGAAATGGTGAGCACAAAATACAGAAATTTAGATCAACCCATTTGCACAGCAAAATATGAAATGATATATTAATGATTCGGGATGATTTTACATTTGAGTGCATTGGCTTATAAAGCCACATATTCCCGTGCAAGTAACCACAATAACTTCTTAAAAACTACTACGGGAATAACTAATTCCCTAACTTATAAAACTAACATTTATTTATTAAACTAAACTAATAAATGTAAACCTTAATTTATTCTAACACCCCTCCTTAAGGTTTACATGTAATAAAATCAACATTCCCCCCTTATTACATTATCTCGAACAAAGGACGGAACACTGTAAGGATTGAACACAACAGCCCTTCTGGAGACATTGATGAAGCACCTTCACCAATCCTCCTCGCTCACCCAGGAAACACCAGACTGACGCCATCGATCTCCTGACTGTAAAACCTGCAAACATCTACACAACATGAGAGAACATATAGTGTTCCCAACCTCCTTGCACAATGAGACAACAACTTTCCTCCGAAAGTCCACATCTCCTCTGAGTGTGTCAAAATGTCTCCTCCAGTAGTACAGTACTGCACATGAGAGAACAACTCTCCTCTGAGAGTTCACATCTCCTCCTCTGCTATACAAAACCACTGTGAATACACTAATCCCACTTGTTTCGGAGATTACACTATCCACAAACTTCCACAAATTACCAAGCCCCCCTTGCTCCATAAAGGGACACATATCAAAAAACGGGTGCTCCTCATGCAATGAATCATACCTGAACGAGAAGCTAGCTCGGGATGACGAAAAACCTCCTGCCTCCGATGCCTCCTACCTCCAATTTGATGTGCTTACACTTTATTCGTCTGATGTTACATGTGAGCCTTCGAAAGCTTTATCAGGTGTAGCATAGATGGCCCCAAGAGTACAAGCATATGGTGATGCGTACATGATTAATAGTAAAAAAATAATAGGTTGCCGAGTTCCACCAATATTGCACCCAATTACAATGTCTCCTATAACTCCTTTTATAAAACCCTTAGCAAAATTTAAACTTGAGATTACCAAATCACCATCAAGAAAATTTCTGCTCTTTTCTACACCAATCAATCTTGGCACAAGCACATACAACTCCTTATTACTACAAATAAAACACAAAAATTGTTTTTCACTTATCACTCCAAATAAATAAATTCCACACCTCTAAAAAAACCCTTATTTCTCCACACAAATTGCTAGTCACCTTTATACTTGCTTAGGCTAGCATTCAAAAATATAAATATGAATCACTCCCCTAGTATTTGCATTTAAAAATGTAAATATGAATTGCTGGCTTCTTTCTTTCACTTAAGAGATTGCACATAAGTTAGATCTGAATGCACATGAAATTCTTGTTCAGGAATATCTTGGCAAAGTATCACCTCATCTTCTTTTACTATGTTATCATACAATGGATTTGAACAAACCTGAAAATTATCCTCAGACATGTATATTTCCTCCTCATTGTCATCTTGTCCTGATTGCAAATACTCATTCCCCTCTTCTTCCCAACACTGTTGGTTATTTTTCTCTTCCTCCCAACACTGTTGATCCATATATGGCGGTGGGTGGGTGGGTAAAAACTCTGTCTTATATAAAGACTGATAGTAAGCATTGCGATGTGGCATATATTGCTGGTATTGCGGGGTATAGTGTTGTCCTAGTGGTGAATAGTATTGAGGAATGTTACTTGCATTTATAAGTTGGGGCTCTTGTGGTGGCTTATTATGCTGGATAGGGTTATGGTATGGATCATGAGGTATTCTTGGAGTATAACGAGCGTATGTGTTTTGAGAGGGTGCATGTGAATTGACATCACCACTCTGTTTACGTGGAGGGATAGGTTTTGGTGGTTCCAGTACCTGGAGACCCAATTGTGCCAGCTGTCTATCCAATCCTACTATTTGTCTATCTAGTTCTTTGCTTCTTTGTATCATTTGTAATCTCCTGAGTTGTTGTTCTCCCCATTCTAAATACATTTCTAATTCCTGATCAGTCATGCTATCAAGGTCAACAACAGTTTGATCAATAAGCTTCTCCTCATCATGTGGGCTATTATAGTCATTATTTTCATTTGTATACCCATCATTTAATGGTTCTCCTTCATGTCTCCTTGGTTCAAAGAATGCATCTAAAGGGGGTATGTTATATTTTTCCATGTTTCATCAATTTTATTTTCGGAGTCGCCACCTCTTGTGAGAAGAGGAAAATTAAAATACTTTTCTTCCCAGCAGAGTCTTTTAAATAAAAATTTGGATTTGACTCTATAACAAATGGCTTTAGATTTTCAGGCAAACTCTCCCTAGTAGAATCGCCAATTTGTTGAGTAGACTCGGATGGGGAGTGCAGATTTCACAATTATGAATCTATGTTTGAAGACCTGATTTAAAAGTTTTAATGACTCTATAAGGCGAGATGGCCCACTACTGGATTTTCTCAAGTTGTTCCCCAGTAGAGTCGCCAATTTGTTGGGTCTCAAAAATGCAGGTTGTGGATTCTAAGGGGATGCCAAGCCCTATGGTCAAATCTACAACGTTTTTGAGCCAATGACTGGAGTTTGACCTTAACGATCAACTTCTCCCTGCGCTTTAGGTCTTGCTACAACCTAGGCGGGTGAACCTTCGATTATCAAAGTAGGTTGTATGATTAAATCTATGTTGGTTTGCTGCTAGTTTATCCAATTACAATGGCATACTTGTAAATCAGATAAGATATTGTAAACTAAATTCTAAAGAAAGCAAATGATTTAATCTAAATTCTAACAGAAATAAATAACAAATAACATGAAATGAATCTACAAATGATTTCAAACATAAAATAAATCAATAATTTGATTGGTGCTTTGTCTGTTTTGGGCAACGGAGTCAGGATGTCAGAAACAAATACTTGTATCAGGTAATAATTCAATCTGATTGGCACATACAATAGTTTGCAACTTGTACAAACGTGCAAGGAAGAAATTATTAATTCATTCTTAATAATCCAAAGGACATAAGTGTATTAAATGCAAAACACTAAAAGGATTTTAATCTTTCCGGAAAGAACCAATTTAGATTTGCAAATTAACAAATTAGATCAACTATGGAGACAAATTAATAACCTAATCAATTAATCGTACTTAATAATCCATTCAATATTTTAAGATTACTATAATTGATGAGAAAGGATTTAATTCTCTGAGAAACCAATCAAATCAATTATACTGAATTATCAACTGTAATCAGACAATTTAAACATATCCTTAACACATTTAAATTGAATAATCAAAAAATGAATGATATGGAGATAATTAAATTGACTGAATTAAAACGACAAACAGATGATACCGTCACAATGTATTTCGAATTCGAATCATCAACAATGTTGCCTCAGAATGTATCATGCACCATAGCCTTTCTCAGAATGAAATTTGCATAGAAGGATCAAATTGGCCTCAGATTGCATCAAATCCAACCTAATCTAATCCTAAAATGTTTGAATTGTCTTTTGTAAAAATATCTAATTCTAACCTAATTCTAACTCCTTATTCCGGGTCCTGGGATCTCTATTTAAAGAGATGCAACAAGCCTCAGACCCGTTACATTCATTTTGTGACGGTTAATAACTGGTTGAACTAACCATAAGGAACGACATATTTTATTACATAAATTAAATAAATTGGTTTTGAAACATCTAATGATCATCTCAGGCTGAAAATTAATCTTCCCGAGCCGCTTCATTTAACCGCCAGTTGAGAATTGCTTCATTGCATTCAACACAACCCTAATCCTGCAAAGAAAACAAATTAATCATTAGATAAACAGTATATAAACATATAATTTGCATTGAGGTGAGCCTTGGGACCTGTGGTGTGCGGTATAGTTTCCTTACTTCCGTTGTATATTCGCTCATGTATTTAGGGTTTTATCCTTTCCATAGAAATCCTTAACTTCTTTTACTTTATGTTGAATGCCTTTGGCAGAAAATGAGATATTCCATATTAACTTTCATTATAGTATCATCGCGAAGAAAATAAAATAATTATTTTATTTCTTCTTTGGCCATTTATCTTTATTTTCACATTTGCTAGTTATATTTTTCATATTTGTTGTGAAAATAATTATTATTGATTTCTCCTTTGCCTTCCTTTTAATGAGATCTTTATTTTGCTTTGCCAAAACAATTATTTCTCGGATGATCTCTTTAATCAAATATTTTAACTCTTTTCGGAGTATCGGAGAGATTTATTATTTTGTTCTGGGCAAAATAAAATATTTAATTGGTTGCTTTTGCCAAATTAAATATTTAAATAAATCTTTTGTCATCTTTAATAACAAAATATTTAACCCATGTCTTATTTGTTTCAACTTTCACTTCATTTCTCATTTATATTTACCCGCATATTTGTTTTTTACTTATGTTAGGCAAAATTAATTTACTTGAGTGAAAAGAATTAATACTCCTTGGTGAAAATGTTTTACCAGCCTTTGTATGTTCTTCCAAAAATATTTTCTAGGTAAAATAATTACCTATTGAATTAATTCCTTCAAAATCTTATTTTATGGATGAAAAATGTCAGAATCTTTTGTTGGATCGGGTTTAATCTTTTGAAAACAATTCACCTCCGATTTGAAAACAATTCTTCATTTTAATCTTTAAAACCTGTACTTGTTAGCGAAATCTACCTTAACTTATCTCAGTGTTAGATTTTCAAAACATTTCATTTTCAAAACATTTCCGCCATGAAATTATACAAAATGCTATGTCCCACTATGCACTCAAATTTTAATGATATTTAATGCTTCTCCCAGCTTCTGTTGTTCCCAATAAAATCTTGAAAGGCCAACTTCTACTGTTTTATTTGGATTAGGTTTAAAGATTAGATACTATTTTTGGATAAGACTGAACTGTAATTATATAACAACTCCTCTCAACCTTGAAATCCTTAAATTCATGCCAACGCCACCTTCTGATTATCATCTCGTAGTAATATCACTTGTCCAGCACCAAACTCATAATTTCCACTTTCAACATTTTTTCCATGACTAAAAATGGTGGTAATAAGACTTTGCCCCTCAGTATTTATAAATGTTGGAACCTCTCCATTTTTTAGACTAGTCTCTGGGCTCAATTTATCTATAGCGAAAGGAAAGAAATGATACAGAAGCTCCACAACACTCTGTGCTAGTTTGGTTATGCCAGTATGGGTTCGGAAATTTTGGCTCAGATGAAACAAGTCAGGCATGAATTTTGTCTTGGTGTACTGAGTGCTGTCTGCATCAAGAAATTCCTTATAGAACAAATTTCTTATGTCTTCAAAACGAAAGCAAACACCTCTTGCAATTGTTTGGGCAGTGTCACCAGCAAAGACAAAGCCATCCCTAACATTAGAGCACACATATTTGAACAAACAAATTTGAGCTAGGGGAAGATCCTCGACTTCATCAACATAAATAAAGTTCATTTTCTACCCTAAAATCCATTATTTCTGATCTGGTGATGCAAGTGATTTACAACGTCAGCAATGTCGAAGTTGCTAGTCATTTTTTTTTTTTGCTTTTCATAGTGCATAAAAATCTCATAGATTGCTTCTCTTTGTTTGACACATAATGGAGAAACACGACTTTCTGCCATTGCAATGTAGTCATCCCGAATCATCTTGAAGTCTGGAGAAATAAGAGATTTTAAACTACCTTTGATGTGTGATATAATTTCGGTGAATACCACTGAGGAGTCAAGACCTCTTGTTAACTCTGTACTGAAATGTGGCCAAAAAACTGAGTCAAAGTGTTCATAGTTGACTTCATTTTTTCTCATGATTTGCATCAATGCAAGAGACCTTTTATATGTGGATCCTTTTGCACCAAACTGGTATCTTTGTTCTTCTTTACATCTCTTTTGGAAGAAAGAGTACTGTACACTCCCATCTAACATTATCAAAAATTTCTGAAATGTTATAACCATCGGAAAATGCTTGTCATCTATATCAATAAAACTATCTGGAATATTTTCTAAATCCTGAAGGTTATTACTGTCATGCATTCTCATGCAGAAAGTATGATCCTTTCCCTGTACAAAATTGTCAATGTGATGAATGTGATTACTAATTGCTGAACAAAGCTTTGCACTAACAGTGACAAACATTTGACGAAGACCACTTGCATTAAGATATTCTTGTTGCAAATCTTGTCTCCCAATTGTACTTTCTACTCCAGTCTGCTTCTCCCAAGAGAGACCATGATTAGCAAGATTAAATTGCTGTTCTTTCCGAAGAAGTCTGGTTGTAAGTACAGTTGTTTTTCCCGTACCGGAGCGGCCAAGAATAAATAAACTTCCTGCAAACCTGATTAATTTTGATTCTTCATCATTTACCTCAAACTGAAGGTCAATCTCTGATCCATCTTTGGCTGTTAGCAATTGATTTGCAATGCCAGAAGACAAAGAATAGAACTTCATCAGCAATATATTTTCTTCAACTTTGGCATGCAGACTCTCAAACTTTCCTAATTGCTGGAAATGCCTATACCAAACAAACCCAGGATCATCCTTCCATCGCCTTGGTAGTACTGTTTTTGCATTCTTATCCAAAAGCTTTGCTTTGCAACACTCAATGTACTGTGGAGTATATGTTTCAAAAAGAAATTCCAAGCTTTGCCTAAGCCTAGGAACTTCTACAAGGGTAAGAACATTCCCTATTTTTAACACTTGCAATACTTCCTCTTGTCGTTCAACATCAGTTGTCCACACTAGATATAATCCCGAGGTTGCATATTCATTTATAAGGCTTTTCTGAGAAGAACTAGTATGTTTCCAATTTTGTCGCCAACCATTAGCCAATTTCAGTATCGTATTGATTATCCGCTGCCGCAAATGTAAACCTTTTAACTTGGTAAATGATTCCTTAAAATCATTGCTGAATATAACCTTCCAGACTGTGTTGTTGAACAAGACAGAATCATTTTTTAATAGATCTTGAAGTTGGTTTATCTCAGCCTTTGCGTTTCTTATCACTTTCACCATTCCACCGTCTACATTTGGATCTAGAAAGCACCTCCTCGCAATTGCATCCTTTGCTATATTCTCCCATATAGATTTGCTTTTCACAAACATGGACCCGTTCCCAACAATCCAAAGACAGAATCGTGGACGTGTCAAAGCAACATTTGCTTGTCTACAATCAGAAAGGATGCCAATGTTGTTAGTACTAACAGTGGAAATTATGATGATGTCCTTTTCTCCACCTTGAAACTCATCCACTGATTTGACTTCTACATCAATAGTCTTCCTCCATTTATCGTTCTTCATTAACCTACTCTCCAAGTAACTAACTTGAGCACTGTAAGGTGATATAATACCCACACTAATTTTCAGGCCTTCTCTGCGAGCACAAACTTTGTAAAGCTTAGAAAGTATGTGCAAGACAACAGCAGCCTCAACAATATTCCATTTGCTTTTACTAGATTCATCTTCCTCTTCTTTCCCATCTTCAACATTAAGAAAAGCATAAGTTCCATACATTTCAGACTTAACATATGGAATGCCATTTGGTTCCTTTTTAACATTGGGACCATTTATGATACAGTTTCCATAAAACTCCATATTTGGGAATTGACATATCAATGGATGCATGCGATATTGTGTATTTAGAAGATGGAATGGATGTCGAAGCTGCTGTAATCTTTCAAAGAGACTTCTACCATATCCTGCTTCCTGTGATATCTTGCTGATAACTGTTTCAGCCAACTGATTTGGATCTCCTATAAGTATTGCATGTCTCAAACCTCTGATTTGTAATGCAATAGTTGACTCAGCCTCTGTAAGCTGGGCTGCCTCATCAATAATCAGACAGAATTTCTTTCTTACTCACTCCTAGAAGACTATTTACATGATTTTATTACTATTGAACAATTCGACAATGAGACAGCACATGCTTTTATCAAGAGATGGAAATCTGCCATCCGTAGAAGATTCAAGAAATACGCTGATAAGAACATCAAACTCAATGTGACTTGTGAGACAATGAACATGGGAATACGCTGATAAGAACAACCAACAAGTTTAAAAGAAATTTCCAACGTGAACTTTTTTACAGCGTGAGATAATTTCCCGGGCACTATAATGCTCACATGTAAAAGACTATCGGCTAATAACAATTCATCGCTTATTGCCCCCCCTCTATGAAATGAAATTATAAGCAAATGAAGGTCAAATGCAAAAGAATAGAAAAAGACTGCCGTGGCAGTGCTCTGTAATGCCAAAGGAGTAAAGGGTTTCCAGTTTTGCTGGCGGTTAGTAGAAACGTCTGCCACAGTTAAAGCACAAGATGAAAATCACTGAACAATGGCAATACAGATTTAATTTAGGTTCACATTGTACAAACAATGTTTAAAAAAAACAGTTAGGGCAGAGATAAAGTGTATAACCGATAGAATTCCCTCGTAACTGACAGATCTGCAACCAGGCGAGAATAAGGAGTTTAAACAAACCAGTGGAAAATAACACCGAATAAACATGCAAAGCAGCAAGGATGTATAGTCTGAGGGAAACTTCAATATGCTTTGCCCAACAAATATACTAATCTATTTACTTCTTTTGCAAATGAAATCCATCGAATAAAAAAAACAGACTTATCCGACGAAGATTAACATCACACAGAGGATGATCATACCAACCGATATTCTTGAACGGCCCAGTCATGATCTTGACAAATTATGGAAATAATTATATATCAATCATCATAATTTCTAACAGAATAATAAGTTTCTGTCAAGGCTTTAACAACATCATTCTATGTATCTAAATGTGTAAAATCAACTTCGTTGATAGTGCATAAGTTATTCCATCATTTTTTAGACAAGGAAACTCTCAGAAGGTTAAAAGTAATATTTATCTTGATCGGAAAATTGTTTAACTGCATGGTAGGAATGACGCCATTAAACCACTTATCTGGCATCTTATTTTATCTTCAAAATAGAGATATCTAGAATGACTTTGTGCTTTGTAAGGTGTGAGACCTTGAAACAGTCTATTTAATTTTTTAAGCTAATGGATCAGAAGGAGATTGAAACTGTTGTATGAATTGAGCAGATCAATGATTCCTGGCTTTTTTCCCACATATAATGCTGCCATAAATCATCTCTCTATCGTAGCAAAGCATTTCTGATTTCTCTACCCTCTTCTGAAATATTTCTTAAGCTGTATCTCTAGTGTAGATTTGATTGGCATCTAGTAAGATTGTGAAGTAAGATACAATGAAGTGTCAAGTATTTTGAGATCAAGCTTGCTATTCACATACTCACGTGAATGGGCTTACACAGTTCAAAGGACTCAGATGGGAAACTCAATCACACTAGAATATGACACAAAGAATGATCACTCTAATACCACTGATCTGGAGACCAAATGAGCCAGGAAACACACACTTAAAGAATTGATGTGTTATAAATGGAAACGAATGCAAGAATGATAGTACAATTATTAATCAAAGTGTTATTCTACAAGAGAGCTTCTAAAGAAAGAAGACACTGTGCCAGAACTCTAAATTGCAAGATGGTATTATGCAGTAGTTCTAACTTATAAGCAAGATCCAAACAATCAAATGCCTGCCACAAGATGTCTATGTGTGCTATTTTGAGTTTTCTAACTAACTTATCAAAAGATTAGTCATATTATACTAACAGAAAATGGGGGGCAGAAAACTTTCATGGCAATTACAAGACATGCAACCATTCACCTTGGGCCAATACGTGGAGGAATTTCTTGGGCAAATCTAGCTAGTCTCCAGTTCAAATATGCAAGTACAACTTCAGTCAGTGGTTTCCAAAGCTCACTTTCTCCAAGATTCCAAACATCCCCTAACTATCCCAAAAATTTTGTATTTAGTCGGGCATCGTTTTTTGAAAAAACTAACTGAAAATTTCCAGTTCCAACAGAAGGAAAGCAAATCATGTATAAATACAAGGTGTTTTGTGGTCATTTGATCATCATTCATCATATTCCTTTCATTTGAGATTTATCTCTCTTGGCTGCAACTTTTAGTTCAAGCTCCTTGCTAGGATGAAAACCCTAAGGAAGGTAAGTGGATTGGACGAAAACCCAATCACACTTTGGAGGTGGATTCATATGGAGTTGACAATTGCATTGGAGATTTGTGGAGGAGAAGAGCAAATTTGCATATTCAGATTTGAGATCAGCTTTGGAGGAGATTGTATTGTGGCATTGCATTCATTTGGCACTAGGGTTTTAACCCTATACTTGTGCGCCACGTTTGGAGGGTTTGAGCATTCATGCCATATCATTTTGGACCAGCATTTGAAGATCATTTTGGAGCAGATCTGAGTGCCATCTTTTGGAGGAGTCTTGGACGAAGTTTGACTAGGGTTTATGCCCTAGGTTGAGCGCCACTTCCCTAGGAGGGCGACTTCATTATTTTGATATCATTTTGCTATTCCATGGTATGTATAACCTAATTTAGGTTGAACATTATAGGAGCAGAAATTTGAGCTATATTTGTCATGTTTGAGCCCATGGATTTGATGTAATTACAAATCAGCATATTCAAATTTGGAGCAGCAGACCTAATTAATCAGAAATCAGATTTGTTTTGCACATGTTTGGCCTTTGGATGATTGATTTTCATGGTTGATATCTTTGTTGATGATTATACATATTTGGCATACATTTCGTGGATGTTTGAAGTATGTTTATTGGCTGCCTGTGAATGTTTATACTTCTGAAAATAAAATCAGAATTCTAGGGTTTGAGCAGAATTTTAAAAGTGCAGAAATCTAGGGCAGAAATCAGAAAAATAAAAACCAAAATTTAGGGCAGATCCCATTGGGGATATTACAACTTGTGTGATTATTTGTAGTGAAAATGTGTTTTGTCCCCAGGCTACGACTCCCACTCATGCTCTGACTCTGATTATTTGTAGTGGAAATGTGTTTCGTCCCCCGACTACGACTCTTACTCATGCTCCGACTTTGACTTCTACTTCGGCTTCGGACTTTGGCAATCTCTCTTAGTCTTCTTCTGCATTCTCTTTGTTCTACTAGCCTAAGAGATCATCTGATCTCTTGATCTTGACCACGTGGTCTCTTCCCACCTTTATTAGGGTCTAAGGGCATGAATATCTTATATCGGACCCGATTTCTTTTAAGGCAACGTTGCCAATGTTTACCCTTCTATCTGATAAATGAATACTTGTAATAATGAATAGAATTAACAATGCATACCAGATAGAGAAGTAAAAGTATATCTTTATTCGCTCATGAAATTATTACAGAAGTAGACTAGAGATGGTCGGCCAAGGATCAAAGTCGATTTGACTAGATCATACTACCTTCCTTGACGATACAAAGACTATTTAAAAGACCCAACGGTTGCCAAGAGGAACACAACTGTCGACTAACCGACTCCAATTAACTGACTCATATAACTACCTGAGAGCTGACAAACAATTAATACATAGTCGGATAACCCATATTATCAAATATAATAATCGGCATTGTACATTGACTACAAAGTTGAACTAACCATTTTGGTTTTGTACAATTATGTTCATAAGTGTGAATACACCTTTATAATCAAGACCAACTAGATTTTTGTTATTTTTTAATCTTTTTGCAAAGTCTTCGATCAAGATTGCTTTGTGTTGAATAAACATTTTGATGATTTTGTTATAATATTATCTGATAAATGAATACTTGTAATAATGAATAGAATTAACAATGCATACTAGAACTAGAGATGGTCGGCCAAGGATTAGAGTCGATTTGACTAGATCATATTACTTTCCTTGATGATACAAAGACTATTTAAAAGACCCGATGGTTGCCAAGAGGAACACAACTGTCGACTAACTGACTCCAATTAACTGACTCGTATAACTACCGGAGAGTTGACAAACAATTAATACATAGTCGGATAACCTATATTATCAGATATCATAATCGGCATTGTACATTGACTACAAAGTTGAACTAACAATTTTGGTTTTGTACAATTATGTTCATAAGTGTGACTACACCTTTATAATCAAGACCAACTAGATTTTTGTTATTTTTTAATCTTTTTGCAAAGTCTTTGATCAAGATTGCTTTGTGTTGAATAAACATTTTGATGATTTTGTTATAATACTTGAATTCTAGTGGATTTCTTGTTTTGATAGAATAACTACTTGTGATAATGATTTTGGATCCTCTTAAACAACTTGAGCTTGCAGTATTTTATCAATCTTAGTTTGAAGTTTGACAATTTCTCTTTTCAGATGAGTATGCTGAGCAAAAAACTGCATAGAAGCTGGATAATAAACTCTCCAACATTCTACTATAGGAGATGCTTCATGTTGTGTGTCTACTTGTATTGTTGAGGAGTTATTGGATAATTAATGTACATTATGTATAATATATATACATGTGTTGAATATAATGAAATATTGCTGCTGCTTTGTATTTGGCAATTTTCCTTTTTTCAAATGGTGTAGCAGAGTCAGCATCATGCCATAAGGAAGAGATATAAGAGGGAGGATATTAAAAAATGGCTGAGATCAAGCTAGCCTTTAATTTAAGGGTCACATCTTCCAATGTAAATAAGAAAAGTGTCACACCCATTAAAAATGTTGTCTTAGAAGACTGATACTTGGGCTGTTAAATATATGTATCTGTAACCATATGCTGTGATGAATTCATTGACGATGAGCATTTGATGAGTTTGGGGAGGTTACTATGTGTTTATATATATATATAGACACACAAATATACATAAACATATATACATGTTATCAAATAGGAAAAATAATCCTAACCAGTGGGTGTTGTATCAACCTTCTCCACGAATTATCCAATAGTGCACTCCAAGCAGGCCACAATGCCATAATAGATGACTTCTAAATCCCTTCAAGTAACTTCTTCACCCCCTTATGGAGCATCATCACATTGCTCCTTTTGAGCCTGTCGTGCTATTGTGGTTCATATCAATGTCCATTTGGAAAATATGAATGCCACTTTTCTACTTAGTAGATATAATTGGAGCTGCAATATTTCTATGCAATATCAAAGCCTTTAAGGGTCTGGTTTCTCGAATTTCCTGTTTTCAAAATGATCAATTTTTTATTTTTATTTTTCTGTTGCCCAAGCCAAGCTCGAACCCCTGCAGTGGCAAGACTTAGAAATGTTGCTTACCATCACGCTGCAAATGAAAAGCCAAAATGATCAAATTTCATTGTTGAAAATTTCTGCAATCTTTTGCCATTTAGACCAACTGTCATATTTGATGCTGATTTGGTAACTTGTAAAACTTTTCAGGTGTTGCAATGGAGCTTGAAGACTCTTTATATCCTTTGCTGAGAGAGGTTAGCATAGGTGTGGATCCTTATGAGGTTTTTCGTGATGCTGAATGGGCTCTTCTTATTGGAGCAAAGCCCCGTGGTCCTGGAATGGAACGAGCAGACTTGCTTGACATAAATGGAAAAATTTTTGCAGAGCAGGTTAGTTCATTCAATAGAAATATACCTCTAGAAATTTAGATGACTTATTCAAGCTATCCAGATATAATCTTCTTACTTATCATTTATAGTATCTAAATTCATGTTATTTAAAATGTAACGATATTCTCAGGGAAAGGCCCTTAATGCTGTTGCAAGCCAGAACGTAAAGGTTATTGTTGTTGGCAATCCATGCAACACCAAGTGAGTTTATATCTGATCACAATTGATTTTTAATGGAAAGTATAATTGCCACCTTTTCAAGAATATAGAGTTGTATACATTGTCGTGTATAGAAACAAAACTGCAGCATCTCCTTATTGTGATAAACTTTGGATGCTAATCTATTTTTATATTGCAGTGCCCTAATTTGTCTTAAGAATGCTCCCAATATTCCCCCTAAGAATTTTCATGCATTGACGAGACTTGATGAAAATAGAGCCAAATGTCAGGTATATATTCTTCCAAAATTATGTCTCATTTTAGGGGAAATATTTATACATTTTCTTTTATCAAATGATTTTGCTCTGCTTTTTATGTATGTCTGGCCTGCCTATGTTTGTCAGTAGTTTCTTCTGGTTTGCCAATTTAAGAGTCTATTTTCTGATATGTCTTCTCTGGATACAGCTTGCACTCAAAGCTGGCGTTTTCTATGATAATGTATCAAACATGACAATCTGGGGAAATCATTCGACAACTCAGGTTAGAAATTCTTGGCTGTTTATTTGAGATATCAGTTATCCTTGTAGCATACCAATTTTATTAGCAGAAATCCATGGGAAGTAAATAGATGAATCATATTTGCTAGGTTTTATCCTCTTATGCACTTGCATAAACAGCTTCATCACGCGTTCAGATCCAAAAGTTATGGATTAGGTTCCAGAAGTGTAATAAACCATGCCTGCATGAGCAAGGATATGGATATTTCTTTTTTCTGATAAATACAATTGATTGTTTTCTCATTGATTTGTGTTATAATTATTCTAGGTTCCGGATTTTGTCAATGCAAAAATCCATGGAATACCTGTCACAGAAATTATCACTGATACCAAATGGTTGGAAGAAGAATTCACTGAAAGAGTTCAGAAGGTACAGATTTCACATGAAGCCTTCTTATTTAATTCCTCAATGAAGCTGCAAGTGATCTACATGATAAGAGTAGAACTCACTTGTGCCATTATGCTTCATTTACTGAGATTATGTGTAGTCGTAAGAGATGAACACCAAATTGTAGACATGTGGAATTAGTTTGTGATTATCATTGATAGTGGCACCAATGTGGGTTTTAACTTGCTTACCTCTTTTCCTTCTTTTGTCAAATACAGCGTGGAGGTGTCTTGATAAAGAAGTGGGGAAGATCTTCAGCTGCATCCACAGCTGTGTCAATTGTAGATGCTGTAAAATCACTCGTCATCCCTACTCCTCCAGGGGACTGGTTTTCTTCAGGGGTGAGTTAGTAATGTATCATTAATTTCATTTTTTTCTAAGACATGCATCTTATAGTAGTAATTATATCATGCATCTTATAGTAGTAAGTGTCCCTTTTGTGGGCACTCGGAAACCATTAAGCACTTAATTAACTTAAGTTGTCTAGAAATGTTTATTTTAAAGGCAACTTATGTTTAATTAATAAATTTAAAAAAAAAGATGGACAACATTGTAAAAGTGACTTATCTCGGGGCCCAAAAAGTAAATTTAAATTAAAAGTCACTTTTGAAGGGGGGAGGGGGGGGAATAAAAGGTTATGAAAATAATATTTCTGAGGGATATAAAAAGGAGAGTTTGAGAAGAGAATTTCATATTCCATGCATTTTATCAAACCTCAGCTTGTTGAGAATGAACTTTGTTCATCTATTCTACCCTAGGATGAAAACCCTCCTACCCATTTTGTGAGTGAGTTCATTCAGAATTCATAGGTGTGCTGAATGTTGAAGCTTTTACAGATTTGTGCTGATACGAAGTTATTTTATTTCCAGATTTGAGTTGCAGGTAGAATCTAGTGTTGAAAGCATTTGCATTGCAAAAAATAAGTGTTTTTTAGAAGGAATAAGGTGTGTATGCAGCTGGGCGTACAATTGTAGGCCTTGAACAATCCCAACCACCACTTTTTGGAGATTCATAAATGCTGGCCATACAGGTACTAAGGGAGGGCGTTTGAAGAGGAGGTGAAATCGCTTCATGTAGGAGGGTCTTGGAGACCCTAAACTCTTAGACGCACTTGTTTTCATGCGCTTGGATTACTTTTAGAGAGAGCAACAATAACAACATGACTGTACAGTTGGTTGTGAGTAGCGTTTTATATATAATCAGTCTTCAGCCATTAAAAATCTTCAATTTTGTGAAGAGTTTAGGGATTCAAACCCTAGCTGCATCCTATACATCCTATATATCTGATTTAGAGTTGAATATAGTCCTATTTGGTTTGATAGAAGGTCGTACAACAACATAGAGTTGGGTTTATCAATAAATATCAGTAGTTCCAAGCATGTACATCCATCTCAGTATTTAAGGTTAGACATATAACATTTTTCAGTTCTGTATATGACAAATTGCAATAATATTATTTAGTCTTGCATATGTGTGAAGTCTGAGTATAATGATAATGTTTAATGTATGGCCGTTTGATAGTACTTTATACTGAAACAATATTAAATTTATCCTCCAATACATTTTATTGTGCATTTATTTCCAGTGCATTTTGTCAAACATTTGGCAAAAATACAAAAAAAATAGTTTGCAATATTTCGGTGGTATTAGAGTTGGAGATCTTGCCAGTGTGTTTGGGGAGAAAAATTAATTATGTGATGCAGAGATACACAACTTATGCAACCTAGTGAAAGAGCAAACATATATTATTAGAGGGAACATAGAAGGGCTTAGTTTCAGTTTCTCAAAAATTTGGAAGCAAGGGTTCCAATTGCAAAGTGGGAGGAAGAAGAAATCATGGCTGAAAGAGACAGAAGGAATCCTAATGAGGGTAATAATGCAAAAAAACAACTCAATGCGCTCATCCAAGGACAACAACAATTAACCAACTTATTGAGACAAATGTTGCAAAACATGAACATGCCCAGGGCTAGCTTGAATAACAATGGTAACAATGGTGAGGCAAGCAACTCTACACATAATAATAATAACCATAATACCAGAACAATGATTAGATCAGTAGCAAGGCCCCTTATGCCAAAATTTTGGATAGAGTAGAAGACCCTGAAGGTGATGGGGAACAATAGAATGTAGGAGAGAGCTATTTGGATTACCTACATGAGTAGAGATCTCTTGGGGATGAGTTTCATGCAGCGATGTCTCTTATAGATTTTTGTCGATTGTAACTAAGAAATAGGCCCAAGAAAGAGAGAGGAACTCACAACCAGGACTTACAACGAAGGTTGGGCATGCTATCCATACCTACTTTTGATGGCTCAAACAAATGCATAGCACGCTCTTGGATCCAAAAGTTGGATACATACGCATTTGGAGGGAGATGATCACAAGTGGTGGTACCATGGAATGGTGACCCAGGGTCATAGTCTCATAGACTCTTATGCAGATTTCAGCTAGAGGCTGATTGACATGTTTGACAAGAAAGATCCAGAACTGCATTTTAGGGAGCTAGCATAGTTGAAACAATATGGCTCAGTTGATAGTTATGTGTCTGAATTTCAGAGGCTGCCAGTGATGGTTCCTAATGTATCAGAGAGGAGGCTTATTGTACTATTCATTGAGGGCTTAACTGAACCACTTAGGGGTTGGGTGAAGGCATTTGACCCTCCTTTATAGGATGTGATAAAAAGGGCAAGGAACATGGAGTTTTCTACACCAAAGAACAAATTCCAGCTTAAGTCATTTCCACTTAAGGACAAGAAACCCTTTCAGAAGGAATGGCCCAAAAAGACAAGTATGGATGAAGAGACGAAGAATGAACTGCGGAGAAAGAAACTATGTTTTTTATGTAAGGAACCATGGGAACCAGGTCACAGGTGCCTTGGATGGCGCAAGATTCATTACATTGAGGTTATCTCCGATAACGAAGAAGAAAAAGAGGAAGCGGATTTAGGAAGTGATCATGAAGAAGATGCTGAACCAGGAGACCAGATACTTGGAGTTATAGGTGGGACTTTTGCTACACTTTTAGGTACACCCAGGTACAATCCATTCAGAGTTAGAGGAGTCCTGTATGGTCAAAGAGTGATAGCGGGGCAACCCACAATTTCATAGATGAAGGATTGGTGGTTAAAAGGGAACTGGAGGTAGAGGACTTTGAAGGATTTAATGTGATGGTTGCAGATGGATTTACTATGTCATGCATCAAAAAGATATCACATTTGAGTATCACTCTGGGCAACCACAAGGTAATGGATGATTTTTATGTAGTTGGGATTGGAGAAACAGATGTGGTTTTGGGAATACAGTGGTTGCACTCTCTTGGGAAGTATTCTCAGAATTTTCAGACAATGGAATTGAAGTTCAAGGCAGATGGGAAAAAGGTAGTTCTCCAAGGTATGTCCAATGGAGCTCCCAAGGTACTGCAAAGAAAATGGATGCTATTTTTCGTCATGGTGAGGTTCCATGGGCAGCCCAATGCTTCGTCTCCATAATAACTTCTTCGAAGGGTGAGAGAGCTTATCATGTTGATATCCAGTCATTACTGGACAAGCACAATATAGTATTTGGTGATATTCCTCCAAGTAGAACACCAGACAGGGGCTTTGGGCATTGATTGAGTTAGAGGAAGGGGACAAGCCCGTTATAACTACTACTTATCCACTCGAAAAGGCATAAGGAAGAAATTGAGAAGGCGATTAGAGAGCTTCTTGATATGGGGCATATTAGACCTAGTTCCAGTCCTTTCGCTTCTTTAGTAGTTTTGGTCAAGAATGATGGAACTATGAGGATGTGTATAGACTACAGAGCTCTCAACAAAAGAACAATTAAGAACAAGTACCCTATTCCCAGGATCGATGAATTGATTGATGAGTTGCATGGGGCAGTTTACTTCTTGAAAATTGATTTGAGATTAGGGTATCATCAAATCAGAGTAAGAGAGGAAGATATACACAAGACTACTTTTTGGTGCCACTATGGACACTACGAATTTCTGGTCATGCCTTTTGGGTTGAACAATGCTTTGGCCACATTCCAGTCTTGTATGAACCAAGTATTTAATAAACAGTTGAGAAAATTTGTATTGGTCTTCTTTGATGACATTAATATACAGTAAAACATGGGAGGACCATTTGAGACACATTGATGAAGTCTTGGGAATCATGGATGCACAATCATTGTATGCAAAGGCATCTAAACGTGAGTTCAACATGACCGAGATATTGTATCTAGGGCATGTGATTAGTGCAGGAGTCAAGGTGGATTAGGATAAGATTCGGGCTATTCTGGATTGGCTGCGACCCGAACCATTGTATCATTTGAGGGGGTTCTTTGGGTTGTGTAGCTACTACAGGAGGTTTGTTAGGACTTTTTATAGTTGGCAGCACCCTTGACAAATTTGACTAAGACGGGAGCCTTCTCTTGGACATGTGTAGCACAACAAGCTTTTGACAAGCTTATAGAAGTGACGAGTTCATGCCCAATTTTAGCATTGCCGGATTTTTCGCAGCCCATTGTTTTGGAGTGTGATGCTTCGGGTGAGGGGATTGGAGCTGTTTTAATGCAAAATAGATATCCCATAGCCTTTGAGAGAAAAAAACTCAAGGAAACAAAAAGAAGGTAGTCTATTTATGATAAGGAGATGTTGGCCATCATGCATGCATTGGCTAAATTCTGGCAGTACTTGGTAGGGGGAAGGCTTGTGGTAAGGACCGATCATAATGGCCTAAAATACTTCCTTAGTCAAAAAGATTTGAACAAGAGGCAACATAAATGGGTAAGCAAACTATAAGCCTATGATTTTGATATTGAATACGTTAAGGGGAAAAAGAATATAGTTGCAGATGCTTTATCCAGGAAACCTACCTTGTGTTCAATGACGGAGGTATCAGCAGATTGGAAGGCTCATCTCTTGGTTGAGTATTCCAAGAATGCATTTGCTTGTGATGTGTAATGTCCCGTTCTAGGTTTTTGAAGCAAATTTTTGAATCTTGCAATTTCACAACGAAACCCTAGGACTGAAATCTGATATTAATTTCTGCACTTCTTCTATTATGGCTTTGCCAATGTAAAACATGGACTATCACTTACAAATTGATCATAGAACAAGTATAGATTTTTGCAATCCTTATGGCATCATGAATTAGACATACAATAGATAACAAGTGATGAGGAACTAAATCAGATCTTGCTGTTCATACAACAGTCCTTACAAACTTCAATTACAACATATGCATCACTAATTGACAACCAAGGCCCAAAGCTTAGACTGCTGTTACAAAAATCAGAGATGAACAATGGATGACAACATACCAATTTTGCAATACAATGCTGATTACAATCCTGCTGTGGGTAGATTGGCCTCCCTTGATGATAGATGCAATGACAAAGTCCTCTAATGCTGATCGTGCATCCTCTAGTGCTGATCGCTCCTATATAAGTGTAAGCGCTTGTCTTCAATTGCTGATCCCTGCCATTAGGATATCCAGGGAATACAGATCAGCCTTTTGTTGATAATTCCAGCTATGTGATGCAGTCCTCAATGAATACGCTGCCTCTAGAAATGCAGATTGGACCAATTAGAGTGATGGGGATGAACACAAGTGCAGCGAACTCTCCCCAGCGCTTGCAAAAGATAATGATCACATGAATAGCGGCGGCTGTATCAAATCAGCGACCAGACCTCTAGCAAATCGTTACTCCCAAACAAATCGTTCTAGCCTCTTCAAATCGGCGCTTCACTTCACAATGCAATGATCTTCAAGATCTCGATGGCAAATGGATCTTCAATGAAATCAAGCAAGGGATCTTCAAGTCTTCAAACAAAAATGCAAGAGTCTTCAATCTATCAACAATCCTTCCACAAAGATCTTCAATGAAAGTTCCAACAATGGTCTCCGATCAAATATTCGAATGATGAATCGATGAAGCTCAAACAACTCTTTGAATCTCTAATGAAATGCAAATGTGAACTCTGTATGAATCCACCTCCAAGAAGTGATTGGGTTTTTGTACAACACACCAACTCCACAAGGGTTTTCATCCTTGGAAGATCAAGCAATGCAATTGCCAAGCACAAATGCGAAAGTTGCCAAAATGTTCATGATGTCGAAATGAGGCTCCAAAGCCTTCTTTTATACTTGACTCTTCGATGAGGCCGACAATTCAAATTAAAGATTTGAATCACTTTTCCCTCCTTGTCGGCTAGCGCTCAATATTTTATTAATTTATTTTCCAAGAAGGGCGCCCAAAAGCAAATACTATTTTATTATTTTTTTTGAATTTCTTCCTCCAGGGTAATTAATTTTTCTCCCAATGTTGAGTGCCTAAATCCAAGAATGTCATATTTTATTATTTATTTTTCTCCAACTCCAAAGTGAGCGCTCCATTTAAATAATATTATTTAATTTAATTTTATATTTTCTCCTTTTTAGCGCTAGAATTAAATAATAATAAAATATTATTATTTAATTGTCTTCTTTTGATAATTAATGCAAAATTGCACTAATTCATTTTTTTCCATCCTTGCCAATGTGATTAGTTGAGCCAACATTCCATTCTCCAAGCCTCTAAACAACATTATCTTTTCCAAGCCGTAGCTCAACCAGAATATTCCCTTGTTTTGATGAATTAGACTACGGGAATAATGATAGGCTAACTCCATTCTCTGTTTGGTGATCATGCTGGAAATGGGGACATTACATGATGTCATGGAAGGGAAAGTATAGGATGACAGGTATAGGGTAATGGATGATCTCATTTTATACAAGGACATGCTCTACCTTGTTCCAGAGTCTAAGATGGAGAAGATCTTGAGAGCTGTCCATGACACGCCCTTAGCAGGACATCCTAGCTACTTTAAAACTTACGAGAAAATAAGGGAGAGGTTTGCTTGGAAAGGACTAAAGAATGATGTCTTGAGACATTAAAGTGTCTGGCTTGTCAAAAAAATAAGTCAGAACATACTTTTCTAGTAGGACTATTGCAACCCTTACCTATTCCAGTGCAGAAATGGGAGAGCATATCTATGAACTTCATCATTGGTCTTCTAGGGTACAGGGTAAGGATTGCATTTTTGTTGTGGTAGACAGATTGATCAAGTATGCTCATTTTTGTGCCATATCCTCCGAGTTTAAAGCACCTCAAGTTGTAGAATTGTTTTTCAAGGAGGTGTTTAGACTCATGGTCTACCAAGAAATTACCTGAAGAACTGGTCAACTTGCTTCAACAGGAAGAAGCAATCTTTGGTGAGACAGACTCTCAAGACAATTAGGCCCTCGCAACAAAGCAGAAGAGAAAACAACCTGAATGTCGGAGTGGTCAATCATGTCAGTCTAAACCAAATCAAGACAACTCTTCTCACTAGAAAAAGAAATGTCTAATTTGTGGCAAAAAGGGTCATGAACTCAAAGAATGTTGGTATAATTCCTATGCCAATAGTGAATCCAGTGAAAGAAAGCCACATAAATCTTTTCAGGGGGACAAGAAGAAGACACCTCATTGGTAGAAAAACCCAAGTAAGCAACAAGGCAATGTTGGATCTACAAGTAATTCAGATGAAGAAGAATTCATGTATGCTGCAAAAACTAAGGTATCCACATCAAACAATTCACTTTGGTATGTTGATTCTGGTGCATCCAGACATATGATAGGTGAACAAGAATGGTTTTGTGACCTCACTCCATCCACCTCCTATGGGCATGTTTCATTGGGTGCTGATACCTCATATGAAGTTCAAGGAATTGGTTATATTTCCCTTCCACTAAAAACTCACAAATGTCGACTTACAAAGGTTTTGTATGTTCCAAGGCTCACAAAGAACCTTCTTTCTGTAAGTTACTAGAGCACAACTTGCAAGTTGAATTTGATCAACACAATGGGGAGAAACTTTGTCTTATCAAAGACAAAACTCGCAATGGAGCAGTTGTAGCTCATGCTTCAGGGGTAGGAAAGATGTTCCAACTAGTCGGTGTTTTACATGAAGATCAAGCCCTTGCAGTGAAAACCAATGCATCCACAACTCTTTGGCATGGGATATTTGACCATCTCAGTTTTGGTTATCTTCTTGCATTGAGTAAGAGAAAAATGGTGAGACGAATTCCCCATTTCAGAAAACAGAAGTTCTTTTCCCACATTGTCTTGCCGGAAAGCAACACAAGGATCCTTTTCTTGCTGCAGAAAATAGAGCCTCGATTCCCTTAGAATTAGTTCACACTGATCTATGCGGACGTATGCCACTCAGTCATCAGAATGCTTGGTATTTTCTTCTCTTTGTGGATGATCATACAAGAAAAATGTGGGTCTATTGTTTGGCTCACAAAGATGAAACCTTTGAGAAATTCAAAGAGTTTTGAGCCCCTGCAGAACAATCATTAGGTCAAACTCTTAGAGCCCTTCGCTCAAATCGGGGGGGGGGGGGAATTCACAAGTAAGGAGTTTGTAAACTATCATCTCGGGGCATTTTAAATCTTGTTTGGACGTTTTTAGATCATGCCTGGGCGGTTTTGCATCTACAAGGCATTTTAAATCTTGTTTGGAGGTTTGTAAATCATGCCTGGGCGGTTTTGCACTTGTAGGGCATTTTAAATTTGCTGCTTTGAAGGCTATGGCACCCATTCACTTGAAATAAACAAGTTTATTGGCTTGCACATCCATTGAGGCATCCCATTACTGAGCTGGAGAAGAAGACAAAATTGTATGCTCATGCCTCCCTTCTTTTGTGGCTGGTTTAATAATATTTAAACACTGATAAACTAATGCCATCGCATGGAATGACATCATTGCAAAGTTGTATTTCAAATATTCCTCACAACTTCGATGGTGTGATGGACTAGTTTAAAGAATTTAAATTTTTTACTTTGCAAAGTTTTTTTTAACCATTGGTCCAGCACAAGCTTTAGATACATCGCAGCCTTCACAAAGTTTGAGGTTTCCAAGCCAGTGATGTGTGATGGAGGAAGTAAAATATACGCTCTTCACTTTTATAACCTTAACCTTTAAAAATGCATGTGCGCATTTAACAATTAAATCAAGCTTCATAATATTTCCTTTGTGATGTTCACTTGATAATAGAAATATTGTTATAAAACAATATATTTAACCATATTGCCCAAATTAAAACAATTAAATTATTGTATTAAATTTAACCCTTGACTTCAATTGTCGGTGATTAAACGGTTAGCTGCAGGAAAAAGGGATTGCCGCCATGGGCTCAGATTGTGTCCAGAGACCATGAAAATTTGTAAGAAGCATTTATAAATGCCAAGGATCATTGTATGTTTGCCGGAATTTTGAGAATTGACCAATTTTCGAGGGTTCCTTTGTAATGGCATCTAGTTTGTAGGCAGCTAATAGAATTTTTGTTATGTCCTCAAAACTCACCCAACAGATTTGAAACTGGAACTAGAGATTCTTGATGAATTATCGAGACTTGTGCAATTGCTAGAACTGAGAAATTTTGCCGTTTTGAATATGCTGCTTAGACACGTTGCCAACTGTCGCAATGTTGATTTCGAGCTCAAATCTTGGTTGATCGCCATTAAATCGAAACTAGGAGCTAATGAATTATTACATTTTTTCTGCCAAACCAATTTCAAATCTGAGCTCTAGATTTTGATATTTAAATGCCAGAAGTTTTGGGCTAGCTTGCCATTCTGGAGGCTAAAAAGAAGGTTCTCTGCCAAATATAAGGTCATTCTGCTTGGGAAATGAGGCACAAATTCAAGTGCCAACACAACCCAGATCCTTAATCCAACATCATCTCTTATCAATCACATCCAATCAAATCCTTAATACTAATCCCATCTATCCACCTAATCCCACGTCATCCCAATCTCAGTCAAATCCAATTAATTCTTCATCCATAATCCATAATCCATTCATCCAAGTCCTAAATCAATTTATCTATAATCCAAATCATAATCATCCCAATCCAATCAATGTTGTAATCCTTAAAATCTATTATCACTTTAATCAAATCCCATTTATCCATCCTAATCCAGATCAAATCCTTAATTAATCCACCCTCCTTAATCCAAATCCCATCTATCCACATAATCATCTCATCCAAATTTCAATCAAATTTAATCAAACCTTTATCCAAAAATCCATTCTCCATCTATCCATTTAAAATCAAAATCAAATCCCAAATCCTTAATCCAAAAATCATCTATTGCAAAATCTAACTTGGTTAGGGCTTAACCCCTTTCAATCCCATCCAACATCAAATCAACCAAAGGCCCTATTGGGTCCCAAAACCGTTGCTCCATTTTTTAGAACAAAGATTCACTTTCAAGGTCAGTGTTGTCATCATGACAATAAAACTTGCTCATCAACAGACCATGGAGGGTTGAAGGCCAACGAATGAGAGTGGGTTTTCTCTCCTGCTCTTCGACCTCAACTTAAATTCTTGAGGGTGTTCCTTGAGGTTTGATAAACCAGATGAACAACTAAAAGGGCATGAATAAGGAATTACACTGCTTCTTTCATTCTGAGCACGCGAACGAATTCCAAATTGTGGAATTGGAACCAAGTGAGCTTTCAAAGCCAAATTCGAAATTTGCTAGATCTCTTTTATGTCCAAAAAAAAAAAAGTAAAAAATTGAAAATACCAAAAAAAAAAAGGATGGATTTCTCAAAATTTCCAAGGCGATTCAATATGGATTATCCTCAAGATGATATTCTTCAGCTTTGGTGGACTTTGAATGCACAACTCTATCCTAAGAGTTTGGACAACTTTGCATCAAGGGATGTAGAATTCACGACACCAATGGACACGAGGAGCTATATTGCCTAACATTCTTATCAAGGATGGAATTAGCATTGCAAGAAAAAATTTCTTTTTCACAGGTACATGAGCCGATTGTTTCTACAAAGGTGGTTCTGGACGCCTTATTTGATGAAAGAGAGTTCTTCATAAGTTTTAAGGAAATGATCAAGAAGAGATTAAGTATTGAGAAGGACCGGCCTACAGAAGAAATGTTGATTCCAGGTGGTTTGTGCAGTATTCATAACACCACTCATTCGGAACTCGCATGTTCGTCTTGCCAAGAGGCTGTTCATCAGGTGAAGGAAGAGTTAAGGTTGGAAGAAGAATCCAAAGTACAATTGAGATTAGACGACTTGTGGAGCAAATGTCTTCAAGAAATCAATTCACCACCCAAAGGAGAAGATGTTCCCATGTTATTCAACAATGAAGATAGCACAAGTGAACTAGATAATCAAGTGGAAAGTCAATTTGCATACCTTCTTCCAAGTAAGAACGAACCTCCTACCGGAAAAGTTGAAAAAGGAATAGAAGATGTCCAAACAAAGGTAATTGATGAACAAGATGTTGATTCCTCCATCAAAGAAGGTAATTCAAGTCCATTGCAAGAAGAAGAATTCCTTGTTACATACTCATTCATGTTGCTAGAAGAGATTATTGAAGGTGAATTGCAAGAAGTTTCAAGAGTCCTTGAAAGAGATGGTGACCATGAAAATATGCTACAAGCCATCACTCGCAAGTCGGCGAATCAAGTGCAATTCGAAGGGGCACTCAACGCTTTCATAGATGAAATACAACAAGAGTTCCTACCAGAGTCATCCCAAGATGATCAAGATGAAGAAAAGGAGGCTAAACATACAAAGCAATTCGAGTTGGTGCTAGGCCCTTTATTGAGGATCTACAAGGAATTAACAGGTGAAATGTTCCATGCTTCTAAGTTTCAATCATTTTCACCTTTTCATTTTGATATGCCCACTATTGATTGTAATGTTGATTTGCATGTTGCGGATGCGAGTGGGATGATTCATCACCAACTATGACCTCCCGACGCATTGATAAGCGACAAACGAGAATTGCTACTTGAGGTGAAGACCACCAGGTTGTATCTTTCCTTGCCCCTAGTGATGAAGATTACGAATTTGAAGATCCTGAATTTCCAAATTGTGAATTTGAAGAGTATGAATTTGACTATGGAAGTTTTGGAAAAACAACCTGCATATGGATTAATCATGGTCCGAATGTGCCACGTCCCGATATTAAGGCATTGTTTAAATTAAAGATTTAAACATCATGATAAAGAAAACGGGAAAATTGCCTTCATAAAATATCAATTCAAAATAATATATAATATTATTATTATATGAATATTTTAAAATATAAAAAAAGAAATTTAATACTATTATAATCATAAGATAATATTATGATTATAATCAAAATATAAATATAAATAAATAAATTAATATTATAAATTAATACATATTATAAAATAATAGAAGGCCGAATCCTGTTGAAGGAATTAAAGGCAACCATCACATTAGTATAAGAGCAATCAATAACTAAGACCGATGGTCCATAAACATTAACTAAAATCATTGTTAATAAACAACGAACCATTTAGGAAAGGCCATGCCCGTTGAGACATTTTTGGAAGATTTAAATGGCATAAGGATAATCAATGGAGGGGGAATCATCTTACAGAGTCAATCAGCAGCAGAAATAATAAGCGTCGAACGGGATATGAAGAGGAGCGTTGGATAGGAAGGAAGTCTGAGGATTAATGTTTTAGAGAATGGAGGCCGTACCTCATTTATGCTGGCGTGTAGAAATGTCAATGAATTGCTGCCCTAAAACAGACTTAAACTCATGTAGATCCATGGCATTTCATTTATGTTGCTGATATCTGAATTTGTTTATGCATAAAGTTGACCATACGAAGCATTCAAGGAATAAGCGATCAGGAAAATAACAACCATCTATCATCCAGCAAGACGAGCATTGAGATCTAAGGCATCAATAATTAGCATCTTAGAAAGAATTCATCAAATTTCATTTCCAGCGTTAGCAGATAAGACAATCCCAACAGCAGATCGATTACATTGTTACAATTATTAAAGGTATGTATAAATGCTCATTCCTCATATAATCTCGAAATCTGATATACATATGATGCTTTGTCTTTAGGAATAACTTTTGCTGAATTCTAAGGGAAAAGAAATATATCTTGCTGACTGTAATATCCATACCTATATGCATTAAAAGTAAGTTAAATAATTGTATTTATGCTTAATGATGAATATAAGCCATGAATTTAATATGTAATAAGAATCCTTATTTGATTGAGTTGATAAGCAATACATGGTTAGAACTAGATATGTTCTATACATCACAATGGTATGTCTATGACAAATGAACTACATGAAAGATGATATTGGACTGTTATTATCAAAGGCATAAAAGGAATATTATAGAAATGAGAATGAGGACAAATATGCTGTCTATGAGGAACAACATGATCAATGGAAAGACAAGTTTATGATATGCTCGGAGTTGACTAGGACTCTACCATTAACCCCTCTATCACCTTTTGGGTATAACATAGTTAGGAATAGTTGGAATGAGCCTAGGTAATCCTCAACTGGACGAGGTACTCCGGATGCGAGTGAAGTCCCTCGAGCCAAGTGATGAGGTACCCCGGGTGTGGGTGAAATCCTTGGGCCTAGAAGTAACTTGCAAAGTTAATTGCTCTACGGAAGGTGACCCTCGTCTGGATGAGGTACTCCGGGTGTGAGTGAAATCCCACAAACCAAATGGTGAGGTACTCTGGTTGTGAGTGAAACCTTTGGGCCCCCGTAAGAGATGGTTGGGCTATCTCCCTAATGAAGTCATACTCGGTGATCTAGAGCTGGTTAACGCTTGAGTCTACCTTAAGTCCCTCTCAAGTCATATCATGAACAATTGATGAAAATGCATAACATATATGTGAATGTGTTTATGAATTGGAAATGCTATAATGCATGACGATGAAATGAATTATTTAATGTGAATATGATCAATGTGTTATAGTCTAAATGATTATATGTTGAAATAAATGATAAGTAGAATACTAATGTTCTCTTTTACTAAGTTGAAATTGTGCAAGGTTGTGAAAAAATTTCGGCTTACTAGAAGGGGACATTACAAGTGTTATTAGAGCTATCATCCCGCCATCCTGTGAATGATAAATACTCATTATTATTAATCAAATACATAGATATATATATGTGTGTGTGTGTGTGTGTGTGTGTGTGTGTGTGTGTTAATGATTGTGGTTGCAGGAACTAAAGATATGCACACAAAGGTAACATTACATTAGTATTAATTATTATTGGTAATGGTTCTTATGACATGACTTTATTGTGAAATTGGTTCTAACATCTCTTTCTAGGAATTATTCTTGTATGCAGGTTGAGAAATCAAGGATATCCTAAAGAGAATATTATAAGATTGATGTGATCCATACCTTGTGTATTACTTGCTTTGACTTCATTGCCTTACTTGTATGCTTCCTGTGTGTGTATGTATACTCTTGTGTCTATTCATGTATTTTACTTCATGCTTTCTGTCTATAATCTTGTGTGTATTTACACTTCTTATCTGTGTAACCTTGTGTATTTTCGTATATTCCCTCATACTTGTATACTGCCTATTGGTATGCTAGCTCATTATTGATGAATGTGGTTTCTCATATCTGATATATATTCTCAATGTGTATAATTCAAGCTCCATATATGTTCATACGCTTGCTACTTAGACAATTATGTGTATGTTTTATGTGTATACTTCATTGAGTGTATTGTATGTAAATATATACTCTATGACTTTATACTTGTATACTTTGACTCTGTATGCTCTACGATTTGGTTACAACTGCTCTATGATTTGTGTTTACATGCGAGTGTACACTCTCTGACTTGAAATTGGTATTCGAAGGATACTCCGTGATTTGTATTCGAGTGTATATGCTATGACTTGCAGTTGTATGTGATTGTATGCTCTATGTTGTTGTAATTGAATTTGAGTGCATACTCTATGATTGTAATTGTATTTGAATGTATGCTCTATGCCATGTATTGAATTTGAGTGTATACTCTATGACTTGTATTTGTATTCGAGTGTATACCTCTGTGATTTGTATTCGAGTGTATACTCTATGACTGGTATTTGTACTTGAGTGCATACTTTGTGACTGCATTTGTATGTATACTCTATGCTTTTGTATTTGAAATTGAGTATGATTGTAATTGCATGTATACTCGATGCCTTGTACTTGTATTTGAGTGAATACTAGCTATGACCTATATTCGTATACTCCATGATTTGTGATTGTATGCATACTCTATGATTTGTGTTTGAGTGTATTCTCTATGATTTTGTGCATTCATTTGTATACTTATAACTGCGTGTATTCAAATGTATACTCCATGACTTTGGTGTTCAAATGTATACTACATGATTTATGTATATACTCCATACTTATGCACACTTCATGACTTATTTGCACTCATGTGTATACTTTTTCGTGCATATACCTGCGTGTCACATGTATGCTTCATGCCTTATGTTTGCAGGTATGCTTCCTGCTTTGTGTATCAAGTGTGTGCTATGTGTTTTATGTATTACGAATGTTTCATATACCTTCGTGTATTAAGTGTACAAGCTTTGTGTATGCTGCATGTATTAAAGGTATTTATGCTTTGAGTTTCATATATGATTGTGTGCATATACCCCAACATGGATCTTCTGTCCGATGATGTTCTCTATTATGAGTGTCAAACACAAGAGCCTCCTTCATCATGTTATAAACAAGTGTAATCTTGATCATGGTTCAAAGACTAGTTGACACATCTACGACATGCTCAAGAATAAGGGTTTCACTAAAGACCCGAACTCACCCTCTTAACAACATCATATAATTGATTGCTCCCCAAGAACTAAAACTATTGATCATCCCAAACCCCAAATTGCTTGAGGACAAGCAATCTTAAGAGGGGAGGCCTGTCACGTCCTGATATTAAGGCATTGTTTAAATTAAAGATTTAAACATCATGATAAAAAAAACGGCAAAATTGCCTTCATAAAATATCAATTCGAAATAATATATAATATTATTATTATATGAATATTTTAAAATATAAAAAAAGAAATTTAATACTATTATAAAATATAATCATAAGATAATTTTATGATTATAATCAAATATTAAATATAAATAAATAAATTAATATGATAAATTAATACATATTATAAAATAATAGAAGAAGGCCGAATCCCGTTGAAGGAATTAAAGGCAACCATCACATTAGTATAAGAGCGATCAATAACTAAGACTGACGGTCCATAAACATTAACTAAAATCATTGTTAATAAACAACGAACCATTTAGGAAAGGCCATGCCTGTTGAGACATTTTTGGAAGATTTAAATGGCATAAGGATAATCAATGGAGGGGGAATCATCTTACGGAGTCAATCAGCAGCAGAAATAATAAGCGTCGAACGGGATATGAAGAGGAGCGTTGGATAGGAAGTCTGTCTGAGGATTAATGTTTTAGAGAATGGAGGCCGTACCTCATTTATGCTGGCGTGTAGAAATGTCAATGAATCGCTGCTCTAAAACAGACTTAAACTCATGTAGATCCATGGCGTTTCATTTATGTTGCTGATATCTGAATTTGTTTATGCATAAAGTTGACCATACGAAGCATTCAAGGAATAAGCGATCAGGAAAATTACAACCATCTATCATCCAGCAAGACAAGCATTAAGATCTAAGGCATCAATAATCAGCATCTCAGGAAGAATTCATCAAATCTCATTTCCAGCATCAGTAGATAAGACAATCCCAACAGTAGATTGATTACACTGTGACAATTATTAAAGGTATGTATAAATGCTCATTCCTCATATAATCTCGAAATCTGATATACATATGATGCTTTGTCTTTAGGAACAACTTTTGCTGAATTCTAAGGGAAAAGAAATATATCTTGCTGACTGTAATATCCATACCTACATGCATTAAAAATAAGTTAAATAATTGTATTTATGCTTAATGATGAATATACGCCATGAATTTAATATGTAATAAGAATCCTTATGTGATTGAATTGATAAGCAATACATGGTTAGAACTAGATATGTTCTACACATCATAATGGTATGTCTATGACAAATGAACTACATGAAAGATGATATTGGACTGTTATTATCAAAGGCATAAAAGGAATATTATAGAAATGAGAATGAGGACAAATATGCCGTCTATGAGGAACAACATGATCAATGGAAAGACAAGTTTATGATATGCTTGGAGTTGACTAGGACTCTACCATTAACCCCTCTATCACCTTTTGGGTAGGACATAGTTAGGAATAGTTGGAGTGAGCCTAGGTAACCCTCGACTGGATGAGGTACTCCGGATGCGAGTGAAGTCCCTCGAGCCAAGTGATGAGGTACCCCGGGTGTGTAATATCCCACCCAGGTGGAATATAGCCAAATAACATTTCTGCCTTATATCTGTTCTACTTTTTCTGATTGCTTTTTCTGAGTTTTTGTTTTTGCATTTACTAGCACACATGCATGGATATATTTTGCAAATAATAGAAAATACGAAATATGCATAAACTGCTAAAATTTCCAAATTTTAATATCTTCTAAAATATTCAATGTTTTGATAAAATAACAAAGACCCAGTTGAGAAAATATATTCTAATATTTAAATCACAAATACCCAGAAAATCGTATTGGTGAAATATGGAGATTTTTAACATACTCAGTTTGCTGTTATGAAAAGTACAGGTCTGATATGAATGCAACAGCAGCAATAACTTTGATTCTCCTTGAGTTATTTTGTTGATAATCACTAAATAATGCACCAGCACTGTAGCAAGTACTGTAGCGGGTACTATTCACGTGTTACTGTAGCAGCAATAAAAAGCTTGAAATCTGATATAAATGGCTGCCAAGAATGAAGCTACAGGTCTGCAATTAATTATTCTTCATTATTCTTCAAACCCTTGATGATATCTTTCACCTTTAAGCACGAATAGAACTCCAGAATGAAGCTCTCCTCAAGCAATGATTTAGCTGGTCTCTCACAGCCTCAAAATTGCAAAAACATTGAAGAGTTTTCGTTCTTCAATGGCTGATATACTGAAACCCTTGTCTCCTCCAGAAAACCACAAAAGCAAATTCAAATGATCATTCAATAATGAATGATTTGCTTTTCCCAATACCTTATATATTTCACCTCAAATTCACTTTTAATTCATTTCATTCAATTTACTTTCATTTCCCTTTTAATTAAGTCCTTATGTCTCCCTTTAAACAAATAAATTAATAAAGTATTGTATCACTTTATTAATTTCCATTTAACCCTTATATCACCTTTCATAATAAAGCCCCTTTAAAAAAAATGACCTTATGATATAATCTTAAACTTAGGTGTACTTTTTCCATAAATTCATTAATGACTCATTGACTCAAAATGGCCCCACTTATAAAGTTAAATCATAACTTTATAATATACCTTTTAATCATTTAAGTGGCTCCAAACTCAACATTGAATTATAAAGTTAAATGATAACTTTATAATATATCATTAATAAATACAATATCATTAATGCCACTTAAAATATTAATATCTCCTTAATTAAACATCATTTTCCAATTTCATTTGAACCTGGGGTTTCACCATGGTACCCTCTGTGCATCCAACCATCTTACCAAAAATAGCAGGGGTCCTGTTGTGACCAAATCACACATCACCCTATTAAAAATAGGGACCCCCTTTTTTTTCTTGGTTTTCGAGTAAATTAGGTCCTTTCGAGTCTTGTCTTGATCACGTTTTTTGAGTAATGAGGAAGATTGAGTGATGTACCCTTGCCTCTTCATGCCTATCTAATACTTTCTTCTGGTTGATAAATTGATTTTGTCTGATGGTCAAGTCAAAGGGTAAATTCTAGAGGATCTTTTACACCTCATCCAACACGCCCAAGGAGGGGAAATTGAAATCTTGATATCTTGTGCCAAGTGAAGGGAGATGGAGGGAGATTTTGAAGGTATTATCTAATGAGCCTAAGGAAGAGGATTCTAAATCCTCAATCAAATGCGCCGCTTGGAGTTTAAATGTTTAAGGGATACATCAAAGAAAACAAGAGGATTTCAAATGCCTTAACCGTTGCGCCAATCAGGAGAAATCAAGACCCCTAACCGGCGCGCCAAAGGGATGAGAAGAGGATTTCGAACGCATGAACCGATCCGCCCATAGGAGGATTCGAGGGGTGTTAACTAACGCGCCAATATCCTAGAGGATTTTCAATCCCCTATCTACCGCGCCAACATCAAAGCGATTTCAAATACTCGAACCACCGCGCATAAGAAAACAAGAGGATTCTAGATGTCTTAACTACCGCGCCCAAACAGGAAGAAATCGAAAGTCTTAACCGCCGTGAAAGGAAATCTAATGTAGAGGATTTCAAATGTCAACCGGCGCGCCAATCAGGAGAATTCAAATACCTCAACCGATCCGCCACAAGCAAAACAAGAGGATTTCGAATACTCGAACCACCGCGCAAAAGGAAATAAGAGGATTTCAAGAGTGTTAACCGGCACGCCAATGAGGAAAGGTAAGACTCAAATGTGGGGTGTGAATTTTGCATAATCAAGAGGATTTTGAAAGAGTAAACCAACACGCTGCCTAAGAGGAGGATTTTTGATTGAAATTGCTACATTATGAATCGCCATGCTAAGCTAGAGGATCTCAATACTCCAACCGGTGCGCTAAAGAGGAGGATTAGAAGAAGATTTCAAAGTATCTAACCAATGCGCTTAAAGGGAAAAATTGCAACATTTGGTCATTTTGCCTTGTGATTTTCTAAAAAAAGATTTGCATTGGAATTCCCATCGCATTGAATGAAAAGGAGATGAAATTAAATGATTTTACCTCATTTAAGAAGGTCGGCCTAGGCAGTTGGGCGAATTCCAAAGCAAATTTTGTATTTATAGCTGCTAAATGCTTTCATTTTCATCATCATCTGTAAGATACCCAACTAGTTCTACTAAAATTTTTCCTTAACTTAGATAAAGTTACTTGTACTTAGCTTATCTACTACTTAACACTTAATGACAAACATCAAAGAATGAATCAACCTGAAAGCGGGGTACTTGTTGAATTGCTTGATTCAATCATCTTGCAAATGTCAATTACATAGATAATGCTTTTAATAGCATGAAGTTACAACTTTATTCAAATGGAATTACAAAAGGAGGCCTTGAAGCCTTGATGTCTACAATGACTTCTACACTTGATCAACTCAATCAAACTCAATGATGTTAACTGAATGTCAACACCTCACAATACGACAAGGGAGCATCACCTTGCTTGTTGAGGGAACATCACCCCAACACTTGAAACTCGCAGGCTTCATGATCACAAGCTAAATAGCTTTGCAAAGAGAATTTTGTCAACAATGAATAGATCCCAAATGAATGAGAGAGCTCCTCCTTTTATAGGCCTTCCAAAGGCAATGAAGGCACATTTTTTCAATGCACAAAGAGGAACCAAGGCACGTTTCCCAAGAAGCATATCCAAGGGAATATTCCTCTCTCCAACTCATCCTGAGTTGGCAATCTTATCCAAAAGCCTTAACACGGATCCAAATGCCATTCTTTCGACCAATGAGAATCCAAGTTGTGTAACTACCTCAACCACCTCAACTTAGGCGCAGTTCTAGTGTTTTTCAGACAGGGCGCTAGCTTTGGAGGATTTGTAGTAGTTTTGGCGCCAATGAATAGTTTGACATATATCCACAAGTTTGGATCACAATCTGGAGCTCCCAAGAGTTAGATTAACTTCTATGAAATGAGCGCCCAAGACTTACCTCCTTTGAAGATGCTTCTTACCCAACTTGGCACACTTATCATCAGTTTGGCTAGGAAGTTGCGCTTAGGCTCCAATTGAACATCTTTTCAAAGTAGATTGAAAGCAACTTGACTTCAATTGGAATGATCTTGCCTCCTTGATGGAGCGCCTTGCATTTAAACTGGTCTTGGGGACTTGCATCCATCTTAGGTGCACCTTTGAGGTAATTTTGACTGGTATCTGCACCTAGCACCTTCATGAAGATGTTCTACACTATTCAAACTCTCAAACACTTGCAATCAAACCTTTTGAAGCTCCTTTTAATCTAGCGCCCTCATACAGAGCATTAACATCTTGTCTAAGTCTTCAACTTCACCTAGGCGCACTTATTGGTAGGAAAGAAACTAGATTGGCGCCTTACCTTGAAAGGCTTATCTTCTGTGCAAATGCTCACTTCTGGAGTCTTGAAATTAAACAAAATATTTGCCTTACCAAGCGCCCTGCCCTCTTGAGGAGTCTGGAGATCATATTCCTACTTAGGCGCATTTCTAGGGTGCCAGAGACTTGACCTAATGCCTAGGCGCCCTCAGAGGATTATTTGAATAGGAAATGGCGCCTTGACCCTTTTATGGTGAATTTAGGGTTGTCAAAAGTGATATAGCGCCTTAGGCGCAATTTTGAGGATGAGAAAGATAGTTTAGTGCGCCAAAACAAACTTCAACATTGTAAACCAATTGAGAGGGTTCCCACCTGTTGATGTTTGTTTTTAGACAATTCAACAATAGAGTAAAACACTAGAGTATCCCACTCTCTCTTGAACAAAGCTCTTCAAAGGCTAAACTATGTGATCCAGTGAAGTAACTCCAAGGTTCCTTTTTATGATCTATGATGGGTTAACTCAGTGATTACATGTGATCTTGCTGATAATCACAAAGGGACTTACACAGACTCTTCCTCTTTCATTGAGCTTATTCCTCCTTTCAGTGTGGATGATGTATTCAGGGTCTCAATGATAAATAAAATGAAAAAAGGTTAAGGGTTCAGAAAGTTAATCTAAGGTCAATGAAGCAATGATGTTAGATGAATAGACAAACTCCTAAGTAAACCTAACTTCACTTCGCCAAGGATGCCTACAACTACATGAAGTTGGTGCAATCTCCTAAGGCTTGCGAATGGTTTTCAAATCATGAAGGTTCATATGAGCACCCATACGACGGCGCAGCTCAAACAAGCATTCACAATCGAACTTATACAGATATGGCTCAGACTAGCTTTACACAACAATTCACCAGCGATGAATGTTAAAAGCATGAGCTAGGAGTTGATCAAATATCCAACACAAACATGCATTACAACAAAGAACTTCTAATCTACTTGAAACATCATCTCCATTCCATTGAAGTACAAGAAACCAAGTTACTCCACAAGATAACACTTAACACCAAATAAACTTCCAATGTTTTGCATTACTCTTGAGAAATATTTACAACAATTCCAAGTCCTCTCAGAAAATTTCGAGAGTCTCCTATTCTACTCCTACTTGCCTACAATATAATTTCTATCTCTTACAAATGAGGCAACAAGGCCTTTATATAGTGCCCAGAATACAATGAATGGCTGAGATTAATTCAATAGCCAAGGGTCTAGATCATGCCACCTCACAGGTAGTTACAACAAATTGCTATTTTTAGCATAAAAGAGGGAGGCAATGAAGGCACGTTTTCCAATGTGATAAGGTAAGGCGAAAGCATTTAAAATATTCCTCCACATAGGAATCCCTTTGACTTCTTTTATTAAATGATACATTTAATGCATTAAATAATGTGGCTAATCAAAATTGAATGATGTGTTCTCGCCACATAGATGCCAACTCAGCATACTTTGAAAATTGTATCACCTTTATGTGATGTATTCAATGTGATTGCTAGAACTTGTATGTTTAGGAATACATCTTGTTGATCTTTGCCTTGTACATCTCCTTGCAACTGGACATATGATACTTGTAGCTCATTTGATTGACTTTGTAATGTTTCTTCTTCTTGCAGGTAAGTTGATATGATGATCTTCTTTGATGTTTCTTCTTAAAGAGTGGAGTAGTAGAGATATGATGACTTGAAGTAGAATGTATGATAATCTTCATTCATGAAGAGTAGGAGAATCTCTTGGACTTGAAGGTTGAATGGAGCTTGAAGTATGATGGATGAATATCTTTGCTTGATGTAGAAGACTTGATGAAGTGATCCTTCATTGATGGCCTTTGAAGTGACCTTCTTTGAGTGTAGATGATAACACCTTCCTTGGATGTGAAGTAGATGTTGATAACCTCTAGAAGAAACTTTGAAGCTTGACAAACCTTGACTTGAAGCTTGAATGGATGAATGTTTCGAACATGATTATCCTTGATGAAGTACACTTGCAAGATATTTCTCGGAGAGCTTGAATGGATAGATGCCTTGAAGTAATACACTTGAACTTAATGTGATCCAACATGATGTTATTGATGTAGGAGACTTGAGGTGTGATCTTTTAGAGTGGTGTTCCCTTTGCAACTTGAAGGTGACTCAAGTACTTGCTTTTGATGATTCCTTGACTTCATCAACACTCCTTCTCTCAATGATGCAACTTGATGATCTTCAAAGGCGGCTAGCATGATGCTCCTTACTCCTTGCTTGAAGGGGATTCCTTGGATAACTCCTTAGCATCATTGATGATCCTACAAGTCAAGGTAAATGATATATCAATGACCTCATAAGATAAAACAACTTTAAACATGTAATAATGCCACTTCAAACTTAGGCACAAATATAGGCAAAAATAAGAACAAAGTGCGCCTAACTTAATTAGTCCCACATTCATTAATTTAAATGATTTCTAGCAATTGTAAGAGTTTAAAAAGACTTCTCCCATTTAAGAGATTCATTCAAACATGCCTTTCAACACAATTTCTTCTAGGCGCCCATCTAGGTTGGTAGATAAGTGAAAGTGCGCCTAAGACTAATGGCTTCATCTTTGGCATTTTTTCTGCTCTAGACAATTGTGAAGGTTGTGGGATGACTCCCCTTCCTTTAGGCGCCAATCTAGGTCAAAGTTTCCAATACTTCACTTTCATCTCATGTCTTCTAGCTCTCTCTAAGGCGCAATTTTGGTCATTTTTGGGAGTTTATTCACAAGGCGCTAAACTTAATTTTATGATTTCAACCACTTATTGATGGCTTCAAAGACCCTATACTTACTTAGGCGCTCAACTTGAATGGCTTTAGACTCAATCTCAATCTAGGCGCTCATATGGGGAAGGAGTGACAAGTAAAGGTGCAAATTTGATCTCTCCAAACAATCAGGCTCTAGGCGCCAAATGAGGTCAGTTCTTAAGGCGCTTACTTCAAGATGACTTCTCCTTTTAAGGCGCCAACTTAAGGCGCCATTTGATGATCTTATGATTTGCAAATTGTTTTCCAACATTTCTTTGCTTGTTCCTGACCTTCTAGGCACATTTTTAGGTGATTGGAACTCATTTAATTGTGAGGCGCTGATTCAATGTGATGGAGACTAACATATGCGCCCAAGGTTAGATTTGACATTTCCTTAACATGATAGAGGGTCATTTCTCACCAAGGCGCTCATGATAGATGCCATTAGATGCAAGGGTAGGAATGGGCGCCAAATGTAGTCCTCTCAAATCCCTGGGCGCTCATACTCTTATCAAGGCGCTAAAAATCCTCTTTTACCAATATAGGCGCCAACATGATGTCACTCTAACCATCCAGATATAGGGCGCTAGGATGAGGTGATTTCTAACTCAAATGGGCGCCAATTCTAGTTAGTGCAAATTGGGCGCCATCCACAATTGACTTGGACCTCTCCTCCCATCAAGGCGCACTTTTTGAGTGTCTGCAAGTGAGAAAACGCGCCTAAGGTCTTTCAGAGCAAATTCGCGCCTAGAAACAGTAGCCCCGGAGCATAAGGTATATTGAAAAATATATTTAAGTATAAGAAAGAATTTCTTATACTTTAAATATTTTTCAATATACCTTTCAGGATGTTTGAGATAGGTCTCAGATCCACTGGATTTAACATGTAGATTATAGAATTTGGAGGATCCACCAGATTTCAGACTTAGCCAATTTTTCAGTGTTTAAGGATTTCAAGCTACCAGACTTAGTCATTTTCAGGATCTCAAACATCATGATAGGAGTTAGCGTAAACATATCATGCTCTTTCATGCTAAGGCGCAACTTTGGGTTAGTTTGAACATCTCTTCATGCTAAGGCGCCAAAATGGCAAAAGCAACACTAATTTAAATCTAGGCGCCAAAATAAAAAAGGTTTTGATACAATCTTTCCCAAGGCGCCAAAATCAAACTACTTTGAAGGTAAAGGGCGCCATCTAACTCATCTATCTAAACTTCATCCACACCGGGGTGCGATTTTGAGTGTTCAAACTCCTTATAAGCTTAGGCGCCTAATCTTATTGGGCTTAATGTATCATATTGAATCAACTTTGGAAGTCACAAAACACATGACCTCAAGGCGCTATAAACCTCATTTCACATCAAGGCGCCTAAATTCACTTGCACCTAAGACTTTCTCTGGAGGTTGCTTAGACACCATAGGGCGCCTAGACTCAAAATGCTCAAAATTTCAACATATTCACCTTTACGCGTTCAAACTTGTGACTTAGCCATCATTTTCCCAAGGCGCTCATTTTGAGTTTATTCACCCACTCCATTGCTTAAGGCGCCATAATGAAGAGGAGCAACATGGACTGGGTGCCTAACATCAATTGAAGGCGCAAATTGATGATCATTTGGACGTGGAAAGGGCGCCTAAGTTCCTGATTACTCCTTCATCGAATTCTTGGATCATTGAAGGTCTTTGATGTCAATTTGAATCAAGGCGCCCTATCTTGGAGAGATTGAAGGTTGATTGTCCTCTAGGCGCTAATGTGAGTTTGTCCAGATGATGAAAGGCGCCCTAAGTTCTAGGCGGAATTTTGAGGTGATCCTAGAGCAATTTCGCGCCCAGAATTGACAGTGCCCGAAGTAAGGTATATTGAAAAATATATTTAAGTATTCTTATACTTTAAATATTTTTCAATATACCTTTCAGGATGTTTGAGATAGGTCTCAGATCCACCAGATTTAACATGCAGATTCTAGATTTTTGAGGATCCACCAGATTCCAGACTTAGCCAATTTTCAGGATCTTCAGGATCAGGATACCAGACTTAGTCTTTTTCAGGATCTCAAACATCAGGATCAGGTCATCAAGGGGCTCTAAGACTCAAACACCACTGACTTCATCATGCAAAGGACATCATCTTGAACTTAGCAAAGTACTGGAATTCAAAAAAAAAAAAGGGGGGTCCCCATTTGCAATGGGGCGATGTGTGATTTGGTCACAACACCACCCTAGGCGCCAAAATGGAAGTGTTATACCAAAAGGTGCACCTCATAATGCTTTCAATCCCAGGCGCCAAAGTCAAAGAGCTTCAACCAACACATGCGCCTAGTGCTAAGAGTTCACCCAAAGACATTTCTTAACTTCAAAACTTCCAATCTACATCCATCTATGATAGGCGCTCAAATGGGGAATCCCGGAAATGATGTATTGGCGCCTTGTTGCCCTCGGCGCTCATTTTGGATGGTGCAACATGAAACTAGCGCCTAAGGTGAATAAGCCTTCTTCCCTATCCAATCCATTCATCAAACTTCATTCTGGAAACTTATCAACTTCTCCTATCAACCACCCTATTTGAAATGCTTCAAGACAAATCCTTCTTATCATCTTGCACTTCCAAAGCTTGTTCGAAGACTCCAAATCCTTAGGCGCTCATTTGATCAGTTTGATGAGGAATTTGCGCCTAGACTCCAAGAGTCAACTTCCTTATGACTTGGCTTCCAGACTTAGCCAAATTTCATGTTTCTGACTTGTTCCTGCAAAACAATAAAGTTAAGTTAGTCAAAAACCAGTTCATTCCCTCATTATTTAGAATTAGCCTCCAGGAATGAGGAATAGGCTAATTCATTCTTCATTTGATGATCAGGCCGGAAACGGGGACATGACAGTCTCCCCTTCCCGGGATTGCTTGTCCTCAAGCAACTGAAGGTTAGGATGCTCCAGAATCTTTTCACCTTCCCAAGTAGCATCCTCCATAGGCAACCCTTTCCACTTCACCAGATATTCTCTTATATTTCGGTTGTGAAGTTTCTTCTCCCTTATATCCACCACATTTTCAGGTTCAAGTGCAAGCATTCCTTCTTCATCAAGTGGTGGTAGTTCATCAGTTGAAACCACATGTTGTGCTAGTGCCTTTTTGAGACACGACACATGAAACACATTGTGGATGCGGCTTCCTGCCGGCAAGTCAAGTTCATATGCCACTTCCCCTACTCTTCTCACCACCTTGTAGGGTTCGTAAAACCTCGGTTTCAATTTCTCTGCACCTGACATCTTCAAAGTACTCTGTCTATATGGCTGAAGACGCAAAAACACCATGTCACCTATTTCAAAGCTTCTTTCAACCCGGTGTTTGTTGGCATACAACTTCTGTTGATTTTGAGCTCTTTGCAAATTGTCCTTAAGGACTCTCAAAATATCTTGAGTATCCTTCATCAATTCACTTGCTCGGGGAGCTCTACTGTCATCCAATGCCAGATCAACAAATGAAACGGCTTCATATCCATACAGAGCTCGGAAGGGAGTCATGCCAATTGACATATGAAAAGTGGTGTTGTAGTAGTATTCACCCAGATGTAGCCATTTAATCCAAGCACGTTGATGATTAGACACATAGTTCCTTAAGTATCCCTCAAGCCATTTGTTTACAATTTCAGTCTGTCCGTCGGTTTGAGGATGATAACTAGTGCTTGGTGTCAGGTCAGTTCCAGCTAGTCGAAATAGCTCCCTCCAGAACACACTGATGAACCGGCTATCTCGATCACTTACTATGGTCTTAGGAAGGCCATGTAGTTTGAAGACTTCACGAAAGAATAACTCAGCTACTTGCAATGCTGATGACTCAACTGGAATTGCAAAGAAGTGAGCATACTTAGTTAATCTGTCCACAACTACATAGATGCAATCTCTTCCATTCACCTTCGGAAGACCTGTGATGAAGTCCATAGAGATACTCTCCCACTTATGTTCAGGAATTGGTAGTGGTTGGAGTAACCCTGCTGAAATGTATGCTCTGACTTATTCTGTTGACAAGTCAGACACTTCCTGACATACTGAAGAACTTCTTCCTTCAGACCCTTCCAAGTGAATCTTTCCCTGATCTGTCTGTATGTCTTGAAGTAACCAGGGTGTCCTGCAAGTGGAGTATCATGGTATGTCTGCAAAATCTGTTGCTTCAACTCCGATTCAAGAGTTAGATAGATTCTATCTTTGTAATAGATGATATCATCAACTACTTTATACCTATCATCCTGAATGACTCCATCCATGATCTCACAAGCAAATTTAGATTTGGAATACTCAACTAGAAGCTGAGACTTCCAATCAACTGAAATTTTGCTTAGGGCACAAACAACAGGTCTTCTAGATAGGGCATCGGCAACCACATTCTTCTTGCCTTTCACATATTCAATGTCGAAATCATATGCCTGTATCTTCACAACCCACTTCTGCTGTCTTTCATTCAAATCTTTCTGCCCTAGAAAGTATTTCAAACTGTTATGATCAGTTCTTACCACAAACTTAGATCCAACTAGATATTGGTGGAAGCCAAGGCATGCATGATTGCCAACATCTCTTTGTCATAAGTTGAGTACAATCTTTCTGTATCCTTCAACTTTCTGCTCTCGAACGCGATGGGATGTCGATCTTGCATCAACACAGCTCCAATGCCTTCTCCTGAAGCATCACATTCTAGAACAAAGGACTTAGTAAAATCGGGCAAAGCCAACACTAGTGTTGTACTCATTACTTCCTTCAATCTATCAAATGCAGCTTGAGCTTCTATTGACTAGATGAAAGCACCTTTCTTTGTCAGATTTGTTAAGGGTGCGGCAAGTTGTGAAAAACCTTTAACAAACCTTTTGTAATAGCTGCAGAGGCCAAGAAAACCTCTTAGTTCTGACACATTCCTGGGAACTGGCCAATTGCGAATTGCTTCAATCTTTTCTTCTTGAACTTTCACACCATTAGCTCCTATCACATGACCTAGGTACAGAATCTCCTTCAAGCCAAAATCACACTTAGTCATCTTTGCATACAAAGATTGATTCTCCATAACATTCAATACTTCATCTAAGTGTTGAAGATGTTCTTCCCATGTCTTGCTGTAAATCAAAATATCGTCAAAGAAAACCAGCAGGTACTTCTTCAATTGCTTGTTGAAGACATGATTCATGCAGGACTGGAAGGTGGCTGGTGCATTGGTCAGCCCAAACGGCATCACCATAAATTCATAATGTCCATAATGACATCTGAATGCTGTCTTTGGAATGTCTTCATCACGGACACGGATTTGATGGTAACCAGATCGAAGATCTATCTTTGAGAAATAGACTGTTCCATGCAGCTCATCAAGTAGTTCATCAATCCTAGGTATTGGATACCTATTCTTGATGGTCTTCTTGTTCAAGGAGTAAATTCGCCTCTAAGGAGCAGAAATCAGGTATTTTTTTTTTTTTGCAAAATGCAGATTTGATTATCAATTTGAATTAGAATTTGATCAAATTTCTGAAGGTATCAACTCAAGTCAGCCAATTAGGTAAGTCTGATCTGGACATTACTGATCTGATTTCTTCTTTTTATTTCGTTAAATGCATTGAAAACTATCTAAGTGTTGGTAAGAATTAAGAAGATAAGAGGATTTATGATAAGTCATCTGAGTTTAAGTGATCCTAATTCTTGCAAAACTTCACATTACAAAGATAAAATCAGGATTTCAAAGCATTAAGGAGGCTGAAGTAGAGTATAGATTATTCATTTTTGAGATTGCTTATCCATGTCTAGTCTGTAGGAGCATGGCAGTGACTTCGAAGGAGAGGCAAGCAAAGATCCGCATGGATGCTAAGGATAAAATTCCGGAATCGAAGCTCGTTTCAAGAAGGACAAATGTTGGAGACACAAATATGGGCAACAACAACCTAGAAGACATCAAGTCAGTACTGGAGGAACCCACTGGAGGTAGTCTTGCTAGAGCCATCATGAGGAGTGGAGCTATTGAAGCTGATTGTTTTCCGCCAGCTCTACCTTGTTCAGAGATGATCATTGAATGTGTTAAAAACTATGATATGAATAATAAGCAGATTGTAGCCAGGGATGAAACAGTATTAGCTTATTTGCAAAAGGAAGCCATAGGAGAGACCTTCAATATTCCAACCAAGGACAGGATGATAAGCATTTCTGTACAGCAAGGTCAACAGGAATATGATATTGATTCAAAGACAAAGTTGCAGGAAATGAAGAGAGACTGGATGGCCAATCCATCCATGAAATTCAATATGAATAATCCTCCACAGTTTCACAAATCAGATTTTCATCCTGAAATTGGATACTTGATCATGTTCCTCAACAGAATGACAGGAATGCCACAATCCGCTACCTTTCAACCTTGGATGTACTCTTTCATCAAGTTGGTTCTCAAAGGGAAGATGATTGATTGGGTTGGGCTAATCAGTCAAAATATACACGAACAGCTTATCAATTTTTCTAAGACCAAGTCATTTTATATGAGTTCCTATGTGGTGTACCTTCTAGCAAGGAACGAAGTCTATTCAGGTTTGACAAGAAGAGGAGAAGTTGGAATTGGGCCTAATAAGTACTTGTGGCATCAGTGTTACCCTCAATTACACTTCAAGAATATCAATCATTATACAAGGTTCAATGATGCATTTGCTATGTTCATAATGAAGAAACTAAGAGGAGAGTCCCATAAAAGATTGTCAAATGCAGCAAGGGAGTTTATTGCAGCATATGGACATTGGTATACTCAGCATGAAAGGTACACTTACATAAGGATTCAAGGTTTTACATCCTATCCATACAGATTACCGAGATATCCAACTAATAGGATGGTGATGTTAGAAGTTTCAAGGCAACTCCTGGAACTCATCAGGTTACAAAAGTTAAAGAGGAAGACCAACATTCAGTTTCCACTTCTTCTTGGGCAAAATCTAGAATGTCCATCATTAGCAGCAGCTGAGTATTCTGAGATAGAGCTTCAGGCATATCACTTACAAACTCATGGCACCAAGAGGCTTAATTTTGATCCTTTTCAAGTTTGCTGGAAATATAACAGGAAGTACAAGCACGTCATGTAGTTGGAAGACCATTGGGCCAGTGTAAAGGATGAAGATGATCTTCGAACACTCCAGTGTTCAAGACACATGGGATCTAGTTAGGGCTTCCAAAGTATTCAAGATTCCGGATCAGTTCACAGAAGATGATACCATGTTAATAGATGAATTTGAAAAGATAAAGGATTTGCCTTATACAGTGGATTGGTCAAAAAGGGATGTATCTGAAGAAGAGTTGATGGAGCCAGTCTTAGCTATTATACAAGCATGTATAACTCAACTACTACAAGAGATGAATGATGAAGGGCGAGTTCTTACCTACAACAAGATGGACGACGAAGAACCAAGACAACATAGTGCACGTGGTGGATTGCGACACAGTGAAAATGATCAAGGTGATAATCCAACTAGGAAAAGGAAAAGACCAAGTCAAGACCAAGAAGAATCAAATCGAAGGCCTAAGAAGAGGAATAATCCATCTACTTCATCTAGTCTACAGGAAGGCACTTTAGATCTTCAGAATTCAATACAAGAAATTGAAGTAGTGGAAGAGACTGCTTTGATTCCATCCGAAGAGATTCATTCAAGTCCAACTATTGTAATAGAGGAAGATGATGTTATTGATCAAGATGAGGAAGGTCAAGCAGAATCTGACGAAGAAGTCACACGTGTACAACATAATCAAGTACAAAGGCAACGGGATCTTTCTACATTTCCACCTTGGTTGAGGCAAAGAATTGAAGAAAGTACAATCATAGAAACATATCAACCTGCTCCAGTTGAGGAATTGCTTGTAAATGCATAGAAGAGTAGTCAAAAGAAGAAAGCAACTGTCTTTTCAAAAATCACTTAGGATTCTTCTGGAAATAGAAAGGTACATGTAGCTGTCCCTAGAGTTGAAAAGGATCTAGAAGACATGGCACCCGACGATTACAATGTGACTACTATTGGCATGGGTCCAATCACAGGGGAACAGATAGAGGAAGAACTTCAAGAATCAGTGAATAGTGTAAGAATCATGTTAAAGCAAGAAAGAGAAGCCAAGCTGAAGGTTGAACATGATTTCAATACACTGAAGCACTACATTCAACAAGTCATGCAGCCTATCCAGCAGAAGGAAGCCACTCCAATACCTTCATCTATTCTTCCACAAGAAACAGTGTCTCAAGTTGAGAATATGAGAACTTCATCTCAGATAATGAAGGGGTGGATAGAAAAGACAGAAGAGAAAGCATATACTTATCTTGAAGAAATTGTGCAAGTTTATGATAGAGTTATTAACCTCAAGAATAAAGTTCAAGCTTTGCTAAAGATATGTGTTGAGTTCAAACCTATCAAAGAGCAGTATATGCCACAGCTCAAGAATTTAATGGAAACTCCATTGGAAGATCTAGTTCATGATAAGGTGGTTGATCAGAGTACTCCACATGATTTCACCACTTGGTATTTTTCCTTTCACAACAGAGGGCAACTGGTTGATAAAATTGAAGTAGATATGTCTAGAATAAGAAGTGTTCTTAGGACAGAAAATCATGTATACACTGCATTGACAAAAATATGTAATCCATATGGGGAGATCACCATTGAGAACATGAAGCAACAAGTCAAGGCATTCTATTTTCAGGATAATGGGATTGATGAAGGACACTTAGATAACATATTCACACTTGCATTTCATCTTGGAGCAAATAAGTCTTGGATAAATGACTGGGCGAAGACACTTGGCATCTGAGTCAGATGTGGCAGTGGCAGAAGGATCCATTGATGCTGCGACAAGTGTACCTATAGAAGATGTTGCTCAAGTGTTGTCTAGGTTCATTGCATCTCATAGTACCATCATGTGAAAGGGATGTGATGTGGCATCCTTATCTTCTTGGGAAGCATGCCTTCATTGCCTCCTTCATTTATTAAAGTTAGCCTCTTTCATTTAATAAAGACATGAGTTTGTTACAACTACTTGTGATGTGGCTTGATCTGGTCCATTGGCTTTGCCAACCGATCTTGACCCTTCGTTTATTTTGAGGTCTATAAAAGGGCTCTTATTGCTCTCATTTGTAAGGTTGAAGACTCTGGAATTGTTGCAAGGGCTCTCTGAGATAATATAAGATTCATTGTTTTGGTGATTCTATATATGTTTCTAAGTGTTGCATGGTTTGGATTTCTTCAAGCGAATAATAAGTTAGATTAAGTTTCCTTTAAGTTTATGTTAGTTGGTGGAAGGCTTTATTATTGTTTGTTGTGAAATCTCTATGTTCATACCATTTGTAGTTTGTGGCTTGCAAATTGCAGTGCATGGTTAGTCTGAACAAAACTGAATTTCAATTTGATCCCTATGTTTGTTGAATCTTTCATGAGCATAAGTGATTTAAACATCTTGTAAAACCTTAGAAGATTGCACCAATCTTGTGTAGTTGTCTGTCTTGGCAAAGCAAGAATTGGTTTGATTTCACCTAAACAATAATATCCTTACATCCAGGATTAGATTAGTGTTACTGAACCTTTTATCTTTTGTTCTTTTTTATCCATTTGGTTAGAGTTAGGATCGAGAACATCATCGCAATATCATACGTCATAAGTTGTAGTACTTAGATATTCCAGTGTTTACCTTCTCCTTCATTGAATCAACAACTTGTCGAACAATTGTGTAAGTCCCTTTGTGTTTACCAGCATAATCATACTTAGTCACTGAGCTATCTCTTACAAAATCATAAGAAAGGAACCTTGGAGTCACCTTGTTTGATCACTTCGTTCAGCATTCGAGAGGCTTTGCTCAAGAGGGAGTCAGATACTTTGTATTTCACTCTAATTGTTGACTTGTCTAAAAACAAACATCAACAGGTCCATCTCTATCAACCTCTATTGGCTAAAAATAGCAAGAGCCTCCAATATGGGACCAGAGACCTCTAAACAACCTTATCACTAGCTGAAACTGGGGAACAACACTAAAATCACTACATGGCCAGATACCCTGCTATAAATAGAAACTAAGGAAAGATGACTTACTATAAATAGTAAGTGTGTAGAACTGAGTCCAACGAAGGCCAAACCTGAACCCATACCGAGCTCTGATGGAGAAAACACACTGATCTCTACCAAAAGGGACCCTCTAACCATCTGAGTTAGCCTACGAGGGCCAGTGATATGCTAAACTATCATAAAACAAGATCACGCTAAAAAGGGGACATTATAGGGTGTGAGTGAATTCCTTGGGCCTAGAAGTAACTTGCAAAGTTAATTGCTCTATAGAAGGTGACCCTCGTCTGGATGAGGTACTCCGAGTGTGAGTGAAATCCCACGAGGCAAATGGTGAGGTACTCCAGGTGTGAGTGAAACCTTTGGGCCCCCGTAAGAGATGGTTGGGCTATCTCCCTAATGAAGTCATACTCGGTGATCTAGAGCTGGTTAACGTTCGAGTCTACCTTAAGTCCCTCCCGAGCCATATCATGAACAATTGATGAAAATGCATAACATATATGTGAATGTGTTTATGAATTGGAAATGTTATAATGCATGATGATGAAATGAATTATTTAATGTGAATATGATCAATGTGTTATAGTCTTAATGATTATATGTTGAAATAAATGATAAGTAGAATACTAATGTTCTCTTTTACTAAGTTGAAATTGTGCAAGGTTGTGAAAAAATTTCAGCTTACTAGAAGGGGACATTACAGAATGAGTCGCCACAACTGCTGATTTTGTGCAATTTTTTTTTTTAATTCGATGATTGTCTTGTAAGAGAATTTTTCTCCGAATTCAGGGATAAATTTGCCAAAATCCGAACCATCACATGTGCCTTATTACTGCTTTTCATTTTGAGAAATCATTCGAGGTCTTGTATATATTTTGGGTGTTTTGAGTCGTGTTTGCTCTTTGTACATAGTTTGCTTAGAGTAGGTTTGCTTTTTTGTTGCTTTAGAGTAGTTTGTTGTGTTTAGTTAGTCTTGGGCTTTGTTTGCTTTCTGTAGTTTAGATCATTGCTAGCTTGGTTTTGTTTCGTGGGTTTCCCATTGATGAAGTGGGCGTTGTTATCCTTTAAGCACATTTAGCCTGATTCATGTCGAATGTTAGCTCATTTCTTTGATAAATATTCATGAAATTCTTTGGAATCTGAAGATGATTTTCTTTAACTTTATCAACTAGTTAAGATTTGTACTTGACTAGGAAAGGAATCATATATTGTGTCAACACTGACATCTTGTGATTATCTTGTTTAAAATGCCAAATCTTAATCTAATTATTAACCTCTTAGTTTTCCTTTGAGAAACTTGCATCAGATGGATAGATTCATTGTGGACTCCATTGTTAGTGTTTGATAGCATGTTGCTTGTTCTTGGAAGATAAATTGACTGTTTAGAACGACTTGAAGTGTTTTGAGATCTTATCTTTTCACACTTTTAAAATCTAGAGGTACCTAAGTGAATCTTTGTGATCTCGCATTAAGTGAAAAATCTAAACGTCCACCTTTGCCACCATCGGAATTCCACACCCAGCTAGCTGAGTTATCAACGTAACCTGTGCCTTCAAAAAGCATGTGTTGCAAGGGTAGTGGTACTGCATTGTACTCTGCCAAATTTAAGCTTGTTGAAAATCAAAAGAAAAAAAGAAATGAAAAGAAAATCACACATTCACACACTATAACTCAGTTAGATGGGCAATCAAGTAATCTTTACTGGGGCTATGGACGCCTGACCGGCAGTAGGGCTCTGCTCGAGTGGAATTACGAGACAAACTCGTCGGGGCTATAGACGCTCGCTAGTAGCAGGGCCATGTCCAGGTAGTTCATGAGGTGTGTACTAATCACGTAGCTTAATGCGGAGGAACTGAGGTGATCATAGTTGCTGATGGATGGGAATGAACTCACTTGCACACACTTGGATCTTCAGGATATGAATGGTTGTGCTAAGCTTTTGATTTTGACTCTTTGATCAAGTTTTCATGTCTATTTGGCCTAATATGTGGGTGTACACAGGAATTTTGAAGTTGTGATTCTTGTTTATCTTTGGAACACTCGAGATTTTATATTAGTCAATGTTTTGGAAATGTTTAACTATGAAGTGTCTGGATCCAATCTATTATTCTTCTTCCCTTTCGAATGCGTTTCCTAATAAGCTGATGGCTTTAAAGAAGTTATTCGAAGTTTCTGGGTCTGGATTGAGTCTTTATTTTTGAAATGTTCAGGAACATTTATTCGAAGGCAACGCTAGATGTTGTGGTGTAATCACACATCGCCCCATTGCAAATGGGGACCCCTCTTTTGTTTTGGTTTGTTCATTTTTGGCTTGGAGTTGTGTTGTTTTGGCAATAATCTCACTCAAGGATTCTGGCCCGGTTGAAGGAAGTTTGCAAATAATGGAGGGTGGTGTCGAAATGCATTAATCGCTGTAAGAGTTAGAAGGCTTTGATTTCCATCCAGACACACTTATGTTATGTCTTCGCATGTTGAACTTGAACATTTGGCAATCCAAGGCTGAATTGGCACCTCAACTCATCCAAACGCATTTCCACGGTCACTTTGTAATATGTATCTCCTAATTCATGCTCAATAGTCTAAAGTGGCTGCTTATTCTTCTTGGCGCACTTATGTTTCCACATTACATTCTGCATTCTTTTGGAAAGCTTGCACAGAGGTCTAAAATGCCCGCTCAAGGCATTCGAAGGTAGGGCCGAGCGCACAATATGCAAAGCACAAGGTATAGACATATGCAAAAGAGTCTAAAAGGCCGCGTAAACATAACATTTCTCAAATATATGTGCGTGGGCCCCAAAAGTTCGTTCTGTGTGTAAGTTTGAAATATCAAATTAAACATATCATGCCTAAGATGACCGCCATTTCCCCGAGCGCACATTTGTTTCTATCTTGCATTTCGTATTTTCTAAATTAGGCATAGAGGTTTGAAAGGTCCACTCTAAACAAATGTAGGTGGTCACCCTTTTTTTTTGGAACTTTAAGTTATGCATTTTCATATCATAAAGACCGCTTGGCACATATTTTAGTCTCCAATGCATTGCAAACATTATGCGTCGAACACTTCAAATGCCGCTTAAGCGCACATTTGACTTCATCTTGCAATGATCCGAATTCTGCAGAAGGCATTCAAATGTCCGCTTGTTCAACTTTGGGCGCACATTGGAAAGGGCTTTGTATATCCGACTCTATGCATAAGGCCTTAGAATATCCGCTCCGGGCCCACCTTGTTCATCTTATAATTCATATTTGCTTTTTTTAGACTATTTGCAGCATGTCAAAATGCTCGCTATTTCCCGTTCAACGCTCATCCGTTTCATGCTCGCATTTCGTATTTTCTAAGTTGGGCGTTAAAGTTTGAAATGTCCGCTCATTAAGCGCACATCTTGCTAGACTTTGCAAATATGAAGGCACACGTAAAACATTAAATTGGCAGCTTAGGCGTATATTTAGAATGACTGGATTTTCGCAGATTTCAAACTATGTAAGATTCACCTGAATGTTTGTGTACTATTTATAGTGTCTCCTCGCGAGAACCAATAAACGCACATTCCTTATAAGCATGTATTCACGAACCAGTAGAAATGTTCAAACTATTTGCCCAAGGCGCACATATGAGGAGCTTCATGTTTTTGAGTCTAATCTCACGTGTGATCAAGTGAAGGAAGCATCTCAAGGCATTCAGGATTGCATTGTTTCTTGATTCTTTTTTTTTGCAATATGCATAGTTGACGCTACACGCTGCCTTTGGAATAGTTCGTTTTAGGAGAAGCCTTCGAGGCTTGCAAGCTGTTTACCCATACACAAATTCAATGCTGGTGTTTCTTTGTGAGGTCGACTAAGGTAGGGGGGAAGACCATTTAGGTGTCAAAAAATAGTAAAATTTGCATAAACTCTATAATGCCAACATGCGGGTTGTTCTTCCTTGATTTGAACTTTTATTTTAAACATCATTTTGAAGGCAAATCGTTGCAAGGCAAAGGAGAGCGAATTGGAGTTGGGTGTGCCAGTTAGGAAGTAAAGCTGTGCAAATAAAGTCAAGTTTATTCTTGCAAATTTCGCATTATTATTTTTTATTGCAAAAGGACGAGGTGATTTGAAGTTGCTTATTTTAATCCCGCATGCATTTGGCGGTGAAATTTGTCCTATTTGCTTGATTATTAAGCATCGCTTCATGAGGCTGATGTCATCGTGTTCGTGCAGGGGAACGATGAATGCATGCAGGTAAACAATGAATGTGAAGAGGAATGCTAAGAGCCGGCACATGAGAAAGTTAAAAGGATGGAGGAGTGTTGCTTGAGGAGGGTGGACATCGTCGTCGCGTGAAAGAGACCTGTGCCAGATGATCAAAATCCAACACCAAAAGTCATACATCAAGATCATCATTTGCACGAAAACAAGAGAAATGAGCAAGTTCATCAAGCAATCCATAAACTACATTCAAAGTACAATTGCATGAAGGACAACATGAAGAAGTTCAAAATTCCCAAGTTTTCAAGTTCGAAGCAGCCAAGTTCCAAAGGTGAAAATTTGAAGACTCGAAGACTACTACAAAAGATGACAAAATTTGGGAAAACATTCCGAGCAGCATGAACACAAAGAAAATCAAACTGGTTTGCTCGATGATGAGGTGGCATGTGCAGAACATTGATCCAATCACAGTCTGCCACGTCATCCGTCCGCATTCAATGTTCTAAAAATAGTAATTTTTGTAACAAACTGCCTTGTCTCAATCTGGGCCATTGATTCTCAAATCAATTTTAGCCGTTCATGTAATTTTGGAGCCTATATAAGGCCCATTTCTCTCATTTGTATTAGAGGGAGATCAATCAAGAGTAGGAGTAGATGCTGTTAGAATAGGAGTAGAGTAGAGGAGACTCTTCGAAATCATTGAAGAGACATATTAAATTGTTGTAATCATTTCCAAAATCAATACAAGCTCATTGTTGGTTCGCATGGTGATTTTGTGTGATTGAGGAATGTTGGCATGGTTTCCAATTCTCGAATATGATGGAGAGATGTTTCCAAGTAGAGTAGAATTAGATTAGAAGATCATTGGTGTAATGTTTATATGTGGAGATATTTGATGAATTCCTTAATGCTTCATACTTTTTATGATTTGTTGATGACAAGTCATTTTGCAAAGTTAGCCTGAACCACGTTTGCTTTAGTTCGGTTGTGGATGCTTGTTCAAGCTACGCTAGCAGTGGGTGTTTGGATGGAGATTCGCAACATGAAAATCCTTGAGTTCCCTTAGAAGAATGCACCGACTTTGTGTAGTTGTTGGTTCTCATGGCGAAGCGAAGTCTGGTTTCATGAGGAGTTTGTCTATCTTGGCATATTTCATTATATCATTGTCCTTAGAATAGTTTTCTAAACCCTTGTCCTTTTTTTTCATTTTCTTTTCGTAGCCGGTTAGAAGAAGTTCCATTTCACAAGGAAAATAACATAAGGAGTCAATTCAGTGTAAGTCCCTTTGTGATTACCAGCAAAATCACATCAACTACTGAGTCTATCCATTGCAAGTCAAGACCTGACATATCATGAACCTTGGAGTTGTCTCATTGGATCACATTGTTTAGCCTTTGAGAGACTTTATTTAAGAGAGGATAGAATACTTAGTATTTTATTCTGAGTTTGCATGTGCATAAAAAACACATCAACAAATGGGCATCGATTCATATGGGATTGTGCCTATCTGGAGATATCCGTTGCCTCTTCAAGTGTCCGCTGACTTTTCAAATTAGTGTTTGTCTTTGATATCATTAATATGATCGCACTTGTCTTATAAAGACTTTCTGTCATGTCCCCATTTTTGAAGTAACATAAAAATGTTTTAATTGTAAATTAATTTTATAAAGTATTTTTATTTGCTTTATAAAATTAATATTTTATTTTAAGTTACTTAAGTCGGTATTAAAACACTTTATAAATTAAAGTGTTATTGTACACACATTTAAAAAGTGCAAGTGCAAGCATTTAAAAAGGTTAAGTGTGGCTGTGTACACATAAACTTGCATTTAATAAAATTAGGTTGGGCCTAATTGATGTAAGGGCTTTAAAAGAAGCCCTGAGAGTCATTGTTGAGCATATATGGATATCTGTATGTTTTGGTTTTGTGTTTGTGTCTTTTGACAAATTGTATTCAGCTGATTGACAAGGTGATGTTCCCTTGCATTTGCTAAGCCGAGGAGATGACCCCTTGGTGAATTGTTGAGGTGAAATCATTTCAGATTTCACAACTGAGCTTCATTGTGTCTTGAGTTTGGTATTTTGCTGAATAATTTGACATTTGGTGGGAGACCATTGAGTCAATAATATTGAAGATCATTTGTATGCAATTTTCAGAATAAAGTTTATGCAAATTTGATGTATTATTTGTGTAGAGGGTTTTATTGCAAATTTATGGATTCATAAATAAATATAAATTTGCCAGAGTATAAATCGATATATGTATATATGTCTAATGCTGAAGCTTTGATTTGAATTATATATATATATATATATATATATATATTTGTTTATATTGTGTTGCATTACAAGAAATAATTTCTGATAGAGGTTTCAGTTAAATCCTTATTTTTATTATCATCCAGAGATTTAGTGGTTCGTGGGCCCCATCAGCAGCTCTAAATTGTGTGAAGTGAAATTGAAATAAAAGAATCGATCCATATCCTTCACCGCTGGTAAAAAAGAGTTCGCAGATAATAAGGAGTTTCTGATGTTTATGCTTTGAAGATATCTTCCGCACATCAAGAGAAGTCCGCCTCAAATCAAAAGATAATATTCAACAATATATAGTTGACGAAGATACAGAATTTCATATTTGTGAAGGTCGACGAAGCATACTCTTGGGTGCCGATTGGATTTCCTAGTCAGACTTTGATAGCGGAGCACATTTCTAGGGATCGAGATATTCATTGTAAGAAAAATGGAGTTACAGAGTTGCGCCTCCATATTGAGTTGATACTTCTTCAGAGATCGCGGGCCCAGCATGATCGTGGAGTATGATATTCTAAGCGCCGAACGGAGATTCAAGCATAGGAGATACGGGTCGCGACTTTGTAAAGGGATAATACAGACCACAGCGGACTTCATCTGAGATATGGAAAGCATCAGTAAAATAAAAGATAATCAAATCTTTAATTTGATTATCATAATCTATTTTGGCTATCACTTGGCATATTTTAGACTTCATATTCCTCTTCCTGCCGAGCGCATCAGTTGGAAAGTGTTGCATATGAAAGATACACGGTTGGTAGCTACATGGTAGTCATATATTCATCGCACCAGCTACAAGTTTGAATACTGTTGCATCCTTGAGTTCGCCGTTCCTCAGGAGCTCACTACCATTTGATTTGACGGACCTTGGAGAAGAGATTGCCATTGTAGAATTGCACTCACGCAAGAGTTTGACTTGCATCTCTTATTGGGAGCAGATCAGATCAGTTTTCATTGCATAAGAAGAGAACACAAAATTAAATATCCTTCAGGGGTATCATGATATTGAGCTGGTGTCAAGATTTGCTGCATTTATAAAGTAGAAAAGAACAAACATTTCAACAATATCCACCCGGGATATTACACTTTCTCTTTAAGTCTTTAACATTATTTAAACTACTTTATAGTAGTCTGCTGCCCTTTTAGAAATATTAATTGCAGCTTTAAGACATAAAAATATTTATATTTTACAATTATATTTATATATTATATTTATATAATATATTATTATAATTATAATAATATTAAAATTGATAATATAAATAAAATAAAATATAATATTATATTTAAATTGATAATAATATATTTGTATTTATATTTATTATTTATAAATACAATAAATATATTATATAAAAATATTTATAAAATAATATTATTATATATGATTATCATCCAAATTGACCATATGAGGCAAAAAGCGACATCTCCGTCTTTGTCATGATGTTTAAATCTTTAATTTAAATAATGCCTTAATATTGGGATATGACACTTTTTTTTCTTAAAATCAAATTTAAAATTTGGTTTTAATTGTTCTCTCTCCAAGTGATTGCTATGAGCCAACTTAAAGTGCAAATTAATTGAATTGCACAGTCATAATTGGCTTCCATCAACAATCTCTGGATGTGGTTATCCTAATGTTAGGGAATCGATGATGACAATTCTAATCGGATGCCATCCTCTCGAAGTATTGGTTTTTGATTTAATTTGACACTATCAACATCTTGGTCTTTGGATTCATCTCTCCAAGAAGCAGCATTAGCAAGCTGAATACTATTTGAAACCAATGCTACGTGTGAACCTTTGCTTGTGCTATTGTGATTTTGTTCGAAAAAAGTTTTGCTTTCCTGTTTGTTGTGGCCTATACATGCCATGCTTGAAGTGAATTCCCCATGGTAGTAGCATAACCTGTCGTTTAATTGCAGTTGCAGTTCAGAGTGGCTAGATTGTCCTCTTCCTTCATCTTTTGAGTACATTGACATTGGCTGAAAAGGAACTCAATTGGATGTTTCGTGCCATTTTTTATTTAACAAATATAAATGTATTCATCAACCGAATTCAGTATTGAACAAAAAGAATGAAGTAAACAAATGTATGAACAAGGTCTTTCTGATTGTGGTTTCCGTTTTACTATCAACGATTTTGTTTCTAACAGCCCAAAATGAGTACTATATATCATATTAAGATGAAATCCTCCAAATCATGGGTGAATTCTATGAAGCACACAAACCTAAGAAAAACAAGTCATAGAATTGAAAACCCAGAAATTTTGTTATTTTACCACTGAATCTAGGTTGGGATGCTTGCAGTATTTTTTATTTTCAGACCATGCTTGACGTAATTTGATGTTCCATATTATGTCATGAGCATATTGATGAACTTGTTGATGAGTCAAAGTTAGTAAAGCATTGATACTGTTAGTGCAGTTGATGTAGTTCCCAAATGTGTTATTTTGCTCTCTTGAAGTGACTCTTTGTGGAGCTTGTTTATCTGCCAAAGAAGATGGAACTCCAAAGGCCCTTAATCTGCATTTTCCTAGACCATGAACCATATGGATGGGCATAGTAATATGTATAAAGGCATCCAATACTCAATAAAACACAAAATTCCTATGCTTAAATTGATGGCTTTACTTGGAGGATCAAATGGATCAATGTCAAGGGTATTTTTTTTCCATTTGTTAAACCATTGAAGTGGATGATATTCAAGTAGAATGCTTTCACACAATGAGCTCTCCTTATTAAATTGCCCTCTGCTATTGTCAAATCTTTGTAGATGACAATTTCGTGATTTGACCTCTGTTGAAAATGAAAAGATTGAGCTCAATGTCAAACTTATCTAGTCTGTTTATCTAAACATTAAACCATGTATATAAATGATCTATTTATTAAATATTATGGAGGAACTCATTGTTTCAAACTTTTCATTTGGTAGTGGCTTACAATTGCCAGTATAAGCTCCATGTTTGTACCTGTTTTGAAATCTTAAATCCAATTTAAGACATCCTGACTATAAATTATGTTAATGATATGGATTCACCTAAAAATTAGTTAAAAACGTATGGAATTACCTTGGGATTTTTCATATCTTTTGTTATTCTGATGTATCTACAACAAAATATAGACAAAAAAAGTTAGCAGAAGCTATATTATTAACATGTAAGATGTTAATTCAAAAATACGCCTTCACTGCAGACTCCACTTGGCTGCACTTAAGGGCTGCACAAGGATGCCTCCCTTTATCCACTCTTTCGCTTTCCTACCGCACCATACAATCACTTGATGCACAATGTTACTGCCTGCACTGTCTCCAAGTAGGTACACTTACTCCAGGTCTGCATTGTTGAGAAATTATGCCTCAAACTCATTGATGAAACCCCAGTTCAGCTCCCAGCAAGCTCAGACTTTCTGAAATGTTGCATCTATTCCTTTACCGCAATACCGTCAAGTTCATTTGGTAGAGGTGCGGGTTGGCAAGTCATACCGCCACCTCGCGGATGTACGTGATGTGGTGTGCGGTGGTGCGGTTTGCACCGCTACCCCGCGGCGATCTGCTTTTGAGCATGTGGTAGAGCGGTAGACATTGCCATACCACGACAGACTTTGTTGGACATAGCAGTGTAGCAGTGGACGGTGAATGGAGAGGCTTGCGGTGGTGTGGGATTACCGCCACCTCGTGATAGCAAGTGGAAAGGCTTGCGGGTGTGCAAGTCTTACCGTCACCCTGCCACAGCTCGTTAAAAGGCTTGCGGTGGTGCGGTATGGATCCCGTTGCACTGCGATGGATAATGAACATGCCTGCGATAGTGCGGGTCATATTGCCATCCCGCGATAGTTCGAAACATTGCCTGTGGCAATGCGTTATGAACCACAGCCCCGCGGCTAGTCGGAAATAGTCTTGCGGTATGGTGGTAACGGCTGGAAAGTGACTGGTAAAGACAATTAAACTTCCTATGACGGTTAGTCTGGTATGGAAGTTGGAGTGATGGTTTTCCTGGAACGTTTGTGAAGTCTGTAATATAATAGAATGCAATAATGCATTGAATAATGCAGTGTGGATCGATGGTGTATTGATTTGAGTGAGTGAATGGTAATGTAATGCTACTGGATTCGATTTGGGAATTGACCCCTGGAAGAGCATAGCTCTGTAACTTGTATGGAATTTATGTTTTACTGTAATACAAGAGATCTCTGCTTTGGTGTGTGGGTTTTTCTCTCGTAAGGGTTTTCCCACATAAATCTAGTCTTCATTCTGTGTGATGTTTTAATTCTCTGTTCTATTATTTTCATGTGCATCTTAAGTGAACTGTAATTGTGCGAATTGTATGAACTTTCTGTATCTCTCCCCTGAAAAATTGGCATTAGGAAGGCGTTTCTGCACTTTGCATTCCATACAAGTGGTATCAGAACTTGGCCAGTTGTGTTATCCTTGTGGGTGAGTCGGGTTTTTTGTGCTGATTTTGTCGAGTGGGAGTTTTGCAAAGAAATCTAGTTTGAAATCTTATTGCAGATTTAAGATGGCGAGCACATCCAGAAGAATAGAGATTGAGAAGTTCAACGGTGGCAATTTTTAGTTGTGGAAACTCAAGATGGAAGATTTGCTCGTGGATCGTGAGTTATGGGCTGTAGTGTCCTCTACCAAACCATCAACAACCTTGCAAGATGACTGGGATGCAATGGACCAGAAAGCCAAGGGTCTGATTAGACTATGCTTGTCCGATTTAGTTCTCTTGAATGTCCATGAAGAGAAGATTGCGAAACTTCTGTGGAAGAAGCTTGGTGACATTTATCAAGGGAAATCTTTGGTAAATAAGCTATTCCTGAGGAAGAAGCTAGATTCTTTGAAAATGGAGGAAGGAGCGTCCGTTGCAAATCATTTGAATGTGTTTAACATGATCATTGCACAGTTAACGTTTGTTGGTGTGAAAATAGAAGACAAGGATTGTTGCATGCTCCTGTTATGTTCTTTGCCTAACACATGGGATCACCTGGTGATGGCTATTGGGAGTACAACCACTTTCAAGATGGAAGAAGTGGTTGCTTTGCTACTGTTAGAGGAAATGCGGAGGAAATCTTCTGAGATGGCCAAGGAGGCCCTTGTTGTTCGAGGCAGAACAAAGGAGAAAGGCAAGAAGAAAGACAAGAAGTCTAAATCCAAGTCAGAGGGGAGATCAAAGTCTCCTGGTAAAAAGTCCAAGGTGAAATGCTGGACATGTGGGCAGACTGGACACATCCGGAAAGATTGTAAAGAGGAGAAGAAGAAGAAAAAGAAGAATAATTCTTCTGATGATGAATCTTCTCAGAGTGAGTTAGATGCCTTCATTGCAGCCTTGGCAACTTAGGGATCAGATGATGTTTGGTTGATTGACTCAGGTGCATCCTTTCACATGACCTTTCACAGGGATTGGTTCTCAAAGTACGAGAAGTATGTTGGTGGAAGGGTGTATCTGGGCGATGATTCTCACCTGGAAATTGTTGGCCGTGGAAGAGTCAGAATTCATTTTTTTGATGGAAGAGTGAAGGGAATCGATGGTGTAATGCATATACCAGGTCTAGCTCGAAATCTACTTTATGTAAGTAAGCTTAATGATGCTGATGTACAAGTCTCTTTCTCGAATGGTGTTTGTAGAATGACTAGAGGCTCTATGGTGTTCGCTAAGGGTGCATGAATTGGCACTCTGTTCAAACTGGATGCACATGTAGTTCAATGTAATAGTGCTTTTGCAAAGTCAAGTAACTCTAATCATGTAGAGAAGGAGGACGTTGTTCCTATGGGTGCTAAGTCTTTGGAGATGAAGCTCCCAGCAGAGAAACGATGTTGTGGCATCATAGACTCGGCCACATTGGTGAAAAAGGCTTTAAAGCCGTGAAAAATAAAAACCTGGTTGAAGGGCTTGATGATTGTAATCTTTAGTTCGATTTTTGCGAACATTGCATATATGGAAAGCAACACCGTGTTTCATTTTATTCCAGTCATAAATCTTCTAGAATTTTGGATTATGTTCACTCTGATGTATTTGGTCCAATTAATGTTCCTTCGTTATCGAAATCTGTGTACTTTGTTTCGTTCATAGATGATTATTCGAGGATATTTGTTTATTTTCTCAAAAGTAAAACTAAAGTTTTCAGTCGGTTTAAGGAATTTAAAGCCTTGGTAGAAAAATAAAATGCTTGAGGACAGATAATGGCGGTGAGTTATGTTCTGCAGATTTTGAAAAGTATTGCAAAGACCATGGAATGAAAAGGCATAAAACAACTCCTTACACTCCACAGCAAAATGGAGTTGCAGAAAGGATGAATAGAATGCTGATGGAAAGGGTGAGAAGTATGCTGAGTAGTGCTGGTCTGGAACAGAAGTTCTGGGCTAAGGTTGTAGCTACAACATGTTATCTAATTAACAGATCTCCCACTTCGACGCTCGTGGACAAGACACCTATGGAAGCGTGGTTTGGTAAGAAGCCCTCTTTGAGACACATTAGAGTCTTTGGTTGTGAGGTGTATGCATATGTGCCTAGTGAAAAAAGATCTAAATTGGAAAACAAGGCTGTAAAATGTATCTTCATCGGTTATGGAATTGGTGTGAAAGGGTACAAGCTTTGGAACCCAGGTATTGAGAAGGTGTTGTATAGTAGAAGTGTGATCTTCCGTGAGCTAAAACCTTCTACAGTTGATCTGCAGCCAGAGGTGAAAGAAACAGAAAAGGAGGTAGTTGAAATCCCTCTTACTCCAGATAAGGATGAACTATGAACTCCTAGTGGACCTGTTAGTGAGGAGAGCTCAAGCAGCTCTGAAAATTCTGAATAGGATGAAGAACCTCAGCCTCAGCTAGTGAGGAGGTCTACATGAGAGAAGTGGCAACCTGAAAGGTTTGGTTATTCTATGTTGGATTCCAGTTGTGCCTATGCTTTGATTGCTAACACTAATGAGCCTAGAACTATTAGAGAGGCTATGGGTATGTCTGATGCAGATTCCTGGTTAGAAGCCATGAATGAAGAAATGGCGTCATTGAAGAAGAATAAAACGTGGGATCTGGTACCTATGCTTGAAGGTTGAAATCCTGTTGGATGTAAATGGGTGTTTAAAAAGAAGATTGGTCTTGATGGCAGTGTTGAGAAGCATAAAGCAAGGTTGGTCGCGAAAGGATATTCCCAGGTGGAGGGAATTGATTATGGAGAAATTTTCTCCTGTAGCTAAGCTGACGTCTATCAGATTTCTGTTGTCACTTGCCGCAGCATATGACTTAGAAATTGAGCAGATGGATGTGAAGACAACATTTCTTCATGGATATTTGGAAGAAGAAATTTACATGTCCCAGCCAGAGCACTTCGTTGAAAAAGGTAAGGAAAACCTGGTTTGCAAATTAAAGAAATCTCTGTATGGTTTAAAGTAGTTGCCTAGAATGTGGTACCAGAAGTTTGATACCTATGTGTTTTCTTTGGGGTTTGTGAGATCAAAGTCTGATCATTATGTTTACTTTAAATCTGAAAATGGTCATCTCCTTATTATTGCCCTGTATGTGGATGATATGTTGTTCATTGGAAATGGTAAGGGTATGATTTCAGAATTTAAATCTCAATTGTCAGCACAGTTTGAAATGAAAGATTTAGGTGCAACTAGGTATATTCTGGGGATGGAAATCATAAGGGATAGGGGAAATAGAAAACTTTGGCTTAGCCAGAGCAAGTATATTAATACTATCCTAGAGAGATTTAATATGACAGATTGCAAGCAGCTAGTTGTTCCAGTGTTGCAGGGAACGAAGCTATCTGTTCAAGATTGTCCAAAATCTCCTACTAAGATGGAGGACATGACCAGAGTGCCTTATGCAATTGCAGTTGGCAGTTTGATGTATGCAATGGTCTGTACAAGGCCAAACATTGCCCAAGCAATGAGAGTACTTAGTCGATTTTTGGCTAATCCAGGAAGGCTGCATTGGGATGCTGTGAAAAGAGTTTTCATATATTTGAAGGGTACTGCTGAGTACGCCTTCTGCTATCATGGTTACTCTAGTGGATCTCAGATTTCAGTTAGCATTCGTGGATATGTGGATTTTGATTGGGCAGGGAACATTGACAGTAGAAGATCCATCAGTGGATATGTATTCACGTTGTTTGGTGTTGCAGTTAGTTGGATGAGCAAGCGGCAGGCTGTAGTCTCTTTATCTACTACTGAGGCGGAGTACATGGCAGCAACTCATGCCTGTAAGGAAGCTATTTGGCTTAGACGTTTGTGTTTTGATGTTGGTTTCGATGCAAGGCAGATTACTGTCTGCTGTGACAGTTAGAGTGCTATTTGTTTGGCGAAAAATCCCACTTTCCATCCTAGGATGAAACATATTGATGTGCAGTATCATTTTGTTTGTGATATGGTGGAGGATGGAAAGGTTAATTTGGAGAAGGTGGATACTCTGGAGAATGTTGTTGATGTATTGACAAAACCGGTGAGCACAAATAAGCTCTGATGGTGTGCTGGTTCAATGGGCCTTGGGGCCTATGATTCACAGTGACTTCAAGCGTTGGAAGGGGTTCAGTGAGTTCTTCGTCAAGTGGAAGAATGTTGAGAAAGTATGCCTCTAACTCATTGATGAAACCCCAGTTCAGCTCCGAGCAAGCTCAGACTTTCTGAAATGTTGCATCTATTTCTTTACCGCAATACCGCTGAGTTCATTTGATAGAGGTGCGGGCTGGCGGTTCATACTGCCACCTCGCGGAAGTGCGTGATGTGGTGTGCGGTGGTGTGGTTCGCACCGCCACCCCATAGTGGACGGTGAATGGAGAGGCTTGTGGCGGTGCAGGATTACTGCCACCCTGCGATAGCAAGTGGAAAGGCTTGCGGGTGTGCGGGTTTTACCGCCACCCTGCGATAGCAAGTGGAAAGGCTTGCGGGTGTGCGGGTTTTACCGCCACCCCGCGGCAGCCTGTTAAAAGGCTTCCGGTGGTGCGGTATGGATCCTGCCACACCGCAATGGATAATGAACATGTCTGTGGTAGTGCGGGTTATACCGTCATCCCGCAATAGTTCGAAATATTGCCTGTGGCAATGCATTATGAACCACAGCTCCGCGACTAGTCAGAAATAGTCCTGTGGTATGGCGGTAACGGCCGGAAAGTGACTAGTAATTACGGTTAAACTTCCTGTGACGGTTAGTCTGGTATGGAAGTTGGAGCGATGGTTTTCCTGGAATGTTTGTGAAGTTTGTAATATAACAGAATGCAGTAATGCATTGAATAATGTAGTGTGGATCGATGGTGTATTGATCTGAGCGAGTGAATGGTAATGTAATGCTGCTGGATTCGATTTGGGAATCGACACCTGGAAGAGCATAGCTCTATAACTTGTATGTAATTTATGTTTTACTGTAATACAAGAGATCTCTATTTTGGTGTGTGGGTTTTCTCCCGTAAGGGTTTTCCCATGTAAATTTGGTGTTCATTCTGTGTGATGTCTTAATTCTCTGTTAAGTTATTTTCATGTGTATCTTAAGTGAACTGTAATTGTGCGAATTGTGTGAACTTTCTGTATCTCTTTCCTGAAAAATTGGCATTAGGAAGGCATTTCCGCACTTTGCATTCCTTACATGCATGCGAGCACACCCATGTCTTGGATTCGAATCCCAAACATAGCCATTGCAGCGCCAAGAAGCAATCCTCGTAGGCTGTGGGAGGGCGGTGCTTGGGAGCCAACTTGTAGTTTACGAACACTATCATCCCATTTACAGTTGCCACTAGTTTTGTAGAGTTCTCGGGAGCCAATCTGTTTCAATTAATTTATAAATTCAATGAGGAAATACAAACGCATAGGACAAATGAAACACCAACTGCCAATTTTAGAGTTAAATGCCTTCCATGACTATTCGTTGGTTCAAAATCAACATCCTCAGCAGTTCTGCATCCCTTCCACCTTTTTGAATGAATGAATGAAAGATTTTTAATGACGTCCACGAGACCAAGCAATCTAAGGGACCAAGAGCCATATTCTTAAGACATTTTCAAGTTTCTTTTGATGTCAGATCTTCTACTATGAATCTTGACCAATAAACCAACCATATTGTGAAGCCTTGCCTCTTCAAATAACTCACTTAGGCTGCCCACCTTCAAATTGTTTTCATACTAACTACGGATATCCGCATACACTACGCACTCTATGATGAAGTGCCATTCAGTTGCAACCACCCCTTTACTGTAAAAAATGCAAGTTTTTTCTTCCCAATCTTCCTTGGGGACTGTCCATCTACCAGTCTCACACCTAAGATGATGTGATCCAGTCCTCAACTGTGCAACTAATAGCTTAGCCTTTCCCTTAAGTGCAGCCCGCATATTGGCTTTTTCACCATGTTCCCATGAAGGATTGTACTCAGACATTATGTGCTTTTTTTTGGCCAATCTGTTTTGTCCACATGACAGTCCTGAATTTTTCCAACACAAACTTTTTTATTTCCTCATTATTGTTAGGACATTCTTGCAAATTAATGTCCCATTTGCTTATCCACTTGTTGTTCTGCTTCATCCACATCTTCTTCCTACGATTTAATTCCTCCTCTACAACCATTTTGGGCCAACAATGCTTATCCATGTTTTCAACCCTTTTTAAGTAACTTAGCAACCAAATTATTGCTAATGCCTCTATTGGGAAAGTTTTGCTTCAGCTAAAAGGATCTCATAGGGGACTGTTGTTTTGACTTTGAAACTACTAGTAATTAGATGTTTTTGAATTCTTTCTATTGTTTCCACTTGTGATTTGACATGCTTCTCCCCCAAACCTCACAACCATAGAGGACAACCAGCGTGACCAACAAACCAAAAAGGGTTTTCTTGGTTTTCCAATCCCATAGTTCCGCTTTTCTACACATGTTCTGAAGTAGGTAAGATGATCCCCATCCTCCTTGAATCCTTTTCGTTCCACATGTCTCCCAGTTGAGTCCATTGTGAAAATCAATTCCCAAGTACTTGTATTCTTCCACTATCTCCAACGAGTTTCCTTGAAAAATAAAATTAACCTATTGCTTCTTCCTTTTTAATGAAAAATCATGACTTTGGTCTTCCTAGTATTCACTTGCATGCTGACCTCTTGGAAAAAGAGTTCTAAAGCCTTCAAATATTCTCTCAAACCATGATCTGTTTTTGCCATTAGGATAAGATAATCTACATACAAAAGTACCTTCACCACATAACCTGCCAGCTGGATACCCCCTCCATCGGTTTTGTTTAACCAAATTTTCAAGTTTATCAATATATAAACCAAACAGAGTGGGGGATAGAGGACATCCTTGTTTAACTCTGATATTAGCCCTAACTTGCTCATATAGCTTATGCACTGCTGCTCTATACTCATATGAAATCCCAAGTTCCTCCATCTTGTTCCAAAGTTTGTCCCTGGGTACCGTGTCAAAGGCTTTTTTAAAATCAATGAAGCAACAAAAAGCTTCCCCTCCTTGAGTGTCCCAAACTTTTTCAATGAAGAGTCTAAGAGTGATGCAATGATCAATGGTACAGTGCCTTGGTCTAAAGCCTGCCTGCCCTTTGGCTCTTTTTCCCTCTTTTTTTGCCCAACTATTGATTATGCGTTCTATCATGCTCCCAAAAAGTTTTCCAAGAAGAGGATTGACCATAATAGTGTGATAGTTAGAAGGATTATGTAATGTCCCCATTCTAGGAATGGTCGCCATTAGAGAGGACTTAGACTTATCACTTCACTCCGAGACTCTTGGAGGTTTATCTTCCTTGGAGCGGACCATCTGAGAGAGTTACTCATACAGAGATATGTCATGGGATATGGAGTCTTGACATGATCATGCTAAGAGGTAATATTGTATTGTATAGATGCCATGACGACATAAGGAGATACTTACATTCATGCCAAGAGAAGTATAATGATGCCTTGTTTACACTTTCATTCATGATCACATTATTATGGAGGTTGTTACCTTGGGCGCTCATGAGGGAGGCTAATAAACAAAGGGCATTAATCCTGTCTAGGTTGGCTCTAGGGAGTTGGGCGCCTAGGTCGGTCTCTGTGAGGGAAAATGATGGGAAAAGGTGCCTAGGTTGGCCAGCCAACATGGAGGATGAGTTTCATGTATAAATAGAAGATGTTTTGGCATTCCAAAGGCATCATTCAAGCATCTTATTCATTCATCTTGGAGAGCGATCTCTTGAGAAAGGTATTGGGACGAAAACCTCACTGTCCTATTGGAGGATCCCATAACGGGAATTCACTTGCACTTCATTATTTGGAGCAGACTTATATATCAGATTTGAAGATCACATCTAGGCACTTCTTTGGTGTTGATTGTCCATTTGTAATGTGACATACCTGTTTGTATTTTTTAAGATCTTTTATGTGTTATTTTATTATTTTTATGTGATCTTTCAGACTAGAGAGAAGAATGCAGAAGGGGTTTTCAGTTTTCCTGCAGATGTGTTGCCGGAGCATACAATATATTGCATATAACATATACCCAGAAAATATACAAGTATTATGAGAGAAATATGAAAGACCCAGTTCATATATTGGCAAATAAAGAGGTTCTATCACATACCCATATGCAGATTTGAAACTTCAGTCTTAAGCTATTGACGGACCAGAAAATGGGTATCACCCAAATCACTCCAAACTTTGGAGAATACAAAGTATTAAGCATACAATGATATCAGCAATACACAGAGCTCTAAACACCTCTAACAATGCAGATTCCAAAATACTCGCAATGAGAAATGAGGCCCAAAGACTCCAACGTCACTCCTGGGGTGTACGGCCTTGGCTGGAAGTGATTATCAGCAACAAGAATGTTGTACAGCGGCTGCAATAACTCTGCAATAAACTGTATGCTATCAACAAGGCTAGGCGACCATATAGGAGTGCAAAATCTGCCTTTAATCACCTCAAAACTCCACCTTGCAATGGTTCGGCTAGGGCTGAATGGTACGGCCAGCAACTGCAAATAATAACAGTCCCAAAACTTATAGAATCTGCCTCAAAATCACTAGTGAACTGATCCCATTTCTGTATGAGAAGAACTCAATGAAATATGCAAGAAGTATGTCAAGTCTCTCAAATCCTCAGCAAATAGGCTCCATTGAAGCACATTCATGAACACTAGATGCATTCACCTCTACTAGCACCTTTGGGTGATCTTCCACACCTGTAGAATGCCGTTACTTAGGGAGGTTTCCGTCTCCAAGAACTTGGTTCGAATCCTCAAACCCTCAAAACCCTCGCAGAGCTCACAAAGAGAAATATCATAAACATAGCATGTGCAAATGAGCTTTTTTTCCACCTTTTATTTGCCTCACCAAGCCCAACGCCCCAAAAGGAGGGAATTTCACTTGTTTTTATTATTTAAATTCATCCCCTTTTGTCTCCCATGGGCGTCCACCTCCTAGGGGGGTCACTTTTTAAGTTACAACTTATTTTATAAAGTGACAACATAATATTTATTCATAGAGTCCCAATTAATAAATAGATTAAACTTCGGACTTTAAAATAAATAACAAGATGATACCGGAATGCCATGATATATAGCTCATTGGAAAGCCCTCGACGAGCGAATCCAACCCCACTCCGAAAATCCCGATCCGGTACTGACCCCAGACTTACTAAAAATAGTAACTGTTGAGAGCAAATTGAGCCAGCTCAGAGTGTGCCAACTGTATCCACTGACCTCGAATCACAACTCCATCATCAAAAAACACCTCCCCGACCAACTAACCACAGTTCCCTAACCAAAACTGCTAGTCCACGGGAACCCAATGATGGACTACCATGTATCAAGAAGGGGACATTACAGTCCGCCCTCCCTAAGATTGCTTGCCTCAAGCAATCTCAGATTAGGATGCTCCAATATCTGCTCATTTTCCCAAGAAGCATCCTCCACTGGTAGGTTGTTCCATTTAACCAGGTACTCTCTGATAGTCCTCCTCAAAGTATATTCTATGGTGTCAATTATTGCCTCGGGTACCAAAATCAATTTCCCCTCTTTATCAAGAGGAGGTAACTCTACAGATGGTGTCACATTATGCCCCAGTGCCTTCTTAAGGCGAGATATATGAAATACATTGTGTACCCGGCTACCTGCTGGCAATTCCAACTCATAAGCCACCTCTCCAATTTTCTTTGAGATCTTGAAAGGTCCATAATATCGTGGCTTAAGCTTCTTTGCACCACTCTTCTTAAGAGTGGACTGTCTATAGGGCTGCAACATTAAGTATACTATGTCACCGACCTCGAATGATCGCTCAGTCCTCTGCGGATTTGCATACTGCTTCTACTGATTCTAAGCCTTATATATGTTCTCCTTCAAAGACCTCATAATATCCTGACTCTCCTAAAGGTCTTTGGCCTTAGGCACCCTGCTATCACCAAACAGCAAATCAACAAAGCTCGGTGCCTCATACCCATACAAAGCCATGAAGGGTGACATCTAAATGGACATGTGATAAGTGGAATTATAACAGTACTCTCCTATGTGAAGCCACTTAATCCATGCCTTTTGCTGCCCTGACACATAGTTCCAGAGGTATCCTTCCACCCATTTATTGACAATCTCTGTTTGGTCATCTGTTTGCGGGTGGTAGCTCGTATTGGGGGTGAGCTCTGTCCTTGTCAACCTGAAGAGCTCCTGCCAAAAATTACTAAGGAACCTGTTGTCCCTATCACTGACAATGCTCCGTGGCAACCCATGAAGGCGGAATACCTCTCTGAAGAATAGTTCTGCTACTTGAGCTGCAGTATAGGTGGTAGGAATAGCAAAGAAGTGTGCATACTTCGTCAATCGGTCCACCACCACATAAATACAGTCCCTGCCTTGGACTTTAGGTAGGCCTATGATAAAGTCCATAGAAATGCTATCCCACTTCCTCTCAAGAATGGGTAGGGGATGCAATAATCCTCCCGAGAAAGAGTGTTCCTATTTATTCTGTTGGCATATCGGACACTCTCTCACATACTGCATAAATTCTGTTTTGAGGCCCTTCTAGGTGAACCTCTCTGACCTGTCTATGAGTTTTGAAGTACCCTAGATGCCCTACCATAGGCAAGTCATGGAATGCCCTCAAAACCTTCTGCTTCATCTATGATCCTAGCACTAAGAAGATCCTATCTTTGTAAATGATTAGATCATTTACCACCATGTACTTGTCATCCCGAATAGTGCCATCAATTATTCCAGTAGCCCACTTGTCCTTAGCATATTCTCCGGATATCATCTCCCTCCAATCATCTGAAATAGCACCTAAGGCATTCAAATGGGGCCTCCTGGACAAAGCGTCAGCAACTATGTTCTTCTTACCTTTGACATAAACAATGTCAAAGTCATAGGCTTGTAGTTTGCTAACCCACTTCTGCTGCCTCTTGTTCAGGTCCTTCTGCCCAAGGAAATGTTTCAGACTGTTATGATTAGTCTTTACCACAAATTTGCTGTCCACAAGATACTGTCTGAATTTAGCCAACGCATGCATGATGGCTAACATCTCCTTGTCATATATGTTGTAACTCCGTTCCACATCCCTCAACTTCCTGCTTTCAAATGATATGGGGTGCTTATCCTGCATGATTACCGCACCAATGCCTTCTCCTGAGGCATCACACTGCAACTCGAAGGGTTTGTTGAAATCTGCTATTGCCAACACAGGACATATACTCATAATCTGCTTGAATCTGTCAAAACATTCATGTGCACTATCAGACCAACTGAAAGCATCCTTTCGAGTTAAATCTGTGAGGGAGCAACTGATTGTGAAAACCCCTTCACAAAACGACGGTAATACCCACAAAGGCCAAGGAATCCCTTGAGATGCGAGAGATTCTTTGGTGGTGGCCAATCCACAATTGCCTGAATTTTTTCTGGGTCTACTTTCACGCTACTAGCACTGATAATGACTCAAATAAAACAACTCGGTCATCCCAAACTCACACTTTGACATTTTTGCATACAGTGACTCCCGCTCTAGAATGCTCAACACGATTTCAATGTGTTTCAAATGTTCCTCCCATGTCCTGTTGTAAATCAGTATATCATCAAAGAATATCAACAAAAGCCTCCTCAACTGCTCTCAGAATACTCTATTCATGCAGGATTGGAAGGTGGTTGGTGCATTGGTCAATCCGAATGGCATGACCAGGAACTCGAAGTGCCCATAGTGACACATGATATTTGTCTTCTCCACGTCCTCATCCCGGACCCGTATCTGGGGGTAATCGGATCTCAAATCTAATTTGGAGAAGTAACAAGCCCCATGCAACTCATCAATCAGCTCATCAATGTGGGGTTAGGGTACCTGTTTTTAATGGTCTTCTTGTTGAGCTCCTTGTAGTCGATACACATTCTAAGAGTCCCATCCTTTTTCTTCACTAGAACCACTGATGATGCAAATGGACCTTTGCTCGGCTTGATGTGACCCATCTCGAGAAGCTCTTTGATAGCTTTCTCGATCTCATCCTTATACCTCTTCGGGTGCCTGTATGGTGTAGTAATCACTAGTTTTGCACCCTCCAATTCAATCACGTGCTCAATACCCCTGTCAGGAGGTTTACCTGGTGGTATATCACTAAACACTTTGGTGTGTTTAGTCAAGAGAGCCTGTATGTCAGGTGGATACTCCCGTTTCTGCTGTTCTGTCACTGCAGGCATCACCATCACCTCTTCTGCCCACTGCACCTGATCATGACGAATCAATCACTCCATTCGCTTGAGAGAAACCACTCTCAACCCACCATCTGAAATACCCCTGAGCACATGTCGAACTCCGTTCACCTCAAACTTCATCTCCATTGTCCTCAAGTTGAGTGTGAACTCTCCAATATCATGCAACCATTTCATGCCCAACACAACATCCATATCACCCATGTTGACTACATAGAATTTTGACTGACATGTGTAGTTATTCAGCTGGATGGTCAAATTGGGGATTCTCCTAGTACAAGTGAGTACAAATCCATCAGCTACCTTCACCTTGAATCCCTCAAATTCTTGAGTTTTCAACCCCCTCTTCGCAACCAAGCCACCATCTATGAAGTTATGAGTGGCACCTACGTCAAGTAGTGTAATGCAATGCTGTCCACCCAATACTCCTCGGATCCTGAATGACTCCTCTCTCTGAATACTCCTGTCCACCCAATACTCCTCGGATCCTTATCCAATGCCTCAGATGCAACATCTATAACTGAATCATTATCATTCGAATGCTGCTCTGAATATGACTCTGATTCAACGGACTCATTAGCTGAAAAGTATTCCAACTATTTTGCCTTTCCTTGGGCAGCACACTTGTGCTTAGGATCCCAAGGCTTTTTGCAGTGAAAATAGAGCTTCTTCCTCCTAAGGTCATTCAACTGGTCATCGTCTAATCGGGAAGAACTCTTGTGCTGCTGATGTCCTGAATCCTTATGGAAAGGTCTCATGTCTCTCTCCTTATCCCTCCTATGTTGGAAACTCTTAGTCTGAAATTTACTCCTCCACGTAGAAGACTCCATATCACGGGCCTTCTTCATGGCCTCTTGCAATGTCAAAGGGTCCAAACCCTTAATCCATCCTCGTAGAGGATCAGACGACCCATCAACGAAAAGCATGATCAACCTCCGCTCCAAGATATCTGAAACCATAATTGAAAGGTCCTGGAACTCTGAAATGTATGAGTCCACTGATCCACTCTGTCTCAACTGTGCCAGCTCCTTGAACTGCAACTCAGGGTCCTTGTCAAACCTGGCTGTGAACTCCACATAAGATGTAATTTGATCATGTCCCAAGGCTACCTTTCCATTGCTCCACCACTTGTGTGCATTGCCCTCCAAGTGTAAGGCCACATAAGTGATGGCAGCGGCCTCTGGCATGGAGCTGATCTGGAGATAACTATCCAACTTTTGGACCCAAGCTTACGTAGAGGTTTTACCTGAACCATCGAAGTAGGGCAAGGTGATTTTACTGACTTTCTTTTGAAGCTCATGATTTTGCTGCCTATTACCCCCTCTAGGTCTATGTCTCATCCTGAGATCAGAGTAATCCCTGAAAGTCATCTCGGCACGAAACTCTGCACTCAAAGCCTGCCAATCTCTCCAAATCTCATCCCTCGGTACAAAGATAGGAATGTCTAGTCTATCTACGGCTGTGAGCTGTGTAGCACCTCAGTTATTCACCGAAGCCTCTCCATTAGGATCCCTGTGTCTGTTCCCGTCCCCATTGTTCCTATCTCCGATCCGTTCTCCATTACCTCGATCTCGGTGTCTATCTCTATCATTCTGATCTCTATTCCTGTCTCCGTTATTCCTATCCTCATCCAAATCAAGAAATAAACGGGTGAAAAGCTGTGTAAGTGTTGTCTGTGACCTGTCCATCCTATCAATCAACTCCTGCTGTCCTCTGACCAAATCATTTAAGATATACCGCGTGCTGGGTTCTCCGATTTCTCTCTCCCATTTCTTCAGGCTGTACTGGAATCTCACTAGAGAAGGGATCTGTGCAGGGAACTTCGAGATCTTCCTCACTATACAATACTACTAGTTGCTCCTCAGCTGCTGCAACCTCTGTCTCTGACTCAAATGGATCAATCTGTGGTACTTCTCCTTCCTATATTCTCTGTGGATTCCGTGTTCCTTGTCTTTATCTAAAATAATATCTATCTATACTTGGCTACATGTCTCATTCTTGCTTTTGCATGTCTGAATATAACCTCACAGGATGGCAGGAAGAGCTGTGCTCTGATACCACTGTAATGTGCCGTACTTGTTTGTATTTTTTAAGATCTTTTGTGTTATTTTATTATTTTTATGTGATCTTTCAGACTAGAGAGAAGAATATAGAAGGGGTTTTCAGTTTTCCTGCAGATGTGTTGCCGGAGCATACAATATATTGCATATAACATATACCCAGAAAATATACAAATTAGAGAAATATGAAAGACCCAATTCATATATCAGCAAATAAAGAGGTTCTATCACATACCCATATACAGATTTGAAACTTCAGTCTTAAGCTATTGACAGACCAGAAAATGGGTATCACCCAAATCACTCCAAACTCCGGAGAATACAAAGATGTTAAGCATACAATGCTATCAACAATACACAGAGCTCTAAACACCTCTAACAATGCAGATTCCAAAATACCCACAATGAGAAATGAGGCCCAAAGACCCCAACGTCACTCTTGTGGTGTATGGCCTTGGCTGGAAGTGATTATCAGCAACAAGAATGTTGTACAGCCGCTGCAATAACTTTGCAATAAACTGTATGCTATCAACAAGGCTAGGTGACCATATAGGAGTGCAAAATCTGCCTTTAATCACCTCAAAACTCCACCTTGCAATGGTATGGTTGGGGCTGAATGGTATGGCCAACAACTGCAAATAATAATAGTCCCAAAACTTATAGAACCTGCCTCAAAATCGCTAGTGAACTGATCTCCATTTCTGTATGAGAAGAACTCAATGAAATACGCAAGAAGTATGTCAAGTCCCTCCTCAAATCCTCAGCAAATAGGCTCCATTGAAGCACATTCGTGAATGCTGGATGCATTCATCTCTACTAGCACCTTTGGATGATCTTCCACACCTGTAGAATGCCATTACTCAAGGAGGTTTCCGTCTCCAAGAGCCTGGTTCGAATCCTCAAACCCTCAAAACCCTAGCAGAGCTCACAAAGAGAAATATCATAAACATAGCATGTGCAAATGAGCTTCTTTTCCACCTTTTATTTGCCTCACCAAGCCCAACGCCCCAAAAGGAGGGAATTTCACTTGTTTTATTATTTAAATTCATCCCCTTATGTCTCCCATGGGCACCCACCTCCTAGGGGGGTCACTTTTTAAGTTACAACTTATTTTTTAAAGTGACAACATATATTTATTCATAAAGTCCCAATTAATAAATATATTAAACTTCGGACTTTAAAATAAATAACAAGATGATATCGGAATGCCATGATATATAGCTCGTCGGAAAGCCCTTGACGAGACGAATCCAACCCCACTCCGAAAATCCCGATCTGGTACCGACCCTAGACCTACTAAAAATAGTAACTGCCGAGAGCAAATTGAGCTAACTCAGAGTGTGTCAACTGGATCCACTGACCTCAAGCCACAACTCCATCACCGACAAACACCTCTGTGGCTAACTAACCACAGTTCCCTAACCAAAATTGCTAGTCCACGGGAACCCAATGATGGACTAACCATGTATCAAGAAGGGGATATTACACCATTATTTGAGGAGAAGATTGCCCTATCATTGGAGCGCCACCTCTTGGAAGGAGATACCTTGCATAGCTGAAGATTATTTGCAGATCTAGGGTTTCAACATGTAACGTACACCCCTGGTATATGTTTGCTCCGTACTATTTTTTTGTTTTTTGATGTTTTGTTGTTTAGGGTTTTATGGGTTTTGCTTGCATGTTTGATATTGCATGAAATACATATAATATGAACAATATACTGAAAACCCAAAAAAACTAAAAGAGATATCAACAAAATAACAATGACCCAGATTGTATTTAGCCAAGATATGAATTATGGTAACATACTCAGATCAAGATTTACAACTCCGTCCGGAAGCTGTAGCCAGACCAACAATAAAGGCCACAGAAATATGCTCACAACTCCATGAAATAAAGTGATATTGTATTGCAATCAGTAGCAACAACAAATAATGTCCTAGACGCTCAAAATGCAGAGAATGGAGACCATGAAACCAAATTTTAATCCTCTGGAATACCCACGAACTACCTGGTGTAGTACGGCCTGTCTAGGGGCTGTAGCAGCAATGAAGAGTCATCAAAAGCCTCCTAAACCCCTCCAAATTGGACAGTAAGTGTCTGCAGGTCCAAAACGCCTCCACACAAGCATGAAGCACTTCCAAATCTCTTGGCAAACAGCCACAATAAACTCCCAAAATAGTATGGCTAGTACTGGGAAGGTACGGCCCAGCCCAGGTAAATAAACTCAGCTTAAAACAATCTCAAACTGCCTTAAAAATCACTGCTCAAGCATATCATATCAGTGCAGCCCAAAAACATAATGGATCATAGTCATTTCAGCACCAAACTTCATCAAAATGGATTACCTGAAAGCACAAATGAAGCTCCTCCATTCCTCTCCTGATGCAATCTTTCATGCACGAAGAAAGGGACTGATGCAGGGGTTTTTGTCCCAACACCGTCAAGTAAAACCTTAGAGCCAAGCTCCAAAGCCAAAGCACAATGAAACTCACAAAGAGAGCAAAATTCATAATCTTCGCATAAGCAAATGAGAGCACTTTTTGCCTTTTTGTTCTCCTCTAAGCCCAACGCCCAAGATGAGGGTTTTTTATTATTTTTAATTCATTAAACATCCCCTTGTCTCTCCATGAGGGGCATCCACTCCTAGGCAAGTCACTTTTAAGTCACAACTTAAATTTATAAAGTGATTATAATATAACTTAAAGTTATATTATGTCTAATAACATATCATAAGTTAAATCTTTAATTTAACTTATATTGTTTCCAATAGTGCTCTAGACATGTCGAAAACATGAGTCATGTGCAAAGGTCCTCCACAACTTCCCTGCTAAAAATAGCAAGTGCCCGGCTCCCGACTTACTATAAATAGTAAGTCCCCTGAAATGACCCCCTAAACACTTCCATTAGCCTACAGGAATCTGGTCATAGGCAGACCTCATTCGCCCTACTTCTAGGGCATATGTTGGCATGTTTGGTATGTAACTTGTTAGTAAACATTTTGATATATGGTTTGTGACTTGTGGCTGGTTGCCCTAGTCAAATATTTGTCATTTTGGATTGCATTTTCCCAGTTTATAACAGCAGATCAGATTCTTCCATTTATGAGTTAATATCATGGTTGCAAATGTGTATTTCATGGTAAATATTACTTGCATTATTGGGCCGATCGTGTGAAGAAGTTATGTTGGTGTTTTGATGTAATTTATTATCATTATATGCTATTGTCCAAAGTCTGATTTTGGAGCAGCTGTTAGGGTTAGGACAGAATCATAAAGTGCAGAAATTCTAGGGCAGAATTAAGGTTTAAGCAGAAAAATCAATATAATAGCCAAATATCCTATTTAGGCTATTACAGTGGTATCAGAGCCATGATCCTGCCACTCTGTAGGGTTTGATCATATATATATTGAAGAATTTACTATGGATTTGTCTTCCTTCTTGGAAGAATGGAATCTTTTGCGTGGATCTTTTCAACAAATACATGCAAAATTACAGAGGAGGATGGATCAATGGAAGCAAGAAGAAGTAGAAGCCAAAAAGATCAAAAGAGATTGCATGGGAGGAAGGATAGAAAAGGAAGAAGATTTGCAGCCCTATGAGGATAAGGATAAAGGAGAAGAATACATAAGTTTCCATAAGGACATAAATCAATCTATATATGTTGAAGATTGGACTCCAAACCCTAAAGAAGACAAAGCCAAAGGTACACCTCAGCCCCATGAAGATAAAATTGAAGAAGATGCCGCCATGAAAGAGAAAGGTCTATTTACAAGCCATTATGAGGGTTTGAGCAAAGAAGTTTCACACATTGCAAAGAAGGATTACCTAAGGCTTCATAATGATCACACGAAGGAAGGACATGCTATCATGGAGATTGCCAAACCTACAAGGTTGAATCAACTACATAAAGGTATGAGTTCTTTGGATGTTGCTTCATCACCTTTACATCATGTTGACAAGGAATCAAATTGTGGATTGGATATTTGTGAGATGAACATTGTTCATACATTTGAGGATAGTTCAGAAATGTTGCACATATCAAACAACGAGATGTTGTTAAGGTTGACTTAGATTGGCAAGAGTTGAATGATCCCTTGGAGGATAAGGAGGTCATACATGTTACACCTATTATGGAAGACCATTGCTTTGATGGCAACCCCTTGCCCGAGTATGATGATGACTTAGTCTTCACACATGATGCCATGAAGGGAGCTGATTTGGAGCAGCATGATCATAATGACCAATCAAAAATTCTGCATGAAGACATTAGGTCTCATAAGTCACATCCTTTGGAAGGGCAACTACGGGTAAGCAAAGGTATGATTGTGGCAGCTCTAACTCTTTTTGATCATGTTCATAAAATGATGGCAGGCTTGTGTTGGAAGGCCCTAGGAAAACATGAAGACCTTGAAGAAGACCTATATCTTGCCGATCTACATGAGCTCAAGGAGGCCTTGGTGGTAGTGAAGTTCAACTACCTTCACTTGCTTGCGGATAGAGATCATCTTCTCACACTTGGTGAGATATACATGGATGCCTTGAGAAGAAAGGAAGATGAGATGGATAAGCCTTGTTGGGAGAGGGCACACTCTTCATTATACACAACGGAGGCTCAGTCTTCTATGGCAGCTACATGCAAGGGACAACACGCCAATCGAAAGTTTGTGAAGAATGGGCACATGGATGGAGGAATTGATGGTACACAAGGAGACATAGCTTGTAGCTATGGAACAGAGTTCGAGACACATGACACACCTAATTTTCCATCAAAGTCATCACGAGGACCTACCCTAGTTGACGATCACTCACTCATGAGGGAAGAGGAGGTTAAGGACTACAAGGACATCACTCAAAAGCTTGAGGTAAGGTCTGAATTTTGGATATGTAAAAGCAATCCCTTACTTTCAGAATATCAAGACATGACAGAGGTACAATTCAGATTTAAGGTAATTGAATTTCATATAGCGCCCCTTTTTGGAGCTGCACTTGTAAGAGGACACATGGCAAAGGAGGAAGAAGTGATTGACGAGCTAAAGGACAGCTGGATAAGGTATGATAACAGGCCTGATTTTCTGATGTATGGCAGCAGTCCTTTGTCTTCACATTATTATGTTATGACAGCCAAAAGGATCGGCCTTGAGGCATGTAAAATTCAAGGGAAATCTCATGTTGGATCAGCACTTCATGGGAAGTATGCAACAACAATAAAGGAGGTGTTTGACATAGAGGAAGACACTACAGAAATATGACAGAGGTTCTGATTTTGATTTGATCAGCGGTCTTTCATTCTTGCATACTTATAGGTTGGCAGCCCCTACACTTGAGAATGAGAGTGGAAAGATCTTGGTTGTTGGCACTCCATGGAAAATCAAGCATGAAGACTTTGTGGACTGTCCAAGGCACAAGATGATTGAGTTGATATACAGTGACATGGAAGAGGCAAAGAAGGTTCCAAGCGCACGGCATCAAAGGGATGAGCATTGCACGATGGATAGAATGGAGCAATCAGATTTGCATAGTGTAAGGTATGATCCAAAAATCTTTGTTTGTTCACATTGCTTGACCCATGATTTGGTGTCATACCTTTTGGAGAGCCATTCGAAGCCTCAAGTCATAGGCATGGATGGAGTGTTGGAGCACACACTTACTGGATCAGCCACTAGTGCCTTCTCTTCACATGATGAGGGAGTCATAAGTGGTTCAGCTTTTGAGGGTTCGTTGGACATCCTTGGAGAAGATGAGGAGTGATGTGATGTAGCCCTATCATCTTATTGATCCTTTGATGCTGGTCTATGGCATTGGACTTGGTGGTGAGCACGATGGCATTAATTTTCCAGCCTTAGTTCATGGAGTCCTTGAGGAATTTGCTTGTGATGAGACTTAACGGGTAGGTGACTCTTTGATAGAGTATGAGGTTGCCTTGCTTAAGGGATTTGAGACTCATGTCATGGAGACACTTGTTCTTGTTTGGCATCCACTTGAAGGAATGGAGTTTCAGTTGAGCTATGTTACGGGGTATGGAGGTATTGTTATAAGAATGCTTGATTTTGAGTCACTAATGCTTGTATTTCAGCTAGGCTATGGCTTAGGGTCTGGAGATGAGCATGAAGATATTGGTGTCCCAGCCCTAATTCCGGAGTTACTACTTTGAGCATAGATGAGAGATGGTTGTTCTACATTTTCATACATGGAGTTCTTTGAGAGTACTTGGAGGACAGCTGCTGATTGGGTGTTTTGGAAAGGTTTGGATCATCTCTTCATCATTGGAGGATGGCATATGGATGATACTCCATCACCATATGTCATTAGAGGTGATATTTGCAGCCACATAGGTTTGATTTTCAGTTGGGAGGTTGTTGTTTTGATAGTTGACACTATCTCACGGTATACACACTTGCCATTGCTTGAGGGCAAGCAATTCCAGGAAGGGAGGACTGTAATGTCCCCATTCTAGGAATGGTCGCCATTAGAGAGGACTTGGACTTATCACTTCACTCTGGAACTCTTGGAGGTTTATCTTCCTTGGAGTAGACCACCTGGGAGAGTTACTCATACGGAGATATGGAGTCTTGACACGATCATGCTAAGAGGTAATATTGTATTGTATGGATGCCATGACAACATAAGGAGATACTTACATTCATACCAAGAGAAGTATAATGATGTCTTGTTTACACTTTCATTCATGATCACATTATTATGGAGGTTGTTACCTTGGGCGCTCATGAGGAAGGCTAATAAACAAAGGGCATTAATCCTGTCTAGGTCGGCCCTCTCTACCCTACCTAGGTCGGCCTCTGTGAGGGAAAATGATGGGAAAAGATGCCTAGGTCGGCCAGCCACCATGGAGGATGAGTTTCATGTATAAATAGAAGATGTTTTGGCATTCCAAAGGTATCATTCAAACATCTTATTCATTCATCTTGGAGAGTGATCTCTTGAGAAGGGTATTGGGACGAAAACCTCACTATCCTATTGGAGGATTCCATAATGGGAATTCACTTGCACTTCATTATTTGGAGCAGACTTATATATCAGATTTGAAGATCACATCTAGGCACTTCTTTGGTGTTGATTGTCCATCATTTGAGGAGAAGATTGCCCTATCATTGGAGTGCCACCTCTTGGAAGGAGATATCTTGCATAGCTGAAGATTATTTGCAGATCTAGGGTTTCAGCAGAGCAGAGTTTATGACAGCAGCTAGGACAGACCTCATTCACCCTCCTTCTAGGGCATATGTTGGCATGTTTGGTATGTAACTTGTTAGTAAACATTTTGATATATGATTTGTGACTTGTGGTTGGTTGCCCTAGTCAAATATTTGTCATTTTGGACTGCATTTTCCCAGTTTATAACAGCAGATTAGATTCTTCCATTTATGAGTTAATATCATGGTTGCAAATGTGTATTTCATGGTAAATATTACTTGCATTATTGGGCTGATCATGTGAAGAAGTTATGTTGGTGTTTTGATGTGATTTATGATCATTATATGCTATTGTTCAAAGTCTGATTTTGGAGCAGCAGTTAGGGTTAGGGAAGAATTACAAAGTGCAGAAATTCTAGAGCAGAATTAGGGTTTAAGCAGAAAAATCAGTATTATAGCCAAATATCCCATTTAGGCTATTACAGATTATTGATATCTCCACTTTTGTATAGAGGGATAATGACACTAGTTGTCCACTTTGCCGGAAAGCCACCTTGTATGATGCTGTTAAAAATTATTTTGATGTGTGGAGCAAGGGGCTCAACTCCCCACTTTAAAAATTCAGCTTGCAGCCCATCAATGTCTTGCACTTTACCACATGCTAACTTCTTTATACCTTGTTTGATATCTTCCACCGAGAATACCTCGGTTGATGTGCTAATTATGGGAGGGTTACCTTTCTATTGTGCCCGTTCATATAGGAGCTTCACATATTCTAACCATTGGGCATCTGTGATAATATTTTCTATTTGTTTTCTCTTTTGTTGTAGCTCTCTCCAAAAGTCTTTGGGGTTGTGTTTACCCAAAGATATTAATTCTTTCCTTCTTGAGATCACATAACTCTTTTTTTTGTATTTTATTAATTTCTCATATTTTTTCTTGCTTTCTTTGTTTGTCTCATTCTCTTTGAAGGATCTTTTTGCAGCCTTGCACTCTTTGTCATACCATGGGTTAGTTGGGAAAGTATTTGAAACCGCATTCTTAGGCCGAGATCTCTTGCACACTGTTGTGACATAATCACACATCACCCTATTGCAAATGGGGACCCCCTCTTTTTCTCGCTTTCTGTCATAGGTTTGCTTTAGAGTTTAGATTCTTTGAGTTTGTAGGTTTGGAAGTATAGATCTGCCCATGTCTCGCCAACTTCTTGCTAAGGAGTCTGTGTGCCCTCATCCTAATGCATGTCTTGAAGCCCTGAAATTGACTAAGTCTGATATCCTGAAGTCTGATGTTTTGAGATCCTGAAAACTGACTAAGTCTGAAATCTGGTGGATCCTCAGAAATCTAGAATTTGCATGTTAAATCTCATGGATCCGAGACCAATCTCAAACATCTTGGAAGTATATTTCAAAATATTTAAAGTATAGGAAATCCTATACTTAAATATATTTTTAAATATACTTCCACCCAGGACACTTCGAAATCGGGCGGAAAAAATGAAGTCTTGAATCTTGAGCGGAAATTTCTCATGAGAAAAAAGTGGAAAATTCCTTTGATCATTCAGAATCCGAGCAAGTAAAACTGATGAAACTTTATCGAATTCGCGAAACGGAGGAATCAAAGCTAAGAAAATGACTAAGTATTGGGAATTGAGGAAATTTCTTGTACACGAGAAATATGCACCTAGGAAAATGGGAAATTTCTCATCAACAGTCAGAATGCACCTAGCTTAAGGTTGATCACTGAAGGACCCAAACATGAAGATTTTTGTCTCCTTAGTCAAAGTTCATAAGAATACATTTGAAAACTTTGAGAAGTTTGGAAGTGAGAATTGAATGTAAAAGTGCCAAGTGAGGAAATTTCTCATACACGAGAAATATGCGCTCAAGTTTGTGGATACATTTTCAAACATTTTTGAGGAAATGAGTTAGCATCATAATGCATTCAAGTTAAAACCTCGAGAAAATTCGCCTAAGGCAAAGGGAAGAGTTGAAAGGGAAACAAGAAACCTAAGTGTCAAAGTTGCAAAAGTGGAAATTTCTTGTGCAAAAGAAATATGCGCCCTAGGATGAAAGAGAATTCACACAAGAAAATCACCCTCACTTTAAAGACTTCCAATCTTGAAACTTGATCCTAGAGAATTATTTGGAAACCAAGTGAAGATCATTTGAAAGGACTTAGAGAAAAATTTGCAAAGATTTGTAAGTGTCAAAGTTGCAAAAGTGGAAATTTCTCATAGACAAGAAATATGCACCCAGGAAAAGAAGGTAGTTTAATTCATGAAAAGTGCAAAAAATATTAAATTAAAGAGAAATAAAAGGAAAGCAATTTTGAAAGAGTTTGAAGGAGAAAACCTAAAAATATTCCAAGAAATGAGGAAATTTCTCATACACGTGCAATGAACAAGAAAAATCCGCCCTACACACACATTCCCTCCAAACAATGAAAGCCTCGCCAGAAATCATCGCAAGGTGTCAGATAGATAATAAGAATAAATTCATAATGAAATGTTGTTAATGATCATCATCTTTGCAATTGATATTTGTTTCTCTTTTGTAGGTGATGGAAGATCCAAGGAGGTTAATGGCGAGAGCTTAGAGGATGGAGGAAAGTTGCTCGAGTTCATCATCATCACCACACGGAGGAGTTCCTACATCAAGTTCATTTTACTTTGAAGACTTCATATGTTTGGAAGAGGGGCATCACTTCACCACGCATGAGAGGAAGTCGTCATCCAGAGATTCATTTCACGTCCAAGCTTCCAAAGTCAGTATGCGCCAGAAAGAAGAAAGATAATCATTATGCAATATACTCCAAGAATTCACGCACAAGATATCTTCTACTTCATGCATCATCCAGAGCCAGAATCCTACACAAGAACAAACGTCACAAGATGAAGACTGAGCATAAGCATCAAGAAAGTCCATCAATTACATGAAGAAATTCAAAATTCCCAAGTTTCAAGCTCAAGCAGCTAAGTTCGAAAGGTGAAAATCCAAGTTTGAAGAAAAATGACATAATTTGGGAAAATATTCTGAGCAATGTGAACGTATTGAAAATCAAACCGGTTTACTCAAAGTTGAGTTGGCGTATGCACATCATCAAGGCTATCATGTCTAGCCACATCACTCATCCAAGTTCAATGAATATACAACAAGCAAGAGGCTAAAGAAGGCTCCTGTCTAGAAGATTCCAAAGATTCTATTTCATGCTTATCACCTTGGAAAACGTGCCTCCATTGCCTATGGGTTTTTATGTACACAAGTTGTATCAATTTTTACTTTTGCTAAAAGTAGCAAGTTGTTGTAACTAATTGTTGATGTGGCAAAATCTTGGCCATTAATTCCAAAATCAATCCTGGCCATTCATGTAATTTTTGGAGTCTAAAAGGCTCACTTCTCTCATTTGTAAGATTATTAGAAGTAGGAAGAATAGCAAGTAGAGTAGAGGAGACTCTTCGAAATCATTAAAGGGACATGCAAAATTGTTGTGAAAGACTTCCAAAATCAATATAAGCTCATTGTTGTTCTCATGGTGATTTGTGTGGTTATGGAATATTAACATGGTTTCTTATTTCTTGAAGATGATGGAGATGTGTTTCCAAGTAGCTTAGATAGTAGATTAGAAGTTCATTGATGTAATGTTTATATGTGGAGATATTTGATAAATTCCTTCTTGGTTCATACTTTTCGTGGATTGTCGAAGGCAACTCACTTTGTAAAGTTAGCCTGAACCTTCATATGCTTTAGTTTGATTGTGAAGATTGTTCAAGCTACGCTGGCTGTGGGTGTTTGGATGTGGATTTCACAATATGAAAATCATTGGGTTACCTTAAAAGATTGCACCAACTTCGTGTAACTGTTGGTTCTCATGGTGAAGCGGAGTTTGGTTACGTGAGGAATTTGTCTATCCTAGCATATTTTATTATTTCATTGTCCTTAGAATAGATTCTCTAAACCCTTATCTTTTTGCATTTTCTTTTAAGTTTGATTGAAGAAGTTCCATTCATTCACATCCAAGGAATAAGGAATTTCATCTATGTTTGTGAAGGAGGAGGAATTTAGCATAAGTGCCTTTGTGATTACCAGCAAGATCACATCAAATCACTGAGTCTATCCGTTGCAAATCACGTATAAGGAACCTTGGAGCACTCTTGTTTGATCACATAGTTCAGCATTCGAGAGGCTTTGTTCAAGAGAGGATAGGATACTTGGTATTTTATTCTATTGTTGTTGTCACAAAAACATCATCAACACACATCTTTAATGCTTTGTGGATTAAAGGGATCAACATATTGCTGCAAATACAGTCGCTTCATTGTTTTCCTTGCCTTCTATGTTGCTTTTTGCCATCTGAAGGTACTGTTCAAGGGCAGCAGCGAAGAGCTCCTGATTTTTTTAAAATTTTTTAGGAGCATAAATACATAATTCTAATTTTAGCAGATTCCCTCGGGCTCTCACTTCCATTGTCTATTTATGGATTAGTTGAATTGTCTTTTTCTTAGTTATATACATACATAGAGAAAATGAGAGTTGTCACTTCCACCCTGCTGTGACTGTAGAATGCCTCTCAGTGTAATAAACACATAATTTCTTGAGTACAATAGTAATTTTTTTAAAGGTTAGCATTCTCTTATATTGGGGGATCTTTCCTGATGTCCCCAAAATGCATCCTTGTTATCACCATAGTTGGAAAACTCGGACTCAGTAAAAACTCGACAGACCCAAAATTTGTGACTCGGCAAAAACTCAGCAACTTGAAATTAAAAAAATAACTTAAATTTCTTTAAAAGCACAACTTTTTTACAAAATTCAATGACAAAATATATCCAATGAGTCCATAAATGAGTACAAAAGTGTTTTCTATTAGATTTTATCTATGTTCCACGAAGCTTCTTGACAGGGAGATGGGGGAGCAGGTTTCAGGATGAGGGGACCAAGGGCCTAAGTTTGGGGACCATAGGGGGACAGTGGTGGGTGGGGGTTTGGAGGCGGAGCCCCCAGAAAGATCGAGGGGCAACACCCCTCACAGGGGTCTGGGGGCAGCGCCCCCAATGCCCCTCGTGGGGGTCTGTGGGCAACAATACTCATTGTCGCAGCCTTTAGCCTTTCTCATTTTTTCACTTTTGTGACTGCTTAGGGTGTGGGTTGGGCTTGTTGGGATTCCTATTTTCAAGCCAAGTATTTGCAAAATCTTGTCAAAGTCTCAAAATTTTCCTAAGGGGTCCATGTGCCTTTACCCTAGTGCATGTTGTTGAACCCCTGATTTTGGCTAAGTTTGAAACCTTGAAACCCTGAAAATTTGGCTAAGTCTATAATCTGATGGATTGTTCAAATTCTAGATTTTGCATTTTAACTCCTATAGATCCGAAACCACTCTCAAACATCCTGACAGTATATACATAAAATATAAATAAAGTATAAGGAATTCAGTATCACCACTTATACTTATGTTTCATATTTTATGTATATACTGGCCTAGGTGATTGTGAAATGTTTTAGGTTTCAAGTTGTAGTTATTTTGGGACCCAACAGGGCCCATAGACCATTAGGGTTGGGGTTACTAGTACGAAGATCCAAAAAAAATATCTAATTAAAAAAGAAACTTTTTGCCTCAATTGTTGTCTAGTGAGCTTTTTTGCTCAGACTCGCCAAGTTTTTGGCGAAAACTTGCTAAAAACTCAGCAAGTTTTTTGCAAAAGCTTGGGGAGTCTTTTTGGCGAGTAAACCTCACAAAAACTCGGCGAGTGTGCCATGTATGGTTATCACATCTCCCATTCCTGAAACGTTTTGAATGTTGCTGTATCATTTTTCATGTTTCTGGTGACTTTGCATAGGAAGATAAACACTCACCGGCATTAATACAGATTAGATATGTTAACAGGATTTAGAGCATGGTGAGTTGCATGGTTGTTTGCCCATCTTCGCTACTTGAAGTGTACCTTCCACAATAATTGGCATAATGAGCATAACTCTGAATGTTTGTTTGTATATTTCTACAAGTTTGCATGACCATAATGAATGTATCTATAAAAGGATTTATACTTCTATTACCTGTATCATGAATGGAAAGGTGCAATCTGCTAAGAATTTCTATTTGATCTCAGCTTTGTAGTATTAATAGTATATTGATGCCTTGGTAATAAAATTCAAATTTGATTCTTTCTTTTATATAATTTCTTATTTATTAAATTGAATTTTCCACAGTCAAATAATCCATAGGAAACCTAGTTTTTATATGTTGGAGTCATACACCCGCATCTCTTATTTGCTTTAGTTCGCTGTGTGCTTAAGTTCTTTTTGAATAATGATCTGAGCTTTTCACGAGATTTGAAAATACCTGAATACTGAATCTTCATTTTGAACATGTAGGTGTACACTACTGGAAATCCTTATGGAATTGCAGAAGACATCATCTTTAGTATGCCATGCAGATCGAAGGTTGGAGCTTGCCTTTCGGATAGAAGATTTAAAATGTTTTTGTTAGAATGCTTTATACCATGATCTCTGCCATCAAAACCTTTTATTTCTTTATAAAATATTCCACTGAAAAGAGAACCCAGAACTCTTTAATATTTCTGATTCTAGACACACTTTGAGGGAAATAAGATTTCAAGCAATTTCTAAGCATTCCTTCTTTTACAGGGAGATGGAGATTACGAGTTGGCAACCGACATTCTCATTAATGATTACCTCCGTGAAAGAATAAAGAAGGTTCATAGCCTCATATCCCTTGTCATGGTTAGATGAAAAGAACATATGGAATTTGCCTTGACAATCTCAAGTTTGCAAAGAATATTTTGTCTGAAGTGTTTGCTATCACTTGATATACATTCTGATTCTCTATCAATTTGCTGCAGAGTGAAGATGAGCTTCTGGCTGAGAAGAGGTGTGTTGCTCATCTGATTGGAGAGGTAAGATATCAATGCAGCCAATCTCCATGTTATCCTTCTGGCATCGTGTAGATTCTGTTAACGATTGGTTTGCTGTCAATTATTATGGTACAGAGATCATGATAACGCTAAGACACATTGAACTTTGAAAACTGTCCTTTTGCAGGGAAATGGTTATTGTGATTTGCCTGGCGACACCACTCTTCCAGGGGAGCAATAAGCATTGAGCGGCTTCTCGTAGACAACATTTGTTTCTCAGTAAGCAGAAGAGTGGATTGATTTAATAGTACTACAGACAATAGGATTCTTATCTGATCTTTTCGATATGAGCTGGCACTGGAAATAACATTTTTGGAAATCGAAATTGAAAAGTGGGACTGGATGACCATCTAGTCCCCATATGAATTATTCAGCACAATAAAAGTTGGGCGCAGTACAAGCATACGCTATAGAATAATGATCAGGCAGAAACTAGAATTGTTATGTTACCAATGCCAATAATTCCGCTTCCACATGGAGCTATAATGGAAATTTGAGACATGTGAAGCTATACAAAGTCAATACATAAGTACCAAGTGAGCATATGAATACATTTTCTTAGAACCTTTCTGTTTTCAGTTGAATACTGACTGCACGTAACTCTCTCTACATCTTTTTGTCTTTAAACATATTTCGTCTTGATTATGAGCCATTTTAGCTTTGAAAGCATGTTTATATTGCTGTAAATTTGGAAACTGTATTAGTCATTACATATAATGCTATAGATTTGGAGTTTTTATATCTTTTTATTAAAAAATAGGAGGGATGGTTGGGGTGTGTCCCCACTCACAGCTATATATATATATATATGATGTATGTGTATGCATGTGTATTTCTACATACATAATGTGTACTATTGTGTATATTATGTATGTGTATGCATGTGTATTTATACATACATAGTGTGTGTACTATTGTCTCCATCTTGGAAACATTGTGGAACATAAAAAATATAGCATGTTATTGATCAAAGCATGAAATTGTATAGTCTTGCATGTTATACCCATATAACTAAAAATTTTCACTTGCTTAAGATTTAATTGCCATATATGTATGCATACATATTATAATGGTGAAATTTGCATATCCATGTGAAGCCCCATTTAGTTTTGGGCCCATTTTGATGGAATGGTTTAATACAATTACATATCGATAAATGATATACTCTTGAGCAAAGTTGGGCTTATTCCTTGATCTTCACTCATCCCCATTTGCACATCCTCCCACATATTCAACCCTGACCACACATTTTAGTACATTTACCATTCATTACACCTATCCTTGCACGTATTCCCATACATTCACCTATTGCCTCGATATTCACACTTTCATGTCCTGAGTCAACCTGTAGTATGTGAGTTGATCTTGAACCATGTGGAATTGATCTAGAACTGAAAAAAATTCAAAATTCAAATCTTTGCCAACTCTCGCCTATTTCACTAGCTATTATGAGTCGACTTGGGTACAGATTTGCATGATTAATTGTTGTCTTGGTATATAAAGGCATGCAATGTGTTTTAATTCATAAAAGCAATTTGTATTGGAAAATTCTATGCATTGAAAAGAGAATCATTCTAGGAACACTTCACTTTGGAGCACAAAAAAGAATCTACTTCTGGTTCAAATCATTCTAGGACATTTGCATTACTGAAGAGTGTTGTCTTCAATCTCTACACGACTGTAAAACTAGTCGAATCAATGGGGTTGACTGGGAGAAGGTGGCCCTTGTGATCCAACAATTCCCCCAAGGTATTTTTAAATATCACCAGTGCTTATGCCAAAGTAGACATCAAAGACAACGGTGAGTCAAGTTGTGTAGGTACATAATCAACGAGTATAAATCCACACATTACAAGTCAAATCCACGTAGAAGATCAAATCTACAGTACTTGGTATCAATCCCCTAAGTGTAGGGTCAATTTGCTAAATTTTAAGAGCAACCCAATTCATCATTCATCATTTTGCTTCCAACGCACATAAAAAGTTGTGATTCTAAGTTACAGTTTAAAAATTATGATGAAAACATCAGGGAACCATCTATTGGCCCCTAGAATTAGCTACGTGCATTTATTTTTGTTATTTCCAAATTTCAAAGTTCTATTACATGATATGTTCTATCTCTTAATTAGGTTCGTAAGCATTTTAATTTGCACCTTTCAGTGTGACACAAAATGAAACGGATATATTATAGAACCGTTCATCGAATTAAAAAGGGAAGCTCCTTGTAAACAAAAACTAATCTAACTTAAACAATATGTATTTGCTATTTAAAAACTATATAATGTTTTTTGGGTGGTTTACACTCATGTTGAACAAAACTAAATGTGTCTTTTTGGATTCATCTAGGGCAAAAGACAATTCACACTTTGCACTAGATGGGAGATTTTTATATTTTATGAATACATGAGAAATAAACCAAAAAGCTAACTACAACTTCTAGTCTAAGAATAGCTTGATTACATGCAATGCAATCTTTATTACAAAATTATACCTATTAATACTAAATTTGAACTCTAGTAATCTTTAATTAGACTACTAGTAAAGATTACCACAAACTACTAGCACTAGAGCTCTCATTTCTTGCATGATAAGAGATCCGAAAATAGACAAAAATAGAGACTCCTCAAAAAGCACATCAAGGTAAAATTAGAGATTACTAAAAACATGGGCTATGAATAGCTCTAGCTAAAATAGGCTTCTCAAATAGCTCTAGCTAAAATAGGCTTCTCAAAATATGCTCTTCAACTTGAAAATGGTGACAAGTACAAACTAAAAATAGTACCAACCATAAATAGCTTCGGCTAAAAACAGCAAATCTTGACAAGTGGGTTTAGAGATTTTGATGAAGCTTTTTCTCTCTTCTAATCATGGTAGATTTGAACTCTGAAATTTGGACAATTCAATGCTTTAAATCTTGACAAATTCTTTCTTTAGTAAACCCTAGCAACTTTGAAAAATGGAAAAATTGTCGTTATAGAAATTGAAATCACTTTAATTTGAAAATATGTTAATAAAAGAGATTGATATTTCAATTTTGAATCTTATGCAACATCATTGAAATTGCAATTAAATCCTAGGCATTGTAGATTTTTATGAGGGATGAAACCTTTATTGAAGGAATAAATTCAACTTGAAATCGATTTCCTGTGAAACATTATGAAAGCTTGTTGAATTTTAATGAAAAACTTGTTGTAGATGACTAAAACTTGTTGATAATTGATAAGAATCTTTAGAAATTTAGTCACTTTGAGTTATGATTGCTACTCTGTTGATTGTCTGCTAATTTATTGTTTGTTGATTTGCATTTTGCTTTTTTTTGTGTTCTACTGATGTGACTTGCCCAATACCACTGTTGTTTGGAGTGAAGTTTGTTTGTAAAATATGGAATGTAGAGTTCTTATTTATTTTTCAATGACCTGCTTCGAATCTGTGCCATGTCCCATTTTCTAAATAATTTAAATTAAGGAAAAATATAATACTAATATTTTAAGTTGTCTTAATAACTTTATTTTATAACATTGTAAAAGGGTGACTTATGTATTATTATAAAGGGGGCCTAATGTAATGTTTTATTAAAAAGCGTTTCTAGACACTTCTAGAGGGAATTAGATGGGAAAAGGAAATTCAAATTTAAAAGGTGACTGTAAAAGGAAGAGTTGGGCAAAGATGAAGACAACCATTGTTATTGTTATCAAACCCTTTTCTTTGAGTTTGAATACTTGTGTTCATCTCCGTGCCTGAGGATGAAAATCCTTTGGTGGAAGGAATCTAGAGGATGAAAATCCTCTTGGTTTCCATTGTTGGATTGGAGGACAAAAATCCTCTTGTCCATTTGAGGTGATTCCATCTAGGGATTGCGTTTATGCTAAAGAATTGAAATTTATTCTTGTTTCAATTGATTTTGAAGGTTTCTCAGTTGTGTTGAAGATTTCCAGATTTTAGTTTGGTTTGTAGACATCCAATTTGGTAAAGATTTTCAAATTTATTTGGTAAAGGGTTTCAATATAATATTATTCCAACAACAAATCTTATCATAGTTTCTTGTTGACAACCTACTGTACCAATTATGGAGTGAATCACAACATTTGGAGATATTTAAATCTCTTGTACTACTTTTCAAAGTGATCATAGCAGATTATTTTCATTTTGGGACCACCATACCTTTATTACTGGCATCATTCAATTGGTGTTTCCTTAATAGCAACTATATTGAAGATTGTTGATTGGTTTCCAACCTACTCCATACCTTAGTACAACACTCTATGAATAGGCCCTCGTGTCCTTTGAATATTTTGATAATTATTTGTAAGGGGTTGTTGATATTATTATTATTATTATTATTATTATTATTATTATTATTATTATTATTAGTTGTTTGCAATGGGTTTCATGGTTATTTTTTGGTAAAATTCATACTGTTCAACATTAATTGTACAAGTTTGGTATTAGATCTAGGTATAGCATTGCATGTTGTCCAGTCTTTGTTTATGTTCTATTATTACTCAGATTAGAAAAATACACAAATTGCATATTTTGTAAAAATTTCAAGAAGGGATATTATAGTGGTATTAGAGAGGAAAAGGAAATTGTAAACATTAGAGTCAAAAGAAGACATGCTGACGGATAAGATAAGTTCTTTGCATGAAACTACTAGTCGAGGTTAGAGATATTTGGAAAGGAAAATCCAAAGGACATTGAGAGAGTCCATGGCAGAGATAGCACAAGCCTTGTAGAGTCTTAATCAGAATAAGACAAATCAAGGAGAAGGAAGCTCTACAGCTAATAACCAGACTTCAATCAACCCCCCTTCCAAGACTTTTTGAGCAAAATTCTTGCAAAGAGAAGAGAAACATCCAGAAGAGGAAGAACCACATTATCCTCACATAAGAGATGATTTTGAGATAATTGTAAAGAATGCAATGGTCTAAGCTAGTAGTTCATGATAAGTTGGCTTACCGAGAGTTCTATAATCTAAGGATGAAGAATGGATCAAGGAGAGGAAGGAGAACTTAGCAGGAACCAAAGAAAACGTTTCTGAAGAAAGAACAGTCAAAACCAGAGCTACAAGCAATTGTGAAGGAACAAACCATTGAGCAAGAAAAGGGATCTGCCATGCAAATCAAAGGTAAGGAACCCTTATAAAAAAAAGCATTTTAGTGACTTCTAATCAACAAATGTTTGTCTTCATGAAGTCAGTGAGAATTAGACATCACCAGTTGAATGTGAAGTTTCCATGGTTGTAAAAGATGTTTCAGTCCAAGAAACACCCATCAATCTTCCCAGCATTACAAAGATTGAGTCATTGGCGTATGTGATTGATTTTCAGAACAACTATGTTGATGGGCATGCAATTAAGAAGAATGTTCTAGTTAATTTTGAAATCTTGAGTCATAAGGGTGGTTGTGTTGATGCACATCCTACTAAATCAGGGAAAGAAGGTAAGCACTTTGATGTTCCTTTTATTACAACTCAAGATATGGAAAATATGTCGTTACAAATATTTTGTCATAATGGGAAGCACTCAAAGAATGGTGAAAATGTGAAGGATACAACTTGTAGTAAAAGGCACATAGATCCTTTTGCTCAAGTTCAAAATTGTTTATGCATAATGGTATGGGATTTGGGTGATATTTTGAGACACCTAAAGGGTGAAGTCTTTTATGAGTTCAAAATCATTATTGTTGATAATTTCATCATCCCATACATTTGGATAAGAAGAAAACCCAATTTAACCATGAATGAACATAAGGCATGTGAACTGTGGTAGGTGAGTAGGGATACTTGGACAATGTGTATAAGAAGATGATTTTTAATGGCCACTTAATTGATCAGAATTGACATGCATGGCTGATAGTGGTAGCTTTCAAAGATGGAAAGTCACATTTGTTGGATCATGTATTTGATCAGCTTATGGAGCAAGGTAAGATTCCTCATATTTCACTCTACAAAGAAAAGATGTCAAAGTTTATAGTTAGAAGAATATGATAAAGTTATTAATTACATAAATCCCATGACCAAAGTATTTATGGAGATATGTGAAATTGATTGGACAAAGTTATTCAAGAGGAATACCAATTGTATCACTAAAGACAAGTTGATAGATTTACCAAATAAGTTGAATAGTTATGTAGCAAATGATGACTTGAGAAGTTGCAACTTCAAAAATTTGATGAAATCCTTACATCTTTTATGTGGACTAGATACATCATTAGAACTTATATTTGTGAAGCATTTTCAATCTCATCTTGGTCCTATTGAAGGCTTAGTTAGTGCAAATGCCTTACTCTGCGATACAATTTCCAATGATCATTATGCAAAGATTTATGATGTGATGGTCATGATCCATTCACCATTTGTTCATGGCATTGTTGAATGGGTTTTCAAGCAAGGAGATGATAAAGCAAAATTTACTAGCACTGACAGTAATTCACCTAATGTTCAGATATGAGGCATGGGTTGGTAGCACCGAACCATATTTAATAGAAAAATTGGATTCTGTAGAGAGGAACACTGTTGATCATGATCCTAGATGGTGTTACACCTTGTTGATCCAACTGATAAGCTATTTGTTAAAATTGGTCAGGGTTTTGTCCAACTAGTTAAAAGAATATGGAGGGACAAGCCATATTTACAATTGTGACACTTTCAATGAGAACACACCTCCTACAGATGATCTAGAATATATATCTACCCTTGGACCTACAATTTTTTATGCAATGCATGCATGAGACAAAGACGATGTTTGGCTAATGAAAGCACTATTGCATTTAGTTCCCTCTGGGAGGATAATGGTCCTTGACTTGTTTATTGAAGTGAAGCCTATATGACATTGCTTTGACTAGTTCTATGACACTCCTTATGTTTGGCGCATGTTGCATAACTTTGGTGGCAATATTGAAACGTATTGAAATAACCCACCCCCTTATAGATTTAACTATTTATCGAACTGGGTATAATTTATTTCACCATCTGAAGAGTTTTTTGTGGTTAAGTTGATCCTTGCTTGTGTTTTGTTGTTGGGTCCATAACATTTCATTGCATGCATGTATATATATTTTGCAAATAATGGAAATATGAAATATGCATATACTGCTAAAAAAAATTAGATTTCTATATCTCCCAATATTTAGTATTTTGACAAAATAACAAGTACCCAGTTGAGGAAATAACCCCTAGTATCTAAACAACAAATACCCAGAAAATTATATTGCCAAAATGTGAAGTATTTCACATACCCATTGGTTGTAGCAAAGAGTACATGGATGGAAATGACAATACAACAGCTAGGATTAAAGAATCTCCTCCAAACATTACAATATCAGACCATTGACAATCAGTCCAGCAAGATAACACAAGAAAATGGAGAGTTTAGCCCTTAAAAGGGCCTCACAAGCTCATTAAAGACCCACGTGCTGCTATATCCAGCTGGGACGACCTATTGTGACATACAACAGCTTCAAACACCTCATAAACTACCTCTAATGGTTGCCAATAACATTGTTTCAGTTTGCAATAGAGCAACGCCTGACTAAGGGAAAGATTCAATACAAAAAATGCATCCAAACTCAACAACCCTCCCAATGGTACGACCAGTTTGCTGAGATGGTACAGCCCTCATGGCAGCTTGTAACTATCTCTAAAATGCATCAAAATCCTATTCAACACTTGCAATCTGATCTTCAATCACTCCATGGAATTATAGTGTCAAATCTCGAATGATTTCCAATGCAATCACCTCCGCGACAAACCCCTGAACTTCAAATTGTATACAATGAAGCATTATCATAGCCACTAAGTATGGCTATCCTCAAGCAACCTCAGATGATCTTTCACACCCTCGAATCACTGTTACAAATGGTGGTTTTTGTCACCAAATGTCATGGCTGAAGAAATTCTCCAAACCCTCAAAGTTGTAGAGCAAAACATGAGAAAATATGATATGCTGTGAATGAATGAAAAGCTTCATTTTTTGCCTTTTATATTTCCTCATGAAATAAAACCATAGGTTAGAGAGAAAATATTTCATTTCATTAACTTTATTTCTCTTCCCTCAACGCCCAAGTCCAAGTGACTTATTTTTATATTTATTTCACTTTATTTTTCCTAAGTCACCACATTATATATTAAGCCCAAATATTAATAATTAAATATAATTTACAGACTTTAATATGAAAGCCCAAACGGTCTTAGAATCTTAAGAATTACAGACCATTGGTAAGGTCTTGACAAAACGCTCTGCCTCCAATCATGAATTGCCTCATCCGGGCGAAACCCTAACTTACTAAAAATAGTAAGTTTCTGCCAAAGTGTCCGAAATGCACCAAACAAACTGCCAGAGCTCCCTAACCACCATAGTTAGCCTACGAGAACCAAGTATAGGCTAACACTCCTCCGGAAAGGGGACATTACAGTCTGCCCTCCCCAAGATTGTTTGCCTCAAGCTATCTCAGATCTGGATGCATCAAGATTTGTTCATTCTCCCATGTAGCATCCTCTACTAGTAGGTTCTTCCATTTCACCAAATATTCCTTGATGACCCTCCTTCTCAAAGTCCTCTCCCTGGTATCAATGATGGCCTCAGGTACCAAAATCAACTTCTCCTCTTCATTAAGAGGAGGCAACTCTGTGGAAGGTACTACATTGTGTCCCAGTGCCTTTTTGAGGTGAGACACATGAAAAACATTATGTACCTTACTCCCCACCAACAACTCCAGCTCATAAGCCACCTCTCCAATCCTCTTGGTGATCCTAAATGGCCCAGAGTAGCGTGGCTTCAATTTCTCGGCACCACTCTTTTTAAGAGTGGACTGTCTGTATGGCTGCAACATAAGATACACCATATCCCCTACCTCAAAAGAATGCTCAACCCGATGCTGGTCGGCATACTGCTTTATTGGTTTTGTGTCTTCTATATGTTTTCCTTCAAAGACCTCATGATATCCTGACTGTCCTGTAAGAGGTCTCTAGCCTTAGGTACTCTGCTATCCCCAAACAACAAGTCTAAGAATCTAGGAGCTTCGCACCCATAGAGTGCCATGAATGGTGTCATCTGGATGGACATATGGTAAGTGGTGTTATAACAATACTCTCCCAAATGAAGCCACTTGACCCATGCCTTTTGCTGCCTGGCTATGTAATTTTTGAGGTATCCCTCCACCCACTTATTAACTATCTCAGTTTGTCCATCAGTCTAGGGGTGGTAGCTCATGTTAGGGGTGAGCTCTTTCCCTATCAACCTGAAGAGATCCTGCCAAAAATTGCTAAGAAACATGTTGTCCCTGTCCCTCACAATACTCCTAGGCAACCTGTGAAGTCAAAACACCTCTCTAAAGAATAAATCAGCAAACTGAGCTGTTGTATAAGTGGCTGAAATGGCAAAGAAATGGGCAAACTTAGTCAACCTGTCAACCACCACAAAGATGCAATCCCTGCCTTGGGCTTTTGGCAAGCCCATGATGAAGTCCATTGATATGCAATCCCACTTCCTCTCGGGAATGGGTAAGGGTTGCAGCAATCCACCTGGGAAGGAGTGCTCATATTTGTTCTGTTGGCACACTAGACACTCCCTCACATACCTTTTCACTTCTATCTTGAGGCCCTTTCAAGTAAACCTCTCTCTAACCTGCCTATATGTCTTGTAGAATCATGGATGCCCCGCCATAGGCAAGTCATGGAAAGCTCTCAAGACCTTTTGCTTCATAGCAGAAGTTGGCACCAGAAAGATCCTCCCCTTGTAAATGATCAAGTCATTTACAATAGTGTACCTGTCATCACGGATGGTGCCATCCATAATCCTAGAAAGCCACCGATCCTTTGCATATTCTACAGAAATCATATCTTTCCAGTCCTCTGCAATCTCCCTTATAGCACACAAGTGTGGTCTCCTAGATAAAGCATCAGCAACTATGTTCTTCTTCCCCTTGACAGAGACAATGTCAAAGTCATACGCCTATAGTTTGCTGACCCACTTCTGCTGACGGTCATTTAGGTCCTTCTGGCTAAGTAAATGCTTCAGGCTATTGTGATCAAATTTGACTACAAACTTTCCCCCAACCAAATACTGCCTGAATTTAGCTAGAGCATGCATAATAGCTAACATTTCCTTGTCATAGATATTATAGCTCCTCTCAAGACCCCTCAACTTTCGGCTCTCAAAAGAAATGGGGTCCTCATCCTGCATCAGCACTGCCCCTATGCCCTCCCTCGAGGCATCACAATGAAGCTCAAATGGCTTCAAGAAATCTGGTATGGCCAAAATTGGACAACTGCTCATCACCTCCTTAAACTTGTCGAAGCACTTTTGAGCACTATCTGACCATTTGAAAGCTCCCTTCTGACGAGCTGTCACTGTACCTCATCATTTAATCTATTTTCAGATGTCAAAGAACCAGGGCTGTGTCCATGGCTGTCTGCAACTAGGGATTCTAAGTGACCAGTTTATAGCTAATCCTAAAGCTTAAAAGAATGACTAATCTACCTACTGGTTGAATAAATGTAATGAATGCTGTAAAACAGAATAAAACAGGAAATGTACTCAAAGCAAAGAATGATAACATGCATCTATCTACTAAAACAGGAAATGCTTTTATAAAAGAAACTTGAAACAGTAAAACAGAGATACTAGCCTCCTACCTGATTGGTGAGAGTGGGCCCTTGCTCCGCACCTTTGAGGCTGAAGGCTATTGTAAGAAATTAGCACTAAAGATGACCTAACCAAATTCAATCCAATTCATTCATTTTTATGTTCATGAGAGATGTATGGCTATAACAGAACTAAAATCTCCGAAAATCAGAATAATCTTATCATCCTTTTTTTTATTACTATTTCTGAGAGTATATATAAAAAGAGTGATGATATATCACTGAACTTATCTATCAGTCTTTCTAGGAGATGCCACCATCTCTTATTTGTACTTAACTATCAAACTCATGAATGATCATCATGCAAGAAAGGTAGACTTGAGTGGAACAGAAGTCCACTCAGAGGCCTAAGTTTTAGGTCTTAATACACTTGGGCATCAAAGCCCTGAAAATTAGTTTAATTCATAACTCATGCAAAATCTTTGGAAAGATAAAACTTCGGCAGTTTAACTGATAGTCGACCCTTCACCACTCAGGTGATGATGAGTGAAGTGCGGGGGTATTAGGATTGCTGCTAAAGTGTCTGATTGGCGGCTCTAACTGGAACATGCTCTACTCTCGGGAGGCTTCGGAGATCGTTGTTCCTGTCTGCAGCTCCGGAGATTATTCCAGACACTCGCAGAGCTCTGGAGATATTCCCCAAATCTTCAAACTCCAGGTGTCACCGTTCTTTGTCATGGTCTTCGGAGATCATGGAAGACGATCTCCGGAGATGCACAAAATTGCTATTTCTGGTATTTACACCTGCGGACTCAAAAAGGAAGAGAAATTCTGCATTTTTTTCATTAATCCCACGCACATTAGTCACCAAATCAGAAATTCTAATCTCAAGTAATCTATCCTAATTAATCACAAAATAGAACAATCTTGCTTAACTAATTTGAGTGCAGACACAAGGAAGATGAACTAAATAGGGAAAAAGAGAGGCAAAAAGGGTGTATTTTATGAGTGCAATTTGACACTCATCACCTTCTGTGTCAAATTTGTAAGGGGGAAGCTTTTTGAGAAAATCCCTTCACAAATCTGCAGTAGAATCCATAGAGGCCAAAAAATCCCTTGAGCTGAGAGAGATTCTTGGGAGGTGGCCAATCTACTATAGCTCGGATCTTCTCTAGATCCATTCGAGCACCCTCTACACTAATAATTTGCCCCAAATACAACAACTCTGTCATGCCAAACTCACATTTTGACATTTTTGCATATAGGGACTCCTGCTCAAGTATACTTAGTACAATATCAAGGTGCCTCAGGTGATCCTCCCAAGTCCTGTTGAATATAAGAATGTCATCAAAGAAAATAAGCACAAACTTTCTTAGCTACTCTCTGAACACTTTATTCATGCAAGACTGAAATGTGGCTGGTGTATTGGTTAAGCCGAAAGGCATAACCAAGTTCTCAAAGTACCCATAGTGACACCTGAATGATGTCTTATCCACATCCTCCTCACGAACTCTAATCTGATGGTACCCTGACAACAAGTCTATTTTGGAGAAAAACATGCACCATGGAGCTCATCAATAAGTTCATCAATCCTAGGGATGGGGTACCTGTTTTTTATGGTTCTCTTGTTCAATTCTTTGTAATCAATGCACATTCTGAGTGTGCCATCTTTCTTCTTCACCAGTACAACAGATGAAGCAAAAGGACTCTTACTAGGCTTGATGTGTCCCATCCTGAGAAGTTCATGAATGGCCTTTTCTATCTCATCCTTATATCTCCTAGGATGACTGTAGGGAACTGTAATCATTGGCTTGGCACCCTGCTCCAACTCTATGACGTGCTCAAAACCTCGATCTGGAGGCCTACCTGGAGGTATATTGCTAAACACTTTGGAGTGTTTAGATAGTAAAGCCTGAATCTTTGTTGGGTACTCCTGTTTGTTGCTTGGGCACCTCTAGCATCACAAGTATCTCAGCTACCCACTACACCTGGTCATGTCACAGTATCCTCTCCATCCTTCGAATGGACACTGCCCTCAACCCTCCATCTAACATCCCCTTCAAAATGTGTCTCTAACCATCCACTTCAAACTTCATCTCCATGGTCCTCAAGTTGAGAGAAAACTCACCTATCATATGCAGCCATTTCATCCCGAGGACTACATCCATGTCACCCATACTGACCACGTAGTATTCAGCCTGGAACTCATAATTATTCAGCCTAATTGTTAAATTGGGGATCCTTTGTTTGTAAGTGATAACAAACCCGTCTGCCACTTTAACCTTGAATCCCTCAAATTCTTCAATTTTGAGTCCCCTCCGTGCAACTAGGCCCTCGTCAATAAAGTTATGTGTGGCCCCTATATCTAACAAGGTGATTACTCTTTGTCCCTCCAATACTCCCTGTATCCTAAAGGAACCTTCTTTCTGAATAGCAGAGATGTGTGTTGTAGGAAAATCATCATCCTGTACATTTTGTACATCTTGCACCTCCTCTACTATAGTCTCTTCATCATTGTCCTCTCTATCACTCTACTGCTCCAAATGCTCTGAAGCTGTCTCCTCAGGAGAATAATACTCCAACTGCTTGAGCTGCCCCTTCGTTGGGAACTTATGATAAGGATCTCATGAACCCTTGCATTTGAAACATAACTTCTTCCTCTTGTATTCATTCAATACATCATCATCTAGACGATCTAGACGAGGTGTTGGTTTCTTCTATGGGTAGGTATCTTGATGATGTGTTGGCATCTCGTCTTTCCGTGGAGGAAAAGGTTTGGAGATGAATTGTTTCCTAGGCACTGCGAACTACATACTCTGTGCCTTCTTAAAGGTCTCTTGAAGTGAAGGTGGGTCGAAATCCATAACCCATCCCCTAAGTGGTTCCATAAGCCTTCTATAAACATGACTATCAATCTCCTCTCTGAAATACTAGGAACCATGACATTGAGCCTCTGGAACTCAGAAATGTAACTCTCAAGTGACCCATACTGCTTCAACTCTCTGAACTGTAACTCTGGGTCCTTGGTATCAAACCTCTCGATGAGTCTGTTAGTGAACTCCTCATATGTGGTAATAAGGCCATGGCCAAGTGTGACCAACCCGTGGTACCACCACTCATGTGCAATCCCATCCAAATATGTAGTGGCAAAATTGAAAGGAAGCTAGGTGTGTGGAAAATGCTTCCTACACTAATCTAATGAGGAGAGGGCTATGCAAATTCAAATTAATCCTTACAACTATAGAAACATAGAACATCTAAATGAGATATTGCAGCAATACACATGAACTAGAAAGAAGACAGAAGAAGAGAGACAAAGATTTACAGTGGGGAAAACCCTTATCGGGTGAAAAACCCCACTCAGAAACCTACACAATGTATTAACAAATCTGAAAGTTGTTTACAATACACTTGCAATGCAAGCTTCAATGGTCTTTGACACTCGTATCTGGAGTCAATCCGGCAGCATAACAGTAACTATAAACTTGTGATACAACTCCCTCTCCAAGCACCTGTTTATATAGAATATACAAGGCAATATTGGACCTATCTTGGAATGGGCGTCCAACATGGCCTCATGGCCTAAAACCCATGCCTAAGGACACTTGGTCAAGATTGTAGAATGTGCCTGACACTTGTCCATAACTCCCATCCCAAATAGGTCGCCTATTTCCAAAATGGGCTATGATAGATGTTCTTACGACACGACCGTCATAGAATCTGTCATAGCGGTTACAACTTACACCTGTAAGAGAATCTATCATACATAGGCTATAAATAGCATATTCTCTTACAACATGTCATAGTCCACCTTGGGGTGCCCAAATATGCCTTATTCAAAGATGCTTCATGACACATGTCTTCACCTGTCTTACAAGCTTCTATTTATGACTCTTACATGTCATAAGAATCTGTCATAACCGTTTCGGTCAATATTCCCTTACACAACATCCAAGATGCCAACACATGGAAAAATGCTCCTACCACAAAGTGGGACGCCTATCTCCTCATGTGAGGAGAAAATTACAATTTGTCATCTTCCATGTAGGATGACACATCACCGTGCCACATCTCACAAAATGACAATATGGAATTTACAATTTATTTACAACATAGGCAATGAATAAATATATACAGACATAAATAATGCAAGGAATTACCAAGGTTGAGACACCTTAATTCCCAACAAAAATTAAGTGCCTCATCCTTCGGCATTGGCTTAAGTGTCAAGTAGTTATCTAATTTCTGCACCCAAACTCTGGCTAAGATCTTGCCACTCCCATCAAACCGATCCATGGGGACTTTACTCAATGCATGCTAGTAGTCCCAGTTAGCTCTGTTAGCTCTATAATCTCCTCGACCCATAGCTCCCCTCTATCTCTTTTGATTCATGAACTGCTCAAATGTCAACATATCCCTAATATCTGGAGCCAATGTCATGTACTCTACATGCCGCATCTGAACATCGTCTGTCATGGAAAGCTGAACCTCTAGTTCTTGTTGAACCAATGCCTCTTCTCTGCATGGAAAGATCAGCTGTAGGGGTCTAGTGACCGATCCTGGGGTAACCCTGGTGTTATGACCACTGCCATGTCCTGCATGTCCACTAACTTGTCTCGCATGTCCACTACCATGTCCTGCATGTCCACTACCCTGTCATGCATGTTTGTGATGACCATTATTAGAGCCACTGGTCTCACCCTCAAGTGTGGTGTTGGTGTGAACTACTGGAATTCCCTGGTTAAACTTCCCAAGGAGCTGGGACATCATATCAAGCATAATATCAAACTTTCTTTCCATTTTTGTGTTAGGACTCTCTGGCTAGTCTTATCCTGTGTCCCCCATACTACTTGATATGCTCTCACTGCCACTGGAAGAGTTTCTATGCATGCCCAGTATACCGGAAACTATTTTACCTTTTGGAACCTCAGGTAGATGCCAATGTGGAGTAAGTCTAGTGTAAACCCCCCTTCCGTCACTCATATAACCTGATCACACAGGCTGGCAAAATGCACCAGCTCTGATACCACTGAAATAACCCACCCCCTTATAGATTTAACTGTTTATCAAACTGAGTATAATTTATTTCACCGTCTGAAGAGTTTTCTATGGTTAAGTTGATCCCTACTTGCGTTTTGTTGTTGGGTCCATAACATTTCATAGCATGCATATATATATATATATTGCAAATAATGGAAATATGAAATATGCATATACTGCTGAAAATTTTTAGATTTCTATATCTCCCAAAATATTCAGTATTTTGACAAAATAACAAGTACCCAGTTGAGGAAATTACCCCTATTATCTAAACAATAAATACCCAGAAAATTATATTGCCAAAATGTGAAGTATTTCACATACCCATTGGCTATAGTAGAGAGTACATGGCTGGAAATGGCAATACATCAGCTAGGATTAAAGAATCTCCTCCAAACATTACAATATCAGACCATTGACAATCAATCCAGCAAGATAACACAAGAAAATGGAGAGTTTAGCCCTTAAAAGGGCCTCACAAGCTCATCAAAGATCTACGTGCTGCTATATCTAGCTAGGACGGCCTGTTGTGACATACATCAGCTTCAAACACCTCATAAATTGCCTCTAATGGCTGCCAATAACACTGTTTCAATCTGCAATAGAGTAACGCCTGGCTAAGGGAAAGATTCAATACAAAAAATGCATCCAAACTCCTCAACAACCCTCCCAATGGTACGACCAGTTTGTTGAAATGGTACGACCCTCATGGCAGCTTGTAACTATCTCCGAAATGCATCAAAATCCATGGAATTATAGTGTCCATTTATGAATGATTTCCCAATGCAATCACCTCCGTGACAAACCCCTGAACTTCAAACTGTATACAATGAAGCATTATCACAGCCACTGAGTATGGCTATCCTCAAGCAACCTCAGATAATCTTTCACACCCTCAAATCGCTATTACAAATGGTGGTTTTCATCACCAAATGCCATGGTTGAATAAATTCTCCAAACCCTCAAAGTTGTAGAGAAAAACATGAGAAAATATGATGTCATGAATGCATGAAAAAGCTTCATGTTTTGCCTTTTATATTTCCTCATGAAATAAAACCATAGGTTAGAGAGAAAATATTTCATTTCATTAACTTTATTTCTCTTCCCTCAATGCCCAAGTGCAAGTGACTTATTTTTATATTTATTTCACTTTATTTTTCCGAAGTCACCACATTATATATTAAAGCCCAAACATTAATAATTAAATATAAATTACGGACTTTAATATGAAAGCCTAAACGGTCTTGAAATCTTATGAATTATAGACCGTTGGAAAGGTCTTGACAAAATGCTCTACCTCCAATCATGAACTGCTTCATCCAGGTGAAACCCTAACTTACTAAAAATAGTAAGTTTCTGCCAAAGTGCCCGAAATCCACCAAACGAACTACAAAGCTCCCTAACCACCATAGTTAGCCTATGGGAACCAAGCATAGGCTAACACTCCTCCGGAAAGGGGACATTACGCATATGTAGTCCTTAATGCAAATGCATCTGAGGTAGTTGATGCTTGTACAAGTTAGAATTCAACTATGGTTGGGGTGGGCATGTGCATGGAAGGCATAAGACAAAATCTAGTGGTTTACAAGCTAATGTCAAAAATAGCATTCTGTAGTGACAAAGATTTGATATTTAATGAAGAGTTGGTGATGAAAAATGGGATATCTGAAGATGAACAAGGCTCTTTGCATTCAAGAGGGAGAAAATTACTCCTTAACAACAAAGAAATGGCTTATGCAGATGGAGGGATAGAGTTTCAATCTTGGCATGAACATAAACTATCACTTGATAGAAATGGTAGTGAGACCAGTTCTATTAGAGGAAGTGAAATATCAAATATTGGTACTTTTACTTCTATTACTGGTGGGCTTGTCTCATTTCATGGAGGCATGGAACATGGTATAGATGACTTGAGTAGCATTGATTTGAATTTTCTAAATAATGTGCAACCAGTATTTTCTTCACATGAACGTGGAAAAATGAAGAGAGTGCTAACATTTTTCAGCAATGGTTGGTCATAGCTAAAATAGATATGGAAGATCTTATTGCAAGATTGAATCAAGAAATAGCTGCGGAGGAATTTCTCATTGCTAAGGTTAAAGACCTGGATGGTGAGCTTGAAATTTACAAGCATAAAAGCATGGAGACTCTAAAAAAAACAGTCTTGCTGGAGCAAGAAAGAGTTACCCAAATGCAAAGGATTTGGAGGAGCATCATGGAAAAGTCTTGGAGATAGAAGAAAAGTACAAACTAGAGCAAGTTGTCAAGGTTCATGCTAAGGCAAGAATGTTAGAAGCAGATTCGGTCTGTCAGATAGAGATAAATAACGACATGAGGTGCATGAAATGAGAGAAAGGTTTCATAATCTTCAAAAATATCGTGACAATGTAGAATAAAAAACAAAGGCAAATATTAAACTTTTAGTAAAAGAATTGTTGTTACGGAAATCTCAGCCATAACTCAAACAAGAATTATAGCATGCAATAAATGCAAAATTAGAATTAGAGATAATTCTTCATAAGGAGAGACATTTATTAATGGAATCAAATCTTATTTGGCTTCAACAACCACATTTATGGTATTCACCTTGTAATTTCATCCAGGCATTACATCTCTTCCTTGACAGTGTGGGGCATTCACTCATAGTATCACATATCTAGATATGATTTGGTTGATCTTATTCGGTAGGCACTAGCAAAACTTGCTAATTAGGTATTGGGAATATTGTGATAGATTATAACCTGAACAATATTCAAGTAGCTACACAAAGTTAAAATTTTCTAGGGATCATCACAGACTTCGATATTCTCTTAGCTTTAGGTGATAATTTTCTACTTGGGGCATGGCTAAAAAGTGCTAAGTAGCTAGCAATCAATCCAAGACAAATAAAGTAGTATGAATGGAATGCAAGAACACAGGTGACAATGTGGTTTGATAATACCAAATTGAATCAAGTAAACTACATGACTATGCAAACAAATGTTGGATGTGTTAGCACTCTTTTTGACCTGGAGGTTGATTTTTCATGTTTAGGGGGTTTCTTCATTTGAACCCTATATCTTCTTGCCCATTTTCCTAAGTGTTGGACCTCCTCGGCATTTTTCAGCTGCAGCATCATTTTTTCTTCGAGGAGGAAGTCATCATCATCATGTTTGCTTCGATGGTGGTCAGCATCTCATGTTTTCTGTCGACTTGTTTTTTCATCAGGATCATCATATTTTAATATCGGGTGATGTTTGGATATCATCCTGATCCTGCTGATGAGCTACAATGTGCCTTAATTTCCTTGCGGAGGGTGATTTTTCAAATATCCGGTGATCTTCCAATTATCACCCTGCCCTTTTATGATGATGATGTCACCCCGATCTTCCAAGGGGGTCATTTTCTAAGTTGTTCAACCCGGCCTATATTTTCTTAAGGGTCGTCATCATCATGATCATATTTCCAGTTATCGCCGTGTTGCTTGCGAGGGTCATCATATTGTCTACCTGCATGATCTTTCGCTGGGGTGATATTTTAACATCGGGTGATCTTTGTTAAGATCATCCTGATGATGTTGCTGTAAAGTTCTAAGTGCGACCTGATATTCATCGTGGTCATCATATTTTGAACGTCAGGATGATCTTAGTCAATATCATCCTGATGTTGTTGTATCACTTCATGTTCGTTGTTTTATCATCCTGATGATGCTGACGTCATTCTTACATCAGGGTGATATTCGCTTCTCTGCCTATCTGCATCATGATATTTCCGAAGGGAGATATCCGCCTGTCGGCTTCGTGCATTATCTAGTGGGGGGTGATCTTTTCAAATATCTGGCATATTCATCTATCACCCCGATCTTATAGTGGAGCTACAGTGTAGCATGATATTGGTGCATCAGGATGATATTTCCAAATATCCGGTTATCTTCCGAATATCATCCTGATGTCGATATGATGATGACGTCAGCAGGATATGATGATGACGTCATCAGGATGCTCATCGGCTAAGCAGGAGGATCTTCCTCCGATGGATCAGGTTGTGCCGATGAAGGTGATTATCATGCAGGTGATATTGCGGTGATGATGCTAACGTCAGGGTGATATTTCAAGCGACAGGATATCATGCTGTTGGAGGATGATGATGAAGTCTTATACTAGTGTCATCAGGAGCAAAAGCACCGACATTATATATGCTCGTGGCCTAGTATATAAAGTGTTAAAGAGGTCACCGCGGGGTGCATGTGGGATAATTGGTATCCTGCATATTTTCAAATATCATGACGATGAATCTTGGCGGGAAATGGTTGCGATGCACAGTTTGACGTTTTCCCGAGGCCACGGGTTGGTGCGCCATTAATGGCGAAGGTTGCAGAGGTATGGGCGGATCTGGTACCCGATTGAAGGTGTACATCAATGGACAGTGGCGCAGGGCTCGAGGTTTCTTCCTGTCTCCTCCCCTACCTGCTGCATTCATGTTTGGGCGCCAATCTGGTAATGCGTTGAGCGCCATTTTTCTGATACTGTGTATCTGGCGGGATTTTTGGTCAACCATGTAATTAATTGCTGTGGTACACTACCTGGCTGTTATAAGCAGGAAGTGTTACTCATTTTTGGTTGTTGAAAGTTGAAGATTTTTGGCTCTGTAATTCAAAACAAGCTGATCTGGTTGCTCTGTACAGCTAAACCTGTGAGTCTATGTATCTCTTGTTGTATGTTTTGGCACGAACCCACTGATTTCATGATTAATCTTATATGAGAAATGCTATCTTAGCATGTGTTTTGTTAATTCTGTCTCCAGTATTGCATGTATTCTTCTTCTGAATCTGGATATTTGGGTAATGTTTAGATTCTAGAGCATAGAATTCCTATGTTGAATGTCTGATCTTTTAACTTCTGCTCAAGGGGTAGATTAAACTGTTTTCAGGTTGAACATTGGGAAGGGTATACTGCAGTAGGGATGCCATGAGTAGAGATAACTTAACACTCTATATTGGGAGATATCTGTAAGGCAGGTATCACATATATCCCCTTGAAATCCAGTTTTAGCTGTTTATGTTGATCATTCACAGGTGTATGTCTGATGACTCCAGGCCCTGGATAGGCACCAATCTTGCTTTGTGTTTGTGTTACAACCATGTCCAGCTTTGCATCCAAACTTAAAATCAAAATCAAAATCTAAAACAACCATTAGGACATTAGAATTAGTTTTAGGATCCTCAGTCCTCTGTCTACAACTGCAAATAGGCCCAAAGCTAGCCCCTTTGCTCTTATCTTTCAGTTTTGGTCTACTTACAGGAGGACTTATCTGCTTTCTGTCAGCATCCCAGCCTTTGTATGCATATCCTCATGGATGTTGAGTAGGGAATACCCCCCTAGGTTTTGCAGAGGCTGAAGAAGAAGAGGAGATAAAATATAGAGTCTATCTCCTACACTGTTGGCCCCTGGCCCAGAGATCCTGTTGATCACTGATGGCTACCTTGTAGGGAAATCTGGGAATAAGCATCCAGTCTGGGAAAAAGTCAACAGGATGATGGGCCCTTGGCTTGTTTATGCTTCACTTATAAACAAAGCTTCTATGCTTATTAACAATGGGTTGTCAACAACATTATTAAATGCCAACCACTATGACATATACTTTAAGGACATGCCTTGTTATGATGGGAAGATATTATGAAGGCACAAATATGAATTTGAGTGTACTGTTGGAGGATATTTTTTAGCACATGGTTGTGTGGATGACACAATGAATCTTGGTGGCATTAAGGTGAGTTCAGGAGAGATTGAACCCAATAAAAGAAGTTTGATAAACATTTTTGTAGAAGTAACTTTTGGTGTAGAATTTTCAGCTCCTACTTGTATGAGAATGAGCTCATTTTTCACTTAAGGTAGCCACTGGATAATCTAAAATTTTTAGGAACAAAACAAACAACTAAGTTAGACAGATCTAAGGAGTCTACAAAAGCTTTGCAAGAGATTGTTGATTAGCAAGCAGGGCAACTTGAGGATGTTGCATCACAAAAGAATAATGAAGTCATCCCACAGTCAAATAAATTGGGCAAGTGGGCATACAAATTTCTAAGGATGATTTGGGATCCTGGTTTAATAGAGATTATCATTTAGAAAGAGTCAAAGCTATTGGATTTGCATTCCTTGAGGACAAGGAATTTTGGGAGGGGAAAATTGTCACGTCCCCTTTTCTAAATAATTTAAATTAAGAAATTAATATAATAATAACATTTTATGTTGTCCTAGTAACTTTATTTTATAACATTGTAAAAGGGTGACTTATATGTATTATTATTATAAAGTGGGCCTAATGTAATGTTTTATTAAAAAGTGTTTCTAGACACTTCTGGAGGGAATTAGGTGGGAAAAGGAAATTCAAGTTAAAAAGGTGATTATAAAAGGAAGTGTTGGGCACAAAAGAAGACATCCATTATTATTGTTATCAAACCTTTTTCTCTAAGTTTGAGCACTTGTGTTCATCTCCACACTTGAGGATGAAACTCTTTGGTGTGGGGAATCTAGAGGACGAAAACCCTCTTAGTTTCCATTGTCAGATTGGAGGACAAAAACACTCTTGCCATTTGAGACAATTCCATATAGGAATTGTATTTATGCTAAAGAATTGAAGTTTATTCTAGTTTCAGTTGGTTTTGAAGATTTCTCAGTTGTGTTGAAGATTTCCATATTTCAGTTTGGTTTGTAGACTTCTAGTTTGGTAAATATTTCTAGATTTTTTTGGTGAAGGGTTTCAATATAATATCATTCCATTTGCTATTATAACAACAAATCTTATCATAGTTTTTGGTTGATAGGTTGTCGTACCAATTTTGGAGTGAATCGTAACATTTGGAGATATTTAAATCTGCCATACTATCCTTATTATCTATCATATTACTTTCCAAAGTGATTATAGCATATTACTTTCATTTTGGGACCACTGTAGCTTTATTACTAGAGTCGTATGATTTGTGTTTCCTTAGTAGCAACTATATTGAAGATTGTCGATTGGTTCCCAACCTGCTTCATACCTTAGTACAACACTTTGTGAGTGAGCCCTCTTATTATTTGAACATTTTGATAATTATTTGTAAGGGTTTGTTGATATTATTGTTACTAAATTATCAACTATTTGCAATGGGTTTCATAGTTATTTTCTGGTAATGTTCATATTGTTTAGCATTAATAGATATAAATTATTGTACAAGTTCAGTATTAGATCTAGGATAGCATTGCATGCTATCTAGTAATTGTTTATGCTTTATTACTACTCAAATCAAAATATACAAAAAATGCATATTTTGTAAAAAATGCCTATTTTGTAAAAAATTCAAGGGACATTACAATATGCTATTTAAAATTGAATTTCTCCTTTAATAATTAAGAACTATAAATAACAACTCTTGTGTATGGAAGGACACAACAATCTATGAACATACACACTCTTCTATAATTAGTCACAACTTTTTGGACAAACTCAGTTTGCCTATGTCAAGTGTGCACCTAATAAAGCAAATTATAAAGTTTCGACACAAGCTTCCCCTCCTTGCTTTGTGGTTCATTTGACTTAATAGGCCCACAACTTTGACTTGAAATAAATTATATCTTTCAATTGTGAAACCTACAATATGGTCCTTTTAATCCTCTACAACATTTGAACCTTCATATAGGAGTGATGGAACAATGGATACTTGAAAGATTATTTAGTGATCTTGTAAAAATATGAATGAAAGCCAACTAAAACAATACAAATTTCCTTGACCAATGCTTTGTTTTATGCCTCGTGATTAGAATGAACAAAGGTTTAACTTGAAACTCCACACATTTCAGAAAAAATTCGTATGGGTACAAACATTGAATTTTCTTGGGGACCATAGTGTACACGTGTGATGTAGGAGAACTTAGAATCTTTGGTTATATATTAGATTGATGCTTTATTAACTAGGTACAAAATTGGGCTATTTCTTAAACCATGTAAAAGAAGATTGCTTAAGACACTTAAATGACAAATATGACATTATATCACTGTTATCCCATTTTGCCTTCTGGCCAAATAGCCTAAGGATCCATGAAATCCTATTGTTTTTACCCTCTGGAATGCAAGGCAAAGCTACCCAAATTGACTAAGTCCCAAAAATCCTGAGTTTGTCTTGTGTTTCAGTGTTTTCAGAGTTTTGGAGTTCAAAGTTCTGATCTTCAGCGTGCCACCCTTATCGTCTCCGAACTCTGCTCCTTTGCCTTCAGTCACCTAAGTATTCAATGTTTTTTAGAGGTCAGAGTTTGGACCTTCCCTCTTCTCCCTTCCTTTCTTTGGAAGGAGAAGGCCAGAAGGCCCGAGGGCCGAATTCTGACCCTTTCCTTTGTAAAAGTGGCTAAGTGTTTTTGTGTCAAAGTTCAGCATTTTCTCCTTCCCTCTTCCTTTCCTTTTGGAAGGCGAAAGGAAAAAATCCCAAACCCCAACTCCCGATGGACATGTGGCATGATTTTGTGGCATCTTGCCATCCTGCCAAGCTCTTTTGGTGGGCCCCTCGCCTATTTGTGGGATTGCGGGAAGATGCCAGGTGGCGGTGACGCCATCAAGGAAAGAGAAGGCAGAAGGCCCAAGGGGCAACTTTCGCTGAAGATTCATGAAAATAATGCTAAGTGTTTTAGACTTTCAGGGGTCAGACATTCCCTCTTCCTTTGTCCCTTCTGAAAGCTCGAAGACAGAAGGCCCAAGGTCCAAAGTCCACCGATAAGAAAATCTTCTAAGTACAAAGCAAAGCTCGGAGGGCAGACTTTCTTCCTTCTTCCTTCCCTCTTGGAAGGTTGAACGCCGAAGGCCTGAAGCTCGATCTCCAATAGGGTAAAACTTCCAAGGGTTAAATGTCAGAGCTCAGAGTTTTTGCCTTCCACCTTCCTTCTGCAAGCGATAAGGCGGAAGGTCGAAGCCCTGAACTTTGAAACTCCAACGACTTTAGTTTTCCACTATGTAAAACGTGATTTGATGGCTCAATGACCCTCTTGGTCACCATTAATGCATTTTTAGAGCCCCTTTTCATGTGGCATATGGTTTTCCCACCTCCTCATGTCATTGTTTCTCATTTGCATTGAATTTCATGTACTAAGGTATGGGCAAACCTCTTGTTTCAACGAATTTCCTAGGCAAAGCTAGGGCACATTTCAAAGGACGCCAGATGAATTTATTGCAACATGGGAGATGGTTCTTTCTTGTTGACTTCTCATTCCATGTCCATAGCTGCTACAGTGTGATTGTAAAAGCTATGTATGCATGTTTCAAAGATGTATTTTGGGTTGTTGTTAGTTGTTTTCTAGGCTGTTATGCTGGGCAAATTTCTCTGTTACATCCAGACCTTGTAATGCACTTACAGAACAGCTAGATTTGATGTATTGTGCTCATTTTCGAGCCTTTGATGTCTCTAGTTCATTGTTCAACCATGAATGTATGTGATTATTTTGTGTCTATTGCTCTGTAACAGATTATTTACTCTTTGCAATGGTCATTCGACCCTCATGATCAATATATTTCTGATATTTCACCTCTCTTGCATTTTGTCTCTGTGTTTCATTTGAAGTTGTAATCTATTTTGTGAGTAGAATGGCTCCTTCATAGGTTATAGTCTTCTATCTGAAGCCTCTATCAAGGTTTTAAGTCTATGTGAGTTCTCTTTAGGGAGTGAGATCATTGTTGTGTTGATTTAGTTTAGCTAATACACCTCATAACTCTGGTGCATCACCTTTTATTTTCTATATTCCTTCTATCCCTTTTCTCTTGGCAAATTTAGCATTAGATTTAGTTAATTTCTCTAAGCCTTAAGCTTAGAAAGAGTAATCAGCCTTCTCTAGAGGTCTGATCTCAAAATTGCAATGTCCCACACCTTGAGATCATTCCCATTGTGTCATTAGAATGCTTGGAAGTCTCCAAGTAGGGTGCAATTCTATGTGATATCAGTTTCTAGCACGCTTGGTGGGACCAGCTTGATGAGCTTTATCATCTGTTGAAGGATCTAGTGTGTTCTTCAGTGCATATTGCCATTTAGGGCAGTCTTCACAAACACCATGGCAACTCTGCTGAACAAATCCGCTAGCGAAAGCAATCCAAGTGCTTAAATATTCATCAAAGATCAAAGTTTGGTGATACTTTTGGTCTTTTCTAGCTTTCAGAAGCATCTCAAATCACCTGGCGACTCTCTTCCGGTATGTTTTCAGTCTCGAAAAGCAGACCTGGTACCCTTATTTTCAAAGAATATTTTGATACATATCTACTTTTCAATGCTCTAGAATGTCAATCTATTATGGAAGTCATGGTCTTTTTCCTCCATCAAGAATAGACTTCCAAACACCTATCATAACATTCACACCACTGTCATGGCCTTGGCCCTCTCAATGTTACATAGTATGATGACATCCTAGTTTCAACTCTGAAGGCTATTCCCTTTTTCACTGGTGAAAACTCCACCACACCCACGGAGCACATCCAAGACATTGCCAATGTATGCTATGTTCACAATGTTACCCAAGACAATGTCATGGTAAGGCTCCTTGCTTCTTCCTTGAAATGAAAAGCTCTCCAGTGGTACAGGGGGTTACCTGCAAATTCAATTCATGAATGGGATGAGTTAGGAGATAGGCTATGTCAATGTTTTCAAGATAACAGTGATCATTTGTCCCTGATAGAGCAACTGGCCACTATTAAAAGAGCTCCCTATGAATTCATGGTGGATTTTAATTTTAGATTTCAAAAAACTTGGTACAGAATTCCACCATTAGTGAGGCCTTCCCCTAACGTTGCCTTCTTGTATTTTTTGAGATCTTTGAACAGTGATATCACTATCATGATCAAGTCTCTAGGAGGGGATGTGTTATCTGATGCCTATGAGACAACTTTTAGGGAAGAAAGTTGTCTAATTATGGCTGGAAAGATTGCCCCCACGCCTCCAATGCCATTATTTCCAGAAGCCCCAATATTTCAGCCAATTATGGCACCAATTCCTACAGCTAATGTGTCATACCAAGCTCCTAATCAGCCCTATCCACTTAGCGAGCAACTTTGTCAGGGGAACAATCAAAGACAAAATCAACTGAGCCATGTTAGGTCCCTGAACTCCATAAACTCAGCTGCTACAAGTACATCAAGTGTGCTTGTTCCAATTCAAAACAACCTGACTCAAGGTTATGAGTGGCGCCATCCATCCAATCCATCAGCAGTCCCAAAACAACAAATTGGATCTAGTCAGCGGGCTATGGTGGGACAAAGGCAAATGCAGGTTGAATGTGTGTTTTTGAATTGGCAAGTGGATGATGCTACCTTGTTTCATGAACTACTTGGTTACATTGAAAATGAAGAAGACAGGCATCTGACGATGGATACACAATAGCATAGGAGTAGTGAAAATGATGGAGGATTGTTGTAGGTTGAGGCCAAGAAGAATAGTGAAATCCCAACCCATGAAGAAGAACATGTGAGTAGTCCTATACTGAAGAGTGTAGAGGACTTGGAGGAGGCTCATTTCTAGGATGAGCTTGTTGTTTTCTGCTCAAACCTGGATAGTAAATCAGTGCCTCTAGATGAGGTAAACCCTGAGCTATTTCAGCAGATTGAGGAGGCAGTCATTCCTCTAATTGACATACAAGGATCAAAGCATTCAGACTAGTAGCATCAAGAGCTAGAATCATAACAGAGGCATGGCATTTCAAGGGGATGCCCTATAAGGCATTTGGCCCAGCTGGGGACATATCATGAAGAGTCACCTTTTGTCATGCTCACTCTTGAGCATGAAGTCGAAAATCAAAATAAGTAGGATCAACCCATTTATCCACTTATAGGCAGTTGCATCAACAATTAGTTCAAGTGGGTAAGTGAGTTTGTCCTCTTTCTGAGGGAAGTGTTTTGTCAATTTGTTGTATGCCCATCCCTCCCCCACCTCCTGTCAACTGCCCACAAGCATGTAAAACATATTAAATTATTGAGAAAGGGCAATTATTTTAAAGAACCAATTAATGGCTTTGTTTAAGGTCAATTCTAGTTGGTTAGTTTAGGTGTAGGTTAGTTTTGTTTCTGTTTTAGGTTTCCTTTCAATAAGTGCCCTTGCACTCTGTTGCATTCTCATTAGGAGAATGCATGCTTGTTTGTTTTATTTTGTTCTCGGAGGCATGCTTAATCTATATTGACAACCCATGTTCTTATTGTTGGCCGTTTGACTCTATGCCCAATGGGTTGGATAGGCCTCTGGATCCTAGTGTTTAGGCAGGAAAACACCCCTGCATAGTCACCAAAATGTTATCCTATTTTTCCTTCTGGCCAAATAGCCTAAGAATCCATGAAATCCTATTGTTTTCACCCTTTGGGATGTAATGCAAAGCTAGCCAAATTGACTAAGTCCCAAAAATCTTGAGTTTGCCTTGTGTTTTCAGTGTTTTTGGAGTTTCAGAGTTTCAGAGTTTAGAGTTTTGATCTTCAACGTTCCATCTTTAACATCTCCGAACTCTGCTTCTTTGCCTTCAATCGCCTAAGTATTCGATGTTTTTCAAAGGTCAGAGTTCGGACCTTCCCTCTTCTCCCTTCCTTTCTTTGGAAGGAGAAGGCTGGAAGGCTTGAGGGCTGAACTCCAACCCTTTCCTTTGTAAAAGCGGCTAAGTGTTTTTGTGTCAGAGTTCGACCTTTTCCCCTTCCCTCTTCCTTTCCTTTTGGAAGGTGAAAGGCAAAAAGCCCAAACCCTGACTCCCAAAAGATACGTGGCATGATTTTGTGGCATCCCACCATCCCATTGAGCTCTTTTGGTGGGCCCCTTGCCCATTTGCAGGATTGTAGGAAGTTGCCAGGTGGCAATGATGTCATCAAGGAAAGAGAAGGCAGAAGGCTTGAGGGTCGATTTCTACCAAAGATTTATGAAAATAATGATAAGTGTTTCAGACTTTCGAGGGTCAGACTTTCCCTCTTCCTTCTTCCCTCCTAGAAGGTGGAAGATGGAAGGCTCGAGGCACGAAGCCCGCCAATAAGAAAATCTTCTAAGTACAAAGCAGAGCTCGAGGGGTGGACTTTCTTCCTTCTTCCTTCCCTATTGGAAGGCTGAACACCAAAGGCCCGAAGCCCAATCTCCCCCACAGTGAAACTTCCAAGGGTAAAATTTTAGAGCTTGGAGTTTTTGCCTTCCACCTTCTTCCTTTCGCAAGTGATAAGGTGGTAGGTTGGAGCCTCGAACTCTGAAACTCTGACAGCTTCAGTTTTCCACTATGCAGAACATGATTTGATGGCTCAATGACCCTCCCGGTTGCTATTAATACATTTTTAGAGCTCATTTTCATGTGACAGATGGTTTTCCCGCCTCCCATGTCACTATTTCTCATTTGCATTGAATTTCATGTATTAAGGCATGGGCAAACCTCCTGTTTCAACGAATTTCCTGGGTAGAGCCAGGGCACGTTTCAAAGGATGCCAAAAGAATGATTTATTCCAGCATGGGCGACGGTTCTTTCTTGTTGACTTCTCATTCCACGTCCATAGCTGCTACAATACGATTGTAAAAGCTATATATGCATGTTTCAAAGATGTATTTTAGGTTGTTGTTAGTTGTTTTCTGGGCTGTTATGTTGGGCAAATTTCTCTGTTACATCTAGACCTTGTAATGCACTTACAGAACAGCTAGATTTGATGTATAGTGCTCATTTTCGAGACTTTGATGTCTCTAGTTCATTGTTCAACCATGAATATATGTGATTATTTTGTGTCTATTGCTTTGTAATGGATTATTTACTCTTTGTAATGGTCATTCGACCTTCATGATCAATATATCTCTGATATTTCACCTCTCTTGCATTTTGTCTTTGTGTTTCATTTGAAGTTGTAATCTATTTTGTGAGTAGAACGACTCCTTCATAGGTTATAGTGTTCTATCTGAAGCCTCTGTCAAGGTTTTAAGTCTGTGTGAGTTCCTTTTAGGGAGTGAGATCATTGTTGTGTTGATTCAGTTCAGCTAATACACCTCATAACTCTGGTACATCACCTTTTCTTTTCTGTATTCCTTCTATCCCTTTTCCCTTGGCAAGTTTAGCATTAAAGTTCATTAATTTCTCTGAGCCTTAAACTTAGAAAGAGGAACCAGCCTTCTCTAGAGGTCTGATCTCAAAATTGCAATGTCCCACACCTTGAGATCATTCCCATTGTGTCATTAAAATGCTTGGAAGTCTCCAAGCAAGGTGCATTTTGTTAGGAAAAAATAAATGAAAATAAAGATTGAACTAACTAAGAACAAGAGCATTGTTTGAAGTAATTGAACTACCATCATCAATAATGGAGACCAGAGATTTTGAAGGGGGGAAAAACAAAGAAAAAAAACCCCATAGATTATGAAAGATTGCAAGAAGCCATTAAAGAATTACAATGAGAAATAGAGGAAGAGGAGGTCCTAAAAAATGAATGAGAAGAGAGAATGAGAGAGGAATGAATGAAAAATGAGAGAGCACCTCATAAATAGAGGTGAGAGGGGAGTTGTGTTCAACTCCCATATGCCACCTTTTATGTGACTGAGTGTAAAGTGTCAACCGCTTAAGGAGGTGGCTAAATAAATTAAATATTCTTCCAAGAGGAATATTGACATGAGTTATCCTCACACGTGTGAGGATACTCACATTAAATACTTTGTATTATAACAAATACAACTTGTATTTAACACAATAAAATAATTTAATGACCTTTACTAAAGTAAGGATTTAAATACCCGTAACCAAGTAAAGATTATCTTTTTAACATTCCCCCTTAAGCTTCACTTATGTAAGATTACAACAAATCCATCAATTGGATGATTTCAACAATTCGCATAAAAGCCTTTACAATGAAGAAGATAGATTTTTGAGAAAGAAGCTTGAAGAAGAGGCTAGATGTAGTTTGAGGTAGAACCAAGTCTTTGAGTCTTGAAATAATTGAGTGAACCAAAGTTCTTGTATAGATGCTTTTGAACAATCTGAATATTGAGCCCCTTTAGAGCCAAGAGAAGTGGATTGATGGTTCTTGTGTTGCCAAGATATTAAACATGTTTCATCAAAGAAACCATAACCACAAATGGATTTCCCATCATTGGGATCATCTCCTAAATATAAATTAGTATAATCATAGAAAAAGATGCAAATTTTATGTAAACATTTTGCATAAGAAAATTTTGTTGTAAAGCTAAGAAGGCAAAAGTTAGCTTATAAGAATGATTCAATGTAGATAAAATAACCTTAAGTCTTGAATAGGAGTGCTAGTAGAAAATTGTAGCACTAATCATGGCTTATAGCTGAAATTATAAAATGTCAACATATAGACATCAAAACTAGTTCTAGGTTTCCTGTCGCTACTTCATTTGTTGAATTGTAAAGGGAAATTAGATCAAGATTAATAATAAAGGACATTGAAAATTAGCCTTAAAGATGGTAAAAAAAACCATAGTGCCTTCATCATAAGTTTCAATATTAAGGACTTTGAAAAACAGTCCTAAATATGGTTTTAAAAAACCATATTGCCTTCATTTTAAATAGCAAATGACTTTGAAAAATAGTCCTAAAGATGGTATAAAAACCCTATTGCCTTCAATAAAATAATGAAACATAAAAGTTTCAAGAACTTGATCGGCATCATTTAAGATAATAGATTTAAGTTCATTATAAATAAGTGCATACCAATATACTGGATGAAAATATTTTCCACGGGTCCCAAAAAAAACTCCAATGAGACTTGATAAAATATATGATTCATTATAGATAGGGCTACCTATGCAACATTACTGCAAATGCGTCTAGCGCATAAAATATATATGTAAAGGCTCCATTGAGACTTGATAAAGCGTTTAATTTTCAAAAAATATATAGATGGAATAAATCCATCAAGGCAAATGCTCCAATGAGATTTTAATTTTCAAAAATATATATATGGAATAAATCCATCAAGAAGGCAAATGGGCCAATGAGACTAGATAAACCATTTGATTTCAAAAATATATATGGAATAAATCCATAAGAAGGCAAATTTACCAAAAAGGGCACAATATCAGATTTTACCAATGAGGCACAATAAAATATCAAATTCCCTTTACGAAAAAATAACACAATTGTAGTCCAAAAGGAAACTCTAGATTTGTTTTGAATATTATGAAAAATTGTGAGAGCTCAAGACTTAGGTAGAGAGAATGATAATTTCACATAAATTGTGATGGAAAGTTCTAAGAAATGCATTGGAATTTGAAGGGGCACAAATCAAGCCACCCTAATAAGTCATAAAAATTAATATGAAAAATTGTGCTTGAATAATGTCACAAGGATAGTCATGACTACATGAATATCCCCTTTTTAAATACAATATTTATAGAAGACATGTACAAGATTATTGAGTTGATCAAGTCCAATAACAAAGTAAATGTGTAAAAATTACATAAGGGAATTTTTTGAAAAATTACCTAACAAAAGGCAAAATTTGTTTATAAAAATGCCTAATTATTTTTTTTTTGAAAAAAAAATTAATATAATAAATATGCCTCTCATTTCATAAAAGGCAAATACCTAATTGAAAGGCAATTTTTTTTTTAAAGAAATGCCTAATGAAAAGGCAAAAGTTTTATAAAATAATTGCAAAATTTTAAAAAACTTATATTATTTCCTTAAAAAAAATTAATAATTTTGAAGTTAAAATTTAAAACTAAATAGAATGAAATTGACCAATAGATAAATGTTTAGAGGAAATAAGAATATTAAATTTGTTTTTCACGGGAAATCATTGAAAAGAGGAATAATTCTATTTAAGTGATAGTAAAAAAATAAAAATTATATTTCTTTCCACTTTTCATGTTGTCAGATATTTTCTACTACTTATCATTATATTTGGCTGGCTACATGACAAAAGTTTGGTGGCAGAGATACAGAAGGAATCCGCTAAAGATAGTTTTCATGAGATTTTCTAAAACAAAGAAGAAAATAAATAAAAAGATTCCAAAATGATGAGATTCTCGTCTTTATTTGCAATCAACATACCAAGAAACAAAGAAATCAAATCCTTTTTCAAACAAAGAGCAGCAGTAATAAAACAAAATTCTTGATAGCAACTAATATAAACTTTCTAAAAAATCTTTATAAATATATTAAAAAAAACTATCTTAAAAAACTAAATTAGAAACTAAATGTTTAGAAACTTTATAAAAAAGAATACCGCCAAAATCACTTTCAAAACCTCCGACATTAAAGCTAGGTTAAATCCCACCCCCTATATCTGTGAACATCTGAGCTTTTGCCAAAGTGTGTGTTTGCCTGTCGTATATATCGTTGTACATAGAAAGATACCCTGTCAAAATGCCACAAACTATAACCAATTTTTTTATAAAGATTTAGATTTTTTTAAAAAAACCTAACCCTATATGAGGCCCAAACTTTTTGAAAAACAAAATAGAGTAGATTTATGTATATGCATAGACAAAGAATTTATTTGCATGCACATTAATTTTTTTTTTTGAAATTTAGAGAAAGATGAAAAGAAGGGCTACAGTGTAAATCTCAAAATTAGAAGGGCACTAGCCATGAATTCCATTTTTAAAACTAAATTCCATTTTTTTAAAATTTTAGAAAAAAAATTAAAATTTATTTAAGCTTTATAGAAACAGATTTGTTTTATAAAAAAGTAATCTGCATGTTGTATGAAAAACTCTAGATAATTTTTTTAAGAGTAAACTTTGTTTTTTTTTTAAAACAGATTTTGATATGAAACAAGGCTATAATTTTTTTTACACAGATTTTCTAGAAAGAGGGCCTTGGCCCTAAAAAAATTAACACAAACTACATATTTGTTTTGCACAGAAATTTGATAATAAACAGATTTTGAACTTGTAAACCCTTGCTGCAAAAAAAAAGCAATAGTGTTAGAATGAAATGAAATGAAATATAGTTTTTAAAAGCCTTGTTCCTACACACACAGAAAAATTCTCTTCTCTCAAATAAAAAAAACTCCAATGTGAAATGCTCCAAGAAGAGATGGAAACCTTCAACAATTTCACTCAACGAAGCTTTGATACCATGTTAGGAAAAAATAAAAGAAAATAAGGATGAACTAACTAAGAACATGAGCATTGTTTGAAGTAATTGTTACCATCATGGAGACCAAAGGGGAAAAAACAAAGAAAAAACACCCCATAGATTATGAAAGATGGCAAGAAGCCATTAAAGAATTACAATGAGAAATAGAGGAAGAGGAATGAGGAGAGAGCACCTCATAAATAGAGGTGAGAGGGGAGTTGTGTTCAACTCCCATATGCCACCTTTCATGTGAGTGAGTGCAAAGTGTCAACCTCTTAAGGAGGTGGCTAAATAAATTAAATATTCCTCCAAGAGGTGAGTTATTACTTTGTATTATAAAAAATACAAGTATTTAATACAATAAAATAATTTAATGTAAGGATTTAAATATCCTTAACCAAGTAAAGATTATCCTTTTAACAATAGTTCTATGTGATAACAATCACAAAAGGGGAAACATGAAACTACATAACAAACGCATCACGAATTGGGAAACAAAATATGACAAGATAGAAAACAAAAATGCTCTTTTATGAACATGAACAATAGGAAACAAATTAGATTACACAAAAAACATTTACAAGTTAGGAAAATAACATTTCCCTATAAGTTGAGGTTTTAGTTGTGGTAGAACATAGCCTTGCAAATTGTGCAAAATATCTATTGCAAAGAAAGGTTTAGGAACACAAAACTACATGGCAAACACATCATGGATTGGGAAACACAATACAACATAACATGGAAAATGAAAATGCTCTTTTACAAGGATAAACGGTTGGAAACAAAATAGGTTACAAAAAACCATTTATAGGTTGGGAAAAGTAAGAACATTTCTTTGTAAGCTAAGATTCTAGTCATGGTAGCACATAGCCTTCCAAACTGTGTGAAAGATTTATTGTATCAAAAGGTTTGAGGAGACCTTGAGGTCTGATAAGATTTCATCAATGCCTTGTAATTTAGGATAGTCCTCTATTGCATTGAAACTCAACTAATCTGTTAGAGATATTCCTTTTCCTTTTCAATATTTCTTGCAAAATCCTACTATAGTAGCACATCCTCAGGAATGATAGCCACTTCAATTCTATCTTTGTTTCATTTATTCAATCTTCCTCACATGTTGCCTCAACACACTCTACCATAAACTCATTGAGGGTTTCTATTTTTCAATACCTATGTCTTCGATGATCATAACTAGATGTTCTATAATGTTTTCTTCATCTTTATGTCTTGAAATAATTAAGTCTTGGGTTGAATTCACTATAATGAAATATTATGATACTCTATAAAAACATTTTTTGGCATAGGCTTATTAATAATTATTGAATATTCAACACCTACTTTCTCATTGATACATGTGGGATCTATTGAAGATGGAGATGAAGATGAGTCAATTTGAAAGTAAATTCATTGTGTCCTCAACTGAAAAGCCACTCTCATTGTGTTGCAAAAAATTGTCAAGGTCTAGTAACAAATCCTCCACATAGACAGATCTAATTCGATGAACATCTCTAGAGTTGAATTATTCTCAAGAAGAAGAAATTATTCTTTATCTAACTATGATCCTTCATTGACCTCATGAAAAATATCAATCCGCTGCAATTAAAATTTCTTATCAATACAATTACTTTCAAAATCCACAAAACTTGAAGTGGCAACCTCCTTAGATAAAGAAATATCTCAGTCTTCTAGGAATGGATATAGATTTTGAAGAAAACGTCAATTTCTAGCATGAGATTCTTTGTTTCTTCATTATATATCACCTAAACAATTTGAGTGATTTAACCTTCGTTGATTACATCTTATATATAGACTCTTCAAACAACCCTTCAAATGAAGAAAGAATCCATCCGATTCATTATCTTCTTTGGCATTATTGATTTATTCTTGCTCAATGGAAATGATTGAAACATAAATTTGCTCTCTATATTTTGACTCAATTTCATCATATTCAAAGAACATATGTCATGCTTGAGTAAGATTAGGCTCCTTGTCTATCAACAACCCCTCCTCAACCTTAAATAATTTGAGCAAAGTAGGCAATATGTCTACTTCTAATGGATATTGTTTTATTTGTGATTCCTAATTATATGAACACATGACATCATTCAATGTATGATTATGCAAATTATTTCTTACCTTATCAAGATTAGGTTTCTATTGGGTATATCCCCATCATAGAGCCACCATCAAGTTCATTTAATAGATGGTGAGGATTAGTTGAAGACCCTTGATTTGCATTTGAAGTTGCTAGAATATGTTTGAACATTTGTATTTCAAGACAACTTCTTCCATCATGTTTATCTGTTGCATGGAACATGTAGTATGTGTGTAAAAAAAAGAATCTTTTTCTACTTGCCTTGTTGGAGTAGGCAAATAAGATCTATGGCTGCTATAATTGAGGAAAGAATTATTTCAACTCGAAGGAGGTGGATACTATTGAAGCAATTTAACACTCAAAGGTATTTGTTCCTCAAACTTGATTGCATGCTTTTGAGCATCTTCAGTTTAGTGCTACATTACCTATCTTGAGAAAGAAAGCAATATCTAACAATAAATCTGTTATGTCAGAAAATGTCCCCTTGGGGGCTTTTCCCTCTTAAGGTTTAGCTCTCGGGTCCTTAGAATGCATTTAGAGCATCTTGCATGTTAATTGTGAATCTCGGTGAGAAAACCCCAAAGTCTTGTGGCAAATAGGACCTAGGAGGTGTTATTTTGATAAACCCTGACTCAAAATGGGAGGGTGGACTTGGTCGTTAGCTCCTTAGTCCTGCCCTATTTTGGGTCAGCCCTAAATTCAAATGTCAGTTTTATGACCATTACTTAGGTCCTATGCCGACATCTCAAGTTTAAATTATGAAATTCTTAGTGGGAATGTTTGTAGTTGCATATATAAGCATGTTTAGGACTTCATTTGTAAACTAGAAGATGATTGTGAACTTTATGCATACTTGTGATTTTAGAGCATCCATGATATTCGTTATTGCAGAGCAGAGCATTGTTATTGTGTTTGTGATTGCATATTTAGATTCATCTTCTCATGTGATTGAAGATCCTTCATTTATGTGAGATCTACACTTCTAAGGTGATACCTATTTGTGTTTGAATCATTTATCATTTGGATTTTTCCTCTATCCTGTAGGGATACACACTCTTTATCTAACAACAGTGTTCAGAAGACTTGAATGTCTCTCTGGGGCTTAACCGAGGCAAGCCTTTAAACACCACAACCCCCAACCCCTCTCCTTGTGATTGCAGGTTACATGTTTCACATCTGGATGGAGTGGAGTTTGTTACATCCCCAATTTTTGTCTTGCTAATACTTTTTAATTTTACTTGGACATAAGTAAATTTAATTTGATGTTTAGATTACTGTCAAGGAAAGACAGATTATATTGAATGTCATTTATGGAATTATGGAAATGAATATGTTATTGTCGATTTAATAATTGCATTATGAGAATTTGGTTTATTATTTGAATAATGATGCACTGATTGTAATCTGTTGATTTCAAGTCTTATACAGGATTACAGGTTTTCAGATAACTCTTAGAGAAAAGAGAGAGAGAGAGAGAGAGTATCTTTCAAGGAGAGAGATATAGACCTCGGGTTACGAGTGATTATTTTCCAAAATGAGTATGAGTGTTTAACGAAAACATGAACTAGTATCGTTAGAAGTATACTTTTGAATCTAATCGACAGGTAGTCGATATCCTTCGATTCTTTTCTAGTCAAGTCGTGTGTGTGTCAACATAGTCGTTTGTAAAGTAAACGAAGTCGTCTGAGTAGAACTGTGACCATTTATGATTAATGTAAATATTACGACGCCATTGTCGTAAAATGGTTGTGTTACTATCTTTGAGTCATTTAAGGTTTTATTATCAACATTTAACGTCATATGATGATCTCGTCAATACAAGTTGACGTGATTTAATGAAAGACTATGTAGGGGAGACAAGCTCGGCCCTTCCATAGTATTCACAAGTCTTTCGACTTATTGTTATTATCGTATATTGATCAAAACATAAACTATCACATAGGATAGATGCCATGTTAAACCATATTTATTTATATAAAAAAATATTTATATAAGCATCGATTGAGGTTAATACCTTATGATTGTTATTTATGCTTACTCACTTATGAGCAACTATAGGCTTGCAAATAGGAATGCCTACCTTCATTTCAAGTGATGGACCGAACCACTCTAAGTGGTCATTAAATGATTGAACAGTGCTTTTATTGTCATGTCAGCCTTTATTAGAGGGAGTGGTGTGTTATACCACATATTTCTCCCCTCTTGATGAGTGATCGAACCTCATTGAGCCAGCACGCAGCTTCTACGGTTTGATAGATGCTTTTTGTTATAACTATATAATTATGGACTCCTTTTTGACAGTTAGTTGTTGTTGTGTGAGTAGTACTTATTGACCACGTACTCCTTTATCCTTGTTGTCCATCCAAGAACCCTTCATAGTCTAAAATGGTGGAGATAACCGCGGCCAATTGGAGATGGGTAACTATTTTAGGAGTGGTGTCATTATGTTAGAGAGTCGTGGTTGTTTACTGCAGAGAAAAACATCTTATTTATTGGAGTCAGGCAGAGAGGAAAAAGAGGTGATTTTCTTTTGGTCATTATAGAGATACGAAGAAGGGGAGTTTAGCAGAGCGTTAAGGGAGTCGTATGAAGTATAAAAATAACAATCACTCTCGTAAAGAGAACACAGGGGGAGGAAATAGAAGAAATGTTAGCTGAGTCGTTTTAGGGTGAGAGAATAAATGATTTTTCATAAGAGTCAAGTGAGCTCTTGAAAGGGGATCATGTCCATGCGCTTGGGGGCTTAGTCATCTATAAAAAGTTTAATAGAGGAACGTCTGTTGTCAGATAGTGAGGAATTGGTTTAAACAAAGAAGAGAGTCGTTCTTACACAGTCAAAAAGAATAGAGAGATTACTTCCACACAAGGAAAGAAGATAGTCGGTAGCAGAGGAAGGAGGAAATATCTGCGTGGGTGACCCTACTCTGTTAAGAAAATCTTACCAGGTTCTTACTTTTCAGGAAGTCTTTGTCAATATAAATTGTTTATGTAATAATTCATACTGTTGAATAAATGCTGAGTTGATTATTCTATTTATTCCAAGGTCTGTGTTTTTGCAAGATACGAAGGCTGATACTCATATGATAGAAGGCCTACATGTTAGTTATTTCTATGACTTTTATAATCATAAATCCGTGTTGCATTTATAAAGATGATTTCATTGAAAGATTTTGACACTTTAGGATGTTATTAAGTTGATATTGTAATTATACTTATGCATGGCCGAATGAAAGAATTATGACAGAGATTTTGAGAATGATTTTCTTGATAAGTGTTTGTGTCAGTCTTTTACATTTTTCATACTAAATAGGATAAGTATGACATTGGGTAAACTACTTAGGGTCTACATGTATCTACATGATGATAGGATTCAATTTAAAATGTTACATGCTAGACAACGTAGGTTATATAAGACATAGGATACTATGAATAATGTATACTTATGATCTTAAAGAACCACTAGTTTTTATACAAGTCTAGTGCTATAGACCTCATTTTATTTTACGTCGACTTGACACAAAGATTATTGTCAAATATATATATATATATATATATATATATATATTGTAATTGTTATTATTACTTGGGGAATGATAGAGATAGTAGTAATCCAAGACAACTCAATGTATTATTGAAAGAGCAACTTTTGGATATTATATTCTAATGGTTATCAATACTAAGAGGATAATCTCTTTCCTAAGATACCCTTTCTTACTTAGCAAAGTTCAAGAACTACAAAGAATATAGTTGAAAGAAATATTCTTTCGATAATGAATATTAGTGGAAAGTAAACTTGGATTTATCCATCCTGGTTGATGTCTTAATCTTTATGGAACCATAAGGATAGTTATAATTATGATTTCTTTATAAAAAGAGAATAATCTTGTTATGAAAGATTGATTGATCTCTTAGTTGAAAGAATAATGAAAATTAATAAATAGGTTTGTTATCCCATTAAGTTGGAATAGGGTAAATAAACCTATGCTCCATGGAATGTAGTACATAAGACTTTGTCCAAATGATTGTCAAACTTAAAGGACTTAAATTATAGTTTCCTTGAATTGCTTAAAATAGATAGCAGGATCCCTTGACTACATAGAATATGGATGAGAGAATAACCTTTTTGACATTGATTATTAATGGATAGCAAACTTGAAATAGACTTAGCCACCTTTTGGTATAAAATCGATCATAGTCGATGTTTAAACTTGATGGGAACCTTTTGGTTGGCTTAAACTAAGGACTTCTTGTATATGAGAAAAGGTCTTGTTTAGAAAGTTTGAAATGACTTTTTGTTTTAGTCGAAAGAAGACTAGGGGAGAATCGATTACTTAAAACCCCTTTCGAACTTGAAATAGAATGTTTATTATTCTTTTATTATGGAAAAAGGAAAGACTAAACCTGAGTATAGACCCGCTTGGGTTAATAATATTTAATGTACCTTTATGACTTTATAGGTTGATATGTGCCTTTAAGATTTTGTAGATTTGATATTCCATTATGATGGAATAGGGAGGACAAAACCTTAACTTGACCAAATAGGGTAAATATAAATCTTGAGATCATTATATAGATCGTGAATAAAGGGATACATACCCTAATTATGTTTATATATTCTTACTTGTAAGAAAGGATATAATATCCTAGACTATGATGCTTAATCTGGGTAAGGGAACCATCTCAGTTGTTAATAAATTGACCTAAAGTTCTTTAAGTGTCGATAAGTTTTGGGATCTCAGGTTTGCAAAGATGCAATGAGTATCCTCGTATAAGGAAGTTAATTCATGAAATCTATGGAGCTTTGACAGCATTTGCAAACTTGTTTAAGTCGGGAAGACTAGAATATTGAAGTTGTCAAGACTATATGGTAAAACATAGTTGACCAAGTCAAAACTATAGGAATATGATAGTATCCAAGTCGAGTTGGGGTGGGTGAACATTATGACTACGTTCTTTGAGAACATCTATTCATATTGAATCTTTGGCCAAAGTAATGCATTTGTTTTCTACATGCATTGTCGGTTCACTGTATCTGGATTGCATAACCTATCAGAAATCATACTTAGCTAGAGGGTATCTAGGGTTGTATGGTTGATAGAGTTGTGTAGGATACAACACTATGTACTCGGGAAGGCAAATTACCACTAGTCACCTTTGGTCTATATTCCTCGTGAAGGGTAGGGCCACTTCCTATGTGGAAGATGTGTGGGAGACCGTCGGTCTGTGGATAGAGGTAAAACACTGGGAAGATACTCTCTCTCTCTAGCAGAAAACATGCCAAGGCTTGTGATAAAGATGTCAAATTTCCAGATGCATTAATTCGTTGTGACTTGTGTTTTAAAAGGCTATGTAAATGATTATCTATTGCAGATATTTGTACTTGTAAAAGACAATATGTCATATTGTATCATGTTGATTATTTAAGAAAAGATATTATGCAATTTGTTGAAACTTGATTTTCAGGATGAATAAAAGAAAAAATTTCTCTCATTTTTACCTTGTTGAATTACTCTATGGTAAATTCTTGATTTTATTATGTTTTTAGAATGTGGATGTTACAGAGTTGCAGGGAATAGTAAGACAATGTGTAGATTCTGAATCCCTGAAGAAAAGGACTGCTTGGACATGAGCGTTAGTGGCAGTGTCCTCCAGAGTTGCAAACATAGAAACAATTTGGACAGTGATAATCAAAATTCAAAGAGCTTTTGACATCCTGAAAAATATTAGGCATTGGAGTAGGGCGCTAGTGGAGGTGTCCTCCACATCTTCCGAGATAGAAATGGAAAATACAGTAAATATCAATGTCGGGAGAAGATTAGAATTCCGCAGAGAAAATAATACCTTAGACAGGGACGTTAGTGGAGGTGTCCCTGACTATTCCGCATTCCAAACTTCAAAAAATAGTCAGTTATTAATCTCTACCTACTATCTTAGTCTTTGTCGTAATTCATCAATTTGCTTATTATTCTGCATACTTAGGGTTTTAAGAGTATTTGAGCATTAAATTGAGATATTGATTGAAAACATCTGAGTTTCCACATCATTCCAAGTGATAGCCCAACCTGTTAGGTGAATGCTCTCACTTAGTAGAGATTCAACTCGGGTGATGTCCTTGAATGTTCAAGTTGTGAAAGGAGGATTTACCCTTGAAACTAAAACCCCTCTTTTTACCATCAAAACATTTTAGTGAACCTATGTTTTTGAATTTTTGCACCTTTCTAAGTGTTGTGTGATAGATTTGCATTTATTCATCTTATTGCATTTGAAAAATTACAAAAATTTTGAAAAATTTGAAAAAAATGACATCTTAGGCTTGCATTTTGGCATGATTTGAATTAATTGGCATTTAATTTCTATTATTTTCATCAGATCTAATTTAAATTATAGAAATTCATCATTTAGTATTCACTTACATTGCATTTTCATGCTTAATTTGATAAAAATTGCTTGAAATTGTGTATTTTTCATAAAAACCTAGTTTTGCATTAGCTAGGGTTTGTAGTTAAAATCTTGTTTCAGATTTTACTACCCTTTTCAAACACTCATTATAACTGATTTCTAATTGTAGTGTTGCATGATAGTGCTCTCTTTGCAAAACAAATCATGTCTAGGGTTTGAAAACCTTGCATTTTCACTAGATTTGGCCTTATCATCTCTCTAGAATTGCATTAAAGGCATGTTGTGAAAGATATTATTGCATTATTGGGTTGATATTAAGCTTATTATTTTCTTCCCCTCTTGAAATTTTTCACAACACCTCTTTCGTTAGTAATTTACATTGAAAAATTGTGAAAAAGGTGAAAAAATCAAGCATTTTAGGTCATATTCATACATAGTTTTGCATTATAGGTGTGTTGTGAAGGATATTGTTACATTATTGGGTTGACATTGACCTTATTATTTTATTCCCTTAATTGAAATTCTTCACAACACCTCTTCTTTCTATCATTTGCTTTGAAAAAAGGTAAAAATTGGCACAGTTTTAATTACATAGTGTGTATTTCAACACTATGTGTTTACACACCTTTTCATATATTTTGTTCAAAATATTTTAAAACATCAATTTGAGCTTGTTTTGTTGCACTATTTTTCACCTATCCACTTTGTTTGTTTTGGACTTTGTGTGTCCTTTAGTACCTGCTTCCCTCAACCAAGTGCTTGGGTGCGAACTAGTCTCACTTCTATAGTGTGTTAATTGTCATAAAAACTTGCATATTAAATATTGCTGATACAAGACATTTCATGATGGAATCCTCATTTTATTCTTCTTTGAAATCTTTGCATGAGTATATCCTGGACTTAGAAAATTTCTCTAAATTCACTAATGAGAACCCTCATGTCTTAGAGCACATAGCTTCTGTAAGTAATATTAATGTTTCTATATGTTCTACACATGAGCTGAAATTACTTTGTTATACACATGATTTTGATAGATTCACATTATTTATAGGAGAATATCCTTTGATATTAGAAGATTTAACTAAATTCATGTCTAGAATTACTCATGAGAAAGATGAGAGTGAAAGTTCTTCTTCTGTTAATGATGATGATGATTCCATAGATTATCCTACTTCTCCTATAGTTGAATGTTCAAGAACCTTAGATGAGAAGACTATGGATAGTTTTATTAATGATACAACACCTTACCTTCCTAACAACACCTTACCTTTATTTCATTCCAATGCTCTCCTTGGCCAAGATGTAGCATTAGTGGATGAGAAAAGGTCTCTCAAATTAAATCCTTTAGGGATAGATGTTGAACATAATTGAAAGGATAAAAATGTTAATTTGATCTTCACTAATAGACTTTGTAGCATAATTCAAAAGATGGTTGTGTGGGGGACACCTAGTGCACCTTCTTGCTTAAAATCAGTGATTACGGTTCAAGGTGATCGAAAACCACCTAGACACCCCGATTACATCCTAAATTATGCTAGACAAACCACTCAAAGAAATCAAGGTGTTCAAAATGTGTCGCAACAGCCACACCACAATGTGATTGCTCACACATACAACACCCATAATAACAAACAAAGCAAGCAAGCACCTCATGTGCCTGTCTCTCTTCCATGTTCTCAACCTATGCTCCCTCCACCACCTCGTCTTACTCATAAAAGAGGTCAAGAATATGATCTTGTTGAGCAGCTTCACGCTACCCCTGCTAAGATCTCTCTTTGGGATTTAATACAAACATCGCATGCCTACCATGGAATGCTCGAAGAAGCTTTACAAAAGGTGATTGTACCACTTGTTGTTAAGCCAAATGATGTAGTGCGGCTCTGTTGGATTGTATGCATGCGATAAAAACATATATTCTATTTCAACCACATGAAATACCGACAAGTAAAGACGAATATGATGCACTTATAATTTTTTCCACGATAAATACAAAATTGATAAAGCGAGTTATGATTGATAATGGATTGACTCTTAATGTTTGTGGCATTGACCTACTACACAAAATCAAGATTGACACATCTTTAATCAAACCAGATACGATTAGCATTTGTGGCTTTGATAATGTGTGAAAAAAATCCGTGGGTACCATAACTTTACCTATAAAGGTTGGACCCATGACATTAGATACTCTTTTCAATGTTATGCCTGGTTCGCTTTCATATAATATGATTCTTGGTAGACCGTGGATTCATGCCATGGGGGCAGTTCCCTCTACCCTGCATTGATCAATAAATTTTATCTATCAAAACAAGCTTCGCACCATACACGTTGATCCTAAACTAGATAATTGTTTACATATTGAAAAGAAAAAAATGAATTAGCAATCATTCGAGTTTAAACAACCTACAAGTTGATTCGTCAATACCTCTTGCCATGGATAATATTGTGCAAGACTCTAAAACATCGAATACATTTTTTGGTGATGATTGGGGTTCATTAGATTTTAATCCTTGCAGTGTAGGAGAATATAAACTTAATAACCCTGACACATCAAAAGTCGTATCAATCTCATCTATGCAAACTTTGGAAACACTTGAGAAACCTAAAGTCTCCTTGGTAGAAAATAAAGACAATACCCTTACTTATACTACAAATTATGACACCTATGAGGCTTCACCATCTTCTAAAGAAATGGACTCTCTCTATGGTCGTGGATTTCAAATATTGTACACAAATCATAACTATGCAGGTAATGGATGTGGTGTAAATCAACAAGGAATCAGAGTACCTTTACAAGTTGTTGGAATTAAATACACAGACGGTATTGGATACCGCTCTTTGAAACCCACCAAATCCTCTCATCATCCTAAACTAAATGTTAATATGATATCAACAAGACCAAAGCAACATATGAGATATCCTGGGCTTATAGACAAGAATTGTCCACTAAGAGCTATCCCTAAGAATCTGATAAATATTTCTCCCCCTTTAAGCCACACTCGTAACAAATATTATAGTTGCTCTCAAGGGTGGTCTCTTCCTAGATATGCATGTTCTTAACATTGGGTTGTATTAGGTAAGTATTTCTAACCCTTTACCTTCATGTTGTGTTTCCCCCATAATGTGTTATGTGTTGTTTAGGCCTCCCTGGATGACCCTTGATTGATACTCTTCTAAGGTCAAGGATACTGAGAGACCACCTCTGTTGTGATCCTTCTTCTATTTGTATCATCACTCTTCTATATTGCCTCTCCTCTCTTTTCAGTGTTGTGTGTTGTGTCCTAGGGGCATAGCATTTCGGTTGGTGACCTGGGGGTACCTTCCTACGTGACGACCCTAGGGCAGTTGTTTCTCCTCTCTTGATTCATTGTTTACCTTCCTCTAGTGGTTCTATCTAGCTAGCGGATGACGAAAAACTTATAATATTGATACGAACTTAGTGTCCCTTTAGCGAGAAATCAAAAAATGGACCTAGTCCATACATCACAACGGGGTTGATATATATATATATATATATATATATATATATATATATATATATATATATATATATATATATATATATATATATATATATATTATCTGACGCTTGGCTAGTAGAATCACTCCATGTGATATTTTGATGATGTCTTATCGCAATAACAAAACATAACAATATTGCTGCTCCGTGCACTTTGTTTATCTTGGATCTCGCCTTGCTCGGCTATTTATGTGAATGATTACATGTATTGTTGTTTATCATGATTATATGGTTGCTAACACCTTTTCTTGCAGGAAATTGTGTGTTTGTGGGAACATTCGGCGATCGTAAAGTGCATGTCACTTCTGGGGGCATGGGCTTTATAAGAGCTTGTGTTCCCTTGTGTGTTTTCTCTCTACCTTAATGTGCTTGATATCGGTACACGATATCAACCACCTTAAGGTGGGGGCATATAAGGTAAGCTATCTGATGATTTTGATACTAACGAAGTGTGTTTGTAAGCCCTCTATGGAGGCGGGATGTTGTATCTCCAAGCGAGTGCACATCTTTATTTCATATTGCAATCATTAAGCCCTCCGTGGAGGTGAGATATTGTGCATATCCTTTTTATTTTAAGTCCTCTACGGAGGCAGGGATGGTGTATTTCTCGAGGAGATTGCACATCCTGTCATTTTCTAAAAGTCCTCCAAGCAAGCGGGGTTGGTGTATCCTCCCTTAAGTGTTTCTTCGACGATTGGTGTGGCGAAGCCCAATTGTCAGTGTGTGCCTATAATGTGCCTGAAATGGTAGCCAACCTAGCAATAGGTTTCTTCCATCCTTAGTTGTCGTGTTTTCTCTAAGTCTTCCATGTGTGTGTGTGTGTATGGCGTGTTTGTTCCTAAGCATAGTTTCAAGACTGGTGGCAATGAGCTCCTCCTATGCTTTGGGATTTGTATGCCGTGTTTGTTCTCAAGTGTAATTTCAAGACTAGTGATGATGAGCTGCTCCTACACTCTAAGATTTGTATTACGTTTCTATTGCCCCTTATGCAGTCTCAAGACTGGTGGATATGAGCTCCTCCTGCATTTTGGGTTGTGTGTTTACTTTCCATGTACTTGCATTTGCATTCATATATATGAGAAAATGAAAACAAAAAAAAGAAATAATCACTACATCCACTGTATTCACTGTGTTTTGCATGTCTTCAATGTTGTCTTCTCTATGTTTTGCGTGATTGTAATTGTCTTCTCTGTGTTTTGCGTGTCTGTTACTATCTTCATTATGTTTGGCGTGTCTACACCGTGCTTGGCGTGTTTGCTATGTTTGTTGACCATACTTTAATCTATGTATGGGCCTTGTGTTCATGCATATATTAAAGTGGGGGCTAAATGTTATGTCAGAAAATGTTCCATTGGGGGCTTTTCCCTCTTAAGGTTTAGCTCCCGAGTCCTTAGAATGTATTTAGAGAATCTTGCATGTTAATTGTGAATCCCAATGAGAAAACCCTGAAGTCTTGTGGCAAATAGGACCTAGGGGGTGCTATTTTGATAAACCCTGACTCAAAATGGGAGGGTGGACTTGGACGCTAGCGCCCTAGTCCTACCCTATTTTGGGTCAGCCCTAAATTCAAATGTCAGTTTTATGACCGTTACTTAGGTCCTGTGCCGACATCTCAAGTTTGAATTATGAACTTCTTAGCAGGAATGTTTGTAGTTGCATATATAAGCATGTTTAGGACTTCATTTGTAAACTAAAAGATGATTGTGAACTTTATGCATACTTGTGATTTTAGAGCATCCATGATATTCATTATTGCAGAGCAGAGCATTATTATTGTGTTTGTGATTGCAGATTTAGCTTCATCTTCTCATGTGATTGAAGAGCCTTCATTTATGTGAGATATATACTTCTAAGGTGATATCTATTTGTGTTTGAATCATTTATCATTTGGATTTTGCCTCTATCCTGCAGGGATATGCACTCTTTATCTGACAACGGTGTTCGGAAGACTTGAATGTCTCTCTAGGGCTTGACTGAGGCAAGCCTCTAAACACCACAACCCCAAACCCTCTCCTTGTGATTGCAGGTTACAGGTTTCACATCTAGATGGAGTGGAGTTGCAGGGAACAGTAAGACAGTGTCCAGATTCTGATTCCCTAAATAGAAGGACTGCTTGGATACGGGTGTTAGTGGCAGTGTCCTCCAGAGTTGCAAACACAGAAACAATTTGGACAGTGATAATTAGCATCCGAAGAGCTTCTGACATCCTAAAAAACATCAGGCATTCGACTAGGGCGCTAGTGGAAGTGTCTTCCGCATCTTCTGGGATAGAAATGAAAAATACAGTGAATATTAGTGTTGGGAGAAGATCAGGATTCTGCAGACAAAATAGTACCTTGGACAGGGGCGTTAGTGGAGGTGTCCCTGACTATTCCGCATTCTAAACTTTGAAAAATGGTCAGTTATTAATCTCTGTCTACTATCTTAGTCTGGAAGGATTTGTCGTAATTCATCAATTTTCTTATTGTTCTTGCACACTTAGGGTTTTAAGAGTATTTGAGCATTAAATTGAGATATTGATTGATAACATCTGAGCTTCCACATCATTCCAAGTGACAGCCCAACCTTTTAGGTGAATGCTCTCGCTTAATCGAGATTCAACTCAGTTGATATGTCCTTGAATGTTTGTTGTGAAAGGAGGATTTACCCTTGAAACTAAAATCCCTCTTTTTACCTCAAAACAAAATCATTTATGAAGCAACTAAGAAGAATATCAAAAGAAGGATTTAGATTGTCAAAATCCTTGTAATTAGAAGGTTGAATCTTAAAATGAACTCCCTCATAGTTTCACCATTATCTTTCTTGGAATTTGAGAGTTGCATGAACAAGATATGACTATCCTTTGTTGGTTTCAAGCATGCAAGGAACTTCTTACTCAGTAATTCCCAACAAGTGATAGAGTCGATAGCAATATAGTGAAACCAATTAGTTGTGACACCTTGTAATGCTTCGACAAACAAACCAACTATAACATCTTCACACGTCACACTCAAAATTCTACATGCAACAATGAAAGATAAAATATGTTTATTTGGATGTTGCCTTTCATTACCAATTCTTCCTTGATCCTCAAGGAATTTCATGATGTTCTACAAGTGACAATGGACCAATGTGATTTCCCATGCCAATAATGGAGGTGAGCAATTGTTGTTGTTGCCTTGCTAATTAGTCATTACTTGTAATGGTTTTTCTTTTGAAGCTAAAATAATTTAAACTTCTAATATAGTTGCAAAATAAAAATCATCTTTTGGAGGAGAATGATCAAGACATTCTTTCCTTCACAATCAAGTGTAGACTATGCTATAATTGGTCATCAGTTGGCATTCCTCAATGGAGTTTCCAAAATCTATTAGCATTTTAATTTGCAACTTTTAGTGCCAAAATGAAATAGATGTGTAGGAGTACTTTTCTAATTAGAAGGGGAAGCTCCATGTAAACAAAAACTAACTTAATCTAAACAATATGTACTTGTTATTTCCAATCTGTATAGTGTCTTCTTGGAGGTTCATGCTCATGTTGAACAAAACTAAAGGTCTCTTTTTGGATTCACTAGTAGGGAAAAAGGAAATTCACACTTTTGCACTTAAAGGGAGATTTTATATATTATGACTATCTATTATAGAAATAGATCTAGTGTTACTGTGAGGCCCACCCTTGTGCGTCTTGATTAGTTGCATTTGTAGACCCTGTAGATGCGGACTTTCTTGACTCTATTCCCTTATTTTGTTTGGTTCTATTAGTATGTTGTGGTGAGACTTTATCCTGACTTTAGATTGCATTGATGATTATTGACATGTGACATTTACTTTGATGCTATTAGAGATACTAGTTGTGAAATTATTAAATGGAATTGTCATGTGATTTTGATCTTGAGATAGTGTCTAGAAATGTAGTTAAATTATAAATCTTATTTATGATGCTATTTGATTTTAATAATGTTTTATATGATTATGCAATATCATGAGTGTATGCATTTCCTTGCTTCAGCTATGATATATATATGTTGGATTAATCCGTTTGTTCAAGTGCGCAAGTGATTTTCCAGGCCATAGAAAATCAAAGATCGATTCCACACCTAATGTGATTCTCGTGTTAGACTGATCTAGTCCCAAGAGGGACCAAGATCATGTATGATTTGTATGATGCTTTCGTAAATGTCTGCATTTTATTATTTGGATTATATTTCAACTCTTTTATATTGTTTATTGAAGTGTTGTAAAAATATGTGATTTAATATACGCCACTTGGTGTCTTTTAATTTTGATGGCCATTTTATGTGATTTTCTACTTCCTAAAGTGTTTATTATGGGCTAAAATTAATCCTAGGTGGTACCCCTAGGGTCTAGGGCCCATTTGAGCATGTCAAACCCTAGGGTTACCTCTGTCTAGTCACTTTAACTTCAGCCTAAAGTAAAGTGACGAGATTCAAATTTGAATTGGAGTGGAGGATGAGTCATGCTTTGAAACATGACCCATCCCTCTTTCCAAGGCATGGATTCCTATCACCTTGGAGACTTGGGGAGTCTTCAAGATCCCCAAGTGTGTGGAACCCTCCTCTAATGCTCTCACACATGTGTGAGAGCATCTTGGAGTGAATGGGATTCCTTTAGAGAATAAGGTGATGACATGTGTCATCATTTATCCTCTTGGAGCCCATTTTGAGAGATGCCACCTCTCCACCTTTTCTCTCACACATGTGTGAGAGAACATGTGGAGAGGGTGAGGTTTGTATGGATGGGAGAGTGACACATGTCACCTCCACATTCTATATTCCTTACAAGTGGCTTGGGAAGAGGAAGGAGAAGGTGACATGTGTCACCTTCTCATTACTCAAGGCTTTGGAATGAAGCCTATATTATTTCCTCTTTGTGAGAGGAAATGAGTTCTTTCATTTTTCTTGTTTTGGCTATCTTTGGAGGATTTTTGGTGAGAGAGTTGGAGTTCTTGGAAGGTGGCTTGAAGGAGAAAGTTGGATAGCTCTTCTACAACCCTCTTCCATTATTGGGCTTTCAAAGGTAAGCCTCAAGGCATAAGAGCCTTTCTCATGCATTTTATTTTTATTGTGTGGATGAAATTGCATTGTGTTTTGCATTTGTTGTTGTGTTGGGTTTTATGGGTGTTTTGAATGAGAGTACCATTCTTGGTGTGTCCATTCATGTGAGGGGTGGGAGAGGAGTGAACCTCCTCAAGGTCACCCTCTTTGTATTGGCATATTGTGGCCTTGAGGGCATTTTGGTGAAGTTTTGGTGGTTATTTTTATGGCATGAGTGCCTTGGTGTGATATATTTCATGGAGGATATTTTAGGCTTGAGGCCTCATTTTGGAGTATTATAATTTTCATGGAGGCATTTTTAGGCTTGAGGCCTTGTTTTGGAATCATGAGATTTTGGTTGTAAGAGTGAACCTCTTGAATAGAGTGATGTCCACTCTCCTACCCCCCTTAAATCCATTTTTATGGATTTTGTGTTGTTTAGCCTTGATGGGTGTTCTTCTTGTTGTGTGCTTGCTTCTTGTTGTGTATTGTGGAGTGTACCCATGTGAAGATCGACCTCCAAGCTCAGGGGTGACCCGCTTGCGGGTCTATGGAAGGGTGGAGAGTGTTTTGGTGGCTTGGAAGTTTCTCCATTGTGTTAGTTTTTGTAGGTTTGTTTGGAGACCTTTGGAGCTTGGGTGAAGTTTTATTTTGATGGAGTTGTTTTGTTTTGAAGGTTGTTTGAGAATCGTGGCCATTTGGCCTTGATGTATTGATTTGAAGAACAAATGAGCTCACACTTTGTTGTGTGTATACTGGAAAATATGCCTATGTAACCAAGTGATTTTCCATGGTAAAGTGCATCTATGTTTGTTGTTGTAAATCTTTATTCTGTCCTAATGTAGGAAAATATATATATATATATATATAGATTCATGTTTTGCTAGAGAGGAAAAATGTCAATGCAAATCCTATATTATGTTGTGTTTCATTGTTGCAATAAATTTTATAGAATGGGAAAAGAACCATCTCCTTATGTTAATATGACTACTATTAAATGCATGCTATTGTTTCTAGGTTGCAAAAGAAAAATTTATTAAGTTGTTGTTTATATTGGGTTGTGGGCAAAAAAAAGTATGGTTGTTGATTAAAATTTGGTTGTAGATTCAGTTTTAAACAAAAAGAGAACATGTGTACAAATATGGTTATGGTAGTAATCTGAAACTAATTAAAATTAGATACATTGTGCAACAAAAGAATTTCAGACATATATACTTCTGTCCTTATTTATTTAAAACTATTTCATCATTATACCTCCTCTTGTTACAAAAATTTTAAGGAATAGAAATTTTGGGGTTTATATATAGATATATATTCCAATAATGAACCTAATTGTATGGTGTAAATGTTGTTATAATCTTACTTTTTTTTTTATTTACATAACTGTAAAAATTCTTGTCTTACTACAATGAGGAATATATATATATATGTATGTATGTATGTATGTATGTATGTATGTATGTATGTATATATATATATGTATGTATATGTATGTATATATGTATGTATATGTATGTATATATATGTATGTATATATATATGTATGTATATATATATGTATGTATATATATATGTATATATGTATATTTTTTTCTTTTTATTCACAGTGGAATATAGCTGGGGGTTTTTTTTTACAGCCGAATTTATATTCAGAAAATCTTTTTATAAAGCAAGCAAGATAAGTTAATGTCCGTTGGATGGGCCGGAACCCTATGGTATGGCTGAATGGCCTTGTCATGCTGTAAAACCTTTTTATAAAGCAAGCAAGATAAGTTAATGTTCGTTGGATGGGCCGAAACCCTCTGGTATGGCCGAATGGCCTTGTGACACCGTTGTGGGTTAGCTTTCTGTAGCTAAAGAAGAGGGAGGGGGGTTGGACCCCCGTCCACCCTCCAGTATTTAGTGGAGGGTGGGCAGGGAGCCCAAACCTTCCCCATATTCTTTGCAAATGGTGCCACAATGTCGACAGAACCCCACCCAGCATCGCCGATACTTCGAATTCAGGCCGCCATGTTTAATATATGCATTTGGTATATATATATATAACCTAAAGCCCACTAAAATAATAAACTTTCAAATAATCTTATATTCAAATTAAAATGGAGTGAAATCGTGAGGAAGGGCAGAGCAGGCTGAAAATAGCAAAACAAAGTGAGGCAGCCGCAGAAGGACGCCAAGTTTCGAAGGAGCAATGCAAATGTGAGGAATGCTTGAACTGGACAGAGATAGACTTGTCTGAAGAGATAGTAACAGACTTGGAGATAATGAGGGATCTGGCAATAATATGCAGATTCATCAGAAAGAAAAACCCTAAAGAGAAAATTAGGGCATGGGCGAATGAGACATGGCCAACCCAGAAGATTTTAAAATTCCTGCCCAAAGGTTTCTTCGTGGTCCTCTTCGCATCCCAGGAAGAAAGAGAAAAAATTCTACAAGGCGACATTTGGTGGATGGAGGCAAATCCATTGTGTATTCAAAAATGGTAACCTAATTTCGATCCGACAGCAATGAAACCCTACGATCAGGTGAAATGGATCAAATTATATAATCTGCCAATAGAATATTGGGAAGATGACTGTCTAGAAAAAATTGGGAGGTCTTTGGGCATGCTGATCAAAATTGATGAAGAGATAATGAACGAAGATTCCTACATTTATGCAAGAATTAGAATCGCGGCAATAACGAAAATCCCAGAGCAAATTACACCAAGTGCGAACAGAGGCAAATGGACACAGAATATAGAAGTGGAAGAGGAAAAACAATACTGTCTAAGCTGTGGAGGACAGAATCACAAGGAGGAGTCATGCCATCAGAAAAAAAAAATAATGGTCAAAAAATGGATTAAGAAAAATAGGGATTCTGGGGGAAAATCGTAGGGGGTGAATTTAGAAATGGGAAACTCGAATTCCCTGATGCGGCATGGCGCAACTCCGAAAGGAAGGGCTGAGGCAGATAATTGCCTCCCTTCGGGTGAAAAGGAGGATTCAAAATCTGAGGCACAGGTCCAAGAGAAGAACCCAACTATGATGGATAAGTATGAGGAGATCCGGAGTAGGGATGTGGATTTGGAGTTTGAGGCTATTCGGGACACAATGGAGGATCTGTCAGATGAAGAATTGTCTGAGGAGGATGCATTAGGAGAGATCAGAGTTAGGTAGATTAGCCAATTGGCTATGAACTTCCTCAAGAAACAATCTAAGGAAAGGGGAAGGAAAACAAACAAGCAAAGGAGGGAAAGAGACGCGAATGAGATGGGTTTAAAAAACATAAAGGAATTCTTCATTAAATCCAAGGGAGCCAAGGCCTCCCTTGGATGACAATGAAGATCCTTTCATGGAATGTCAGGGGCTTGAAGGCCCCTAACAAGAGGCGTTTAATCAAATGCCATTTGGACAGAGAAACCAGCGATATATTATTATTACAGGAAACAAAATTAAGCAAGGAAGAAGCCATAAAGTTCTCTAAATACTGCAAATCATGGGCGAGTTGTTTTCAAGAGTCAAATGGAGCATCAGGGGGCCTCGGGATAATGTGGAAGGCACACACAATGGACATCAAAATAACGGAATCTAGGCAAAATTGGATGGCGTGTGTAGTCAAAAGCTTGATGAAAGGAATAGTATTCCCTCTAATTAACATATATGGTCCTATGAAGTTTGAAGATAAAGCAACCGTCTAGAAAGAAATTATGGAATTGAGCAAGAATCTGGAAAGTCATAACCTTATTCTCGAGGGAGATTTCAATGCAATTCTAGAGCTTAAGGAGAAAAGAGGGGGTCTGAAAAGTGAAAATAGAGCAATGGTGGATTTCAGGGAGTTTCTTAAAAAGATAGGTGTTGTGGATTGTATTCCATGAAACGGTTGCTTCACCTAGACCAACTGAAGGGAGGGTTTCATGAACATAGCTGAAAGGCTAGACAGATTCCTAGTAAGACCCAACTAGATGAAAGATGATTTTTTATGCATCTCAAGCATCTTTCCTCACTCAGCCTCAGACCACTTTCTAGTGCAATTGGAAATATGTTTAAGTGAGAAACCAATGAAGAGTTACTTCAAATTCAAAAACATGTGGTGGAGGGATCCCAACCTTCTGGGACGATTAGAAGAATGGTGGAAGGAGAGTGTGGCGATTAAAGGAACTATTATCTTTCATTTCATGCGAAGGTTAGGGTTCATAAAAAACAAATTAAGAAGTTGGAACAAGTATTACTTCAAAAATATCTTTGCGGAAAAAGAGAGAATCGAGGAAGAACTGGAGAATCTCAATGAGAAAGTGATCAGGGATGGTATGTTTGCTGAGGATTTCTTGAAGGAAAAATTCTTGACGGAACAGTTGGTGGAAGTGCTTGCAAGGGAGGAAGCTTATTGGAGGGACAAGGCGATGGAGATTTGGTTAAAAGATGGCAACAACAACACAAAGTTTTTTCATGCCTCAACCAAGAGTCGTAGGGAGAGAAACAGAATCATTGAAATAACTAGAAGTGACAGCTCGATAGCGACTGATAGACAATCAATTGAAGATGAAGCAGTATCTTATTTTGAAAATCTCCTAGGAAGCAGGCAGTCAGGGGAGAACTTTGATCATTTATTCCTCGACTGTATTCCCCAATTAATAGACAAAGCAGATAATAAAAAGCTCCTAGATCCTTTCACCTTGGAGGAAATCGACGCTATTGTTCATCAATTGGGGTCAGAGAAGGCCCCGATCCCAAACGGCTTTCCAGCAATATTCTACCAACAGTGCTGGAAGCTTATGGATCGAGACATTTGGGAGCTAGTGGAGGAGGTAAGAAAAAAGAAAAAGTTTGTCAAAGATATCAACAACACAACCATTGCCCTAATTCCAAAAAAAGAGGATTGTAGTTCATTTGCGGAGTTTAGACCAATCGCGCTATGTAATGTAGTGTACAAGATTATCTCAAAGGCTTTAGCTAATAGATTAAAGGCGGTTTTGGGGAAAATAATCTCTGAGGAGCAAAACGGGTTTGTTCCTGAGAGGGAAATAATTGAATGCATAATCGTTACCTCAGAAGCCATACACTCAATGACGTCAAACAAAATGAAGGGAATGGTCATCAAATTGGACGCTAGTAAAGCGTATGATCGATTTAATTGGAGCTTCCTAGGGGAGATAATGAGGAGGTTCGGATTCACCTCAGAATGGATTGAAGTAATCTTGGCATGCATTTCCACTCCCAGGTATTCGATCTTAGTGAATGGATTGATGTGCGGCTTCTTTGAGGAAAAGAATGGACTTCGACAAGGAGACCCACTTTCCCCATTCTTGTTTGTTATAATGGCAGAGTCAATGAGTAGATGCATCAAAAAGCTAAGAGATAACAGGGTCTGGAAGGGCATATCAATCTCAGAAGATCTTCCTCCAATAACCCACAGTCAATTCGCAGATGATTTGAAGTCGCCAAGATGGAGGAAGCAAAAGTTATCAAAATGGCTTTGGACTCATTTACAAAAAATTCAGGTCAGTATATAAATATGAACAAATCACAATTTTGTTCTTTAATACAAAGAAAGTAGTTCAGAAAAGAATAGCTAGGATTCTAGGATTCTCAATTGGACAATTTCCAGCGAAATATTTGGGAGTCCCGCTCTTTTCTGGAACATGTAGAACAAGTCATTGGGAGGAGATTATTAGCAAATGCACTAAGAAATCAGAGGCATGGAAGAATAAATGGCTTTCTCTAGCAGGAAGAATTTTAATGATCAAATCGGTGTTATCAGCGGTTTCGGTATATGTGATGTCATGTTTAAGAATGACTGGGAAAGTAATAGCGGACCTTGAAGGGAAGTTAAAAAGATTCCTGTGGGAAGGGGCCAAGGAGGAGAAGAAGGTTCCCCTAGTAAACTGGGACATGACGTGTCTCCCCCAAGATAGGGGTTGGAATTAGGAGATTGCTCCCGCATAATTTAGCATTAGGTGCTAAATTGGCGTGGAAAATGTACAAATTCCCTGAGAAGTCATGGTGCAAGATCTTGTAGAAGAAATACTTAGATAATGAGGACCCAAGCAGAATCATCACAGCTGCCAACAGTTATGGGGGTTTTTCCATCTGGCAATTTGTTTGGGAGTCCAGATGTATTATTACAGACCATATCTCCTGGAAGATTGGTAATGGTAGACAGGCTCAGTTTTGGCAGGATTCTTGGAACGGGGAAGAATCATTGGATAAGATCTCCAACTACTCGGAGTGGATTAATGAGGTGGAGACAAGAATGGGTAGACAGGTTGCAGACTACGTGGAAGAATTAAGGGATGGTCTTATTAAAAGGTTCAAATAGAAATGCATCGAGGCCCCGAACCTCTCAGAAGAAGAAAAAGGCAACCTGCTCAGTATTCTAAACCAAAGGAGAATATTTATTTTAGACCGGGAGGATGAGATAATTTGGTGCAGGTCAAAGACAGGGAACTACACGATCAAATTGGGTTACTTGATACAGAAATTAAGCAGTGGAGAAGCTGAATGGCCGAGGAAGCTATGCTGGAACAAGAACTTGTTACCTAAAGCAGGAGCGTTTCTTTGGACTGTTCTACACAAGGGAGTCTTGATAGGTGATAGGCTAAGTTCTATTGGATATTTGGGGCCAAGCAAATGCTCTATGTGTGAAAATGCAAGTGAAACGGCCGATCACCTATTACTGACATGCCCGATAACATTTGAGTGTTGGGATTGGCCCTCTCGGTCCCTTGGATGGTCGACGGCAAGGCAACAGGACCTGAGGGAATTCCTAACTAGTTGGCCAGTTTCCAAACCGAAATCCACATGGGGGGAGGCATGGATGACAACTCCTTCCATGGTGGTATGGCAGGTTTAGAAGGAGCGTAACTGTTGTATTTTCTAGGAACAAAGCCTAGGCACGGAGGATATTATAAAAAGATCCAAGGAGGGATATGCGAACTAATCAATACCAAGGGATCAGTCAATCAGAATAGATTATTCACCTAATGGGATGAAAAGCTAAGAAAAGCATGCCAAAGCTAAAATGTTCTGCAACCTCAACAAGTGCCAAGGTTAACCCAAGATCTGTGGCCAAATGGCAAAAGCCCGCTCCAAGCTGGTGGAAACTAAATTTTGATGGATCGGTCAAAGACAATCCCGGACACGCTGGGGGAGGGGCGATTGTAAGAGACGGTGAAGGAAATTGTTTAGGGGCTATTTCTGATTACTTCAGGATTACTTCCAACAACGAAGCTAAATTTGAGGCATTGCTCAGAGGGCTATGGATGTGCAAAGAGTTGAATTTAAGTTTGGTGGAGATCAAAGGTGACTCTCTCCTTTGTGTAAATGCGGTGAAATCAAAGCAAGCTTAGAATTGGAAGTTGAGAGGGTGGCTTGAAAGAATCATATCAGACTTAGATAGGTTCAAAAACTTCTCAATTTCACACATTTACAGAGAGGCAAATCAAGTCGCAGATGCACTGGCTAACTTGGGGGCTGGTTTATTGGAAGGTGAGATTTGATTTTGTTGGTTTTTCTTCTGAATCAGCATTAGGGTTTGCCAGTTCTAATGCACAGGCAGATTCAGCCAACTAAATACAGGAGGTTACGTGAGCTCCTCCCCTTCACTTCTGGTTCTGCCGCACTAAGGGGGGTGTCCCTATTTGATAAAAGTATGACCTTGACTAGCTCAATGACAGAAAGATATAACTTGACAGCAACAGGCAGAATACTCTCATGTAAGGACCAAGATTTGTGAAACAAATCACAAGGTTGGCAACATTCTTGGACATAATGTCTGGTTGGGTATGAGAGCATGCAGGGGGTTCCTAATCCTACTCCTACAACTAACAGGTGGAAGATATGAAATGAGTTGATTTGATGTTTGGATGCAAACCTGGACCTGGTGTATAACCTCAACACAGAGCTAGATTGGTGCCTATCCAAGGCTTGGAGTCAGTAGACATACACCTGTGAATGATCAGCATGAACACAATAAAACTAAATTTCAAGGGGATTTGTGTGATATCTGCCTTACAGATATCTCCCAATACAGAGTGTTAAGTTATCTCTACTTATGGCACCCCTATTGCAATATACCCTTCCCAATACTTAATCTGAAAACACTTTAATCTACCCCTTGAGCAGAAGTTGAAAGATCAAGCATTCAATACAGGAATTCTATATTCTAGAATACCAGACACCCCTTAGATATCTAGATTCAGAAGAAGAACACATGCAATACTGGAGACAGAATTAACATAACACATGCAAATATAGCATTACTCATATAAAACCAATCATGAAATCAATAGATTCATGCATGAGACATACAACAAGTGATACATAAACTCACAAGACCTCCTATACAGAGCAACCAAAACCAGTTGTATCTTATTACAGAGCCAAAATGTCTAGTTTTCAACAACCTAAACAATGGTAACACAGTCTGCCTATATCGGCCAGAAAGTGTACCCACAGCAATTAATTACATGGTTTGACAAAAAAAACTGCCAGATATATTCCATGAGAAATGGCGCTCATAAGTCATCAATGCAGTAGGCGGGAGAGTTGACAGGGGAGGTCTCGAGCCTTGCACCACCATCCGGGAGTCTTCATCCAGAAATTGAGCAACCTGATTATGTGTACCATCGCCCATACCCCTGCTACAATCGCCATTGATGGCTCAACCACCCGCGGCCTACTTGGAAACTGTCGCACTGTTCAAAATGGAGCTTCCCGCCAAAAGCGCTTCTTCGCAGGTTCAAAATAATGTAGGGAGATTAATCCCACATGCATAGTGAGAAGACCACCTTAGCAGTTTAAAAACATAGCCGCATGTATAACAAATGTCGAGCGCCTTTTGCCGTGCTCGACGCACAAGCCTTCTCCAAAAGCCCATCGCCAAGACTAACACCATCGGCTCAGCCCAAAAAACTCACCCCGACATCAAAAGTCTCGCCGACCGCACCATCACATTCCCCTGTATCGGCCAGAGATAGTCTATCGGCCAACCCAAAACCTCCGCCCCGATCTCAAATGTTACGCCGATGCCTACTCAAATCCGGGTCATCGGCAAGACATACGCCGATGACTCTTCATTGGCAAAACCCCTAACTGTCAGCCCAACCTAGAAATCATCCGCCGATCGCAAATGTTACGCCGATGAACACAACATCCAAGGTCTTTGGCGAGACCACCATCCCTCGGAACAACAAGAAATTCCCTGGCCGATAGTATAAGTCACCCCAATGGCCAGCCTTACAAAACATATCCCCTTCGGCAAAACGACCACCATCGGCCCAGCCGAAAATCCTCCTGCCAACACACACTGTCATACCGATTACCACCTCCGTTAGTGTGACTTACACAGTCGGAGCAACCAAAATCTCCCCAGCCGATCACAATAGTCTCGCCGATGCACCAACGAGCTACACTCTGTTCCTCCATCGGCCAGACACACACCGACGAATCCCCATCGGCCAAACCTCTCGTCGTCGGCACAACCTAGAAGTCCTCCGTCGATCGCACATGTTACGCCGATGAACAAGAAGACTAAATCTTTGAACCATTGAACCGAACCATTGAACCTTGAAGAAAAGGGTTCAAGCGGGAGGTTCAACCACACTGATTGGATCAAAAAAAATGAGCAAAGGATTCACTTAGTGAAAATATGGAACCAAAGCCCTTGAACCGTTGAACCGGTTCAACCCGATGGTTCAATGGGGAGGTTCAACACTGAGGTTTGCCGGCGAGGTTCAAACCGAAAGTTCAAAGACACAATCGGAGCACTCAAAAAACAAAACTTTCGCCGATGGACAAAACATGAAGACCACCTCCTCAAGAACTATGATGTAGATGCTGAAAAACACTGAGGGGGTGCCAAAACTCAGAACTTTTTTGGATTTTTTGGGAAGGTGCCTGCATGAAAAATTGCTCGGAAACTGACAGTCAATTCAAGCACCAACAGATTTAACGGAGGAATCATAGAGGAAAGCATGGCTCGGTTGATAGAGGTTGACAAGGGAGATTAAAATCAGTCCTCGCAGATTGGTTCTACAGCTTAATCTACATTTGTTTGAAGAGGCAAAAAGAAATGATACTAAGAGGCTTCACGAGGGGCAAAGGGAAGGATAATCAAAGACATTTTGAGAATCTGACCAGCTAGGATTGGACGGCTGAGATGAGAAGGCCGAGGAAAAGGTGGAAAGAGGGTCAGTAGTTGCAGTGCTCGTTTTGATGGTAGATGAATCTTCAGAATCCGGCAGTCAGGAGGTGACAATAGAAAGATTAGTAAGCTGAGTAGTTAATTCATAGCTATTCCTATGCACCCCTACTTTCAGGGCATGCATTCTTTTGTTTCAGTTTTGTTCTCTTTTAACGGAATGGGAGCTACCCCCACTAGTAGTGCTTATATATATATATATATTGTTGCAAGTATAAGGTAAACCAGTGTTGTCATTGATGTCAACATACTCATATTGCTTTGACAAGAAGGATTCAATGAGCAGTGTGCTGAGGATATTGAGAAAATTAGCCTCAGTCAGGAACAGTAAAGAACAGTGATGAGAAGAAGGCAAATGTACTGTATAGGATGCGAACCGGAGGATGCGGATTAAAGGGTTTGTAGATATGGGTCTTGAGATGCTTCAGTTAAGATTTCAAAGGTCCGCATGAAGATCTGAAGGAGTTGTGGCTGTCGGTGTAGAACCGGTTCCGGCAAGTATTCAGAGGTGACAGAGGATCACAAAAGGTCCGGTGAGGTCTGGAACTGTATAATCCTAATCTGCGGATTGGAAGGAGTCTTTGGGATGTCCTTGTGATGTGCCATCTCGAGTTGTGTATGATTTGGAGGTCCGGAAGTACCTCTTGCATTATGACAGTGGCGACAGACAGTATTCTTGAAGTTCCGGATAAGGAGGATAAGAGATTTCAGTAAGTAAAGGAAATGCGGACGTACCTGGTCATTCAGGCAGGCTTGTGAAGGTTCCTGGATCATGTTGAGGTCGTGTTGTTGGTCCGCATTGACAGTAGAGCCCGGAATTGAAGATATTCTTCCGGATGAAGTTTTTGCTCTGTTTAGCCGACCGGATGAGTTGTTCATCCTGCGAATGTTCTTATGGTGGCCGACCGGATGTGTCATTCATCTTGCGGATATTCTTATGATTGATTGCCGACTTAGATGATTGTTCCTAAGTTGATGTCTTGTATAAATAAAGATTTGTGAGTTCATTTTGAAGTGTGGCTTATGTGGAAAAAGGTGAAGTAGCGAAGAGAAGTGCAGAAGGAAGAGCAGATGTTTCTGGGCTTAATGGAACTGATCCGGACATGGTAAAGATGTCATTCTCCAGTTCAAGACTGTGATTCTTATCACTTTGTAGACAATGTGTCTCCTTGTAGGCAGTGGGCCTCTTTGTGAGCAGTGTGCTTGGGCAGTGAGCCCTAATTGGCATGTGCCATTTTGTAATTCCTTATTCTTCTAATAGAGAATAATCTTTGGGTTAATCACCCCGTGGTTTTCTCCCTTAACCGGGTTTCCACGTCAAAATACTGTGTCATGTGTTTCTTATTTCATGATGATATTTGTCTGTTTGATTCAATACTGCTTTGATTAAGAAGAAGGTTCAAAAGAAGAAATAATTAGGATAACTGATTCACCCCCCCCTCTCAGTTATCAACATATATATATATATATATATATATATATATATATATATATATATATATATATATATATATATATATATAACCTATAATATAATCATTTGCCACAAAAAAAAGATGATATGTGTTCTGTGATATATTCATAAAAGAAATATATATATAAATGAACAGGAGTATATATAAATATATATATACTTCCCAATAATGGAGGTTAAACTAAAATATACAGATTTATATATTCATTGGTTATACCTCCATAATAGAGCCATTGCCATGGCTGCCCTGATATATACCCTGCAACAAACAAAATGAAAAAAGAAAAGAAAATATAAACAAATATTATACCTTAAATAAAAGAAAAGAGGGAAAGCAAATGGGCATAAATGCACTGTGTATATCTCTATGCATTCATCCATGGCTACCCCTGTTCAACCTACAAATGAAGAAGAAAAGAAAAGAGGGAGAGAAGAGATTTGGGTAGGAGAAAATAAGATAGAACATGAGAAGAGACAATAGAATAGGGTTAGAGAAAATAAAAGAAAACAATAAAATAATAGAAAGCTTTTTAGGGTTGGGGAGAAATGTGTGGAGGTAAAATAGAAAGAAATTAGTTTCTTTTTTTTTATTTATTCTTGTGCACGTGAAATGATTTCCTCTCATCTCTAATTTTAAATGAGTGGTGTTTTAAATGTCTTTTTATTCTTGCTTTAATTTAGTGGGTTGGGGTATTATTTTTAACTAGTGATTTTATTGCCTTGGGAAAATTAGATTATGTATTAGTTTTATTAATCAATTTAATGTAATATGAGATTAGCTTGTAGTTTTAAAATATGAGTTTTTATTTTTAAAATTGTCAGCTAATATTAGAGTAAGGGTAAATTAAGTAAATTGGTTAGATTATTGTTTTGATCAAATAGGGGTGTTGGGATAATTTCTGTTTGGCGGGGATTTATTTAATGGAGACAATAGCATTTGCATTTGGAATTTAATTTAAGTGTTAGACTTCATTATTTAATTTAATGTCTTATATGATGTAGTGATTTTAATTAATTTTATTTAATCTAATGGGTTAGGACAAAATTTGTAAATGTGATAATGATAAATTTAATTGGGCGTAATTAATATTTAATTATTTTTAATTTGAAAGGCTTTTTGGAGTTTGAAAAAAAAAACTACCTTTACTTTATTTCATGCTTTTAATTTAATTTAGTGGGCTTATGTATTTGGTATTTAATTCAACTCTAGATGTTTCCTACCTCATCTCTTTAAATGTTTTTTAATTTATTTAGTAAGTGGATCTAATTTTTCTAGACTTGTGGATTTTTTTGTGGACTTTATGATGTTTTTTTTTAGTTTTAAATTTATAGTTATCTCTAAAAATCTATTTTGCTTTATTCCATTGCCTTTTTATTTATTATGTTGTAAGGTTAAATTAAACCTTGACCTTTAATTGTTATAGCGGAATTTTCTTCATGGGGCCTTTAATTTAAATAACCTATGTAATTGATTTAATTTCCAAGGGGTATAGTTGAAATTATTATCGTGGAAATAAGTATTTTAGTTGTCCATTTAATATTTAATTATTTTAGTGGAATAGGTTATATTTTTCTTGTTATTTCTATCTAGGGTTTAATAATGTAATGAGGGAAATTTTAATGGGGATGTATGTAATTGTGTTTAGAAACAAATAAAGTATTAAATTAGTATATTTTGATTTGCATTAATGCCTTAACTAATGCATTGTTATAAAGAAGGGGATTTTTTTTATTTTAATTGCTCATAGTGATGTAAACTATTTTATTTATCCTAGGGGATATGGTCGGAAATATTATTGTGGGAGTAATTAGTTTTATTGTCTGTATTTAATATTTAATTTATTTTAATGAAAGTATTTTTTTAATATTGTTTAGATTCCTTAAAATTAGCTTGTGGGAGACAAATTTTATTTAAATATTTTTATGAATGCTCTAGAGGCGTTATGCTACCAATTTTTTTTCGGGAATTAGGAATGGTTACTTAAGCATTTTATTTTCGCGTTATCTTAATATTTTAATGGTTTGTGCATTGTAATTATGTTTTAGATAAATTTTATTTTGAATCTAATTATGCTAGTGCTAGGGATTTGGATTTCGACACATGTCGAAATCCCTCCACTTCACTTAAGAATCTTAGGGTTAGTTTCATATTCAAACCTAACCCTATTGGCGATGTTGCTCGTGTCGCATAACCCCCTAGTCGGCTTACATCTCGTAAGGGTTTTGAAAGGTGTTCGCAATACCCCATCGATTGATCGACTTGTTTGCACCTTTGTGCACATGCCACCGAGCACGCTGATGCGTGCGAGGGGGTTTCTAGGGATGCGTGAAAAAGTTTTTGGTATTTCGTGTCATGACCACATGTCAAATGTGGACATAACACGTGTGTTGTGTGTTGTGACCACATGGGAAATGTGGGTATGACATTTGGTATCAAAGCCCATGTTTCAAACACTGGGATCTCTGGGTGTGTATTATTGCTGAGTTGGGCCAATAATAGACCATGCATACTTGTGTTGCATGTCTAACTCTAGCTTGTGCAACGATGAGTTTGTAAGACACCTTGCATGGGAATAGTTTTTTTTTTCCCTCAATTTTTGCTTCCGCTAACCCCCATGTATGACTTGGTATCGTAGGTATGTGGGGAGTGTATTCATGACGAATAGAGTAATTGAAGGACTATACAAGTCCTGAACTTGAAAGTTGGTCAGCACATTGACCTAGTACTACCCTAAGAGTATGGTATCGGATGAGTTTTGCTAAGTGTTGTTTCAAGCTTAGCCTCACTCCCTGTCCTAGTGTTGGTACATTTCGATCCTTCTTTAAGGGTCGCGATAACTTATGGTAAGTGCACCCTTGGACAAGTGTTATTATGATAAAGTTTTTTTCCTTTGGCTACCTGAAGGTTGCCCTGATGAATGTTGTGTTGTGTTGTCCTACCTTATAGGAGGAAAGGGATGTTTTGAGTGGTACACTATCTTAGACAAAGACTCATGTACCCTAATCATTTATTGGATCCACTTGGTGGCGTCTAGTTAAATTTGTATCTTGGGGGTAAGATGTGCTTGTTTAAATGCCCCTCTGGCTGGGGTGCGACAGAGTTGTGAACCTTTAGTTATCCTCCGCCTTGTTGTAGGATTGAGTCATCCTGATGACTGCGGTGGTCACTCGAGGAGTGAGTAGATTGGTATATTCTCTTATAAGAGTCACTTGGTACCTTCATTTGGAGGATGGAGAAGTGGATGTTAAAAGAGTTTGACATGTAAAGCCTTTATGACTAAATTCTTGAGTTTTGCTTCTTAGTTTTTCTTTTTTATGAAGGTTGTGTAGTGGCTTGAGGACCACTTTGTGATTGTGAGTCTTGTGACTTTTGTTGTGCCACGTCAAGTAAACCTCCTTACAACATGATGGTGTCTAGTGGATATTTGGGCTATGTGCTGCCCACACATTATTTCGTAATGTGCTTTGTGCATTAAGTATAATTACCTCATTGGTTGATGGTTAAAAGGTGGTGTATGTGCTTGAGGCTGAGACATTTTATGATAGTCAGGGAGTAGGATCTAGTTGCAAGTGTGATTTTGTATCTGCAAGTTAAGTCTAAGTTTTGGTTGTCGTATTGGGTAATGTGGAAACCCTCTAAGTGGTATCTTCTGGAACTATGAGATGTTGGATTCTGGTGACTCTTGAGGTGAGTCCCTTGTGCAACTGGTTGCATGATTCCCCGAAGGAAATCCTAATGGTTACAAAGATATTATTTTATTGGATTACAATAAGTCTAAGTGTTGAGTTGAATAAGGAATCACACACCTTACTTTAGGGTAATGGATGCGGTTTGTCCCTTATAGGGTATCTTGGAAATGTTGGGATTGTAAGGATGCGAGGGGAGATTAAGTCCGTGTTGAGGATAATAGTAAGTTGGTTGTGATACCTTTTGGGTGTTAGTGGTTGGGTGTTGTGATCAACCCATATGATCGACATAAATGCATCCGATGGGTCATTTTCGAGCGATATAAGGCCATGTATGGAACTTGGAGAAGTTTGTGAGCTGCCTTGGAAAATTATTAGAGTTTTGGAAGTTGGTAATTTCAGTTGGATTTTAGCAGTATCCATGAAGATGTGGTTGTGTTCCTTACTAGGAAGCACGAAGGAACCCACTTCGAAGGTGACTCTTGGGATACATGACTTTTGGCAATCTTTTCCAAGCATGTCCTAGGTTGCTTGGAAGTTGTGGGTGTGTGTGTAGTTGGGGTGTTTCATGACCTGGGTTAAGAGCGTGACCACTATCCCTCTCCTCTCATTTGTTACTATGCTATATACATATAATGTTGTAATGTGTAATTTTGGTTAAATTGTTGAAGTTGATTATCTACTTATTGATGAAATCCTATTGTTTTCAAAACCAACAGTTTTGAGTCTATTTATTTGGGCTGCTTAGCCATTTTACTTTCTTGTAGTCCTCTTACCTCCAGGACTTGTTTTATTGTACGTTGATTTAAATTTAGAATGTTGAATTTGGTGCCACTTTTGATATTGACTTATCTTTTAAATTTGAATAATCTTTTGGATCTTAATTATTTTGAATTTTATTCATTACACTTATTAAGACTTATCTTTTGTAAGCTTTTACTATGAGGATCTTGTTATTGTCAGTATTGTTGGTACATGTGTAGTGTTGTGAACTATGTAACCTACGCTACCCATAAGGAGTGCTTGGTGAGAGGAAGATGGAAATAGTCGGTCTTGGTTGACATCATAAGCTTGAATTTGGTCGATCGCTAGTGGTGGTTTGACCTTGTGTTGTGTTGAGAAGTGTTTTGGTGCTATCCCATTTTGGGAGGCTGAGTCTTTATGATTTGAGAATGGGTACTAGTAAGGTTCAAAGGAGTTGATAGGTTGGAAAACCTTCAGATCCTTCCATTGTTGTGTGGCTCTACTATCCACATGATGTTAGCTCCCTTGTTTTAAGAGGCTTTGTGATTGCTCTGATCGACTAGAAGTTGGGCCCTGCGTGATTTGTAGTGGTATAGGTGTTTAGCTTCACCCCTTGATGCTAGGGACGATTGGACATGTTTGGTTCCTACTTGTTCTATAAGTCTGATTCAGGCAGTCTAGTGGGGACCTATGGATCGATGGGGCAGCCGAGACTTGAGAGTCTTGTACTTTTGTTTGGGATCTTGTGTGTATAGCTTAGCATCAACGGTAAGTTGATGTGATGCATGATTGGGGCTTGAATGTTGGTTTTGGGGCTAGTTGGTTGGCCCAGCTTCCTTTTGGTTACTCTATGCTAGTTAGGTTTCTGGAGAAATAAGAGGGACTCAGGGTATGAGTCAGTTAAGTTATTCTTGAAGGCCTCTCGTAACGATAACCTTCTGGGTAGTCCCCGTCGCGCTTGACCTTGAATTGCTTGGTGGTCTATCCTTGGGCATCTAATGCTCTTGTGTCTTTTTTAGGCTTGTAAAGTGTTGGAGTATGTGTCATGTTAGATTCTTGTGTAGGAGTCCGGACAACACTGAGAGGGGGGGGTGAATCAGTGTTGTATTAATTTTCAAACATTTTACAACTTTTTAAAAGCTTTCTCTTATAGAACAGATGGAAAGGAATACATTAATGATTTGTTGAGTTTATATGCACAAGACTTACAATAACAGATGTAAACAAAACATGATCAAACCAATAATATGCACACACATAGAAGAAATTAAGACACAACCTTTTTACCGAGTGGAAAACCCTCAGGGGTAGAAAAACCACTCATGAAGTGCCTCACTGGCTTAACTGAATAACATGCCTCACTGGCAATACAAATTGTCTCACTGATAAATATTAAGGTCTCACTGACCACAAGCTTCACTAGCATAGAATGGTCTCACTGACCACAAGCCACACTGGCATATTGTGCCTCACTGGCAAACCAAATTACCAACAAATGTAATAAGCAAATCAGAGGGATACTCTGTTTCATTCAATACAAATATATGTCTGTCAAATACCCATTCTATTCAATCTGACATCCAGATACACTCAACAATCCTTTATTCTGATCCAATCAACACTGCATATCAATCCTGTATTCTAATCCATTCAACAACACTTCACAACACTGTATGTTTCATCTCTATCCTTCTTAGTCATTCAATCAATGCACCTGATTATCATTGCAATTGCATATTGTCTTTTTGATCACCTTGTCAATCTTTGTTTCTGTATTTAATCCCTGTCAGTTCATCATTGATCTGTATAACATCTACACTCATCAATTGCAAAGCCATTATATACAAGATAATCATTTACATCCTCTCTGCAAACAAAATCATTTCACCTTCTCTCTGTAAATCAAAAACCCTTTCATTTTCAATAATAAAAACATCAAGAAATCCAAATGCCAATCCATCAGTAAGAAGAAAATCTTATTCATAAAATAAATGATCAACTTTGATATTCTTCTGTGTGCAATTTTATCTTCAAAAGACCTTTCAAATTCCATCATTCTCCTGCAAAAAATCATGAATAATTTCCACTATTTATTTTCTCTTCATAAAAGAAATCCGTTCATCTTTCATATCTGCCCTCATTCTTGTCTCTGCAAAAAAAATTCAATGAACTTAAATCTCCAAAAGAAATCATAAAAAAAACTTTCATTTGATCCAAAAAAATTTGATATCATCTCTTGGTATTCCTGCCTTTTTATCTTCCTCTGCATCTTAAAAAATCATTCCTTTGATCTTATATTTTCTTGCAAGCTTATTGAAAATTTTTTCATTCTATCTGCAAAAAAATCTTTTCAAAATAAACTTCTTGATCATTTCTTGCCTTTTCATAAATTCTTCTTAAAATAATACTCTTAAAAACAACTCTTTCCTTAAAGAAGATTTCTCCTTGTTTTTAGAATTTGCCTTAAAAAAAAACAAAGCTTTCCATTCGGGCTCAAAAGATTCTCTAAACAGCCTAAATAGAAACTTCTAAAAAAACATTTATAAAATCCAAAAATATGCCTTGTAATCGGGTTAAAAGGCCTTTCAAAACTGCAGTAATCATTTCTGACACTTCCATGCACGTCAAAGTGCATTCAATAGAGAAGAGGTCTAAATTTTAAAACAACACCGTTGATATCTATTTTCGCTCCCATACCAAATTCAAAGGAGACCATTGATGGGAGTTTGGCGCCCATGTGCTACCGTTGCCATCGGTGAAGACTAAAAGAGGCCGGTCACTTTGACGAGCTATAATCCCTCCAATAGGTAAGTGTTAGTGATATGACCTGTGAACACAGGTCAATTGTAGGATAGAACAAAAAGAGCACAATGGAGATGACGGGGAAAAATAAGCTTTAATAACTATAATTTAGAAATTTTAACCCCTTAGCTTCCTTTTAATATAAACCCTAAACAATAGATGAATAATTATGTATCTTAGACTCAAGATAACTCTGCACAGTTCAACGAACCAATTCTGCCATGAACATTATGTCATACTGCATAAGAACTCTTGAAGATGTACTTTTCAAAGCAACTTATGATTTTGTACCATGGGCTATCATCAACCAACTCAAACCATATGAGCTATAAGAAGCAACAATCAATTTACAACATGATTTCATCTAACTGATCATCCAATAAGAAAGGCATGTCATCAAATTATTCCTGTGATCCTGAAAGAAGATGATGAATAATGATTACCATCATAAACCAAAAACTGATAACTCCAAGGACCAATATGAACACTACACATCAAGATTATGAGAAACCATTTGAAGATCTCCTTAACAACCACATCCTTGATAGACCTGACACCTGATGAGCACCAATGATCAACTAATGAACTTACCAATGTTACTGTCAACTCCATCCACTGTTACTGACTGTACAAAACCATGTCAAGTATGTCAAGAGCACAACCAGTTACTTTTAAATTCACATCATATGACTCCAAATGTATGACATCAAACTTATGATCAATGACATTCTGAAAGAAGACTTTGCACAAGCTCAACACAAGTTAGCAAGATAATAAGCTCCATCACCTATATCATGATCATTAACAACCTTTTGACATCAATGACAAACTATTACCATCATCTTGACCCCTTCTAGTCAGAGGAGGGTATCCTTGAGGTTATTGTCAGGCATTACTATTTAAGTTCTTTTGGTTCCTTACCTTTAAGTTGAATTCAATCTGAGTCCAATGCCATTTAGGATTGGCTTGTAGGTGGGTTACTCTGTGATTCTCTCGTGTTAACTTCTAGGAGTAAGTTTAGCTCTAGGGGAGGAGGATGTGAGGCCCACCCTTGTGCATCTAGATTAGTTGCTTTTGCAAACCCCGTAGATGCAGACTTTCTTGACTCTATTCCCTTATTTTGGTTGGTTATATTAGTATGCTATTGTGTGACTTTATCCTGACTTTAGATTGCATTGATGATTATTGACATGTGACATTTACTTTTATGCTATTAGAGATACTAGTTGTGAAATTATTAAATGGAATTGTCATGTGATTTTGATCTTGAGATAGTGTCTAGAAATGCAGTTGAATTATAAATATTATTTATGATGCTATGTGATTTTAATAATGTTTTATATGATTATGCGATATTGTGAGTGTATGCATTTCCTTGCTTTAGCTATGATATATATCTGTTGGATTAATCTGTTTGTTCAAGTGCGCAGGTGATTTTCCAAGCCATGGAAAATTGAAGATCGATCCCACACCTAATGTGATTCCTGTGTTAAACTGATCTAGTCCCAAGAGGGACCAAGATCATGTGTGATTTGTATGATGCTTTCGTAAATGTCTGCATTTTATTATTTGGCTTTGATTTCACCTCTTTTATATTATTTACTGAAGTGTCGTAAAAATATGTGATTTAATAAATGTCACTTGGTGTCTTTTAATTTTGATGGCCATTTTATGTGATTTTCTACTTCCTAAAGTGTTTATTATGGGCTAAAATTAATCCTAGGTGGTACCCCTAGGGTCTAAGGCCCATTTGAGCATGCCAAACCCTAGGGTTACCACTGTCTAGTCACTTTAACTTCACCTTGAAGTAAAGTGACTAGATTCAAATTTGAATTGGAGTGGAGGATGAGTCATGCTTTGAAACATGACCCATCCCTCTTTCCAAGGCATGGATTCCCATCACCTTGAAGACTTGGGGAGTCTTCAAGATCCCCAAGTTTGTGGAACCCTCCTCCAATGCTCTCACACATGTGTGAGAGCATCTTGGAGTGAATGGGATTCCTTTAGAGAATAAGGTGATGACATGTGTCATCCCTTATCCTCTTGGAGCCCATTTTGAGAGATGCCACCTCTCTACCTTTTCTCTCACACACATGTGGAGAGGGCGAGGTTTGTATGGATGGAAGAGTGACACATGTCACCTCCACATTCCATATTCCTTGCAAGTGGCTTGGGAAGAGTAAGGAGAAGGTGACATGTGTCACCTTCTCATTCCTTAAGGCTTTGGAATGAAGACTATATTATTTCCTCTTTGTGAGAGGAAATGGGTTCTTTCATTTTTCTTGTTTTGGCTATCTTTGGAGGATTTTTGGTGAGAGAGTTGGAGTTCTTGGAAAGTGGCTTGAAGGAGAAAGTTGGATAGCTCTTCTACAACTCTCTTCCATTATTGGGCTTTCAAAGGTAAGCCTCAAGGCATAAGAGCCTTTCTCATGCATTTTATTTTTATTATGTGGATGAAATTGCTTTGTGTTTTGCATTTGTTGTTGTGTTGGGTTTTATGGGTGTTTTGAATGAGAGTACCACTCTTGGTGTGTCCATTCATGTGAGGGGTGGGAGAGGAGTGAACCTCCTCGAGGTCACCCTCTTTGTATTGGCATATTGTGGCCTTGAGGGCATTTTGGTGAAGTTTTGGTGGTTATTTTTATGGCATGAGTGCCTTGGTGTGATATATTTCATGGAGGAGATTTTAGGCTTGAGGCCTTGTTTTGGAGTATTATAATTTTCATGGAGGTATTTTTAGGCTTGAGGCCTTGTTTTGGAATCATGAGATTTTGGTTGTAAGAGTGAACCTCTTGAGTAGAGTGATGTCCACTCTCCTACCCCCCTTAAATCCATTTTTATGGATTTTGTGTTGTTTAGCCTTGATGGGTGTTCTTCTTGTTGTGTGCTTGTTTCTTGTTGTGTATTGTGGAGTGTACCCGTGTGAAGATTGACATCCAAGCTCGGGGGTGACCCACTTGTGGGTCTATGGAAGGGTGGAGAGTATTTTGGTGGCTTGGAAGTTTCTCCATTGTATTAGTTTTTGCAGGTTTGTTTGGAGACCTTTGGAGCTTGGTTGAAGTTCTATTTTGAGGGAGTTGTTTTGTTTTGAAGGTTGTTTGAGAGCCATGGCCATTTGGCCTTGATGTATTGATTTGAAAAGCAAATGAGCTCTCACTTTGTTGTGTGTATACTGGATAATATCCATATGTAACCAAGTGATTTTCCATGGTAAAGTGCATCTATGTTTGTTGATGTAAATCTTTATTCTGTCCTAATGTAGGAAACAAAAAATATATAGATTCATGTTTTGCTAGAGAGGAAAAATGTCAATGCAAATCCTATATTATGTTGTGTTTCATTGTTGCAATAAATTTTATAGAATGGGAAAAGAACCATCTCCTTATTTTAGTATGACTACTATTAAAATGCATGTTGTTGTTTCTAGGTTGCAAAAGAAAAATTTATTAAGTTGTTTATATTGGGCTGTGGACAAAAAAGTATGGTTGCTGATTAAAATTTGGTTGTAGATTCAATTTTAAACAAAAAGAGAACATGTGTACAAATATGGTTATGGTAGTAATCTGAAACTAATTAAAATTAGATACATTGTACAACAAAAGAAAAATATATAGACATATATATTTCTGTCCTTATTTATTTAAAACTATTTCATCATTATACCTCTGTGAATAATCCTCTTGTTACAAAAATTTGATGGAATAGAAATTTTGGGGTTTATATATATAAATATTAAATATGAATATATAAATATATATTCCAATAATGAACCTAATTGTATGGTGTAAATGTTGTTATAATCTTACTTTTTTTTAATTTTATTTACATAACTATAAAAATTCTTGTCTTACTACAATGAGGAATATATATAAATTCTTCTTTTTATTCATAGCGGAATATAGCTGGGGTTTTTTTTTTCAGCTGAATTTATATTCAGAAAACCTTTTTATAAAGCAAGCAAGATAAGTTAATGTCTGTTGGATGGACTGGAACCCTCTGGTATGGCCAAATGGCCTTGTGACATCGTCGTTGGTTAGCTTTCTGTAACTAAAGAAGGGGGACAGGGGGCGTCGACCCTCCACTATTTAGTGAAGGGTGGGCGGGGAGCCCAACCCTTCACCATATTCTTTGCAAACGGCACCACAATGTCGACAGAACCCCACCTAGCACCACCCATACTTCAGATTCAAGCTGCCATGTTCGGCTTCCTGCCAACATCTAACCCTGGTTTAATATATGCATTTGGTATATATATATATATATATATAACATGTAATATATTCATTTTCCACCAAAAAAAAGATGATGTGTTCTGTGATATATTCATAAAAGAAAATATATATAAATGAACAGGCGTATATATAAATATATATACTTCCCAATAATGGAGGTTAAACTAAAATATACAAATTTATATATTCACTGGTTATACCTGTTAGATCTAGGGCACACAATTGAGAGGGGGGGTGAATCGGTTGTACAAAAACTTGCTTCTACTTCAAACACTTGATACTTCTTTGTTAGTTGATAGCATATCAGTTAACCATTCATGAAAGCATAATGTATAAACACAGGAGTAGATAAACACCAACACAATGGACACCAAGATTTTGACGTGGAAACTCGGTTAAGGGAAAAACCACGGGGTGATTAACCCAAGGATTATTCTATGTTAGAAGAATAAGAAAAATGAATGGCACATGCCAATTAGGGCTCACTGCCCGAGCACACTGCTCACAAAGAGGCACACTGCCTACAAGAGACACATTGTCTACAAAGTGATAAGAATCACAAACTTGAACTGGAGATTGATATCTTTACCATGTCTGGATCAGTTCCATTTAAGCCTGAGATACTTCTGCTCTGCCCTTCGCTCTTTCGCTATACCACACTCATCCACTGCTCAACACACTTTGAAATGAACTCACAAACCTTTATTTATACAAGACATCGACTTAGGAATAATCATCTAAGTCGGCAATCAACCATAAGGACATTCGCAAGATGATTAATACATCCGGTCGGCCACCACAAGAACATTCGCAAGATGAACAACTCATTCGGTCGGCTAGTCTGAACAAGAACTTCATCCGGAAGAATATCTTCAATTCCGGGCTCTACCACCAATGCGGACCGACAACATGATCCAAGAACCTTCACAAGCTTGCCTGATTAACCAGGTACATCCGCACTTCGTCTACTCATTGGAATCTCTTCTCTTCATCTGGAACTTCAAGAACACAGTCTGCCGCCACTGTCATACTGAAGAAGGTGCTTCCGGACCTCCAAACTATGTACCAATCGAGATGACACATCACAAAGACATCCCAAACACTCTTTCCAATCCGCAGAGTTTGATAATGCACCTCCGGATCTCACCAGACCGTTTTGTAACACTCTGTCCCTCCGGAGCATCTCCCGGAACCGGTTCTACTTGACCGATCACAACTTTTTCATATCTTCATGCGGACCTCTGAAATCTTAACTGGATCATCTCAAGACTCATATCTACAAACCCTTTAATCTACATCCTCTGATTCTCAACCTATTGAGTACAATTGCCTTCTTCTTATCACTGTTCCTGATTGAGACTACTTTTCTCAATATCCTCAACACATAGCTCATCCAAACCTTCTTACCAATGCAATATGAGTATGTTGACATCAATGACAACAGTGGTTAACCTCATACTTGCAACAATCTCCCCCTTTGTCATTGATGGCAACATATGATGTGAAAAACCATCAAGACAAGAACTTCTCTTTTCTATCATAGCTCCCCCTATCAGCAACAACTCTTCACATGTCTTCTCTTCCTTTACTGCTCCCCCTTTGATCATCAACCACTTGTTTTTCACATGTCTTCTCTCCCCCTTTGACATCAATGGCAAAGGGCTCATACTTGCACTTGTAACATATCAGAATCATACCAGCTGCTCCCCTTAGTAGCAGCTCCCCATCATCAATCCGGATCACAAGATATGACTGTGATATCCACCGGACTGATACACATCAGTGCATCCTAGTTCATCACTGGAGGGGCCATGACCCCTAACTTCTCCCAGAGATACTCAAAAGAGTCCTTGGGAAGAGGTTTAGTAAAAATATCTGCAATCTGATCCTTAGAGGGTACATACTCCAATCTGACTTCATCCTTGTTCACTTGTTCTCTCAGAAAGTGAAACTTGATAGATATGTGCTTGGTCTTAGAATGCAACACCGGATTCTTAGAAATGTTTATTGCACTTGAATTATCACAGAAAATTATGATAAGCTCCTCATATTCTACTTTCATGTCTCTTAACATCTGCTTCATCCATAAAATTTGAGTGCAACTACTTGCTTCTGTAATATATTCTGCTTCAGTTGTAGACAAAGATATTGCCTCTTGTTTCTTGCTTAGCCAAGAAACCAATATCTTTCCCAAAAAGAATGCTCCACCACTGGTGCTCTTCTGGTCATCCACATCTCCTGCCCAATCTGCACCTGTATATGCATGAAGAGAGAAATTCGGATCTCTAGGATACCATAGACCATACTCAACTGTTCCTTTCAAGTACCTAAAAATTCTTTTGATTGCCATAACATGAGATTCTCTAGGATCAGCCTGGAATCTTGCCACAAGACCAACAGCCTGCATTATATCTGGTCTAGTCTGAGTGAGATACAATAATCCTCCAATCATTGATCTGTACTTGGTCTGATCTGTCTTAGGAGAGTCATCATCTTTGCTCAACTTACATCCGGTTGCCATAGGAGTGTTCATTGGCTTGGAATCTTCCATTCGAAATTTCCTCAACAATTCTTTCACATATTTTGTCTGAGAGATAAAGATACCTTCCTTTGTCTGAGTAATTTGTAGACCCAAGAAGAAATTCATTTCACCAAGCATTGACATTTCAAATTCACTTTTCATTTGATTTGCAAAGGTTTTACACAAACTATCTCTTCCTCCAAAAATGATATCATCAACAAATACTTCAACAATCAAGATGTTTTCATGATCAATTTTAAAATATAAGTTACTGTCAGCAGTACCTTTGTTGAATCCAATCTGCACAAGATGCTTATCCAACCTTTCATACCATGCTTTTGGGGCTTGCTTCAATCCATACAATGCTTTCTTCAACTTGCAGACCATATCATCATTATCAGACAATTGAAATCCATCCGATTGTTCAATGTAAACTTCTTCTTTCATATCACCATTTAGGAAGGCAGACTTGACATCCATCTAATATACCTTGAAGTCTTTGAAGGCAGCATATGCAAGAAATAATCTGACTGCTTCAATTCTTGCTACCAGAGCAAAGGTTTCTTCAAAGTCAATTCCTTCTATTTGAGAGTAGCCTTTGCAGACCAATCTAGCTTTGTTTCTAATTACTTCACCAACTTCATTCAGTTTGTTCCGGAAGACCCATTTGGTTCCAATCACATTCTTGTCTCTAGGTCTGGGAACAAGATCCCAAGTGTGATTTTTCTCAATTTGCATCAACTCTTCCTCCATTGCTTTTGTCTAATTTTCATCATTGCATGCTTCATTTATTTTCTTAGGTTCAATCTTTGAAATTAGACAACATTCATATGAATTTTGAGCAATTTTCCTCCTTGTTTGTACCCCTTTGCTTCTATCACCTATGATCTGATCTTCAGAGTGATTTAAAGTTACATACCTTGGAACTTTGGGAGTCTCTTGCACTGTTGTTTCTTGATCAGGTTCATTGAGACAAACCTCTTCTTCCTGATTTACCGGATCAGTCTGAATCTGACTTTCAGGAAGGGATTGAGTTCCTTGAATCAGAGCACCATCCTTATCATCTTCATCATATTCATAAAACCTTGAGGGCTTCTCAATTCTTTCATCAACCTTCACATTTGTACTTTCTATCATCTTTTTCAGTCTCTTATTGTAACACCGGTATGCTTTGCTTTGAGTGGAGTAACCCAAGAAAATTCCTTCATCACTTCTAGCATCAAACTTTCCTAAGTCTTCATCTCTTTTAATGTAACACTTGCTACCAAAAACTCTGAAATATCTCACAGTAGGAGTTATACCAAACCAAAGTTCATAAGGAGTCTTACCGGTATTGTTTCTGATTTGAACTCAGTTAAGAGTGTAGACTGCAGTGCTGACAGCTTCTCTCCAAAACATCTGAGGAACATTTGCTTCCATCATCATTGTCCTGGAAGCTTCCTGGATAGTCCGATTCTTTCTCTCAACTACTCCATTCTGCTATGGAGTCCTAGGAGCAGACAACTGTCTCTTTATGCCATGCTTCTCACAAAAGTCTATGAATTCACCACCTCTATCAGACCTTAGACACTTTAGTTTTAATCCGGTTTGATTCTCTACCATAGCCTTGAAGATTTTGAACTTCTCAAAGGCTTCTGATTTCTCTTTCAGAAAGGTAATCCACATCATCCGGGAATGATCATCAATCAGTAACATGAAATATCTATCACCTTGCATACTCTTGATTCTTGTCGGACCACATAGATCAGTATGAACTAATTCCAATAATCCGGTAGAGGACTGATCTTTGCTTTTGAAAGAGACTCTACTCTATTTACCTAGCTGACATTCTTTGCACAAACTATTTGTAGGTTTCACCAATTTTGGAAGATCTCTTACAACCTGAATATTGCTTATCTTGATGATGTTATCAAAATTTACATGACACATCCTTCTATGCCATAGCCAACTCTGATCAACTTGAACAAACAGACAACTTTTATTTGAACCAACCAGATGGAAGATATTACCTTTTGTTTGAGTACCGGATGCAATCTCATTTCTGGAGCTTTCAAAGATCCTGCATCTTCCATTTTTGAACCGGAGATCATAACCTTTGTCTACTAACTATCCAACATTGAGAAGATTGTGCTTCAATCCTTCAACATACAGTACATTACTAGTTTTGCTCTTTCCATCAAAAGAGATAGTTCCCCTACCTCTGATTCTACCTGCAGAATTGTCACCAAACTTTACCATTCCTCCTTCATACCTTTCTAAATCTAAGAACTTGTTCATGTCACCTATCATGTGGTGAGAGCATCCACTGTCAATAACCCAATCATCCTTTTCTTCAACTTGGGCAGCCAAAACTCTTTCTACAACCTTATGATTGATAGATTCAGAGGGTATTGACTCTTCTTCCTTGATGGCAATAAACACCCATTCATTTCTGGATTTGCTTCCTATTTCTGATTCATCATCTGTTACTCCTTCATTGTCATCTTCTTCATAAACATAATAGCAGTTTTTTTGAAACCTTTGTCTGTTAGTATTAGACCTTGTAGATCTTTCCGGACATCTTGAAGCAAAATGACCACTCTTATTGCAGTTGAAGCACTTAAAGGGTAGTTTTCCTTCATACTTACCGGACCCTCTTGGCAGTCTCTTTGCAATGAGGGCTTCAAGTTGAGCTGTTTCTGCTTCTTCCTCTTCCATGTCTTTCCTTGCTAGATCATACCATGACAGCTTCCTTGAAGAGTTCTCTCCCGGATCAAATCTTTATTTGCCTTTCATATAGGCACTGGCTTTGAATGCAGATTCAGTCTTGGGGGGTTCATCTCCAAACTCAGTCATTTCAAATGCAGCCAATTACTCTCTTGTGACAGTTGTATGGGCTCTGAATTCATCAATGGCAGCAACCTTGATTTTGTAGGCAACAGGAAGGGATCTGAGAATTTTGCAAACAATTTTATTTTCATCCAGAACTCCACCAGCATTCCTGATTCCACACACTAGCTCATTCACTCTTGGCATAAAGGTAGTGATATTTTCATCATATCTCATCTTCAATCTTTCAAATTTCCCTTTCAGACTTTGCAACCTTGCACTCTTGACAAACTCATCTCCTTCATACAGAAGTTCCAGTTTAGTCCAGATCTCATATGCAGTTGGTAGGTCAATAACATTTGAGAGATTTGAGTCATTCAATGCGCTTAGAAGAGCTTCCTTGGTCCGCAGATTATTTTCAGCATCTGTGATTTCATTCAGAGTTGTCAGACCACCCTATGGAGGAACATATGGTTTTGAGACCATGGTCAAGTATGCTTTTTCCATACACTCCAAATGACATTTCATGCGACCTTTCTAGAGAGTGAAGTTGGTTCCATCGAACTTCGGACTATCCTTCTTGTATGACGACATCCTAAATCTCCTCAAGCGGTTAAGCTCCTTTCAGAGGAACTTGGCTCTGATACCAATTGTTAGATCTAGGGCACACAACTGAGAGGGGGGGTGAATTAGTTGTACAAAAACTTGCTTCTACTTCAAACACTTGATACTTCTTTGTTAGTTGATAGCATATCAGTTAACCATTCATGAAAGCATAATGGATAAACACAGGAGCAGATAAACACCAACACAATGGACACCAATATTTTGACGTGGAAACCCAGTTAAGGGAAAAACCACGGGGTGATTAACCCAAGGATTATTCTCTGTTAGAAGAATAAGAAAAATGAATGGCACATGCCAATTAGGGCTCACTGCCCGAGCACACTGCTCACAAAGAGGCACACTGCCTACAAGAGACACACTGTCTACAAAGTGATAAGAATCACAAACTTGAACTAGAGATTGACATCTTTACCATGTCTGGATCAATTCCATTTAAGCCCGAGATACTTATGCTCTGCCCTTCACTCTTTCGCTATACCACACTCATCCGCTGCTCAACACACTTTGAAATGAACTCACAAACCTTTATTTATACAAGACATCGACTTAGGAATAATCATCTAAGTCAGCAATCAACCATAAGGACATTCACAAGATGATTAATACATCCGATCGGCCACCACAAGAACATTCGCAAGATGAACAACTCATCTGGTCGGCTAGTCTGAACAAGAACTTCATCCGGAAGAATATCTTCAATTCCGGGCTCTACCACCAATGCGGACCGACAACATAACCTCAACATGATCCAAGAACCTTCACAAGCTTACCTGATTAACCAAGTACATCCGCACTTCCTCTACTCACTGGAATCTCTTCTCCTCTTCATCCGGAACTTCAAGAACACAGTCTGCCGCCACTGTCATACTAAAGAAGGTGCTTCCGGACCTCCAAACTACGTACCAATCGAGATGACACATCACAAAGACATCCCAAACACTCTTTCCAATCTGCAAAGTCTGATAATGCACCTCTGGATCTCACCGGACCTTTTTGTAACACTTTGTCCCTTCGGAGCATCTCCCGGAACCGGTTCTACTTGACCGATCACAACTTTTTCATATTTTCATGCGGACCTCTGAAATCTTAACTGGATCATCTCAAGACTCATATCTACAAACCCTTTAATCCACATCCTCTGATTCTCAACCTATTGAGTACAATTGCCTTCTTCTTATCACTGTTCTTCACTGTTCCTGATTGAGACTACTTTTCTCAATATCCTCAACACACAGCTCATCCAAACCTTCTTACCAATGCAATATGAGTATGTTGACATCAATGACAACACTGGTTAACCTCATACTTGCAACAATACCTCCATAATAGAGCCATTGCCGTGGCTGCCCTGATATATACCCTGCAACAAACAAAATGAAAAAAGAAAAGAAAATATAAACAAATATTATACCTTAAATAAAAGAAAAGAGGGAAAGCAAATGGGCATAAATGCACTGTGTATATCTCTATGCATTCATCCATGGCTGCCCCTATTCAGAAGAAGAAAAGAAAAGAGGGAGAGAAGAGATTAGGGTAAGAGAAAATAAGATAGAACATGAGAAGAGATAATAGAATAGGGTTAGAGAAAATAAAAGAAAACAATAAAATAATAGAAAGCTTTTTAGGGTTGGGGAGAAATGTGTGGAGGTAAAATAGAAAGAAATTAGTTTCTTTTTTTTATGTATTCTTGTGCACGTGAAATGATTTCCTCTCATCTCTAATTTTAAAATGAGTGGTGTTTTAAATGTTTTTTATTCTTGCTTTAATTTAGTGGGTTGGGGTTAAATAATTTTCTTGTTATATTATTTTTAACTAGTGATTTTATTGCCTTGGGAAAATTAGATTATGTGTTAGTTTTATTAATTAATTTAATGTATTATGAGAGTAGCTTGTAGTTTTAAAAGATGAGTTTTTATTTTTAAATTTGTCAGCTAATATTAGAGTAAGGGTAAATTAAGTAAATTGGTTAGATTAATTTTTTGATCAAATAGGGGTGTTGGGATAATTTATGTTTGGAGGGGATTTATTTAATGGAGACTATAGTATTTACATTTGTAATTTAATTTAAGTGTTAGACTTTATTATTTAATTTAATGTCTTATATGATGTAGTGATTTTAATTAATTATATGTGTGTGTGTGTGTGTGTGTGTAGGTAGGCGGATGTCTCCCAGTATGGTGTCCGGCATTTTTTGGGTTTCTGTTATTCTTTCTCCATTTCCTTGTGGTTTATTCCTATCTATTTTCCTTTTTGCTTGAATTTGCCCCTATAGGTTTAGAGGATTTAACCTTTTTCTTCTTTTTGTATTCTTCTAGTTTCCTTCTTTCTAGTCTTTTGCTTATTGGGTACCTTTGTATAGGTTTAGGTATGAGTTGGTGTTGGCTTAGTTTGATGTCTTTTGATTTTTACCCATCTCTTTCTCTTAATTGTTTGGCTTGTTTTGTCCATTTTTATACTTTTCTTGGTTCTCTAACCCCTTGAGACATTTTGTTCTCTCTTTTCACTTTTGTTGAGTTCTCTCTCTCCTTTCAAACTCCTTGGTCTCCGTGCATCCTCCACCCCTATCTATTTAGTCTGTCTTGGTTTGCAATACACCATTTCTCCTTACAGCTCTCTACATCCTGATGATGAATCACAGAGTGTGATTCGAAACGTTGATGCAAAAATTTATGACACAGTTTAAACCAGAAGCTTGATTACACATTATTATGGACTATGAAAATTTGATGTGTTTAATTTTATTTAATCTAATGGGTTAGGAAAAAAATTGTAAATGTGATAATGATAAATTTAATTGGGTGTAATTAATATTTAATTATTTTTACTTTGAAAGGCCTTTTAGAGTTTTTTAAAAAAAAACTACCTTTACTTTATTTCATTGCTTTTAATTTAATTTAGTGGGCTTATGTATTTGGTATTTAATTCAACTCTAGATGTTTCCTACATCATCTCTTTAAATATTTTTTAATTTATTTAGTAAGTGGATCTAATTTTTCTAGACTTGTGGATTTTTTTGTGGACTTTATGATGTTTTTTTTTAGTTTTAAATTTATAGTTATCTCTAAAAATCTATTTTGCTTTATTCCATTGCCGCTTTATTTATTATGTTGTGAGGTTAAATTAAACCTTGACCTTTAATTGTTATAGTGGAATTTTCTTCATGGGGCCTTTAATTTAAATAACCTATGTAATTGATTTAATTTCCCAGGGGTATAGTTGAAATTATTATCGTGGAAATAAGTATTTTAGTTGTCCATTTAATATTTAATTATTTTAGTGGAATGGGTTATATCTTTCTTGTTATTTCTATCTAGGGTTTAATAATGTAATGAGGGAAATTTTAATGGGGATGCATGTAATTGTATTTAGAAATATGTAATTGTATTTAGAAATAAATAAAGTATTAAATTAGTATATTTTGATTTCCATTAATGCCTTAACTAATGCATTGTTATAAAGAAGGGGATTTTTTTTATTTTAATTGCTCATAATGATGTAAACTATTTTATTTATCCTAGGGGATATGGTCGGAAATATTATTGTGGGAGTAATTAGTTTTATTGTCCGTATTTAATATTTAATTTATTTTAATGAAAGTATTTTTTTAATATTGTTTAGATTCCTTAAATTTAGCTTGTGGGAGACAAATTTTATTTAAATATTTTTATGAATGCTCTAGAGGCGTTACGCTGCCAGATTTTTCTAGGAATTAGGAATGGTTACTTAAGCATTTTATTTTTGCGTTATCTTAATATTTTAATGGTTTATGCAGTGTAATTATGTTTTAGACGAATTTTATTTTGAATCTAATTATGCTAGTGCTAGGGATTTGGATTTCGGCACATGTCGAAATCCCTCCACTTCACTTAGGAATCTTAGGTTTAGTTTCATATTCGGACCTAAGCCTATTGGCAACGCTGCTCGTGTCGCATAACCCCCTAGTCGGCTTACATCTCGTAAGGGTTGCAAAAGGTGTTCGCAATAGCCCATCAATCGATAGACTTGTTTACGTCTTTGTACGCATGCCACCGAGCACGCTGATGCATGCCAGGGGGTTTCTAGGGATGCATGGAAAAAAATTTGGTATTTCGTGTCATGACCACATGTCAAATGTGGACATGACACGTGTGTTGTGTGTTGTGACCACATGGGAAATGTGGGCATGACAGTTACTAATAAACACTTGCAACTTTCAATTAAACACCTCTCTCCTCATTTAGCACCTCTAGTTGGAGCGCAACTTTAAAATCTTTAGAAAATCATCCTCTAGATTTCAAAAAGGTAATCCTCAACATCGAAAGATCAATTTCAGAAATTGTCATGTCAAATGTCTTCAAAAATGCAAAGTATAGAAACAAATTCTCTAGCTGGGATAATGAGATTTTAAAACAATGGCCACTCCTAAAACCCCCTTTTAATCAGGGTTCAATCAGATTGGGAAAGCCTAAAATTGAAAGAAGTGCAATTAGATGGTCTCCTCCTCTACCTTCTCTGGTAAATCTTAACTTTGATGGTGCTTCCAAGGGTAAGCCAAGTCTTTCAGGTGCAGGTTGCATGATTAGGGATAGTTCTGGAAAGTTTTTATTGGCCAAATCAAAAAAATTGTCGGTTGGCACCAACAACAAGGATGAAGCCTATGCTTTGCTGCTTGGCCTTGCAATGGAAAAAGGGGGAAATTTCAATAGAATTTGTGTGGAAGAGGATGTAAGATCTCTAATCAGATTTGCCCAAAATTTTTTGATTTTTATCTTTTTCAAACCCTAGGTCTGAAATCTAATTTTTCTATTTCTGAATTGTAAATGGTTATGGACAACAAATATATGTATGCAAATTGCTCAAATAAACATGTCATTCATGAACCATTGTGAATATAACATCAACCATAAATTCTACCACATATTATAACCATTCCAACATAAAATACATGACTATAAGTTCTGATTTCTAAACATGGATAATTGCTCTTACAAATCAGACTTCTCAGAAATGAAATTACATCAAATCTCAAGGCTCAAACATGCCCAAACATAACTAAGATTTCTGTTGTCACAAATTAGACCTTTACATTGATAAATAAAGGTGTCTACATACCAAAATGATGAAGAATGATGTCTTGGTTTCAAACCCTAGATGGGCGATCAATGTTGGCACTTATTCATACACCTTGAGACTCAAAAAGACCCATGAATCTCCCTCCAAACTAGGTGGCTCTCCTTGTACCTGGAAATGGCATGCTAAGTGAGGGAGGCGACTAGGGTTTAGGCTTGCAATGTTCCTCAAAGTCTAAATTTTTTACTCCTCATAGATGGCTCTCTGCTAGGGTACAAACCCTAACAATATTCCTCAAAACAAACCTCCAAACAAAGCTAAAAATCTGCAATCCAATCTACTTATGGATCTCGCTTGGGGGCGGCTAGGTTATGGCCTTCAAGGCCCATAAACAAAAAATGCCCTCCCAAGGAGGTGGTGCTCACCTTAGGGAAAACCCTTGGAGAAACCTCCCAAAATATGGTGCTAAAAATATCTTCTTCAATTTGATATAAATCTACAAATAGATGTGCCTATGTAGCTCAATCAACTCCTCAAACATCCTCCAACATGAAATTTCCCACCTTAAGGTTGGCACTCACTTCTCGGGTAAAACCCTAGCAAGAACTTTACTCAAAACCCTCCAAAATGTGGCACTCCCAAGCTGATTTGAAAATATGAATATACCTTCAAATTCCAAAATTGTATTTGGCCACAAATCTCACAATTTTGGCCCTAGGGTTTCTTATCCAAATATGCATAAATAAATATGTCTTTGAAGCTCAATCTTCTTCTCCAAAACTCCAATGAAGTTCAAATGTGAACTTGATATGAATCCACCTCGAAGATGGAATTAGGTTTTCATCCAATCCACCAATATTCTTAAGGGTTTTCATCGTTGGAATATGTTGAACCTAAGTTACAGCCACAAGAGAAAATCTTCAATGAAATGATATGAATGAATGAATGATTGAAATGACTTTCAAGTTCCTCCTTTTATATCCATCAAATGACAATCTCCTCTTGTCTGACCTCCCTTATGCCATTAACATTTATTTTATTTTATTCTTTCTTTTTTCCAAGTGGCTTATTTAATAAAAAGTCATTTATAGGTCCAACCTAATTAATCGGATATAAATAATCCAAAGTGACTTAGGATTACTTAGTACTTAATTAATTAGATTATTCCCTTGCACTTCTAAATTAGTCTACGGGAATAAAATAGGCTAGCCGACTCCGTTGGGTGATCACAGGGGAAAAGGGGACATTACAGTCCTCAAAATTGCTTGCCCTCAAGCAATTGTAAACCTGGATGCTACAAAATATGTTCACCTTCCCAAGTAGCATCCTCAAGGGGCAAGTCTCTCATTTCCCCTCCTCATCCAATGGTGGAAGCTTTGGAGAAGATGTAATGTGTTGCCCAATTGCCCTTTTGAGGCAAGATACATGAAATACATTATGAATTCGTCTACCCTCAGACAAATCCAATTCATATGCAACCTCTCCAACTCTCCTCACAATCCTGTAGGGACCATAGAATCGAGGCTTTATTTTTTCTGCACCACTACTCTTCAGTGTAGATTGTCAATATGGATATAGGCGCAAGAAAACTAGATCACCAACCTCAAATGTCCTCTCCACCCTGTGCTTATCTACATACATCTTTTGCTAATTCTGAGCACAGTGTAGATTATCTTTAATTTCCTTAAGGATATCTTGGCTATCTTGCATCATCTCTCTAGCTCTGAGACCTCTACTGTCATCAAATGCTAAGTCTACAAAAGACATAGCATCATAACCATACAAGGCTCTGAAAGGTGACATGTCTATCGACATGTGATAGGTGGTATTATAACAATGCTCTACTAAATACAACCACCTGATCCAAGCCTTCCATTGCTCCACTTTGATACAACTGTCATCCAACCAAACATTGTGAAGCAACCCACCAATCCTACCAACTCTTGGAACCTAAATTATTACACAATCATTGAAACTGAAAATGAAAGGATAAGTGTATCTTATCAAGTCACCATCACAAGTTATCCATCTAAATCTGAATTGTTTCGTATGGGCTTGAAAGGTGTTCATCATGTGTGCATAACCAAGCATGCATATCCTCTCTAGATTGTTGGTACAAGTAATGGAAGCACTGTTAAAATTGAAAATCAGATCTATAATCATCCTAGGAATTCTTACACTGTCATAAACTGATAAGATCTCATCATCATTCAACCTCCAATTGCTATAGTGACAATCCCATGAACACAAATCCATGCAATCAGCTGCAATAATCAATATAAAGTTTAAAAATTTTATGCTCAACATTATAGAACAACCACTAAACATCAATGTGTAAGGTGAAAACCATTGAACCAAATCTGAAATTTCTTCCACAACTCGCAGCATGCTAATATTTTTCCCATTTATCAATCTTAAAGTATGAGATACTCGTTCATTGGTTACTAATGAATGAAGAACAACAGGTTCAAGGTGGGAAACTATGAATATCTCATTTGATAACCATCCCAAAGGTGTGATGCCAATAACAAACCACACATCAAAATATAGTATCTTCCTTAAAGGCAATCTCTTAGTTTCCATAATCAACTCTCTAATAAGATGTATTCCATGTAAACTCAACATTCTAGCTAGAACCATGATTTCAAAATCTTTGCATACCTTGTGTCCTTCCAATGTGATCATGAGTAGTGCTGGTCTCATGAAACAAGGGATAGAAAACCCATTATGGAATGTCATACCTTGTATGTAGCTTGGATCCACAAACACTCTATCATGCTTAGCCATAAAATATTATAGATCAACAAGATAATGCCTCTTACCAATGTCATCCACATGGAACACTTCTATCACCTTATGATTATCAAAGTCATGTGAAGATAATGGATTGTTGTTCATAACATTTACTTCATACCTTTTGATGGTGTCATCATAGATCTCATGCACATCTTCTTCATTTTTTGGATACTCATCAATATTGGCTGATCCAAAAGTTGCATCACCAGTTATGGCATCTATCCCATAGCTGAAAACTACATCTTCATGTAAAAATTGCTCCTCCAAACTGTGTTAGTTTACAGATTTATCATTTAACTCTATATTCTCACGCTCACACAAATGACAACTACACTAACAGTTGAGTCAGATTGCAATGACTCTACTTATTTTACAAGGTACAGCTACCTTCGAATGATATTAAATAAATAAAAACTATGTGTGCTTTTGACCAGAAAGCAGGAGAGGTGGTGCTTTTAACTAGAAAGTAATAAAGGCAATGAATCGCAATACACAAATAAAGCATTAAGAAGTACAAAGACTTCACATAATCACAATCATAAACTTATAATCTTCACAACTTAATCATCACTAAAAATCATTCATTGAAAGAAAAACTATCCACAACAATGAGCCTTAATAAAAGTTTCCAATTATCCCAATATAAAACTGCAATTCAAGAAGTCGATAGATATTCAACATAAGAATAACATATATTCATCCACCATAACATAAATTTTGCGATCTCAGAATTCAACTTCTCAAGCTTCCATTCCTATATTAAAAATAACTAAAACATAGAGTAACACAAAATGACCTATCAAAAACACAAAGTTTGCCAAAAGATCCTCTAAGCATTGACAGGGTTAGTATATATAGCCTTGTCATAAAATAACTATCTTTGAAATAATAACGGCTTCTTGAAGACAACCGATTAAAAGATAATTAATCACAAGTCTTTTAAAATAACAGTTTTTCAAAGCAAGTTTAAATAAATAACATAAACATATGAAAAGAAATCATGTGGAAGTAGTTTGGTCTACCTCCCGAATCGTTTCACTTTCCATGGACTTTTGGCTGATATTGCAAAGAGATGCTCATCTAGAAAGGCATCATCAAATGGAACTGGTTCATCATCCTATTATTGTAACCTGGACAAAAAGTCTACAACCATATTCTCCCGAACAGGTTTATCAAGTATAGTTATGTCAAATTCTTGAAGCAAAAGTAACCATCTAATAACCCTACCAATTACAACAGGTTTATTCATTAAAAAATGAATTGCAGAATAATCAGTAAGAACAAACACTGTATATCCAGTAATATAATGACATAATTTATTAATTGCATATACAACAGCTACAAATTCCTTTTCAGTTACCGTGTAGTTTACCTCAGCTCCTGTAAAGTTTTTACTGATGTAATAGATGGAGTAGAAAAGGTTGTCTTCTTTCTGTCCAAGAACAACTCCCATAGAATAGTCTAAGGCATCAATATGAATATGAAAAGGTAATTCCCAATTTGGACCTCTAAGTACTAGTGTGGTTCCTAGCTTGGTCTTAATGGTTTCAAAAGCTTCTTGACATTCTGGTGACCAAGAGAAAATGACATCTTTTGCTAACAAGGCAAACAAGGGGGAGGCAATCTTACTAAAATTTTGGATGAACCTCCTATTGTACCTTGCATGGCCTAGAAAGCTACACACATCCTTTTGGCTAAAGGGTGTAAAGGCAAGTCCTAAATGATCTGTATCTTTTTGGGATCTACTTGAATACCCTTGGAAGAAATATAATGACCAAGTACTATACCCTCTGTCATAACCATATGGTACTCTTCATGACAATGCTAAATTAGTATCTATACAACATTTAAGGACCTTTTCTAAGTTTGTTTTAGCCTCTTCATAAGTGTTACCATGGACAATAAAATCATCCATATACACTTCAACACAATCATTTACAAGATCTACAAAAATACTGAAAACTGCCCTTTAAAAAGTGGTAGGGGCATTACATAAACCAAATGGTAAGACGTTATAGGAAAATCTACCCCAAGGATAGGTAAAAGTAGTCTTGTCCTGGTCTTCAAGTGCTATATGGATCTGATTGTAACCACCGAATCCATCCAGAAAAGAAAAGAACTTTTTACCTGCAAGAGTGTCCAACACTTGATCAATAAATGGTAATGGAAAATGATCCTTTTTAGTAGCTTTATTAAGTGCTCGATAATCAACACAAATTCTCCACTTACCATTTTTCTTAGGAACCACAACTAGAGGAGAGTCCCACTGACTATCTGAAATAGGATATATAAATTTGACGTTTAACAATTTTTGTAACTCCTCTTTGACTATATCATGCAGGATGGGATTGAGTCGTCGCTGTGGTTGCCTAACTAGACGACTACCCTCTTCGATGTAAATATGATGTGTGCAGGTGTCAGGATGAATGCCACACATGTCTTGGTATTCCCAAGCAAATGCATCTTTATAAGTTTGAAGCATGGCAATGAGATCTTGGATTTGTTCAGTGCTTAAATGTGGATTAATATTAAGTGTGCAACCGGGTAAAATTTCCATGGCTTCTGATTGTGCAGGTGAATTGAGGGCTAGTACTTGTGAAGTGGATGGTGTATTGCTAGAATTTTCAAAGAGTAGAAATGGACTGAACAAAGAACTATGAGGTAGCAACTGATGCAATGTGACGAAGTGTTGAATAGATTGTGAGCTACCTACCAATGGAAAATTTCCAAAAGGACAAGGAGTATTTATACCTGAATGAAGAACCATGCTTTCAAAGATTTCATTAGATGCATATCTATTCTGAAGAAAATTAACGAGAATATTATCTTCAATCGGTTCTTCAATATCTAAGGCTTGATCAATCGTCAAGATTGGTAGTGACTCATCCAAATCACTATCAACCCATACTGGATCCTCCGTCTTCAACAGGGGTTGTGCTGGTGGGTATAATGTCAACTATTTTGTGTGCTCTCCATTAGAAATGACCATGTTTCCGGACTAACAGTTGATGAATGCATTTGCAACCGCTAACCAAGGTCGTCCCAAGATTAATGGGTATCCCCCCAGCTTAATTTTTGGCTACAGAATCATAAAGTCAATTGGGTAATCCCATGAATCAATAGAAAGAACTACATCTTCAATCATACCTTCTAGTTTGACCAATGATCTGTCTGCCATTTGAAGAATTATGGGAGTAGGTCTAAGTCCCTTAAGTGATAATTTTTCCTTTGTTTCATTTTTCATAATGTTAATTGCAACACCCAAATCAATGAGTGTATTAGGGATAGTAACTTTACCGATACACACCTTGATGACAGGACTCCCTAGATCTAAATACTTGGGAATGGTTAGATTCCCAAGCACGAGGTCTACTAGTTGTCTATGACCTAGACAGTCTTCGAATCTTGCTTTTTCTTTTGCTTTCGAGTACAGAGATCCTGAACTGTTTTTGTATATACAAGGATATCCTTGATGGTCTGCAACAAAGGAATCTTAATGTTAACATTACGTAACTCATTAACAAAATCAAATTTAGGTTGAGAAACTTCCTTTTGTACTGGTTCTGAATGAAAGCAGTCAGGAAATGGAGGTTCCTTTACTGGATCCTCTTCAGGTTCTTAATTGATTTCAGTAATGGTGGGTCCCTGGAGAGCCTTTCCTGACCTTAATTGGACTCCATCTATTTCTACAGTATTAACAGGATAAGTAGGATAACCTGTCGCCTCATTACTATACAAGCGTTGTTTTGCCTTATTGTTGGGATTTGGATTTGGTTGAGCTGGCATAGGTGTGGGCTTTGGTGGTTGTGTTGGATTGGTTGACTGGGTAGACGATGATGGTATGGGTGGAAGAAATTGTTGTGGCTGTTGATATGGGTTAATCATGGGAGGAGGTGGAAATTGTGATTGTGGTGGATATGGCTGTTGGTATGGTGAAGGTTGTGGCAGTTGTGGCCTCCATGCCTGTTGCCACAGCTGTGAAGCATATTGGTATGGTTGCATCCATTGAGGGTATTGTGGAGGTTGTTGCCAACCCCCGTACCATCCAGGTTGGTTGGGAAACGAATTGGATTAGCTAGGTCCAGGAGCAAAATACTCATTTGTCATCCTTGGATGCATTACTCGAGGTGGAAAAGGTCACCTTGGGGCCATGTAGTAGACAAGTTCCTCAAAATATTCAATATCAGTTACACCTACAAGAAGAGGCCTTAAGATGGAACTCTTGCTAGCTTCTTCTAAAGATGAAATATTTGTCCTATTATAGGGGCAATCCTCACTACTATGTCTCTTATGACATGTTGAACATAATACGTCCAAGGCCTTTTCAGCTTCCTCTTGCTTTCTACGAGTATATAGAGTATCAATCTGCTTGCCCATATGATTTAATAAATTTGTTTTAAGATCTTTAATCAAATTACCTATTTCACGCTTTGTTATACCTGTGGTATTCCCTAAGAAAGAAAGCTTACTTGAATAACTCCTCCCCGAACGTTGAGACCTCAAATAATTCCTGCAAATGTCACAAATTTCATCAAAGTTCAATTTAGAGATGTTACCTTTACCTATTAAATTCAATGCATCCATAGTATCATCTCTTATTCCCCTAAGAAACAACATTTTAATAGTATCAGGAGTTACCCATTGTCGTCGTGATCATTGCAGGCCGAATATGAAGCATTCAAGGTAATCTTCCATAGATTCAGCTTCTTTCTGTGTCATACGGAAAATCTCGTCCCAAACCTCTTTTGTTTTGCAATACTCCTGGTATTTTGTCAAAAATATTTCCTTCATGTCGTCCCACGATCTAATGTTTCTGAGGTTCATGAACCAACGTAAGGCTGCATCTTTCAATGTGGCTGGAAATAACTTGAGCTTCTGTGCATCGCTCTGATAGTCATAACTGTAGCATAACACATCAAACTCAAATAAAAACATATCAGGATCCTCAACAGAAAGACCATGAAAAATAGGCAAGGCAGAATGAGGAATGTTTTTCATAGGGGCATTCTCGTCAGGATGTGCAATTGCAAATTCAAAAGTAACTAGATTGTTGTGGGCCAATGCCCTCTCATCATTGTTGTCGTCGTCGTCGTCATTGTTGTTGTTGTTGTTGTTAGCCATAATTTTGATTGCCCAAGGGGTGTAGAAAGTGTTGTATGGATTTTGGTTTCTTAAGGATGGACCGACTCGAAGCTCGTAAGATTCTTGGAATAACTTTGCAACCCTTTTATGCAATTCTTCATAAGACTCTGGACGAGTACCAGAAGGGGTCTTGACAATGGCAGACTCAATAACACACTTTTCGATATCTGGTTCAACTAACTCTTTCTTAGGGGAGGTGTGCACAACTAATGGTTGTAGTTTATTTTTTGATTTCTCTTGTTGTGAATGTCTTCCCCCAACAGATGGTTTTGATTTATTTTTCGATCTTTCAAGTTGTGAATTTCTTCCCTCAATAGATGATTTTGATTTGTTTTTCAATTTTTCTGGTTGTGTACTACTTTCCTTTTCCTTTTTAACAAATCTACCTCTACTATCTCTACTACGATTCATGCACCTATGTGATTTATAACAACAAAATCAAGAGTATTAACCTTAGCAAGGTCGACAATTGTATAGGCTTTCCTCTGGACGTACTGGTCCTAACTCAACTTACTACTGTTTCAGGCCTTTAATACCTTTTCCCGGCAATGGTGCCAAAAATGTAGGGAAAAACTGTGGACTACAAATGGGATAAACTTTGATCTTTGAAAATCTTATTAAATTCAATTGATGTGACTTTTCCTCAGTTTATTCCTATGTGTGTCAATCCAGGGATCGCAAATTGATGAAAGGTATTGGGGTTGTTTGCCTAAGGGCCGAAGACAATAAATTGAGAAAATATGAGATGCACTCTATGAAAAACAAGTATTCAACTTTACTAGAGATCTAACTTTATTCTTTAAACAACTCCTGATCTACTCCTAAATCAATTAGCATAATCATACTTGAATTAAATACAGAACACTGACCCAACACTCTTAATGAATTAAATGACAAGAAGTTGCAGTGCGACAGGAAGTTCACAGGACATAATACAGAGTACTCTACAGAAATCGTAAATATGACTGAATAGTGAGAAAATTGCTATGGCAAATGAACTTCTTGTATTTCAAATTGTATTTAACAAAGTGTTGATTATACTGACTGCAATAATAAACCAATTACATAGGCCAAACATTAAAACATTTCAAGCTTAAAAGGAAATCAAATCATAAACACTTCAAACTATAAATGTATTCAACATAAATCAAATCGTACTGAATGTAATTCCTACTTAACCAAAACACAAAACAACCTCACCAAGTATTCCAAGAGGGGGCCCTTCCTCTGGTTCACAAGGCGAGTGGAAAGAAGCTGATTACACTAACTCAATACCACGAACATCCAGTTCTATTCATCAGTCTATAGTAACAAAATGTATTTATGTTCTTTATCTTCTCCCTATCTATCTTTTACAGTCTAGATCATATCACATATATAGATGTAATCAATACTTTGAATACTATAAACTATGACTAAAAGAGGTTACGGTTTGTTATGGCCAATGGCCAACAAACCAGATATCAATAGTCTTTGGTTTGACCGCAGGCCACAAACCCAAAACAATATTAGAAACAGTTTTGAAAAGTAATACAAAAAATGGAAGCAAGTAGTTTCACAACACTTTCAGTTCCTCCCTTGCCATTCCTCGTGTTTTCTGATCTTCAAGGATTGTCTTCCACGTGGCGGTCTCTTCAACATGCTCAGTTCCTGTAGCAAGGCAATCAAATCATGTCATTATCTCAGCGATGTGGCATTTGGAAGCATTCCTTCATCCTTTAAAAACATATTAAATATTCTCTATTTTCATAATAATTAAAGGCAAAGGGACTTGGGAAAGAGGGCAAAAAGGTAATAAAATGAAACACAAAAGGGTATAGAAATTAGACATGTTTTGTACTCATTAGCAAGTAGCTCATGGCATAAATAATATTGCACAGGGTAATCAACCTCATATTGGAAAAATTAGAAAATCAAAAGTATATTAGTTTTGAAACAAGTTTAAAATGTAAACCCTAAAGCCAATGGAAGGGTGGATAAGGTGAGTGAAAGATGGGATATGTAAATAAGCATGCCAAACCCTAAAATAAGAATGTAACAATGAAGCACATGAATGAAAATAGAACTAGATCTAGAAATAAGATGTAAAATTAGGAAAAATGTAGATCTAAAAACCCTAATATTGTTGAGAAACCCTAAGGGGAAGCCATGTCTTGCAAGAGTGGATAAGTTGACTAAAATGTAAAGGAAAATTAAACTCTCCCTAA